>JAGPOW010003648.1:47220231-47339239 GCA_030014935.1 Caiman crocodilus
CAGTGGACCCAGAAGTGCTTCTGCTCCACTTCTGGGTCTGCTGCTGAGCGTTCAAGGGAGCCTCCCACGCTTCTGTAGGATGCTGCATCTTCCCCAGCAGACCTGGAAGTGGACCGGAAATACTTCCGGTCCACTTCTGGGTTCGCTGCCGCACACACTGGAGAGCCCCCACACTGCTGTGGGATGCTCCATGCACCCCAGCATTGCAGCGATCATAAGCTGTGCTGCTACCTCAAGGTATGTAAAAAAAGACTTTTATAGCTGTGGCTGTGTCCGAATCGCTGATTCTCTGAATCAGCATTGAATTGTCAGATTCGGATTCAGACGAATTGAATCGGAGACAGTGATCCGAATCAACAGATCAAATCACTGCCCCTGATTTGGGCTGGATCTGAATACGAATTGAATAGGGCACATTTCACACACCCCTAGCTATTAGTGATATGAAATAAACTCAAGTGCAGTTTGTGCCAGAGCCAGCTTCTCCCAGGCACCACATTTACATGTGCATGTGGGATGGCAGCACTTTGAGCTGGGGGGGAGCAGCCCCAGACTGGCACAAGGCCCGGAGGGCATGGGCTCCAGGTGGCAACACTGAGCAATGGAGGGGTTGGCTGGGGCACAAGGAGCTATGATATGAGGCTAGGTGGTAGGTAGCCCTCTGCACTTTAGCACCCTCATGCCCCAGCCAGCCTGTGACCATCTATACATGCATTTTGGTAGAGTAAATTACTCCACCTTAGGATAGTACTGTCCCTGGCAGTACTGTCCTTCAGCAGAGTTAATTAATTTATTGTGCCCTAAAACTGGCACATGTGTAGACAGTGATGCTTTACTGTGGGGCTAATTAATCAACTTCTCAGTGAAGCACACATGTAGATGCACCCTGTGAGTTTAATTAGAAGCCCTTAAGATAGAAAGATACTGGTGCAAAAGAGTCATAGAGGGAAAAAGGAAGGAGAATAAGAAAAAAATAGAATGGGAGGAGGGTGTTTCATTTTAGGAAGGGAAGTCTTTAAATTAGAAATGGCCCTTCTTTTTTTATTTTACTAGAACCGGCTGTGTTTAGAGCTAAATGAGTGTGGTGGTTAATGCTCTCCTTGTGTGCTAGCTGGTCATTACAGGCTCAAAATGAGGAAGGTGATTACAGAATACTTGTCACATGCCCTTGCTACCCTAATTCAAGGCAAATGCAACTTCAGTGAACCACATGAGGCAGGTCAAGCCCAGGGTGAAGGAAGTTTGCTGTGTAAGAATTTTAATTAACAATGAATACAATAAAATTCATGATCTACTGAAAGCTGACAGCTGAAAGCTGACAAATGCTACCGTTTGAGATTTGCACTTAAAGCCAGTTTGTGCATCACTCACCCACATCTGAGATTGGCCATATATGGAATAGTCATCTACAAATATTACAGTCATCCCACTAATTGTATTAGCAAGCCTCTCAGCAGCATTAAGGACACATTTATACCACT
Organism: Caiman crocodilus; assembly: GCA_030014935.1. Classification (NCBI taxonomy): domain Eukaryota; kingdom Metazoa; phylum Chordata; order Crocodylia; family Alligatoridae; genus Caiman; species Caiman crocodilus. The sequence continues at coordinate 47,221,713 of JAGPOW010003648.1, forward strand.
TGTGGGAAATAGTCCAAATAAAGTGAAGCCAAAAGCTTCTTATTGCTTATTATATGGTTGAAAGAAAAAATATAATCTCGGATATTGGGGGATTAATTCAGGTCCTGTGGGCTGGGAAAGCACATAGCCTAATTGCTCATAAATCAGTGTAGGCTCACACTACAATGTATTGTAAAGACAGCGATCTTTTGTATGCTGCAGCTTCCAGCTCTTTATGTTTTGACATGTTAAGCGTTTCAACATCAGCTTTTTACCGGGTAAATAGGAAATGTGCAGCAATATGATTATAACGCTCATTGTCAGTCAATTCAAGGACTGTTACCATTTTCAGGAATATTGTGAAAGCATGTTGTTTGTATTTTTAACCACCACGATAAATTTGATGATAGAACAAGGTCCACAACTGCTTGGAGGAATGGGAGCCACTGATGGGTAGGGGGAGGTACAAAGGTGGCTAAGGACTGGGAGTGTATAAAGCGGGCCCTATTCAATTTGGATTTGATTTTGGCTCAAATCAGGGACAGTGATTCAATTAGTTGATTTGGATCACTCCCTGATTTGATTCAGCCAAATCTGAATCTGAAAATGTGATGGTGATTCAGAGAATCAGTGATTTGGACATAGACAGATGTTTAAATGTTTTTTCTATATAGCTTGAGGTACCAGTGCAGCGTATGAATGCTGTGATGCTGAGGTGCATGGAGTATCCCACAGGGGTGCAGGGGGGCACTCCATGTGCTCGGTGGTGAACCCAGAAGTGGATTGGAGCCAGGGAGCATTCTGGGGCTCCCCCCATACCCTGCAGCTCTGCGATTGGCCCTGAAGGGACCCTGGGTGCTCAGACCCAGGAAGCACCAGTCACTGAGTCGGGAGGGCGTGGGGGGGCCTCCCAGCATGCTCCCCAGTGGACACAGAAGTGGACTAGAATTGCTTCTGATCCACTTCTGGGTCTGCTGCCAAGCACACTGGGGAGCCCCTCAGACTCCTGTGGGACACTCCAATGCCCATAGCATTCGTGAGCTGCCTGCTACGTAGAGGTTTGTAGAAAAAAAATTTAAAACTGTGTCTATGTCTGAATCTCCAAATCTTTCTGAATAACTCTGAATCAATTTGGAGGGTTCCGATTTGACATGTCATTCCAGGAGGTGCAAAGACAAAATACTTAAGCACTTCAGCAGATCGGGGAGGACTTTGCAATGATCACCGAAGCCGCTGACATCAGATAGAAAGATGGAGGGCTGTGGCTCAGTAGTAAGCAACATCCTGGGGTAATTAGTTAGGAATCCAGAAGCTAAACAAAGCATGTGGCTACAACTGGAAGGGAACCAGCAGCAGAATACCAACAAAAAGCAAGAGATATGAGGTAATGAGAAGGACAACACAGGAAATCCCCGGTAAGAGCATCAGATAGTAAGATCTGACTGTGACTGAAGAGTTAGGAATGATTGTTTATCCGTTTTGTAACTGGCTAAGCTTTTATACCCAGGCTCTTGTTCTCTTTTCTTTTTATTGCTATCACCTCTAAAAAGATGCCAGGGAAAATGCAATAATGTATATTTTGGTTTAATTTTTCACAGGAACCATGATAGTTTTCAGACTTCAGCACTGAGGGTGGCCAGGATGAATGTTTCTGACATCTAAATGAAGGCGGCAGTAAAATCAGAAAGCATTATAAAACTACATGTGTACAGGTAAGTCTAAAACCTTTTAAGAACATCATTTGTCAGAAAGGATGGAAATGCTTTTTAATTTTAAGTAATTCCTGACAGGTTTGTTTTCCATTCCACATTTTATTATTCCTGTGCTTGTTCTCTCCTTTCCCTTGTGCATCTTTCTCCTTTAAAGATTTTTCTCAAGAAAAAGCCTTCTCCTGCCTTTCTGTACAGAATGGGAGAGGAATGCCTCAGTGCCCAATGTATTCTGTTGCAGAGAAGACTGATGTGACAAGGGGAGAGAACCATTTCCTTGCCTATTCTGCCCAACCTATGGTGGCTATCACTGCTGATGGTTTTAGTCTCGTTCTCTGTATCTGACAGAACCAAAGGATGTTTATACACATGCTTCGGGAGTGGAAGGGGAAGATGGGAAAGGGTGGCTTTAATTAGAGCGGCTCCAAGAGCCACTGTAATTAAAGCTCCTGAAGCACCTCATGTATCAGTGTCCCTGTGCTGTAAAATGGCAGTGGGGCACTTTAACTAAAGCTTATTGAACAAGCTTTAGTTAAAGCACCCTTGCCACCAGTTTTCAGCACAGGGATGCTGATACATGGGAAACTGGCATCTACTGGACAGCAGTAATTACCATGCTCCAGCAGACTCGATTAATCAAGTCTGCTCCAATGCACTGTAATTATAGTGCATCAGAGTGCCTTGCTGCTTGTGTATAGGCACTCTAAAGGACAGATTGTGCTTACAGCCATGTTAAAGGCATGACTAGACTAGGTTTCCTTGTGCAATTTCAGGGACAGTACAGTTTTATAAACTATATCTATTTTACGAGAAGCACTGGACTTTTGTCTTTTTATTAAGAACTTTCAGTTAATTTCATAATTAGCAGCATTGCTAAAAATGGACTCACAAAATGTGCATATACCTAAAAAACACTTAAAAGTACAGCTGGCCTTCCAATGTGCAGGGTGTCAATCTAACAGAAGGTGACCAGTCCATGAGTTCTCTCCTTCCTTGTTCTTTCTGCCAGAGAAGTTGATCAGGGTTTTCTCTCTCCAGTCTTGCTGACAGATGGGCGATTCAGTCAGCCTTGGAGCTGCTGAACCAGGACATGGCCACATGTAGGAGCAGTTATCGAAGTACAAGAGCTCAAGTTGCTGCTCTCACTTGAGGCTGGCCTTGTTTAAAAATTCACTAGCTGAAATTCTTTTCCACAGCAAACTTTTGCATCATTAAGAAGTCCCAGATCATGGTCATCTAACTTCCAGCCAGTCAACCTTATCTCTTCCAAGTAATTCAGTGTAGTTAGCACTTGGCTCATTTTGCAGATTAACATTGGGTCAGGTACCAAGTCACATTTGCTGCTAAAGTCTAAAAATCTCAACTTGTTGAGATTTACCAGTGCCTGAACGAAGAAAAGCCAGCCATTACTTGTCACACAGTTCATTGCCAAGTCTAAATGCTGGAGGTCTTCCAACGGTGTTTTCTCAAAAAATGTACCTGTGACCATATATAAGTATACATTAAAAACTGACAGGATATGACTTTAATTAAGCCCCCAATTCAGAAAACAATCCCTATTAGGGCAATACTTGAACACATGCTCTAGTCTTGATGAAGCCATGAGGACTTAATGCATGCTTAAAAATTGAAGTTTTGACTTGGACTTAAAAATAGCCTTACATGTTGGGGGTGGAGGCTGAGGAGAGGGGTTTCTGCATGAATAACTACCAAAGCAGAAGTATCAATGGCCACGGGCTACATTGTGTTACTCATACCAATCCCAAGCTATTCTTCATTAAGTCTCAAACACAGAGTTTGCTGAGTAAAATCGGATCCTTCTACCCACAGAAAGATTAATTGACTTTACTTGTTCTACATATTCATATCAGGGTCCACCAACGCACAAAGTATTACAGGGTCAGCACCATGGAAACCTGTCATTCATTTCAACTTTGCTTTCCCCTTTGGCTCAGATGTAGTAGACAGTGGCAGCTTCAGGAAACTGGGTGCAGCTTTCTGATCCTCAGCTGTTGCCTCCTGCAGAGTGTTAGCTAAGCAAGGGGTCTGACCTAACTTTGCCACTGGGATAAGATCTGTAATAGATGCCAGATCAGGGAAGATAAGGCATACTGGGACACCACTCAGCTCTACACTTGACTTACCTCTGTGGCTTGTACAGGAGTTGGAACAATTGCCTGTTAGTAGACAGGAAATTCTGCTCCAACAGTCTCCAGCTGTTTTAGGGTCCCTTGTATTGCTTACACAATTTGTTTAATTAAATTGCATTTTTATTTCTATCCCACACAAACCCACTGTTATTTCATTTCTATTATTAGAAACCACTAACAATAAAAATGTGAAATCATGAAACTGAGTTTCTACTTTACTCTCAATTCATTCCACATCATTTGAGGCTTCCTAATTTACCAGTATTTATTTTTGTTCTGCTTTTGTCCATATTTCATCCTTCTACAGTAATTGTACTTAGAACTTTAACCTCGACATCAGTAAGGCTCCATCTATTCAATCCAAGTTTTGTCAGCTGTGGCATTGTTTTGAGCTGCATTAGTAGCTCACTCAGGCAGACATTCACATCATCTCCCCAAGGAAGCATCAGCGCTTTCATATTTGGAAGGATGTTAAAGCTTTTAGCTATATAAAATGATAAATGTCATTTCAGTGATTGTTACAGTTCAGTGTAAAATCATAGAAGAGAGTTAAATTACACTGACTTTCACACTTTAAGTGCCTCAGCAAAGAATGACTGAGCAAACAAAACAGTCAATTGCGCTTATAATCTGTCAGCCATCACCCTGTGCAATGCAGCCTGCTATACTGAGATGGAATGATTCTAGAGTTATTTCTCACTTAAAAATTAATTCATTTATATCCATCTGTACAGACCTTAACATGAGGTGTATCCCTCAATTTAACTTTTCATCAGAAGAAATCTTTTGTCTTACCTAGTCTGCAAACTGCAACTTTTCCATCCTTTCCCAAATAATTTTCAGATAAATCAAGTACATTCAGTTTTGGTAAATTACAAAGATTCTGAGCTAAGAGATATAAAGAAAAATCTTGTTATTGCTGTTTTAATTGCAGTCAGATTCTTGTACCAGTGTTGCATCACCATAACAGTTAAAAAGTCCTTCCTAATATCTAACCTAAATCTTCTTTGTTGCAAATTAAGTTGATTTCTTTATGTTCTTCCCTTGTGGTGACAGAGAACTATCAATCACCATCATATTTATAACAGCCTTTTGTTATATTCCCCCCTCTCTCTCCCCTCTTTTCTAGACAAGGCCAACCCAATTTCTTCCATTCTTCATGTTTTCTAAACCACTTATTCATGTTCTACCTGGACTCTCATCAATTTGTCTATGGTGCCCAAAACTATATATGGCAGGGGTGCTCAACCTCTGGCCTGAAGGCCAAATGTGGCTCATGGAGCCTTGGAATCTGGCCTGTGGGGCTTCCCATGGATCAGGAAATTTGGCAGCAGAAGACCAGTGGCAGTTAATACTGCCACCCCTTCCCTGCTGCAAAATCTCAAGCTCTGAGCAGTAGGTCAGAACCGGGCCATGACCCTCCCCACTACATGGCCAGATCAAAGCCGGGCTAGGTCCCTTACCCTCTTCATAGTTGGGTTGGAGCCAGGCTGAATCCCCTTCCCCAACATTGGCCTGGACCACACCCCTTTTTCCCCCTTCCCTCCATCTGGCCAACTCATAGGCCAGACCATGCCCCCTTCCTCTGTAGCGCCAGCCATGCCTTTTTCCCTTGTACAGCTGGTTAGAGCCAAGCTTCCCCCCATGACCCCTTTCCTCTATACCGCCCAGTTGGTGCCAGGCTGTACTCCTTTCCCTATGCAACTGGAAAAGGCCAGGCTGTTCATGCAGCTGGATGGGGTCCAGCAGCACCCACTCTGGACACTGGATTGGGTTCCTTGGGTAGATCTGGCCTGCAGAGAAAATGGGCACTGTTCATCTGGCTCACTGACTAAAAAGGTTGAGCACCACTGATATACGATATTCTAGCAAAGCTTCAAGAGCACTGAATAGCTCAAATAATTACCTCTTGTGTCTTATATATGACACTCCTGTTATGTGTTTCCAAATTAGATCTTTCTTCTTTGCAACAGCATCACAGTGGGCATGTCTACACTTCACCCTACGGCAACATGATGATGTGCTACGTCACTCTGTGGTGCGCTATGGCAACATAATGATCACATGTGTCTACACATGTTTAGCTACGTTGCCATAGTGGCATGATCCCTGAGTATAGTGCACTGCTACAGAACCATAGTGGTGAAACCAACCTGTGCACTGCACGTACAGTGCAGTAACCACCCATACTGCACAGTGCTTTAGTACTTCCAAAAGAAAGTAATAAGGCACCTTGCCATAGTAACTTCTTCGTATGGCAACATGTAAATGCAACCAGTGTTGACTTGTATTTAGTTTGTGATCTCCCTAACTCCACCAATTTCATCTTACTGAGTTTAAGCTCCTTCTCCAATTTGTAAAAGTGCTTTTGAATTCCAAACTTGTCCTACAAAATGGTTGAAACTCTTCCCAGTTTGGTACCATCTATACATTTTATAAGAGCACTTTCTACTGTGTCATCCAAGTCATTGTTGAAAGCATAGATCCCTGTGGGATCCCACTTGAAATTTCTTCTCTATTTGACACCAAACCATTGATAACTACTCTCTGACTTTACTTTTCAGTCAGTTATGCACCTCCCTTTTGATATTTTAATATAGTGATATTTTCTGTGTTTGCCCAGGACACTATCATGTAGGATGGTGGCAAAAGCCTAACAAAAGTCAAGATATATCATACTGACCGCTCTCCACTTATTCTCTAAGCCAGCCAAAGAAGGAAATTAGATTTGACATAATCTGGTGTTGATAAATCCATAGTGGCTATTTTTTTATTATCTTGTTAGCTTTCGGGTACTTATGAATCGATTGTACCATTTCCTCCAATGGGCTAGGGACATAAGGTACACACAAACCAGTTTAAGTGATCAGAAACTGGTTTAAACCTGTAACAGATGTAAGTTCACTGCACATAAACCAATTTCAAAATGGCTGAAATTGTTTTAAGATAAACCAGGTTGAATGTAGTATCAGACTTAACTGATTTGGGTCAAACCGGTTTATGAAACTTCTGGCTGAGAAGGGGTTGGGGACAGCAGCTGGGGTCTGCCTGGCAGGGGCATAGCGGCATCTGCTAGGCTTCCCCCTGCCCTCCCCCTGCCACTCACTGCTCAAGCAGGGATTCCCCTCACCCCTCTCCCACAGCAAGGACCCCAGCAGCATGGACCCCAGCCACATCACCCCTATCCTAGCTAATGCTGAGAGGTATCTATGCATGTATCTCCAATTTCACTGGAACAAAGGCAGACAGAACAAAGGCAGTCTCCACTTAGGGCTTTCTGGAATTAATAAGAAGGTCAGCTGGTACTATCTGTCAGTGAGCCTTGCTCCCTCCTTTCTTCCTGGGCAAAAAACCAGTGGCTTGTAAATGCCTTACAAAATGCCTGTATCCTGTGGTAAGAAGAGCTTGAATTAATTAGTGAGAGGCTTTTGTTTTCTTGATGGGCTGATAAGCTTTGATAAGTTCCCTGCAGGCTGGTGGCTGCTGGCTTGCTTCAAAGCCAGAGGCATCTCCCACCCTGAAACTCTTACATCAAATGAAGTTTCACTGTGCAGCAAATAATTCTGGTGATTGTTTCTATGCATCAATTACTGAGCCTGGTTAGAGTGCAACTTTCCCATCCCACAATTTGTCAGTGTTCAATAGGGGACAGAGAAAGGTGTGAGAAATTACCTGGTTTGCAATGAATGGGACCTGTCAGAGCAGTCAGCAAATACAAAGCACTAGCTAGCAGGATAATACAGATGCATACAGTCCATACAAGCAGTTCCTCCCTCCCCCACCCTTTGCCTCACAGTGATAGCTGGGGCCAGGGTCTGGCATCACTCCCTTAAGCTGCGATTGGGGGAAAAGTCTGAAAATGGCTGCTTCCCCTCCCACATCAGGTGCACCCCAGCTGGGCACTGTGCAGGCCAGGGTAGGGGTTTAAACCTCTCCCTAATCGTAGCTTCCTGCCAAGGCTGGTCCCACCCCCCTCCCCCCCAGCTCAGTACAGTACAGTCACATCATATGTGCATTTAACTTGTGTGAATTCAACTATACACGGGGTGGGAGGGGGGCGGGGCTTGAGTTTGCAGTGGCGGCAGGAGGTTTTGGCAGCATGGTGGTGGCCAGGCGGCACACAGACATCCCCACCACCACCCTGCACTGCACCACTGCCGTCGGCTGCACAGCCCTAAGCACAGCTCCGCAGCAATGGCAGGAGGTTTTGGAGGCAGAGGCAGTCACCATTAGTCAAATCACTGACAAAGTAATCGTGATTTGACTATATGCAATTTTTGCCTAACATGCTGACTTCAGAACCTAATCCCTGCGTAAGATGTGACTCCACTATACTGCAGAAGAGAAGAGAGGGCTCACTCTACTGCCCCTGGCCTCTGCCCTGAGCCACTGCAGGCATGTGCCTGCATTTTCTGAATCAAAAAGTAGTACAATCTGTGCAAGTTAAACTAACCTGCAAAGTTGGAATCAATTCAGGCTCAGGCTCTTTGAATGTCTTTCCCTAGCTCAGAAGATTTCTAGAAATTAAGCTGAGTAGTATATAATATCCTGAATTTTCTTTCTGACCCTTTTTTAAAGATAGCAGCTTTGTTTGCACTTCTTTAGTACTTGGGGACCTCCCCTGTCCTCCCAGAATTCTCAAGACAATTGCCAGTGGTTTAGAAATAGCTTCATCTAATTCCTTAAGTATTTACTGTGGGGTTCATTTAATCAATTTCTGCCAAGTTTAATGTATCTACTGTATCTAAATACCCTCTGTTCTTTCCACACTCCTGCCTGCACTCCTAGCTACTTGTTAAAATTAACTTCCTTGATCAGAATTCACATTTTTGTGAAGACTCAACCAAAAAATAAGATTGATTCTTCAATCTTCCGTCTTCATCTGTCATTTGCTCTCCTTATTTATAAATGGACTAGAGCATTAGTTTGCCTGCCCCTCATTTCTAGTTTATGTATAGAAACTGGCCCAGTTGTCTTTTGTCCTTTGCTAAATGAAATTCATGTTGCACCTTTGCCTTTCCCTTGCATGCTTGCACTATTTATGCTAGTGGTTCTCAACTGGGGTGTCACCCTACCCTAGGATCCCAAGAAATTCTTTTAAAGGTGCTGCAGGATGCTGCACAATATTAGTACTGTTACATATGCAAACACCTATATATGTGCTTCACAAGATAGACTCAGATTTCAAACAGGAATCTATAGTGTCAGAACATTCTGCCATGCTGTAGTCTTTCTGAGTTCTTTGTAACAAAAGAAGTGCTCTATTATTTTTGTGTAGTCAATAAACAAGTTAAATTGTTTTTTGAAACAGGGTGCCTCTAAATTCAGAAAAGTTCGGAGGGGTGCCTTGTGTCTACAAATTTATGAAATGCTGCTTTACATTCATCCCTATTTGTGTTCCTCTTTTTGTATAGTTCCTTTTTTATTTTCATCACCTACTGCTCGTGTTGCATATACCATCATTTCCATACTCACCCAGTATTTCCACAGCATCCCCAGAGAGACAACAATTAACTAGATGAATTTCTTCAAGATCACCTAGTTCAGTAGAGATGGCTCTTACTATGTACCTCATTCCATCTCCAATGTCAGTCAAATGGCTCAAGTGCAACAAATGCAGCTTTTTCAAAAGCTTGATGCCTTCAGCTATGAATGGAATGAGAAAAAGCAGATAAAGGTGCTAAGAACACCCTGTTCCAATATTTGTTTACTGATGTTTTGAGTGAGGAAAAAAGTGGAGATTCATTCATAGGACATATCACTATTACTTTTATGTTTATATTATATAATAGGGGTGTGCAAAGTGGGCAGTATTTGATTCAGATTCGGCCCAACTGGGGAGTCAGTGAAGTGATTTCATTTGTTGATTTGGATCACTGTCCTGATCTAATTCAGCCGAATCTGAAGATTGGATTCTGATTTGGAGAATCAGCAATTTGGCCATAGACATAGCTTTATACATTTTTTCTATGTATCTTGAGGTACCAGGCATGGCTTGTGAATGCCGAGAGGGTGGGGCAGATGGAACATCTCACAGGAGCACAGAGGACCACCTGCATGCTTTGTGGTGGACTCACCTGTGCCCCCCCAACTTGGTGATCAGCTACAAGAGAACCCCAGGTTCCCCCCCGGAACCAGGAGGCACCAGTCACCATACTTCTTGTCTACTTTCAGGTCTGCCACAGAGCACATGGAGGACCGCCCCCCAATGCTCCCATGCAATGCTCTATCTGTTCCACCATCTCAACATTCACAAGCTGCACCTGGTACCTCTTGACTTGCATTTTAAGCAGGCTGGCGAGCACCAGGGATCCAACCCTTCAATTCAATTCAGTTCATTAAGGATTCTGGCTGAAAGTCATGCTCCCAAAAACACCATGACATATAACCACAATATAAATTTATATAAAAATAACAGAAATGCAACTATAATAATAAAATAGGGCCAACCATTATAAAAACATTGTTCCTGTTCCTATAATTAATACAGGTTTCCCTTGCTTTATGCTGTACATGTGTTCCCAGAAAATGGCGCATAACTCAAATTTGCGTATAGGGAACCCATTTTACAATGTAACAAATATGGATATATTCCAAGACCTGGACTGTACTGACCCCCAGATCCATTTCTCCCACTTTTACAAGACAGTTTTGGTACTCACCAACAGCAGATGTTACACACAAGCACAGGGTGGTGGTGAATGTTACCATAACAGGGATGGCAACTACAGAAACACGTCGCAGACAATGAGTGAGGAACACAGATCTACACAGGAGACTATATTTTGGTGCACATCACTCCCACAATGCACCTCAGAAAGCAGCTGACTGCGGGCTTCCAGCACATGGATCACATAAGAGTGAATTTATCTCATATATAACGATTTTTTGGTATAGAAAGGGTTATTACATAAGAGCGAATTCCCACATACAAAACCCACATAAAGTGAGGGAAACCTGTATAATCAAGTACAAATACGGTGATAAATCAGATCATGAATCTATAAAAATGTTGTGTATTGGTCCACAATTAACACAGTAAAAAAGCAACTACAGTGATAAAGTTTATCAGTCATATAAACAATAAAGAATGTTTAGCTCTGATCGCTTCAGCCTGATAAGCAAAAATTTCAAGACGGTTAACTAAATATGGATCTGTTTGCTGAAGGAGCCATATTAATTTCTCTCTATATGAGAAGTATATCAATTTCTGCAAGAATGGTGATAAATATTTTTCCTTATGACATTATATAGAGGACATTCTAAGACATAATGAATAGTGTCTTCCAAAACTTCTAAACAGGCTGGGCAACATCTTTTAGCCCTTGGAATGGAAAGTCTACATCCAGCCAAAACAGCTGTGGGCATCTGTTTGGTCCTAAGTCTGGTCAAAGAGGTTCTCCATTTATCGTTGAGATCCAGCTGTAAATACCTTTTTCACCCCCAATCTAATTCCAAAGAATATAAAGAGTGTCAATGCAAGTAGCCCTGGCCACTGCAAAATCAGAAGCCTGGCAACTTTAGAACTTCTGGAAAACCTGGACCTTCTCTATGGGGGAGATGTATCTTTCATTGTCTTTGACATAATGTCCCATCCTGGAAAATGCAAAAGTGTAGGAAAGAAAAGGATCTGACCCTTTATGTTTGTTTGACTATGACATACATTATTTGGAGGACATTAATACCTCATAACAGTAAGGGTCCCTTTACATGTTACATTTATGCCACAATTAATATGTTAATTGCAGAATCAATAGCAAGGATACGATGTATGCACCCAATTTGAGGCACCATAAAATGGCAAACCAGCCATAAAAAATGTCCATGTATAATATTTGTATGACTGGTTTTTAGGGTACTCCAACTTAAACAGATGGCACGTCCCAGGGACTGTCCCAGAACTAGTGCTGACAGTCAGCAGATTGTTGGTGCCAGCTACCAGGCAGCCCCAGTTCTCCAACTAGGGCTTCTGTTGGCAGAAAGGATTCCCCTGCTATAGAGTTTAACTTTGCCTGACCAAACTCCCTGGTGTGGGGAAGGAAGGGCTTCCCCTTCCAGGGACTTTAAACCCAAGACCACACAGCTCCCCTTTTTCCTGGGGATGGGGGATTAGAGGCTCCCAGAGAGAGAAGCACTTCTGCTAGTGACTTTAAATCGTGAGCCCGCAATTTGTAGTCCCACTGGACTGCTACTGGACACTGAAGCTGTCAGGCGGAGGGTTTAAACTCCCTGGAGTAAAGCCCTTCAAAAGTCCCAGCCCCAATCCGAAAACAGCCCTGGGGCTATGGCTAACAATCAGCTGTTGTGTCAAATGTGGAATGGCAGGAGGAATGATTGTTGGGATTGGGGATCAGATCCCATGGTGCTTTAAGATGAACATGTGCCAGGAGCCTAAGGTCATGCAGGTCAAATCAAGACCTTATTGCACATGTAGAAGAAATTACTTTTCTATCAACAGATGATAGAATATTCAGGTCTTCACAGTGCAGGAATGTGAGGCCAACAGTTTATACATTCAGTATCTGAAAAGCAAATAATTAGTGTGTGAAATATTAAAGTGGATATTACCTAATTTTTTAGCATTGCTCTCATTCATCTTTATATTGTCAAAGATGAGCTTTTCAACATTAATTAGGTTGTGTATTCCATCAATAAGTCCACCTGCCAGAAAAGAACCATAAATTAGTAAGTCACTTTGTCATTTTTTGCACTGTAACAAACTCATTTGTAGGTCAAGTTATAGTTCTGTAATAACAGTTCCTGTAAAAAGTAAATAAAAAAGTTCTGTTTCTGAATATGATTCTAAATACAATCTTTGTCAAGAGACTGCAGATTTCTAGCAAATTAAAATTTGATTAAATTAGAAAGTGTTAATGCAAAATTCAAACTAAGTTTTAAACAAGCAATAATCTGAAAATGGAAACTTGTGATTCCTGTTGAAATTGTAATTCATTACCATTTCTTCTTACATATGACAATGTATATAGTACTTCAGATATTATCTTACAGAAACAGTAATGCCCGTGGTTAAATCCTACGTAAGTGTGCCAGATCGATAGAGGACTTTTTTTTAGTTGTTTAGACCTTTTTTTTTAAATGTCAGCTTTTCAGACACCTTTGGTTTCTGCCTGACAATGAGATTTTTATTTTTGCACAGCCTTTGGTTTCTGCTTGAAAATGAGATTTTTATTTTTGCACAGAAAATGGTGGTCGTGCAGTTTTGAACTTTCCAAAGTGCCCAGTGCAGCAGCGCATCCATGTGTAAAAATGCCCCTAGTGTTTTAATAGAAATTGTCAGGAACTTGCAATTTGGCAACAAAATATATCTCAGAAAGAAGATGTTCCTTTCACATTCTGATTAAAATCTGTTTAATATTTGTTCAAGTTTTTTTTTAAGTACTCAAGTATATGCAATGTTTTATTACCAGACAATAATGCTTTTCCCTATTGTAAACTTTCAGGTTTCTATAGGAAAAATGAGTGAAATGTCATATTAGATACAAAATGGATGCAGAAACTTTTGAGTGAGTGTATATTTGAAAGTTGCATCTATTCAAAGATGTAAATCAAATGGAAGAGACTTTGGAGCATAATAGTTACTGGGTCTGATGCAGCAGCCCCCCACTTATTTTCTGCTATGCTCTAACTGTGTAAGGATCTTGTGTTAGGTAGGCCCCACATCCTGTAGCAATAAGTATGCCCCTCTCCTAATTCCAGAAAACCAGCCACCTTACACAGAAGAACCTGTAAAATTTTTCTGTGCTTGGGGCTTGTTATTTCCTATCCTTTAGTGCTGGGTTGCAAATTTGAGAGGAAGGAAGTATTTTCAAATGTATTCAACATTAGAAATGTTATTAATCAATGGAACAACTCAAAGTGGGTAGCAGATATTCTACCGTATGAAGTTATTAATTCTGGATATTTTTGTGAAATATGTGTGCTTGCTTACCCAGAAATTATAAGTTTGATGCAGGAATTACTTTGTAAAAGCCACTGGCCTATATTTTAGAAAAGGTTAGACAAGATTATCATAATAATCCCTTGTTAGTAGTCCCTTGTTGCCTTTAATAGTCCCTTGTTGCCTTTAAAATCTTTGAACCTATTGTGAAAACTAAGGTAAAGAAATAGTAATATCTATGATAGGATATGCAGCAGCCGGCATCAAAAAAGTATCATTATTTCATTTATAGACTTTATCATCATTTACTCTAGATTATTTGTACTGGTGATCTTCCAAAATGTAAAAATCTCTCCCATGTAAAAATCTCATCTGTATCTCTTGTGTAACTAAACATCCAGTTTTTTTAAATGGCAGTGTTACAGAGATTTTGAACAATCTTACAGCAAAATACTAAATCTTTACCCAACAAGGAGCTGAAATGACACTTTGCAAGAGTGCAAGGGCTAAGCACACAACAGACTGCAGTCAACTTCATCTTGAATATGGAAGTGTGGTTCAGTGATATTAGTAGTTCCCATAATGATCAAAGCCAGACATGTTTCACATTAAAGAAAAAGGTGTCACTGAACTACATGTTGTGGTCCACATTATTCCCAGAGATTGCACTAGCCATTCTAACTACTCACAGATCACAATACTGTACCTTCTAGATGTTTGCTTTGCAGATCTCTTATATTTATTTTTTTCAGCTTTGTCATTGCTATGATTTGTTGTTCATCTTCTGTGATAAGAGGTGTGGATGCTACAATAAGATCTTGCATAGTCTTACAGGTTTCAAGGACTTTCTTCAATGTTCCTGCAATGCCAGCACTTCTGTTGATTTGCAGTCTGAGACTTGAGGCAGAGCAGCATATTTTACCTAGATACTTAATGTCATCTTTCTTTAACTTGTTAAAATTCTGGAGTGTAATCTCTAAAGCCCGGATTTTCTGGTTCCATTTGAAGAACAAGGAGACAGCCTTTTCAGGGATATAAATTTGTGGATTTCTTGTGTTCTCATCTTCCATGTTATCCAGTGAGGAATTTCCAAAAAATCAAATTTAATGAGTTCCAGTGCACTGACACAATTAGGTAAGTGTTTAAAAAACCCAAAGAGGTATGTTGGGATGCACTGAGTATTAATATATAGTCTCTTACCATGAAAGAGTTCTTCAAATTCTCCACTCAAGCATGATTTTGAGCGACTTTCATAGAATAAGTTAATGACACATTCCACAAAAGAATTCAGGTTAGTTGCCTGCAAAACTTCATGCTGCTTTGCATTTTCCACCTTTTCAGGTTCTCCTTCCAAAGAAAGATCACTTAGTGAGGGCAGATCAAAAAGACTTCCAGGCTGATAGATTGCTGTCAGATGCTTTATAACTATTCTAGTAGCATCTACAGAGGATCCACAGGTATAAAGAAGCAAATTACAGTAAGTAGACGTAATATCTGAAATATTGTCCATTTTTTCTAGGTAACTAAACCCTCTAACCATTTCTGTGTCCTTGGAGGATGTTAATAGGCTGCAAAGTCTTCTGCCTGCAGTGTATTCCTGAAAGGATTTATGAAAGAATTGATACACTGGCTTTAGCCTTTGAGCTGTGTATTTATTTAGAAGACCTGAAGCCAGTAGTACTTCTTCTTTGATACTGGACAAATCCTCAGACTGAAAATCAATCTTTTGGTCAAGTATTCCATCTAGGGCTAGGTCTCCACAATGATTTAAGCTCAGTTTAATGTGATTTGCTGCAATTGTTTCTGTCTTGTACTTATTTTTCTGAACCATCAGGTCATACAGTGTGCAGAAAAGTGCTGTTTGTGTGCTTGGATTAAAATTACTTTCACCCATTTGGATGGCACAGGCAATGACAACAAAGAGTGGTGTCTTCATAAAATTAGTTTCCTCCAGATAAATTAGCAGACCCTTGGCCAGTTCATATTCCAAGACATTATTAATGAGCTGCCTAGCATTCTCCTCTGTTAGATCTCCTGTTTCAGCAATGAGTGAACCAAACTGTCTGACCTTACGAATAGACTCAGTCCTGGTAGTAACAATGACCATATTCTTGAATTTGTGGTTTTCTTTAATCATTGCTTCTATTTCTGGGCAGTTTGAAGGCCTGAATTCATCATACCCATCTAATAGAAAAGGAACCTTTTGTCTTAGTCCCAGCAACATCCTCATGAAGTCCTGCTTGGGTATGGTATATGGAACTGTAAGAAGCTGATCACATAGTTTCATAAAGTCCTTCTTTTGCACTGCTCAGGCTGATGAAGAAAACAAATTTGAAATGAGTCAAAGCAGGGCAATTCCCAGAAGCCTATAGTATAGCAATTCTCTTCATGAGGATTGTTTTGCCTTTGCCAGCTTCACCTTCTATTATGCAGGGGGTTTTTAATTCACCCAAAAGGATGCTTAAAGTGAGTTGCCCTTTCCTGGTGTTATGTGTATCTTTCTTCAAAAGCAAGATGTCTGTAAAGGTATTTTTCAAATCAAAAATTATGTCAATATCACTACCCAATGGATGAAATTTTTGAAAGAATGGAGACAGATACAAGTCCATTAAATCCTGAGCCAAGCCATCCAAATCTGGTTTCACTTGGCTAGTGATACCTAAAACAAACAGAACATATATAGGCTGAATTAAATAAGCAGTGGTTTTGTTGATTAGAATTGCATTTAAAATTTGATCTGCAGAAAACCTGGCTAAATTTGCATGCTGGTTATAGACCAAATGGTGATAAGTCAGAGACATGACTTGCTTTACTTGTCCATTCAATAGGATAGGTTTAACTCAGAGTGATCAAGTCACTCTTATGCAAAACACCAGCATGGTGGGTGTGCCTAAATGTTCAATTAATGTGCAGTAAGGTTACTGTGCAGTAAAAAAGGCACAGTAAACTACACTTGAGAACATGTCTACACATGTACCCTGACAGGCACAGAGTTGCACCTAACAGGAACAGCCTGGTCCAAAACTGCTTCTGCCCTTCTCTGCCCCACTGTGCCAGCCAGAAGGAGTTCCAGGCTCCTCCAGGTGCAAAGCCAGCAGCTAGCATGGGGTACGTAGGCCAGTCCCAATGTGCATGGGGCAGGGAGAGTTGTGTGGCTGCAGGGGCAGCTGTCTCCTGGCCCCATGTACTTTTGCCCCTGTATCACAGCTCTCCTGGCTCTGTGCACATGGGAATGGAATTGCACGGGGCTAGGAGACAGCTGACCCTGCAGCCGGCACAGGTTCCATTGCATGGGGGTTTAACTAGGCAGCCTCAAAATTGCTCCCAGTTAGCATCCACACATGCACTAATGGATAGTAACTACTGTGCAGCTAATCTACCTGTTTCTACAGGTACTAGCAAACTGCACACTAGACTAATTTACTGTGCAGTAAATGCTGCACATGTGTAAATGATGATGCTTTTCTACTTATTAGATTAGTCTCATGTAGAATAAAGTGTCTCCTGTAAATACATCCAGTGTGAACCCCATCAATTCCACCTCAGTCTTTACTTGAGGAGCCTTTAAACTGATTCTCTGCTCGAGTGAATATAGGTGTATCGGTGTGAACACAGACAAGTATTTGATGGGAACAGGATTTACTTGTTAATGAAACAGTAGCAAATGGATCTGAAAGGTTATTTAGGAGCAACTAATAGCACCTAAAAGTTGGACTAGGTTAGGGTGTGCAATTATTTCAGTTGGATGGCTGCTTAATGACTTTTGGTGAGCTGTTGAGGGCCCTATCCCTTGACAAGAGCCCTGCCCCCAGTCGCTATTTTGTGACTGGAAATCCCACTCCTTAACCCCTGACCTTTGCCCCTGGAAGTCCCTCCCCTTGCCCCAGAAGTACTCCGGTGGGTGGGGAGGGTAGTGCCATTTTGGAACCAGAAAAAAAAACAAATCATATACTAAAAATCAAATATTTACCATATTTTAATTTTATTTCAAAAAATATTTTGTCCTGATTTACGTGCATTTCCATAGTGTATATATAGGTGATTATGTAATAGCTCAAACTTAGCCTTACTCTTGTATGTGTGGGTTGTCTGGGGTGTGGTTGGGGAGGTGGGTGTGGGCTGTGCATGTGTGGGGGGGTGAGTAGTTGTGAAGGGGTGTGGGGATGTGTGTGTATGTGGGCTTGGGATTTGTGGGGGATGGTCTGTGGGGGATGTGGGAGTGTGTACAGGTGGGTGTGTGTGGAGTTCATGGGTAAGTATAGGAGGTGGGTATGGGGTTTGTGGAAGGTGTGTGGGGTGGTCTGTGGAGGGGGTGGGGGGTGACTGTGTGTGCCCCCCCACACACTGTCATTGGTGGTAGCAGCAGCAGGGAGTGGCGGGCCCCTGGGTCACTTGTGACCAGTGGCAGGCAGAGCCCCTCAGTGGCACACAACTGCAGTTGAGTCCCTGGATCTGCATGTGGCAGCATGGAGCCAGCCCAACTGGCCTGTTGTTGCACATCTTTGGACAAGACCAGGCTAGGTCTGTGCCAATACATGGGGGTCCTAGTAATGCAGGTGGGAGCGGCACACCAATGGGCCAGTTCTGTGCCTCCATGTGAGGCTTTGAGTATTTCAGTGGGGAGCCGTACATGGGGGCACAGAGCCAGCCTGGCCTACTGGTTCACACTCCTGGCTACAGTGCTTGGAGCCCCATGTAGAGGCATGGAGCCCACCTGGCCTGATGGCACAACTCTCCACAGCTCCTGGTCCATGCACCATAAAGGTGGGGGTGGGAAGCTCCATGCTTTCATGTAGTGCTCCCAGCACTGCATCCAGGATAGTGCACCACTGGGTTGGGCCAGGTTGGCTTCATGCCAACCACATGCAGCTCCCCGCTGGAGTGCTGGAAGCCCCACATGGAGGCATGGAGTTGGCTCAGCCCTGACTGATAGCACGTGACTCCTGGCTGCACTGTTCAGAGCCCCATGTGCGGGCACAGAACCAGCCTGGTTTGACCTGAAAGTGCATGCCAGCAGGTTGGCTCCATGCCACCACATACAGCTCCCAGGGCTCAGCCAGAGCCATGTGGCATAAGAACTTGAGGGACAATTGCCTGCTGCCCCTGCTGCTACCGGCAATGGGGGCTGTATGCCATGTGGGGGGCACGTGGTGTGGGGGCCCACACCAATCCACAAACCCCACATACAACCCCACATCCACACACAAACCCCACACCTTCACACAAACTCCACACCCACCCACACACATGTGCCATTGGGCCGGGTGAGCTCCTTGCTGCCAGATGTGGATCCTGGCTCTCCTTCCAGGAGCTATGTGCTGTTGGGCCAGTGGGGCTGGTTCTGTGCCAGCACATGGAGCTCCTGGCACTGCAGGCAGGAGCTCCTTCCCCACTCATCAGTTGTCCAGTTGTGCACCATTGTGCTCCATGCTTCCACATGGGGCTTCCAGCTGGAGTATGGGGAGCCTCACGGAGGTGGAGGCACAAAGCCTGCCTGGTCCAATGGCATGCCATCTCTGAAAGCCCAACTCTTTTTGACTTCCCAAGGGGCAGCTGTGAGCCAATAATAATTGTTTTTTGGAGGGCCCTGCAGACCAGAGAGAATGGCCTGGTGGGTCAGGTCTGGCTTGCGGGCAGTATTCTGTCTGTTCCTGGACTAAGTGAACTTTGGACCACTTCAGTTTAGGAGCTACCCTCATTTTCTTCAGGTTGGCAGCTAAACTTTTTTTGATTCTCCTTGGTCTTCTTACAGTTAAATAAATGTAATGCAATTCAGAAAGCTTGACCCTTTGCAGACAACAGTTTTAATTTTTCTTTTGTTTTATATTTTTGCCAAGTTTTCCTAGAAGGTACAAATGCAGCTAAAATGAATGTACGCAAAATAAGAAAAGGGAGCTAACTCAGAGATTATTTTCAAGAATAGTGTTTTGCAGTGTGAAGCATGCCCCTCTGGAGTTGTGTGAAACACCAGCTTGGATGTGTGGGGAAAATATGTAAATTATGATGGTTAGACCTTTAATAAAAAATGTGAGATTGTAGCTGGGGCACTATTAGTTCAGTTTCCTGCAGAAGAACTCCTCTGTCAAAAGTCTGACAAACTCTGTTTTAAGGCATAACCTTGTTCCCATTGAAGTCAATAAGAATTTTACCAAAGACTTAAACAGAAGATTGTTCATGCCTTGACACTTGCTCCCAAACCCCAACAATTTCAGTGAGAGTAGAACATCTGCAACTTCTGTGGATTCCAGCAACTCCTAATATTAGAGCCTTACCAGTTAGGTTTAAATGCTTTAAAATGTTTGCAGCTGACAACAAAGTGATCAGCTGCAATCATGTGTTCACCTCATTGGCTCACCCTACAAAAATCTTCCAAATAATCAGATGCATTTCATTCTGTGAAGAACTATATGCCATTTATTACAAAGGGTTTCAGTATGTCCTGGAACTTTCAGAGGATGTTATTGTTTCTTTTTTTAAATTCACTTTTGAATAAAATATAGGTGTTTTCAATGCTTAATTCTCTCTCATGAATGATTATATCCCATAAAAAGGATCAGAATATACGTATCTAAAAAATTAGTGTATTACAAGTTCTGATGGTTGCCTCCTAAAATCATTTAACTCTTGGCATGAGATAAAAAAAACAATGAACACTACAGATAAACTTTAGTACTTACAGTATCCATGCAATTCCTGATAGAGAAAAGGGCTTTGTTTCTCAAGTGCTTTAACCAAAATTCTGCAGGCTTCTGAACCTTTATTCAAAACCATGTAAATCATCATTCTTGAAGCATCCTGTTGAGTCTTTTCACAAACAATGGTATTTATTTCTTCACCAGACAGGACATTGCTGGCAAAAAGATCATCCGCTATCTGCTTTACAGTGACCATTCCCATTCTTTGAATAAGGTGAACACTGTTCTTCTTAATGAAATCCACTGAGAAAACACAATATTTTAGCTCTAGACCACCAGATCTATTGTATGTTGTAGCTGCCAAGAAGATTATTGATTCTTCCCTTGAAAATTTAGGAGTGCATTGTGCTACATATAATAGCAAATAAAATATAATCTAATATAAATTATAGCAGATAATGTGCAGAGAACACTAGCACCTTATTAGGAATATAACTTTTAAAATAATTTAAAAAATGTGCATGGCCAGCTAGCTGATAGACAGACAGACAGACAGGGTATGCAGCACAATGTTTTGCCAGTGAGCCCTTGAAAGCAGCATGTTTCTCATGAGGAGCGAAGCCACATGGGCCAAGTCTTTCATAAATGGGTGTCCAGACTTTAGGAATCCAGTTTTGAAAATCTTAGTCACGTTATACTGGCCATGCCAAACGTTCTTTATTTATATTTCTCAGCACCACTGTGCAGTAGGTAAACATTAGTATCCCTACTTTACAGATAGGAAATCAAAAGCCATAAGAATGAGATATAAAGCTGCAAGGTCCCATGTAATCCAGTGTTAGAATCAAGATTAGAATGCACTTCTCTTAACTGCTAAAGCACGGAGAAAAATTTTCAAAATGGCCCAGGAGTCCAAGTCTTAGGAACAGGGTTTAGAAGATACAGACACACGCTCAATTCATTTAACACTTTTGTAAAGCCCATTTAGTGCCTGAATTCCCATTGACTTCAGTGAGAAATTAGCATGTAACACATGTAGGCACTTCTATGAATTCCATGAGGGTCTAGCTCCAAACTCACCTTGTTGTCACAACGCCTAACATTTAGGCACCTTATCCCAGGAGCGTTAAAATCTCAGAAAATATTTTATCCAAGGTGGTGACAAACCCAAAGTTTTGTATTATAATTGGTTAAAATAGAGAAATGTAATTAAAGTTGCTTGTAGTTTGTGACACTTCTGCTTGAAAGCTAATTTCAAGTTTATTTACAGAAAAACAACACAACTTGTTTCACAATACATATTAAAAGGTTTTCTTGTATACATTTGTACATATAGCAATAAAATGTATTTAATATAAAAGTTGTTTTATTTATCTGACTTCATTTTAAGTCTTAGGGAGATTCATTATCACTTAAAATCTTTAATGTAAAATAGTCAGGTATCCAGGTCCTGATTGTCTTAATGTACAATAAGAAGCCATTATATTGTGAAAAAAGGAATTACTTATTCAGAGTCAAGTTTTACAGCTTGAACTATGCAGCATGGAATACAGCATCTAAATTGAAAACAAAAACAGATCAGAACAGTACAAACTCTGTACAGTATCATGGCAGGACACTGTTGGTGCCTGCCACTTTAAGACCTAAGCCAAGCAGCCAGCAGGTTCTTGATTGCGGCAGCCATTTTAGATTCCTGGCTGCTTATATAAACAGATCAGTTCCCTGTTGGCAGCCCAGGCAGCAATATTGCCTGGCTATGAGGCTTCTTGCATTATCCTGGAGGTGAGGGAGGAGCTGTAGGGGATGGCTAGGAGGCTCCTGGTCCTGGGTATGACCTAAAACTGCATCCTGCTGGGAGTAGGTGACCTGGTGGGGCTCTCAGTGATGCAAGAGCCTCCAGAAAATGCCAGGCCACTTACCACCCTGGTGAAAGGCGGGTCAGCATGTCTTAACCCCAGCTCCCACAACCGGGTGAGTCATCTGCTAGTAGGGGTCCAGAGGGCAGACCCCAGAGAGAGAGTGGGGCTAGAGGCTCAGAGGCCTGATGTAGAGTACCCTCGACTGGTCAGTGATGGAGCCAGGATCATACCGGTCAAAAGGGCCAGGGGCCCACTGTGAGGGGTGCCCAGAGCTGAGGGCCTGGGGTTCCTGACTGGCCTTGGAGGCAAGGCCAGGGCCTGTGTGGACAAAGGTCCTGGGGGGACCATGCCCAAGAGGGGAAATAGTTTCAGGGAGCTAGGCAGCCCTGAGTGAGGGAAGGGTAGGGTGCCTGAATGGAGGGATCTTAGAGGGGTCCTGATTGGAAGATTCTGGGGCCCAGTGTGGGGCCGGTGACAGTAGGAACTATGGATGCCATCTGCGAGGCATGGGCTGCAGTGTAGGGGAAAAACAGAGCCACAGATAGAGCCCCAGGCATCAGAGCAAGAAAATGGGCAGCCTCCTGTCTAATTAAGATAATTAATTAGATAACAAGTTGTGGCAGGTGAGAAGGGCAGGCAGTTGGCCCAGAAACAGGTGGGTGGGCCAAAGGCAAATTGGCCCCGAAGACCTTCCTGTTACAAGTATGGTTCCTTCTAAAATAGAAAACAAAAGTGTGGCCAGTCATAAAGCTTTAATCTGAAAACAGTACACATGGCCTTGCATATACACCTGAGCTTGAAAAGCATAGTAATTCAGAATGCAGCTGTCTTTTAAGAGGGTGGATTGATTTAAATGAAATTTTTCAAATCACTGATTTGAATCAAATTGGGAACTGGAAGAACTTGAAGTGAATAATTCATTTTCATCTTCATGTGCATTTTCACACATTATTTTCCTAATAGATTTGTTCTTAGTGTTTGGTAAAAGTACTAAAGCTAGGATGACCATATGTTTCATTTTTCACAGACATATCCTCTTTTTTGCCCCCCTGTTCCTGTGTTCAGGAGGGTTTTTAACATGCAACCAAATGTCCAGGTTTTTGCTCTGCCTTTGCTTTCCTGGGCACTAGCAGCATGGCTGCTTGGGGCTGGGAGCAGTAGGCAAGGTAATTGACTGTCAGAGGTCACATGCTTTGCATGTGGGCCCTGGTAAATCTCTCCCAGGTAAGAGAGAGAGAGTGCATGTGTGTAGGAGCTGTATGGATAGCAGAGCTGGAGGGACCAAATTAGGAGTGAGGGGCAGTGGCAGGGCAGGAGGCTATAGATCAGGAGTCAGGGACACTAAGAGGGCTGGGGGGGCAAGGGGATGTGGTTCAGGAGAGAGGGGTATCAGTAAGGCTGTGGGGGAGAGGGAGCTGTGGGTCTAGAGTGTGGGGCACAGGCAGGGCAGGGGGAAAGGGGGCTGCTGGTTGGGTGTGAAGGGCATCAGCAGGGCTCAGGGAGGGGCAGGAGGGTACAGCTCCAGAGTGCAGGGTGCTGGCAGAGCTGGGGGTCTGGGGACTATGGGTCAGGAGTGAGAGGCACAAGCAGCACTGGGAAAACGGGGCTGTGAATCAGGAGTGAGGGGTACTAGCAGTCACATTGTTAAGCTGCTGAATAGATTTTCTAAAAGCACTATCTGTGTTTAGGTGCCTAAAATCTGTTCCTGTGTCCTTCAAGTTTTAGAATTAGTTGAGCTCAACCTTTCCTACCTGATTTTTAATTTTAGTAACTACTCGGGTAGTCAACTGCAGAGTAGGGCAAATTACTATTCAGTAAGCATCTGCACATGTAAACAGTGATGCATACTGAGAAGAAATTTGCTCTACTGAGCAGTAAAGCATCTCCTATAGTTGCACCCAAAGAAGACTGAATATTAGGGATGTGCAAAGTGGGCCCTGTTTGATTTGGATTTGGCCCAAATTGGAAATGGTGATTTGATTCAGCCGAATCCAAATCTGAAGATTTGATGCTGATTCAGCGATGCGGACATAGACAGTGGACTTAGACTAACCTGCAAAGACTGAATCAGTTCAAGCTCAGGCTTTTTGAATGTCTGTCCCTATCCCCAGAGAAAAGAACCCAAAGCTTCTTAAAGACACAGTATACATGGCTTTTACAACCCCATGTGAGTTAAAACACTTCTGAAATTTCTGTTTTGCATCTGCTACAGCTTTAAATGTTTTTTTCTACATACCTTGAGGTACCAGTGCAGCTTGTAAATGCTGTGATGCTGGGGCACATGGAACATTCCATAGGAGTGCAGGGGGGCCCTCCACATGCTTGGCAGTGAACCCAGAAGGAGACTGGAAATACTTCTGGTCCCCTGCTAGGTCCTCCAGGGACCACAGTGGGCCCCCCCTGGCACCCTTCTGGCTCAGTGACTGGTGCCCCCTGGGTCTGGAGAGACATCTGGGGTCCCCCTGCAGCCAGTCACCAAGCCAAGGGGGCACCAAGAGAGTACACAGCCCTACTGAATATAACTTAGATACTTAAGTGACAACTTGACAGTTATGAATCCTGAATTGACTTTAAAACTTAAAAATGTTTCCCCACCACAATTCTATAGCTAGTTGAATGCCAAATCCTTTAACTCATTTAAATTTGAGCAGTGATGCAACTGAGGAGGGCTGGGGGGGCAGGATCGGGGCAATCGCCCTGAATGCCAACTTGGGAGTGCAGGGGGAGAGGGCAAAGAAAAGCAGCTGCTGTTGGCAGCCGCATGTTGGCATTCATGATCTTGGTGGCAACCAAAGTTATCCCTTCTGCTTTGTCCCGGCACCTATCTACATCCACACACTGCTGAATTTGAGTAGGAGTTATTGATACACCATGCTTTTTAGTTTTGAAATTATTTTAATAAATTCAAATAAGTTTAGGTCTTGCTACAAGTTGTCATACTTTCAGATTTATTTTTTTAAAAGATTTATTTTTTAAAAGAAAAAATATTGAATTTAAATAAAAAATCATGAGGAGGTTTAAATTGTCTTGGCTCCATTGAAGTCAATCTAAACCAGGTCAGGATTTGCCTGAGGAAAAGCAAAAATCAATTTTATGCTGTGGTGCCTAGGTATTATGAGAATATTTTATTATTTAATCATATACATTATTTCAGTTAATTGAGCAGTATTTTCTGTGACCAGTTATACATGTGCAGTCCATTGCTGTATGATGTTATTATAGTTCGTCTCAAATGTATTATTTAATTTTGTTTGCAATAACTTTACACTGCCTTAAATTAATTTTCATATATTCTTTTTCCCTTATATGGCCAGAGTAGGTAGTACAAAAAGGTGGTACCTCCATGTAATTAAAATGGTGTAAACAGCATATTAGTCATTTTGTGTCTGCTTCTGATCCTACTAGAATCCTAAATGCAATGGACACTGCTTTAAATTTTAATGAGAACAGCACAAGGCTCTGGTTTATATCTGTCACCAGTCTTGACTTCATACCTTCTTTCAGCTGATGCAACTCCCTCCCTTATTTGTCACATTAATATGATAATAAATATTGGCACAATCTAGGAGCTACTTTTCTCCAAGAAGCTCCTGACACTCTTAACTTTACAGTTTCCAAATCTCACAATCCTTTATTATCATGAAAATGGTCTTGATTGTTCAACAAGGATGATTATTCTACTTCAGGAATGGAGAATGTGTTAAGTATGTTTACAGTCAAACGGTCATTAAGAGTAGTAGGAAATATCTGACCACTGCTACTTTTTTATTGTGCCTGGAGAATGAGTTAGCACAAATTTTCCTGTAACAGAATATTAAGGTGACAACATCATATTGTTGCAAGAAATGTGGACGTGAAACTGATTGGTACCATAGAGTGGCTTATGCACCTAATGCTGACAGACTGGAAGAGGGGAAATTTTCTCTCTCATTAATATTTATTAGTGTTGCAAGAATGCTGGCAGATATTATCAGTGTGTTGCAGGTATTATCAGAGATCTAATGAATGAGGTGCTATACACAAATACTGTTTTAAAAGTCCATTAGTTCCAGACCCCTTGCTGGTTTAAGATAAAGCAGACACCCCCCAGCATCCCAGCATGCTCTCTGGGCTGGGTGGAGCTCTCTGCTCCACAGTGGGGCAGGCCCCTCCACTCTTGCTCTCTAGATGGAGCAGGCCCTGGCAGAGACGCTGGCGGGCATGCCCCGGTTAAGGCAAAGTGGGCAGGGAGGGAGTTAATTCTTTCCTTCTTCCCCCACCCGAGCCTAGGTCTCCCTGTCAGATGGGGAGTACAGGAGACACGGCTGCAGCAGTGGCCCTAGAGCTGGCAGACCCCCGCTGCAGGGAAGGGATGGAGGAAGGAATTAACCCTTCTCCCTGCACCTTAATGGGGCTCCTTGCACCTCCCCTTCACCTTAATGGGGCTATGCTAGGTTGGTTGTCCTGCAGGGTGTGGGGGGGGACTCTGTTCTATGCTGGTGGGTACTCTTCCCCTTCCTCCTCCTTCCCCCAGAGGGGCAGCAGGAGCATGGAGCTCAGATAGGCAGGGTGTGGGTGGGCATGCTGGGGCCCCCACACACTCGTCCCATGGCGTGCAGCCCCAGATACCTGGCAGCAGCAGGTGGGGACGTCAGGGACTGTGGGGGGCTTCCTCGTGTGAGTGTGAAGCTGCAGGCCCACAGCATGGAGCCCCTACAATTAAGCAGCCAGTGCTGCATTGGGGGCTAGGAACACAGCCCTGTGCAGCCTGCCTGGCCACTTCTAGCCCTAGGGCACCACACTGAATGCCTGCAGCTCTGCACTCACATGAGGAAGCCTTGCGCTGGACTCTGCGGCGAAAGCAGGGATGGGGCTCCCTCCACTCCTGGCACAGTGCAGGGATTGCACAACCAGGAGCAGGGGAAACAGGAGGTGCCAATGTGGGTCTTCCCCCGCTGTCAGGGTTGCAGCTACAGGTGCAGGGAGCAGAGCCTCAGGCATAAGGCAAGCTCTGCTCCATCCTCTTTGCAGTGCTGCGCCTGCATCAGGCAACAGTGCCCTGATGTCCCCACCTGCTGCTGCCAGGTAGCGGGGGCTGCTCACCATGGGGCAGTATATGTGGGTCCCTACAACCCCCACCTCCACACCCTGCCCAGCTGAGCTCCGCACTCCCGCTGCCCCTCCAGGGAGAGGAGGAGAGGGAAGAGTTTCCCCTAGCACAGAACAGAGCCTCCCCCTACCCTGGGGGCAGGAGTGGGAGGAAGAGTCTCCCTCTGGGGCTGGGCAGCAGCCCATAGAGGCTCCCCTCCCCACCTTGCAGCAATGGGGGAAAAGCAGGGGGAAGAGTCCTCCTCTGGGGTCAGGCAGCCTTACAGAGCCCCCCTCCCAACCCCACAGTGGTAGCAGGGGAGGAGAAGGGAGAAGAGACCCCCCCCCCAGCATTGAACAGGACCCTCTTCCTGGCCCTGTGGTGGTGGGGGAGGGGAAGGAGGGGAAAGGTTTCCCCTCTGGGGCCAGGCAGCCCTGTGTGCCAGGGTTGCTCCCAGCTGTTAGGGAGCTGCTGCGGGGCGGCCTGCTGGGGCCTGGCCATGCCCCCCCCACCCCGCTCAGCTCAGCTTCCCTGTGGAAGGGAGGGCTGCTTTAGCACCCCTGAGCTTCTGGCTTGAGCCACTGCAGGCATGTGCCAATCGTCTATCCACTTGCAAACCAGTTCACTCTCTGCAGGTTAGACTAACCTGCAAAGACTGAATCAGTTCAAGCTTGGGCTTTCTGAATGTCTGTCCCTATCCCCAGAGAAAAGAACTCAATGCTTCTTAAAGACACAGTATACATGGCTTTTACAACCCCATGTGAGTTAAAACACTTCTGAAATTTCTGTTTTGCTTCTGCTATATCAGGAGTGGGCAAAATCCGGCCCATGAGCCAGATGTGGCCTGAGAGGCCATTTTATCCGGCCTGTGGGGCCCCTAAAAAAATTAGAAAATTAATATTTATCTGCCCTGGCTGCCTGTCATGTGGCCTTCGATGGCTTGCCAAAACTCAGTAAGCAGCCTTCCACCCAAAATAATTGCCTGCCCCTGTGCTACAGGCATTCAAGGGATAAGCCAGAAATAAAAAAGAAAATTCATTACCTAAATCAGATGGTTCTCAGTCACAAAATGCTCTCAACAGGCAACCAGTTTTCTCACTCTGCCAATGTGTCCCAGCTGATTACTGCTTTTCAGTACTTCTATTTTCTGCCTGTTTAGGTTAGGCAATACCCTGTATTACTGATGACACTATGTTGGCGTTCTCAGTGTAGCTTTTTCTCAAACAAGTTCTGGTTTAATTAGTGGTGTTATGAGGGGGGACAAGGTTAGATGCATCCTCATTAGTTGCAAAAATGTCTGCCATACTTTACAGAAAGGAGATGCTATACTGGCACCATCTGTGAGATACTCGGCGTACCTCTTCCCAAACAATGTAGACTATTTCCTGCATTTCATTTGTCAGCTCCATACCCTCCCTCAATAAGTAGCCCATAGTGGTTCTGACCACTGCTACATGTGACTTTCCACTGCACTATAGAGGAAGCCTTGCAGAATGTTCTGCTGAGTTGTTGTATTGCACGTTCCTTCTAAAACAAAAGCAGGGCTAAGAAAACTATTTACAGAGGCTACATCAGGGGTGGACAATTATTTTGGGCAGAGGGCCATTTACTGAGTCGTGGCAAGCCATTGTGGGCTACAACAGACAGCCCAGGGCAGATAAATATTAATTTTCTAAATTTTTTAAGGGCCCCACGAGTGGGATAGAATGGCTTGGCGGGCTGCATCCAGCCCCCAGGCTGCATTTTTCCCACCCTTGAACTACATTGCAGGTAACCTTTAAGCTAGGTACCCAGGGTGTTGCTTCCTAGTGACTTATCAAACTTTTCTTTCTGCCGTGCAAATATATCATCCCTGTTATTAAAAACATCTGTTGTAACCACCACTTGTACACATTGTTATACATGGATGCGTGTAGATAGATACAAGCAAATATATAGAATGGCAAATTTGAACTCTAATGTTTTTATAACATTTTGCTCAGTGTATCCTCCTGGGCCTGATATACTGGCTAGATTTGATGCTGGAAAAGTAGTTCAGTGCCCCCTGGTGGCATAAACCAAAAAAAGGACACCAGTTCTTTAATGGCATCTACAGAAAAAGTTAATTTTTTACATGATGTTTTTTATCAATGTAAATACCGAGGAAAAGACAAAAATGCTTGATTGAAGTTTCTGTACAGGTCCTCTGTGTCTCTTACATGTCAGGAGATGACATTCAGAGAGTAAGTCTGCCTGGCTGCAAAATCTGCCCAGTGTTCCCGGTCTAAGCATGCATGGGTAAATGTTTTTCTTACATTTTCTCTGACATCCTGTATATTCACGAGGGCTGCATGCAACTTCAGTCACTGATTCACTTTGGAGGAGATTTGGTGGCTGAATCTCTGTATCTGAATCAAATCAAATTAGGAGACCCCTTAATCTCTCTGAATCAAATTGGAAGCCTCCAATTCAATTTGGAGAGATTCAGAGAGATTCAACAATTTGGACATAGACACAGCTTTATGTTTTTTATACATACCTCAAAGTACCAGGCAGCTTATGAATGCTGAGATGGTGGGGAGGATGGAGCATCCCATGGGGGCACGGGGTGGTCCCCAGAGAGCTTGGCAGTGGGCCCAGAAGTGGACCAGAAGCACTTCCAGTCCACTTCCAGGCCCACTGTGAAGCATGCAAGGGACCACCCTCCCCCATCTCCTGGCTTAGAGACTGGTGCCTTCTGGGTCTGGGGAGGCACCCAGGGTCCCCTATGGCTAATCACCAAGCCAGAAGGGTACAAGTGGGAACTCCATATGCTTGGCAGTAGACCAGGAAATGAACTGGAAGTACTCCAGTCCACTTCTTGATCCACCGCTGAACACACAGGCCCCCCCCCCACTCCTGTGGGAAGCTCCATCCGCCCCACCATCTCAGCATTCACAAGTCATGATGGTACGTCAAGTATGTTGAAAAAACATTTAAAGCTGTGTCTATGGCCAAATTGCCGATTCTCTGAATCAGAATCGAATCTTCCGATTCAGATTTGGCTGAATCGAATTGGGACAGCAGTCCGAATCAGTGAATTGAATCACTGTCTCCCAAATCGGGCTGAATCCAAATTCTAATCAAATATGACCTGCTTCACACGCCCCTAACAGTCTCTCTGGATCTACCTAAGACGAGGAGGAGGAAATTTTGTTTCCATTTTAATTTTTCAGAGCCATGTTCAACAAATAAAATAGTTAATGTTAATTAATCTTTTTTTATAAGGGGGATTATGGAGATAGAGATTAAAATAAGTGACTTGCCCTAATATGTAAAGTAAAAATCATAGTCAAAACCAGGGCTGGTTGGAAAATAGGAAACAGGCTGTCAAAGTCTGTCAGCCAAAATGTATCCTTTTTCATTAACAATTGTATAGAAATTTTTCAACTAGCATTCCTCACAAAGAAGGTACCCTGACTGCTAGGCCCACTGACAGCAGGGCCACAGGGTCTTCAAACTATTTCAGTTAACCTGTATGTATCTCAGGTTTGCTGTGAAAACCATGCATGGCATGCACAATGTTGGCTTTTTTGTGTGTGTAACAGCTACACAGCTGCGCTGTGGTTACTAAAGAGGGGACACAGCTGCCGGAAGGTAGAAAAGACAATGAGGAAAGTGATGAGTAACCCAGGCAGCCTATACAAAGCTATAAGGGGATAATAAAAGGAAGGACAAGACATACCGAAGACGTTTTCGGACACACACATGAGGTAAGAGAAGGGGAAAGAGGCCCCTATGATGACAGAGCCATAGAGAATCCACGGAATAAGCCAGACTTTGAGGAGCAGCCGTGGTGAGTGATTAACCCAGTGGCGGGGTGGAGCCCGTTCCCCTCAGCCCCGAGGATGCAGCATGGGAAGGGGGATTCCCTGAGCTGAGAAGTTGGGGGGAAAAAAGAGTGAGGCAAGAGCCACGCAGAAGGAAGGCAACAGAGCCCTGACTGCCTCATAGCCCCGCAACCCGCACCCGGCCACAGGGGATGGAAAAGAACAGAAAGAAAAGGGAAACTGACGAAGCCGGCACAAGCCGCAGACTGGGGATCCCGGCGTCGGTATTGATCAGCCGCTAAATGGGGTAATTAGCAGCTGATCATTGAATAAACGGCCAGCTGGTGGGAAGAAAGAGAGTGAAAGAAAGCAACTCGGTATAAAGGGGAAGTGAAAAGGAAACTGAGTTGTACTTTGCAAGCCTGCCCCAGACGCAGACTGGGAATCCCAGTGTCAGCGTTGATCAGCTGCTAACGAGGCAACTAGCGGCTGATCATTGAGTACCGGCCATCTAGTGGAAAGAAAAGAGAAGGAAAGAAAGTAACAAGGTAGTGAAGTAGCAAAGCTGGGCTCCTCCAGCTGGCGCGAGCCACAGCCGGAGAACCCAGGAGTCCACAGTAATCAACCTCTGATCAGGCTATTAGCGAATGGGCACTGAGCAAAGAGACAACAATAATCTTGCTTGGATCCTGGAAGGCAGATGGGGAGAACCACTCTTGCCCTTTCCAGCGAGCATCCCGGAGTAGAGTCATCCCTGTAGATAGTCAGGCAACATTGAATAAAGCACTACTGGTGAAGAGCTGACCTGGGTGTCTTCTTTATCGGGGTGCCGGTTCCTAACAACCGTTACTTCTCCCTCACAAATTAGGAGAGACCAAATCGTGGCAGGAGGGAATTGGGGGGAAGTTTACCAGGAACCAGGCACCAGGGAAGGACACTTCCTCACAGTGTGAAGCCATGAATCTGGGAGAGTGAGATCTGATTTCCATTTTGTATCACCTGCCTTAGCTGATGTAAAACACAGCAACATGCATGTACCACCCTGCTGAATGCTGCTCTACTACTCACTTCATCAAGTTTTCACTTCAAAGCTGATTCAATGTGTAAGATCAAATACATAATGTTATAATCCGATCATATATATAAAGTCCGTATGTTTTTGGGAGACCTTTTCATGATTTTTGTACCCGCCGGGTCTTGTACATTTTATCTTGGGCTTCTTTGCTCTGCGTGCTTACTGGTACTCGCCTTGCTGTTGCCAGTGGCCTTACAGGAGGTCTTCACATGCGTCGCAGGTTGCCCCTGCTCACTTGCCACAACTTTGAATCTTCCAGTGGGTAGGACTTCATATGATGTGGTCACCCTCGTCGGTCACCTGTTTCGTTGATGTCTTCTGCAAGGCTCCTCCTCCCCTACACCTCGCCCTTTTCCCAGCCCAGCGAGTTCTGGTCACTTTCTTGACAGATCGTACGTGTCCTTAAATTCTTAACAGCGCGCTTGCCTGTTAAGACTCCCTCAGTCTATTTTAGATACCTCCTCAGCCCCTTCTAAAATGGGGAAAACAAATGGAACACCCTTCACAATTCAGCTTAGCAACTTAATAAATATCATGAGAGGCATAACCTTGCCCCTGTTGGGCTTCCTCAGGGAACACGGCTAACCCCTGTACACCCCTACTTATTGACTGAGCTACCTCTGTGGGGTCCAGCTCTATGCCCCCACACCACCTATCCTGGATGAACGTTACTCCTTCTTCTCTCTGGCAAGACCCTCTCTCTGGATCCCTGGAGGGCAGCAGCCCTCTCTCTGGGTCTCTTCAGAACCGTCACCCTCTCTCTGAGTTTTCTCTGTCCTGCAGCCCTCTCTCTGGGTCCTCCTCAAGCTGCAGCCCTCTCTCTGGGTCTTCCCAGGTCCACTGACTTCTCCACACCCTAGGGTCTCCTTCTGCCTCACTTCCTGGCTTCTCTGCAGGTACAGTCCTCGCTCGAGGCGCTGGCTCGCTGCTGGGCTCTGCAGCTCCCTTGCAGTCTATGTGTGGAGCTGTTCCCGGTGTCTCGTGCCCTCAGCTAACACTATCGGCGAGGCTTTCTCCCAGCACATACGCGCCCCCTCTCTGTCTCACCGCCGGCCCTTTTAAATCCGCTGGCCGGCGGTTGCGAGTGACATCATCTGCCGTCTGCAGGTGCCATAAGGCATGATCAGCACTCTGCATGAGCTTTCCCTGCCATCCTTGCTCCTCTGCCACTCCTGTGGTAAGTTTCCTTTTTTCTCTGTTCCACCCCCAGCTCCTGGCCCTGGGGTTCCCCTAGTGGCCCCAGGAGTCTCCCTGGTTTTCCTCTCCCTATGACAGATTGGAAATCATTTTTTAGTTGTTTAGGATAAAAATTAGCCTGGCAGTCACTTTTCTAATCTTGTAATTTGGCCGCCATCTTTAAAAATGGCAGCCATGACTATGAAATGAATAAATGTTGATATCTCGGTACCTATGAGGCCAGTTTTGATTTTCTAAATGACTTTAAATAGATATTGCAATAGCCTACAAACTTCCTTTGTCTTTTGATAAGCCCACTGTTTGGCAGCTCTAAACCTTTAATGCAAAACCCATCCATATAGACCACTTTTTCACGGTAAGAGTACTTGTTTCAAGTGGAAAGTTTTATCATTTATTTCTTCAAAGTCACACTTAATATTATTAATAACAAATGTACCAGTTATTACTTATGGAGCACATTTAAATAAAATAAAACACTTTAACTCAAATTTGAAGTCGAGTCTGTGACATGGCGTACACTGGGCATTCTTAATCTAGGTATTCTTCTTCTGTATCACTATGTTCTTCAGATGACTACAACAGTAGCTTTAACTGGCTTATCTGAATGTTTCTTTTAATTGTTTAGAGGTAATTTCACTCCGTCTGGCAGTCCACTTTTAGTATGTATTACTGGTTCCAACACATCCAGCACTGACATCCACCCAAAATTCGTTGGATCAAGAGTTTGTGCATAGTGTGAATTTATCCATTTATGGACTTCATTAGATGTTCCTCCTTACTCTACCCAGGTGGTCTTCAACCTTTTAAAGTAGGTCACCTTTGGTATTTAAAAGCAACCCAAGATCTACTGTGTGCCAGTGCCACTCCTCCCTCTCCTCCCTTGCCCAGCAAGTAAGTGTGTAGGGAGGGAAAGGGGTGGGGGGACAGATGGAGGAAAAGGGGAAAAAAATTGGGTGGGCATGCCTTCCAGCATATAAGTCCCACCCGGCCAGGTCCGCACTCAACCTACCCCTGCTCCTGCCTCTGGCACTGTCCCTCATGGTGGGAGCCTTAACCTACCCCCACCTCTTCCCTCCCCCTGGACTGGGGCACACATATGCATGCACGTGGGCACTCAGCCTTCCCACCCCAGCCTCGGATTGACTCCAGGAGTCTCTGAAATCTACTGGTGGCTCAAGATCCACTGGTTGGTAACCATTGCTCTAACTCCTCAGAGTCTGTTCTCCCAATTAACTTTGCACAGGCTAATCTTGTTAGTGGATCTGTAGAGCTCATTAAATGGTGGGGATGTCTAAATCAACAAATTAGAATTACAGTAAATGAGGTGCCAATTTTGCATTAAACCAGCAA
This sequence comes from Caiman crocodilus, assembly GCA_030014935.1. Lineage (NCBI taxonomy): Eukaryota > Metazoa > Chordata > Crocodylia > Alligatoridae > Caiman > Caiman crocodilus. The sequence continues at coordinate 47,256,421 of JAGPOW010003648.1, forward strand.
TTCTCAAGCAGGATGCTGTAGACTATTAGCACTGCTAGATTTACAAGTACCTACATATGACTTACAAGATAAACCTATAGATTACTGTTTGAACTCTGGAATTAAAAACATTCTGATCTCTTGTGGCCTTTCTGATATCTTTGCAACAACACTGCTTTATTTTTGTCTGTAGTCAAAACACAAGTGAAAACTAAGTGGTGGCCTTTACTGAGGGCACAAGTCTAACAAGGGGTACCTGGAATCTTAAAAATTTACCAGCCACTACATAAAACAGAAATGGCTTTACTCAGGTCCTCCTGTCATACCCATTTTGCAGGTAGTAAAACTAGGAAATGGAAAGCAAAGCAGGAAGTCAGGTGAGGGAAGGTAGATTAGCAAGCAGGGGAGGAAAGAGTAGGGAGGGAGCAGAAGGTAGGGCAGGAAGTCAGAAAGAGAGCACAGTTAGGAAGCAGAGAGCAGAGCAGGAGATCAGGAAGGAGCACAGACTAGGGAGCAGCAAAAAGACAATGAGTAGGGAGCACAGGCTGCAGGAGAAAGTGGAACAGGGAGCATCAACTAGGGAGCGCAAAGCAGAGCAGGAACTTAGGTGGAGAGCATAAACTAGGAAGCGAAAAGAGAATAGGCAGGGAGCAGGAGGTCAGGCAGGGATCGTGGACGAGGGATCAGAAAGCAGAGCAGGAGGGCATTTGGAGAAGTATAGACCAGGGAGCAGAAAACAGGGGCAGGAAATAGAGCAACAGCTCAAGCAGAGGAAAAGGCAGGCGAGTGACAGCGCCGGAAGACGCAGGGCTCATTCGCGACCCGGCCGAAAAGGCCATCCCAGCTGCCGCGTAGCGCCCCGCCCCGCCCCTCCGCAGAAGCAGACTCGAGGTCCGAGCCACCCCTGCGCCTGCGCAGTTAGCACGCAAGTGGGGGCGGGGCGGGTGACGTAGATACTACAAACAAGGCAGTTGGGGGCGGGGAGATGACGGAGGCGGAAAGCCAAGGTGTGCTGCTTCGTTGCGTCTGCCCAGGAAACACCCAAATAAAAGTGTGTGTGTGGGGGGGGGGGGAGTGTAAATCTGGAACAAACCAAGCCCCACCAAAGGTGGAGGGGTAGAGTTCTGTGTTCTCCAATCAGGACCAGTCTTACATTTGGGTCACCCGGAAGCATAGCTGAGAGGGTGGGGAGTCTCTGGAGACTAGGTTCTCAAGTAGCCAATCAGGCGGCGCGTTACAGGCAGCCTATGGGCGGGGCGGTGCCGCGCTGGTAGTGTTGGGGCGCCACACCGGGGGAGTTGGGCAGCTGGGCAGCAGCCGCCGCCGATCTCCGGACCTAGGCCCCGCCGCGTCCCGGCGCCGCCCCGGCCTTTCAGGCCCCGCGCCGGCGGGGACATGCAGCCGCCGGGTCCTGCGCCGCCGCTCTACGCCCCCGGTAGCGGTGACTTCACCTTCGTCTCTTCTGCCGACGCCGACGGTAAGAGGGACCCTCCCCCCCGGCCTGTCTGCGGCTGTTCCCCTCCTAGCGCTGGTGCTTTAGAGGTGGGTGCCCCAATGCTCACTCACTGACCAGTTGCTGTGAGCAATATAAAGTAAATAACCAGAGAACTTGTTTGCATACTTTCTGATCGCTAATATAAAGAGGAAATGTGCAAATAAGTCGTCTTATTTGCTTTATATGGCTCAGCCTGATTGAATGAGCACTGGGTCAAAATTGGAGAATAATCATCAGGCAGCGCTGAACCCAGGCAACCGTGGGCTGCCTTGGCTTGTGTGTTAATCTGTCCATGACCTTCAATGTCATCTGTATCAGCATCCCTGAGCTGAAAAATGGCAGCGTGGCGCTTCAAACTCAAATGTGTTGCATGAGCTTTAGTTCACAGTGTTCCTGCCACTGATTTTTGGTACATGTGACTCTTGGCCACTTCTAATTAGCGTGGCTTGCTAATTAGAACACCCCCTGCCCTCCAGAGCACATCTATAAATGCCCTTGGAACACATCCCATTTAAAAATGAGCTGTTTTAGGTTGGGGTACCCAAACATTTTTCCCTGCTGGGGCCTGGGCTGTGACAGGTGTCTCCATGGGCCTGATGCGACTGCAGCAGGTATGCAGCCCTCCCCTATCTGTCAAGGATGGGTGCAGGGAGCGGAGTGGCCCCAATCTGGATTTGAGGGATGGTGGGGGTGGGGAGAGCAGAGTTCCGTGATCCCGGTGGGCCTGGTCTTGAGCCTGCTGCTTGGATGATGGTCCAGGCCAGGCTGGATCCAGATGCATGAAGCTGTCACCATTCCCTGCCACATGCAAAGCTACTGAGATTCTTAAATGGTCTGTCCTGTCCAGAATACAAGAAACACCATGTTTTCCATCCCAGTGGGAGATGCCTGCAGGCCAGATGTCCTCTCTTTGCCTGGGCTTGGCCTGCGGACCAAAGATTGAATGCCCCTGCTCTAGGTGGATGTTATTTAGGCCTTCGCTGTGCGTTATGTATTCTGCAGTTCACTGGTGAGTTGTGCAGCAAATGTAGGCCAGCTACAGGTGCAAAGTGATTGTCATGTGAGAAAAGTGATTGGCTGTACAGAGCCAACCAGCTGCAAAGTTAGTGCTTGGAAATGTGTAATAACTCTACTGCTGGTTTCTGTCCAGCTTTTGTTTGAACCTGTAGCAAGGCCCTTAGTCTGTAAATTGAGGTGGTGCCAGTTGGAGGTGAAGGCTGATGTGACTTAGATGCTGTGTCCCAACCTCCACACAGGGTTATCTTATTGAGAGCAGTAACTTATGGGAGATGAGTATTAGCCAGAGCTTGTGGCTTGTCTTTTGTTATGCTCTGGAGATCCTCACAACTGGATATGATGTACTGTGATATTTCAGAGCTGTTTGTCTTAACTCCAGGGAGGTGTGTGTTTGTATTAAGTACTATAATGTCATTGATATTTTGGCTAGAGGTGGGCTTCCTGGTGATCTCTTATCTTCTCCGTGCCCCAGTCCACATCAGCAATTTTTCAGCAGAAGAGCATGTGCAGGTCTCTACTTACAGTTAATGGATCAGTCCACATATTGGTGCAGCCTTGTAAGCTCTGATTCATGGGCCCCATACCTGGGAACTGGAATTGGTGTGGGACTCTTTGCAGAAGGCTGACTCTATGTAGATACTATACTATATGTTTCTTTAGCCAAAAGAATCTGGAGGCTTGCAAAAGATGAGCTGTGTATGTTTCTCTCTTGTTGCTACTAGCATAATAAAAAAAGCAAAAATATAAGCACAGTTAGGCAATGTTTTGTTTTTAATACCTGCATCAGGTCTACACCGAGGTGTCCACTAATGGCATCACCTTGGGACAGATGTGTTTGTATTTGGAAAACATGCATCTTATCCAGGCTGGCAAATGGTGCTGTCTAGCATATAGAATAAGCTTTCTCTCTCTCTCTTTTTTTTTAAACTTACTATGCCTGTCTAATCTTATTTCTTTTCATCAAGGTTCCCTTCCTTACTGGGCAAAGAAGATGAAAGTCATACAAGACAGGGAGAGAAAAGATATTTTTCTTGAAAGCTATCTAGGAGATTCAAAATTTAGGAGCATCAAAACCAAGTCTCAGAAAAGTTCCAAGTCATTTGACCAGCTTGGCATTACCTGTAACTTCACTGCACCTCCCTGTTGGGGAAAGTCTTGTTGCTTTTTGTTTCCTTTCCTGTCATCTGCTTTTTAACATGTAGTCTTATGGTACAATGTTTAGGACACCATAAGCTTTGTACAGGTCATAATAAACTATACATTTCTCTGTGAGAAAACAGTTAAAGCAAGGAATTCTAAACATGATGTGGTGTGGTCATAATTGTTCCAAGCTTGATAAAATCTTTTTGTGGGCTGGATTTTGCCTGTAGACTGTACGTTGTTGACCTCTCTTCTCAAAGCATTAACATGGGGGGAATTTTTGATTTTTTGACTCTGTGAATTCCATCCTATCTTTCTTAACTTTTCCCTGCTTCATTTTCCACTTCTCTCTCAATTGGTTTCTTTCTTTTCAATTATTATTCTAACGCCAGCTCATTTGGTCTGTCTCAGAATGCAGAATGAAGTTCTAAGTAAAACTTATTGCAAGTTTCATGTTGTGCAGCACACATGCAGTGGATTGAAGGCTGCTCTGCTTCTAGTATATTGCCATATTGGAGAAGAGCCCTACTGTTTGTTTAGACCCTGTTTAGTATCTGAATGAACAAAAGTTGGGCCTATACAGTTCTAGGTTTCTTTTTAAAAATGTTAATTTATGTCAAACTTGGGATACAGATTTGAAATTTGTCCATGAAATATTATTCTTTTTAAAGCTGCTATGCATAGGAAAAATGAGGTAGTGTGAAAAGGAGCCAGTATGCAAAGATGGACTTCAAAACAGGTTGAGTGTAGTTAATTTTAAGCACTAAACAAATGGCTACTGTTTTGTTGTAAGCTAGTGTAGTCATTGATTTAATTGATTTATACCTTGAAATATACTGTAATACAAGACCAGACCGAAACTGTCAAATCAAAGTATCTATCCACCCCTATACAAGTGGGTAGTGCTAGATACTAAAATGTTGGTAGTACGGTGGTGGGATAGCTTGGTCAAGAGGGAGACTTTAGTTCCATATAAAAATGTTATCATGTTCAAATCATACATCTCTTTATAGTATACAGTTGTATTCTGTAACTTGGAAAAGTTCATAAATGACTACAGTGTAGCAGGTAGCTGTTTAAAACTTTTTTCCCTCATTCTGGTGAAATTAAGACTGACTTTAGGGAGAGTATGAACATGGATGTCTTTCTTTCACTTTGTTCCAAGATCTTAGTGGTTCCATAGCATCGCCAGATGTTAAACTAAATCTAGGAGGTGGAGGAGGAGAGTTCATCAAAGAATCTTCTGCAACTACATTCCTGAGACAAAGAGGGTATGGCTGGCTTCTGGAAGTAGAAGATGATGACCCAGAAGATAACAAACCACTTCTGTATGTCAGAATTACTCTTTGATATCTGTCTTTATTTTTTGGTTGGATGTTTTTGTTTTGAGAGAAAAAACTAAAATACATTACTTTAATCTTGCTTGGGGGAAGGGTGAAAGTGAAGGTAAAAATAGACTTTAAGTAGCCGTGGTCAGTTCAGAGTTTTAGTGTATCCATTATGATTAAAACATTGAGCCTTGGATCATGTCTTTTTTTCTCCCTCTTTTTTGTGTGTGCTGTCAATAAAGCAAGTTCCTTGAGCCCTGTCCAAGAAACAACCTCAAAGTCTTCTATAATGTAAAATGAATGTTAGCAGTTACTGCCTGAAATAAATACATGGTAAATACACTGATGACAGCTGCTAGTATTGACGCAGGTGGGCAAATGGTTTTTTGACTTGTGATTGAACTTCAAGACAAACATCCCTTCATGGCATTCTTAATCAGAATGCTAGAAAAAACAGTTACTCTGCTACAGACTAGAACTTTCTGATTGAGTTCAGTAAAATAAACTTAATTTTGGAAATAGCAAAAATCAAGCACAGTCTTCTTTCTGCACTCCTTCATGTTATACTTCTACATTAAAATATTATCATGTTTATATTATGCATTTAAATACTAATTTTTAAACCAGAAAGTACTGCAGATCTGCCAAACTTCAACTTCATCTGAATCATGTACAGAAATGTAGTGGGAAAAGGAAGACTTGTGATCTCATAATGTGAAACTTGTTCTTCAAGAGTTTTGATTTGTCACCTTTCACCTTTAGGTCACTTAGCTTCCATGCCTTTTTCTTTCTTTTTTTCTCCCCCCATCTGTCATATGAGGTTAATCCACAGTATCCTCTTCTTAAAGTATTTTCAGATGCTGAAATAAAGTGCTGGGACAGAACAGATATCTATAGAGAACTTAATACTTAATCTGTTACTCCAAGAATGGTGTAACTTTTCCCACATACAAAGCTAGGTAGGTTCTTAAATGGTCTGTCCTGTTCAGAATAGAAGAAACACTCATGTTCAGTTTTCTTCTAGAAAACTAGTGACAAATACAATGAAATAGTGAGGTGACAATGGATAGGTTCCCTCTACTATACGGCATTGTTCTTCATGAGAGTAGGTTTGTATTCCACAGGGCAGTTATACATTCATTATGTCTAGGTTTGACTATTATACCAGTTTGGGAATGAAGCTCCTGAACTAATTTTTAATTGGTTTTAATCATCCTAGGCTACTAGACGTTCTTCACCCAAAAGGGCTATGTTTATTAACCTGTTTAGTAAAATTGGTGTTAGCCTCAAAGATAAGAAAAGTCTGTTCATGTAATGAGCCTGTCTAATAAAGGGTAGTCACACTTACAGTATTTGCCTTTGACAGTTACCATTCTCTTAAATAATAGAACTGTCTGCTTGAGGTACCAAAGGAGTATATTCACAAGATGGATGTTATTGGGTGGCTGCTGTTTCAGCAAGTTTAATTCTGGAAGTGAAATGAAACAGCATACAGAATTGGATATAAAAAGCAATACTTGCTAGTTTTCCAGTGGATAGAGAGAAATGGATGTTCTTTTATATTCTTAGATTTTTGGAAGGTGCTCCAAAACAAAGCACAATTCCATGTTAATGGTTCCAGGGCTTTCACATTCAAAATTGACTTCAGTGACTTTATTGACTTCAGAGCTTGTGACATTTAAACATTCTGGATATGAACACTCCATAAGCTTTTGTTGCTTCATTAACTTGCTCTTTGTAATTGTTTTTTTTTTTTTTCCTTGCACAGATTGCTTTGTTATCAGAATATATAGTAATGCTTTTGTTTTGCGCTTGTAGGGAGGAATTAGACATTGATCTGAAAGATATTTACTACAAAATTCGATGTGTGCTGATGCCTATGCCATCACTTGGGTTTAATAGACAAGTAGTGAGAGACAATCCTGATTTTTGGGGTCCTCTGGCAGTTGTTCTCTTCTTCTCTATGATTTCATTATATGGACAATTCAAGGTGAGTATAGCCATTTTTATTTAAATAGAATCCCAAACCCAATATAGTGACTTGATTACTAAACAGTCCATTCTATTTATTCATAGACAACAAAAGCTCCATCTCTCTGTGTATGCCATGAGAAGAAATAGTATCTTATTCTAAACATACTTCTTTCATGGATTAGTATTAGTGATCTAGCCATGATGGTCCAGGAATTATGTGGCTTGCAAGGATTTTTTTTTTTTTTTTTGAATAACAACTTTTATTGGCCCAACCATACAGCTGGGATAAAGTTAGACAAGCTTTTGACTGCGTTGCATTCAAAAGCTTGTCTAACTTTATTTCAACTGTACAGCTGATCCAATAAAAGATATCACCCAAAGAAATCCTTGCTTATTTCTTGGATTAGTCTTTGTAGATGTAACTAATCTGTAATTGTATAGTAAATATTTACATGAATATTCCTTGTATTACATTTATAAAACTAGTTACAGTGACAAACTTATTTTGCCATAATGCAGCTAAAAGGATGATACATTTTCTGAAAACATACACAGATAATGCAGTCTATTAAATGTTATAATGTATACTAATTGGATTGACTTAAAATTCCAATTTATTTATCCTATACTTTCATAGTGCTAAAGTTAACAGATGGAATATTTTCAATACTTGCTCATATACATCAAGTAAAATATTGTGGCTGAAACTGATAGACTATTAAGTCTGATTTAGTATAACCATGCTACTGAATTATTCTTGTTATTTAAACTTTCGTGATTTATTTTTTGTGAATAAGGCTACACACCTAACTCCATCCTTGACCTAACACAGTTTTGTCTACTGCTTGTTGTCCTCTAAAATATCTTGTCCCCTCTTACTCTCCTTTCCCCTGCAGTTGAGTAATTTTCTGACTCCCTGATAAACATGGCTTATCCCTAGAACTCTTCCCACAGTTCTTTCAGAGCTCAGGGATTGATTACTCAGAGTTATTGTATAGATTTGGTTGGCCTTCTGTAGAGTTTGCCTTTTTCACTTCTCCCTTGTAATCTGATTATGATATCTCTAGTAATTCTACTAGTCATTTTCACTCTAAAAGGTGACACAATGTAGATACAGGCAACCCCCTGCGTAACGGTGTTTCACTTAGTGCTATTTCAGTATAATGTTTATTTGAAATTATCTGATTTCACTTAGTGCTCAGCAAGTTTCATTATAATACTCGCGGTCACCATATTGGATCTTCAGATACTTTTGATTTTGCTTAATGCTCATTTCGCTTAATGCTTGTTTTTTCAGGAACCAATTAAGAGCGCTAAGCGGGAGTTGCTTGTATGAGCCTACATCTCTCCTTAATAGCATTTACCCAGCTCTTGACCTAAGTGGGTTCTCTGTGAAACACAATTATAGTAAAGAGTAAATGCCTTTAACTAGGTCTTTATTCAGCAGTGAAGCATATCAGGACATGCTTTTTTACAGCAGACTGGTATAACAAAAAGGGTTTATATCATGGGCAAACCCTGTAGGGAAGATTGGGGCTGGGAGTGGGACATGTGGTTCTGAGAGTGGGGGAAAAGGGGGTGCCTGCATGGGTTTTGAGGGTGGGGGAGCTGGGTGCAGGAGTCTTATGCAGAATAGTCCCTGGTGGCTGCTGGAGGGCTCTGCATACCCCAGCTCTTGCTTTTATAGCAGCAACACTGTGCACTGGCTGCTTCTGCAAGAGAAACACTGTGGGAAAGCTCTTGCTGCTGGGGTGCAGACTTCCTGGGGATTGGGGATGATTTTGGCACTGTTCCTACGTTATTGCTGAATATAGCAGATGTGGAGGCATGAGCCCAAATGGATTTACTTTTCAACTTCTCTAAGTTTTGCACTAATGGCTGATCGAAAGCCATTTGATAGTGCGCTACTTCTATTAAGTATAGCTCGGAAATGTTAATGTATTAATCTGTGTTGTTCTTTTGGATGTGAGACACGGCTGCAAAGAGAAAAGAGGATTTTATTGTACTTTTACGCAAAAAACTATATAATTTTTACTGCAGAGATGAAACCCGTAATGATTCTTTACCCTCCTTATGATTCTGACACTGAATATAAAACCATAAATTGGTACCCAATTAAGGTTTCTAGCAGAAAATTAAGTATCATGGAATGGAGCCATTGTACTATGGGAGTAAAGTTTCCATCTTTTTTTCCTCCTCCCATTTGCTGCATTCCAGAAGAATCTCATCTCCATTTTAAACTTAATTATGGACTAGTGACCTTAAATTTGTTGATTTAAGGTTTCATATTCAGTCTAAGCACTGAGGAGCAGAAAAAACATGGGAAGAACAGACATTGGTTGTAGGATTTAGGCCAGGATACAATGACCAGTTTCTAAGATAGAAACTATCAAATTGGAATTAGAATTAGGAGTTTTAATGTAAATCTTCTTTTGATTTTTGTTTTTGTGGGCTTGTGTATAACACATTACCATTAGAGAAGAGAGAGTAAGAATAGAGAAGAAGAGAGAGGGGTAGAACTCTCAATTTCCATGGGTTTTTTTCTCCTGATGTAAGCTCTGGCTGCCCAACTCCAAAGTGGCTGGGGGCCGAGTACAACACAGGCCACACCAATATAAGCCATGAGCACCTTGGGCCACCTGGGTATCCAGACCCTCAAATCCCTGCTTGTGGGCTCCCGTGGCACACTGTGCCTTGTGGTGGGGGCAGGAGGCAGAAGCCAAAGAAGGGAAGAGGAGCCTGGAGACCCAGCTTCTGCTGCCCTTGGAGGAATGGAGCTGGTGGTGGTCTGGTTAGGAACTGTGGGGGTTGTAAATTCACCCCTCATAAGCCACATGCAGCCTGTGAGCCTCCTGTTGGACTATCCTGATTTAAGCCAACCCTGTGGTAAAGCCTAAACATGCTTTTTCTTGGGGATAAAGGCAAATTGGTTTCCCTTTGTGATTCAAAGTAGAGTGAAAACAGTATATTTTCCGTGCTGTAAAATCTGAAGCTTGATTAAATTTCTTCATGAGTGGACTTAAGACGCACTGTCTAAAAAGCTTGTTTAACTAATTGGCTACATGTTAGTAAAACTATCTTCCTGTTGTGATACAAAACCATATTCCCTGTGAAATACTGGTTTTACTGTTTTCTTGTGTTCTGAGTATTCAAACACCATAAACTTATGCAAAAAAGTAATTTTCTAAATGATAAAATGTACTGTGAATTTGATTCCTGGATTTGCTGTAATACTAAGTAGTATAATGTTTGCTGCTGTTTAGATTTGTTTACCAAACCTAACCAAACAAGTTATTATACTGTTGTGGAAATAAGCTTTATTTGTTCTTTTTTTCCTAAGGTGGTTTCTTGGATTATAACTATTTGGATATTTGGATCCTTGACAATTTTTTTATTGGCCAGGGTTCTTGGAGGAGAAGTAAGTAGTTGTATATGCAAGTGAGTGATATGTAAAATTTCTTAGCTGCATTTTTAGGGTTTTTGGGTGCCTGACTTAGAATAGAGACCTACTCGTTTTATAAGTCATAACCTCCCATTTATTGTGCTTTGGATCATATGCAATGTCTGTTAATTGGGTTTCTAAGTACATTTTTAGAACTAGTAAAAAAAGAAAAATGTAGCAAATGGAGCTAGCTAGCAATGAATGAACAGACTTTGAATTCCCAACTATCAGTCCAAATCATTGCCTTAGGCCCCTGACACGTTATGTTTGTTGTGCACTTAACCAGGCACAGTACATTTAGACGTGCTACATATGCAGAGTAATTATTGCACAATAGAAATTGACAGGCAGTCAAAAGATGCTCCTTTTAAGGCCCCTGGTAGATGTTAGAGTTAAAACAGGATTACCTTACTAATCGCACTATAAGTAGAAACCTTGCCACACATTCAAGGAGTGAATGATATGACACGATGGGAAAACAGCCACAAAAAATACTCTACAAAAGATGTGGAACATTTTTATGGCTGAACTCCATTGTACCTTAAATTGAACATGTGATAGGGTGACCAAAGCCAGTGTGGTCCTGGCCCCAGGACTGCACCAAAGTGTAGAACGGTTTTGGTGCAGTCTCAGGGCTGGGACTGACAGTCGGCTGATTGTGCCAGCCGTGGAACTGCACTGGTGTCTTGAACTAGCCCCATGGTAGACCAACAATCAGCTTACTGGTGGTTCCAACCTTAGGACTGCACCAGGATCTTGAACCAGCCCTAGTGCATTCTTGGGGCTGGGACTGAAAATTGGATGGTTGTTGATCCTAGCCCAAGAAAAGATGAGATGCATCTGATGAAGTGAGTTTGGGCTCACTAAAATCTGATTTAGTTAGGGTAGATTTTTATATTATAGATGATCTCCAACAAAGGATGTAGGGACCTTGGATATGGTATGTTAGGTAGGATGACCATATATTTGTTCACCTTGCTCCTGCACAGGAATAGCAGTGGCTGCCTGCCTGGCTCACTGTGCTGCTCCATTTCTCCACCAGACTCTGACATAGAACCTCTGACCAACCAGCTGGGATTAGCATAGGGAATCTAGGACTGTCCTAGCCAAACTGGGATGTGTGGTCACCCTATTTATAAGGTGTTCTCAGGAGATTTGAGCTCTGCTGCTTGTGCTGTTCCTGCCCCCACCCTTGCACTGATCTCCCTTCAAAGGTCAGGGGAGCAGCTCCTTCCTGCAAGGGGAGCTCAGAGCTCACTTATTAGCAGCACATCTGAAGGTGTAAGATGGGGCTGACAGCCCTCACTAGCAGCTGTCCAGCTCCTGTTGCTGGCAAGTGCAGGTAGAGGAAGTTCCTAGGGCACTTTTTCTTCCCCTTCTGGATATCTGGCCCAGTGAACTGGAAGCAGGTCACAATGGCATGACAGTTTTCATCAAGCAACATTATCTGTTACTTGATAGAAAGAACGTATGCCAGGAACCTTAAATTCCACCTGTAACTCATTTGAAGGTGGCCAATATTTAGGCTTAGAGTAACAAACAAAATATTGGTCTTTTTTTTTATATTTGTTCATTTAGACTACTTACAGCATGGCCAGAACTAGGATGTGCTAGTACTGCTGCTAAATTACCAGAGCATATCCACTCTAATTATGGCTGCCAGCTAGGGGTGCACTGATATTTTTTGGGCTGATACTGATCGCCAGTGTTTAAGCTGATTTTTACTGATCTGATTTCCAATGTGCAGCTCAGCAGCTTGAAGAACAGTGTCTGGCTGGTATGTTTGTTGTGGTGAAAGGGGAGTGAGGAGGGAAGGGCTGTGTGGGTGGGGTTGGGCAGCTTGAGGCTCTTGTGGTGAGGGAAGGCGTGAGGCTGGGGCAGGTGCTGCCCGGGCAGGGTGTAAGATGGAGCTGTGGCTCATCCGGGGGGGGGTGCAGAAGGCGGGGGGGTGGCAGTGGCTTCTGCCACTGTGCACACCCTGGAAGGGCCTGGGAGGTATGTTCCTGGATCTGCATGTGGGGCAAGGGGGGCTGCTGCTGTGGGCTGGGGCCAGGGCTGTGCTGGGCTCTTCTTGGCAGGGAGCTTTAGTTGGACAGTGCTGGGAGAGGGGCTATGGGGGTGGGGGAGCTTCAGCCACCCCAAAATTCACCATAGTCCTCCCAGCCCCCCTCCCAGTGCTGCTGCCATCTGCCCTGAGCATAAGCTACCCTACACCTCGCAGATCCAGGGGCACATGCCCCCCATACCCTCCCAGATTGTGTGTAGAGGTCAGAGCTGCCCCCTGGACGAGCTGCTGCTCCATCCTACGCCCTGCCTCACTCCAGCTGGGCAGTGGCCCACTCCTCCCCTCACCATGGGGGGGGGCCTCAGTCAGCCTCCCTCTCCCCTCCCACCACAACAGACTTACCAGCTGAATGCAACTCTTCAAGCTGCTGGGCTGTGCTCCTTGTCACTTACGTGCTGCGGCTGCATGTATGCATGGGGCATTTATTGGCCACATTGTCAGCCACATTAGGTTAAAAAAAAGCCAATTTCTGATGCAGTCAATTTTCTTTGTATTGGTGCTGATCTGATATTGGACCGATGTATCTGTGCATATTTACTACCAACTAAAACCTAAATCAGTAGCTTCAGCTTCTCAGTGGGAAAATTATAATTAGTTAGCAGCTAGATTATTTTCTAAGTGAGTATGAACTGTTTAAATGCTAACTGTTGTTTTTCAGTGTGGCCATTTTATTTATATTGTACCTATTTCCAAATATTTTTTAACTATAATGCAATAGCTGTGTAACTGTACATTATTGTGAAATGCATTTATACACCTCAACTGGTAAAATGTCTAGGTATCATAAGGATTGGGTGCAACTAGACATGATAATTTACATAAATGTATTCCTCTGGGAGTTTATCTTTCAATTACTAACAGTGTTCACAGGTAAAAAATCCTTAATTCTGAGCCACCAGACAAATAAATTCAAAAGGACATGAAATGGATCAAAGACTTAGATTGAGCGGTTCCGCTGAGGTACAACATAACAGTATGCCTTTTGAAACTGTCCTATTCTTGAAAAAACTTTAGCTTAACCCAAAAAGTCAGCTTCTTTTTTTTATTGAAAAGAAAACACAAAAAAAATGCTTAAAATATGTGAACTGCTCCAGACATTTAAATCAGGGGCATCAAATATATGGCCTGCCAGATTACATGGACTTCAGCACCAAAAGTTACAAGCAAGCCTTTGCCAGTACAATCTTTGGTTGCTGTGACCACCTAGCGTACTGCCCCTTGTGTGCATCTGCTGTGGCTGAATGGCCCACAGCTGCTTGCCCCACTCTTGCTGTGGTGGCCCAGGCTGGATGTGGCCTGCAAGGAGCTGTAAGGTCTGGATCTAGTCTGAGGTCCAAGTGAGGTTCACAACCATGGTATAAACTTAAGTTGTTAATACAGATGCTAGTGATTTAAATACATGTACTGCTAATTATTTAATTGTTATATGGGAGGAAAGGAAAGGGAAGACTACAGGTCATACAATTTTCTCTGGATGATCTACTGCCACAAGCAGCTGCTGTTTCGTAGGAAATGCCAGCATTTCTTAAGCTAAATCAAAGGAGACTAGCAGATCACCTGAGCATTTTCAAACTGTACTAACAAAAACCCAGGTGTGATGAGTCCAGTAAAGCTCTAAGTATGGATTTTGGACATTGTACAAACAACTGGGGGGCACTGCACTTTGATGTTTCCTGTGTACAAAGCTTATTTTGTGAGTGGAGCATGAAAGAATACACTGCTACTAACTTTTTTTTTTCTAGTAGTTTGACTTCTTCATCCATGTCCTTCTCTTGGAAGTGTTAAAATGTAATTTTAAGTGAGAAAATTGGGTAATGTTTAGGTTAAGTACCTGAAATAACAAGTGAATCCCTATAATATTCTGTTTGTAAAACCTGGGCTACATACAATGCACAAAACCATTTGTTTTGCACTCAAAGACATTTCTTCTAACGCATTTAATTGAAACAGCACACAGGCTAACTGGTATAGCTGCCAACTTGGTCATAAAAAATGTAATGATGTTCCTTTGTTGATAAAAGTTTGAGTTAGATGAAAAACAAACCTTGTCCGTATTGTGTAGTAATTGTCCTGAAATTTCCAGGTTGCATATGGCCAAGTTCTTGGTGTGATAGGATATTCTCTACTTCCACTCATTGTAATAGCACCTGTCCTTCTGGTTGTTGGATCGTTTGAGGTTGTATCTACACTAATAAAAGTAAGTTCAGTATTTTTTTTATAGAGAAAAATCTTAGTTTTGATAGCTCCCATGCTAATATGCTTCAAAATAATATTTTATGAACAGACTAATACATTATAGTAACTTGTCAATACATCTAGGGAAGAACTGCACAAAGTCTTGTGACTTCTCTGACCAGCAGTCACTTGTTTGTCATGCTGACAGATTCTGGGGGAAAAGTTTTATCCATTGAATACTGAATTTGGGCTACATGGTTCTTTTTGCTATTAAAAAAAAAAAAAAAAACAACAACCAAAACCCTTGTAGATTATTAGTGCGGCACCTTAAGCTTTTATTTTTCCAATATTTTTTTAGGGCAGTGGGGGGCCATCCTTTTTGGCAGGTGTCTCACAAATCCTTCTAACCATGTGGAATGGGCAGCCAAGGGGGTCTTCACCTTGGCCCTGCACTCTCCCCAAGTGGCACTCCAGTTCCCTTTCCCTGCCTGTTCTGCTTCCTGTCCCATTTTTCTTCTGTTGCTCTGCTTTTTTGCTTCCTTTCCTGTGTTCTTGCCCCACCTGTGGCTCTGCTTTCTGTCCTGTCTGATAATGTGCTGCTTGCCCTCTCCCTGATCTGCTCTGTGCCAGGCACAGAGGCTGCCAATGCTACTTGTGGCATGTGTATATTGCAGGTTGACCACCCCTGTTCTATGGCAGAGGTTGGCAACATATGTCCCATGGAGCCAGCCACTGTAGCCACCGCTTCTCCCTGCAAACTAGCCAAGGTGAAGACCCCCTTGGTTGCCCATGCCACATGATTGGAAGGAGGGAGCATATTTCCTGCCCTGGCTGACTGCTGGGAGGCATTTGCCCATGCTGGGCATGGAGAAGTAGCAGCAGCAGGTGGGTTGGAAGCAGTGGCCTGCCTTACACCGCAACTGGGTTGAGATGACATGCTGCTGTTGCTGCCCACTGTTTTAGGGCTATTACTATCACCTTTACAGCTTTTAAAAAATTCAGTGAGTACTAGTACAGAACTAGTGTTTATCAGGGAAAGCATGAATAAGTCTCAAAATGAACAATCCTGAAATTGGGTTAAGGTTGTCTCTGCCCCTTACCCCAAAATTTAGAATTTTGTGCTTAGCTAGTGTAATGTGAATAGCAACATCAGTGGTCATTCTGAGACCTCCCTGTTGTAATGCATAGATCTCTAAGCCCTTGACGAAGAAGGCATGTTTACAGATGGGGAAACCAAGGCACAGAGAGCAAAAATAACTTAAGCAAAGAAACCCACCATGACTTCTTTGGTAGTAGAGAAATGATAAGATAGACATCACAAGGCAGAACTGTGCAGAACTATGAGCAAGCTCTGCATGTGCTAGCTTCCAAACCAGAGGCACTAGCATGTTAGCATGGTGCTGTACCCAGGCTAACTTGGTCTGCTGAGAAGCAAGTCTTAGTCCAGTTGCTGCACTGTGCCAGTATGGCTCTCCTATTCTTGTTCTAGAGCTAGCTTGGATGTCTCTGCATCCTATGCTTCTGCAGTGTGCGTATGCTGGTATTTAAGGTAGCATGTTCCCAGCTAGCTCAGAGTATCTCTGTGTGGCATTGTATTGTGCCATGTAGACATAATCCTGTGAAGTGCAGTATCATGAGAGAAGTTCCCTGAGGGGGCTCAAAGCTGTGTGCGACTCCTAGATTACCCAAGCACAAGTGCTTTATAGCTTTGCATTGGAACTCTGCATAATTCTCATTCTTGGATTACCCGTGCCTATCTTGCAGGACGTTCTCCTTAGATCTAAGATAATTCGGCCATGTGCGATGCTTCTAGTTTGATTCCAAAGCTCTATGGATAAGTGTGCTAATCTCATTTCTTCTAGCTATCCTTCTTTTTTTTTTTAGCTACAACTAGCAAAAGAAATCCCTGGTAGCTCCACGTGACACACCTCAAATAATTTTTTCAGTAGTGTCATTTAGATCTCAGACTTTTACTGAACTCTAGTCACTAACTTCTGAGTTTTCCTTGATTTTTGCCTTTACAGGTCCCCAGTTTAGTGTTCACAAGTATGCAAACTTAGTACAGTAAAAGCTCTGTTATTCTGCATCCCCTGTGAATGGGGAATGCTGGATAACAAAATATGCTGGTTAATTGAGCAGCCTGAACAGGCGTCCTTGCCTGTTCGGGCTGCCTTTTCTCCTGCTGTATCTGGGGCATCGCTGACCCTCCTGTGGGTCCTGCGGGCCCCGTGGGACAGAGAGGTGGGCCCTGCACAGCCAGTCATGCCCCCAGGCCATGGGGGCTTGGCAGCACAGGCTGCTTTGCCCCAGACTCTGGGTGCTCAATGAAACTGGAAGTGCCACAGTGGGCACTTCCGGTTTCACTTTGCCTTGCAAGCCAGCATACCAGTTAACAAGAGTATGCCGGCTTGCTTGTAAGGTGCCGATTAATGGAACTTTTACTATACTCGTTCACATCTGGAATAATTGAGGTGGTATGCTTATGTCTACGGACCTAGCTACATTAAGTCAAAGGTGTAGAGAACTGTAGTCCCACTGTTGATCCGCACAAGTTTGGGTTTCTTTGTCAGATCTAGCAGCCTAACAACCTTTACCTTTTTCTGTGCATTTAAAATGTCCTGTATACAATTTCGAAGGGATTTTTGCTGAGCTGGGGGTTTTTTGCTGTTCTAGAACAGGCTTGTCCAATATGCGGCCCGCCAAGGCATTTTCTGAGGCCCATAGTGCTGCGATGGGAAATGAAAGTAAACACTGCTTACTTTCAGTCCCACCCCATGTCCCTCCCCTAGTCCCTCAGCAGCTTCTTAATGGCTGCTGAGGGGCTGGGGAAGCAACGAGGTTCCCATGCACACCGCGTCAGCTTGACGTTGCCGACGTGGCGCGTGTGGGAAGAGGAGTAGCCATGTGCCTCTCGGGACAAGATGAGCCCAGCTGGAGCAGCAGGGGCTCAGCTGCACTTTCCCCCTACCTGCGTTGGTCAGTCCCGAGCGGCACAGGGCTCTGCTGCTGCCTTTGGCTGGTGCCAACCTGGGCGGATCTGTCCCATCCAGAGCAGCATGAAGCTGAAGCCGGATTGCTACATGCTGCTGGGGACGGGAGGAGGCCGGCCAGGTCAGTACCAGCTGGTAGAAGCAGTGGCGGAGCCATGTGCTGCTTGGGACTGACTGGTGCAGGCAGAGGGAAAATGCAGCTGAGTCCCTGCTGCTCCAGCCGGGCTTGTCCCGTCCTGAGCAGTGTGTGGCTCCACCACCACTTCTGCTGGCTGGTGCAGACCTGGTTGGGCTCCTCCTGTCCCCAGCAGCACGTGGGAAGCTGGCTTCAGCTGCGTGCTGCTCTGAATGGGACAGACCTGGCAGGGTCATCCCTGGCCAGGAAAAGTGGTAGGTAGCTAAAGCTGGCTTCTCATGTGCTGCTGGGGATGGGAGGAGCCCGGCTGGGTCTGCACTGGCCAGCAGAAGCGGCAGTGGAGATGTGTGCTGCTCGTAACGGGATGAGCCTGGTCGGAGAGGCAGGGGCTCAGCTGCATCTTTCCCCTGTCTGCACTGATCAGTCCTAAGCGGCACACGGCTCTGCCGCTGCTTCTGCTGGCTGGTGCTGACCTGGCCAGCTTCTTCCCATTCCCAGCAGCACGTGGAAAGCCAGCACCGGGGGTGGGCCTCAGCAGGTGGGGTCCTGGCATGACTTCTGCAGAGCAAGACAGTGGGAGACGGTGTCTGCCGGACCCCACGCTCCAGGCTCACAGCGCTGATGCCACCAGGGCTATGTGCCCAAGTAGCTGGGCACCATGGTGAGTAGGGACGTGCAGGCGGGCAGGTGAGAGACTGTGGTGCAGCAGCCACCTCACTCCATTCCCTCTCGGGCAGTGCCGGCTTGTGGGTCTGCGCTGCTCAGGGGAAGGGGGGGGTAGAGATACGGAACTATTTATTTCTCCCCTTCAGTCTCTGTGCATCCAGCCAGCTACTGCCCCAATAGGTCCCTCCTGCCCCTGCCCACCAGCAGCTACCATGAACCTTGCAGTAACAGGTAGGTGCAGTAGGGCTATACAGGCAGGGTCTCTTTGGCCCAGAACAGACGGTGTTTGAATATGGCTTGCTGGCCCACTGGGTGATAAAGAGTTCATGATCCAGCCCCACATTCAAAAAGTTGGACACCCCTATTCTAGAAAATGTGTTGCTTCCGGTATTTACGGAAGACTTGGTAATGAACAAAAGTTTTAAGAGTTGGACTTCATAACTTGTGAAAATCCCAGCTGGACTTGTGCAGAGTCATTATGGCCTATGCAAAAGTATTTTGTTAAACTGCCTCTCTATAATGGCTAATTAAGTTACTTTTGAAATCAGAATAGCTACTGCAAATAGTTTCTTGGAATAGTTTCATGTATGAAATCAGATGGGTCAGTACAGGAGACTCTGGTAGAGGCTTCTTAAATGTGCTAGTGTTCTTAGCTGTGAGCTCTTGTAATAGAGTTGGGGCTAGGAAACAAGCAAGCCCACTCGCTCCTAAACCCAGTAATTAGGCAGCGTAGATGGTTTGGACAAGTCCTAAGTGCATGCTTTGCATTGTAACGAAGAAATAGGTGGATCTCCTTTCTTAATAGCGGTCTTGGGTGCAGCAGGGATATAGGAGACACAGATTTGGAAACCAGCTTATTGCATCTCTTTCTGAGGAAATGACAACATAAGCCTTACAGCAGAAATTAGACTTTTTTTCTTAATGAGGTTTAAAGAAAGTACTTACTTTGTGTTATCAGTTAATTTATACATGTCTTTTTTTTCTTTTTAAGCTGTTCGGAGTCTTTTGGGCTGCATACAGTGCTGCTTCATTGCTGGTTGGAGAAGAATTTAAGACCAAGAAACCCCTTCTGATTTACCCAATTTTTTTGTTGTACATCTATTTCTTGTCCTTATATACTGGGGTGTGATGTAATGTTGGATGTAGTCAGAAATAGTACTTCAAACACATGCAGACTGGTAAAGCATAAGATTAAAATGGTTGCAGAAAATAACAAGCAACTGTGCTCTATCCAGTTGTCAGGGGGTTTTGAGATCTAAACCATGTGTGTATATTATTTAATTCAGCAACTGTAGCTATATAGATTTGTATCAAAGTTTTAGGTTTGTTTAAGACTCTTCAGATTTTAATGAACAAAATATAAGAATCTTGTGTTTTATAAAATTGCGTAGCAAAAATACATCTTGACACCTGTGCCAAAAATACCAGATGACCATGTTATATTAAAAGGGTGTGAAAAAATATTAGTCTCAAAGTGCAATTTTTCTTTTTGGTTAAATACAGCTGGCTTTTTTTGGCACAGCAAATTCTGTAGATATCTATTTATGAACCAGTCCTATTTGTTCACAAAACGGTCTGTATAAATTGAGATATTAAAATATTATTTTAATTTAGTGCCTCATATCTTTGATTTGGCTATTGAGTTTTATAAATTCTAATTTTTTAGAAACAACTGTACATAATGCATATTTTGTATCAACTCCTTGTGCACATCATCGGTACTCCTTGGTTGAGGGTGTACGCTGGGTTTAAACACTTGAACACTCAACTATTTGAGAAGGAGCGAGTAGTATAGTGTGACACCACTTCATTAAATTGCTTATTTGCAGAATCAGTACACTTTATTTTATACTTAACAATGAGAATTTAAGTCACACAAACAACTTTGTCAACTGAAGCATTGGAGTAGTAATATGGGAGAAGGAAAATGATCTTTCAAGTTTTTGTGATCTTGAGAAATGTTTTACAATGACAAAATAAACAGAATGCATCCTTTACCTTGTTTTATAAAGCCTTGTTCTGTTTTGCTTTCAGAAGCACATTGTTTAACAGGTCTTTCCCCCCACCAAATATGCCAATCATGTATAAAGTAAAATGTTAAGGGTTTTTTTTTTGGTTTTTTTTTAAGGCCTGATTCTGCCTCTGAGTAGATGAGGCAGAATCAGCCATAATAAGTAACACGTTTTGATTATCAAAAGATTATGTAATAACATTATGACTTATTAAATATTTACCCGTTTATGTTGTATAAATGGTTTCTGTAGCTGTCCTTGTTGACAATATTCATGTAAAATGAGTCTTCACAAAATAGCAAGTCTGTTGAAGCTAACTTTGCATGATGTCAGCTTTCTTGAAGAAAAGTTTGTAATCTTTAGTATCTAACACTTGTACATATTGGTAAGTTGTGTCTAAGTTGCAAAAACATCTTTTTGGGAACCCTTTTTGAAAAAGAGGTAACTTCAGGCATCTTCATTCTGATGTATTATATGCAAAAATATTGAAGGGCTCTTAGCTCCCACACTATACAAGCTTTTGTATGCGAGTTTGTTCTGCATATATTAGACAGTTATGTCTGTCTGCATAACTTGGAACTTTATTAAATGATATAATTTCCTACTTGATAATGGAATTATTGATTAAAAATCTGAACTTTAAAAACTCTTAGTCAAGGGAAACTAGTTAAGTCACTGCTTAGGTTCCTGAGGATGGTACTGGACAAATGCTATGAGAGCAAATCCTAACTTTGCTAGGATAGATCTCATGATACATTAAGAAGTAGGATAATTGTAGTACAATAATTTTTAAACTCTGTTTTAATGTAATTGTTGGCAAAATTGGAAATAAAAAATTTTGTAGTTCAACAAATAAGTGTTCTAAAAGTAACTGCAGCTTATTGAAGCCGTATAGACATCTGATGCATTTCCTAGCTACTTTGTTTCACAATCTTTTATAGTAAATGCAGTTCATATTCTCAGTGGTTTTGAGAGTATTTGTGCCCTGTTAAAGTGGTATATGTGCACTAGCAGCACAACTGTATTTTGACTTTATCCAGAACCATGTTTGATTGATGTGGTCTTTTATCTTTACAATTTTAGGGCTATATTTTCATCTTTAATAGGGCGATCCAATTACAACTTTCAACTTTTAAGTAATCAAGATATTTGTGAATAATTACAATTAAATACATAAAACACTAGGAGTTAGCATGCTTAGGAGTTGGTGATCATTGTGTTATTTACATACCCGGTTTCTTTTCATGTCGGCTTAACATTTCTCTAAGTATTTTGTTTTATGCTATTATCTTCTAGTTGCTGTTTTTAACTATTCCTTTCTGCAAACATAGTATCTGTATATACAATATGTAATATAGATATATATGCATTGGACATAGTAAATATTTTATACACAATTGCAGATTTGCACCTTTTACCTAAAAATGTTTACTTTCACATTTTGCATATATTATGCAAGGAATCTGTACTTAAACACTTCTCAAATGGCGCCCCAAAGTTTGTTAACTCGTATTTTTAGATCAGGTATGTATGTAAATATGGCATAAGATGTATTTTATAAAGATTTTGAATTAAACTTGTTTACATAATGTAAAAAGCTTTATTTATATTCACTGAGTCAGAACACATACATTTACATTCCTATACATGTAATAAGTTTCATATTCTAGAACTGTAAATAAATATTTAGGATTATGAAGTGTATACATGTTTGTCATACTTGAAAATATAAAGCAGACATCTTGACAATTAGGCAAATGTAAAAAATGACGTGGATAACGTATAGGCATATACGGAAAAAGGCATCTTTTTCTGATAAGCTTTTGCATAGAGAACAGGTGTATACAGAGGCCTTTTCCCTTTCTTTCCCTTTTATAGTTATTGGAGGGAAACACTAGCTTTAAGATTTAGTTTAGCCACATGTGACGACTTGGTGAGAATAGTGTAGTTTTACTTTTGCAAAGAATACTTTTTTCTTTATTACTACATTTATGAGTCTCTTATTCCCCTGAAATAATGAGAGAATGCCAGAAAGCTGCTTTTCACGGTCTGCATCCATTTTTATCCTTGTGCTTCTGCCTGCTCTTCTACATAAATACCATCTGTTTAAAGCGAAATTCTACTCTTGATTCAAGAAGAGAAGTAGGTATTGCCTTTGATTGAATCCTACTGCAAAACAAATCCTGTTATACAAGTTTATCCTATGGTAGCAGGGCATTCTAAGGAGCTGATGGTGTGTTCTTTAAACGTTTATCAAAAGTCCACCACCATCCCTGGACCCATAATAGATGGGCACTGCAGCTGGAAATGGATTTAGCTTGAAAAATTAAGGGAGAATCTAGTTAAAAATAATTGACTGGAGAGATACTGTCAGGTTTTAGTAGCTCAGTATTTTATACTCTCTAATATTAAAAAAATAGGGTTTGTAGAAGCATGCTTTGCTTTGAGCATGGGGGTATTCAGCTTTTATCTCTAGCATCAGGTAAGCACTTTTTTTCATCCTGATGCTTATATAGTCTTACAAAAAGGCGGCTAGAGTCCACAGTAGGCTGGGGCATATCTTAAGAGTAGAGATAACAGTTCAGACCTTTAGAAGACCTCAGCATTGCTTTTTTTTTTTTTTTTCTTTTGTGCAGAATTATGCAGCTTAAATGAGTAAATCTAATCTTAAAAGTAAGTGTTCAAGTTGAAGCCAGAGAACAAACACCCCCTTTAAAATACTACACAGTCTTGGGGGAAAGTCAACTTTATCAATCACTTTTGATTATTTAAAATGCTAGAGGTCTTATTCATTAAGTGCTCTGAGTCAATTGGTTGATGGCTTCCAGGAGCTGGAAAAGAAGAAAGTTGAATGGAGTGAAAACTAAGAGCTGGCATTTTCCAAGGGATACCTCAAGTCTAAAAAGGTGAGAACCATTCACCTAAGTTAGCCAGCTGGATAAAAAGTGAAACAACAACTCTAGTCAGACAAGGAGGGGAGATCCTGCTGGTGAAAGATCAACTGATCTGTCCTTTGCTGGTTTTCTTTGTTGCCATTGTGCAGGCTCAGGTTGTCTCAACTTTACCTTTTGAATAGGCCTACAGCATCTAGGGGTGGAAGAAGCCTACGTGATCCACAGTGGAAGGTCTCCTCTTTGCATACTTCTAGGAGGCCGATATATTTATTCAACTATCTTTTCCAGCTCCTAGAAACAGTCTACCTATATCTGTACATTGGATATGTCAACTTGAGTTTGCTAGCTAGGATCATGGTTCCTTATGCCTGAATAATTAGCTACTGGGTAATTGTGGAAAGATCCTGATTATCAGTTTTAGCCTGTTGCAGGGGTGGGGTGCAAGTCCTTCAACATGTGCTAGTGGGATACGTGTGTCCTAAGGAAGGAAGTATTTACTTTAAAAGCTCCAAGCACTTGACTGCACCACCTCTATTCCTCCATCTCCCTGCACTGGGCATGATACTTGTTATACCCAGGATAGCTGGAAACTCTTACTTTATCTGGAGAAGAACAAGAGAAGCTAAACCATGTGCAGGGAGATTCTCAGGCAATATTAACAAGAGCAGCTACACACAGCAGAGAATACACAAACTTACTCAGAATCCAGCCTTGATTTGAGACCGCTTCCAGATTCCCACCCCTCTATATGGGTGTTGGAGGAATTTTATACAGCTCAGGTTCAGCTTTCTCTATGCCCACCCATTCCTCTGAATTAAGGCAGCTCTGGGCCAACAGAAATGGAATTCAATTTGGGAAAGAGCAGGGATACAAAGTCCTGGCCTGTGGGCACATCTACGTGAAATGCTAAAGGTGCAGTAGACTAATTCTACTGCGCATTAGTGTGATAAAAAGCATGTGCCAGTGCTACTGTGTGGTAGCACTGATTACAGCACACTTAGTACCTGTAATTAGTACAAGTACTAAATGCACCATAATTACAGCACATTAATGAATGCATAGATATGTTCTATGATCACTGTTCTTTCAAGGTCCCCTTATTAGCAGGGATTGTGGTTTTCTGATGAATAAAAATTGTGAATCCTGAGTAGAAAAACCCCAAATCCATGTTTTTCCATGATTAAAATGAAATGCCACTACACATATGGGTATTGGTTGAACACAATGTTTTATTGCTATATTTACAATTTTAAAGCAATTTGGAACCCTGCCAGTACCTCAATAAGTATAATAAATTCTAAATGCCTATATATTTTTGGGGTTTGATTTTGTTAATTTTTTATCATGGAAAAGAGTTCCCCCTTCACTCCCCAGGATGTGGGTCCAGCTGTGGCTGTCCTGTTACCTGCTGCTTTGTGGCCCTGAGCAGCCCTTATCGGCAGGTGCACTGCCCATCCATACTCTTACCCCTCACTCGCAAGCCACAGCACCTCCCCCAGCCCTGCCAGTCCCCCTCACTTATGACCAGGGCCATCCCTGGGAGGAGGCTGGGAGGGGTGCGAATTGGGTCAATCACCCCCGGCCCTGTGCTTTGGGGGTTCCTGTGGACTGGGCAGAGTGGCTGTGACCCTTCCTGCAGCGTCCGCATAGTGCTGGTGACTATACCGCTTGTGCCCGCCCACCCCAGCCAGCTTCTTTGCATCTGCGCCCTGCACCCTGCTAGGGTCGTCTCTGCTTATGACCTGCAGCCTTCCTGGTGCCCCTCACTCCCAACTTGCAGCACCCGCAGTGCCTCTCACTCCTGACCCATAGCCGCTCCAGTAGGGCTGCCAACTCTGACTCTATTCTGGGAGGTTTCATCACATGACAAGGCCATTCATGAGTTGCTAGGTCAGGAAGCAAATGCACACCCTTGCATTTTAAAAACCCACTGGACTACTATACAAATTGGATTCAACATGTAATATTTATTTTAATGAATGGCCTATCATCGATGTCCCGGGGGACTGCCAGCCCTCTCCTGGAGACTTGTCTCTCAGTCCTGTAGACTCCAGGGCAACCCCGGAGGGCTACCAACCCTTCCCTCCAGGCCTGCTAGTGCCCCGAGGCCCCCTACTAGCAGGGATCGTGGTTTTCTCCGCTACTGCCCCTCCCAACCTGCTGCTCCCTACTTCCCAGGGCACAAGCAAAGAGGTGGATGTGGGCCGCGGAGGCAGCTTCTGCCTAGAGCGGGTCCGGCCTGCCCGCAGAAGCCCGGGTCACGTGCCCGGAGCCCCCACGCA
The DNA here is from genome assembly GCA_030014935.1 of Caiman crocodilus. Classification (NCBI taxonomy): domain Eukaryota; kingdom Metazoa; phylum Chordata; order Crocodylia; family Alligatoridae; genus Caiman; species Caiman crocodilus. The sequence continues at coordinate 47,282,016 of JAGPOW010003648.1, forward strand.
CAAGTGGCGGGGAAGCAGAGGCTACCGCCGCTCCCGGCACTGCACACGTGACCGGGGAGGGGCGCTCCGACAGCCCTCCCGAGACCCGGCTTGTAGTTCCCCCGCCTCGTGCTCCCCCCCTGCGCTACGTACAGTCAGTTCCGTCTCCGGCGCGATTGCGTCACTTCCGGCGCACGCCGGCGCTCTCCCTTTCCCCCTCTCCCCGGACCCGGATGGTGGCTGGCGGCGGCGGCTCGCGGGACTGTCACTGAGCGGCTCCCTCGGGGCCTCCTGTCCTGGGCGGCGGCGGCGGCCGGGAAGATGGCGGCGGCGGCCTCTTGCTCCTCGGCGGGGGTGGGGGCGGCGGGCGCCGGCCCGGGGCCAGGGCCAGGGCCGGGGCCGGGGCCGGGGCCGGGCGCCTGCGAGTGGCTGCTGCTGCGGGACGGCTGCTTGCGCTGCGACGCCGACGGGCTGCGTAGCCTGTGCTACCACCCAGCGCTCAACGCCATCCTGGCTGTGACCGCCCGCGGCGCCATCAAAGTCATCGACGGCACTTCGGGGGCCACGCTGCAGGCCTCGGCGCTCAGCGGTGAGTGCGGCCCCGGGGGCTGCTTTCGGAGGCCTGGTGGCACCGGCTGCTGCCCCCTGGGGAGGGGGGGGCCGCGCTTTTGGGATGATCTGCCTGAGGGTCTCCCTCAGCTTCCCTTCCTGCTGCTTTTGGTGAGGCTCCTCAATCCCTGCCTTCTGCCCCCTGGGCTCATGTGAGCAGTGGTGCTGTAGTCTTCAGGGAGGCAGCCTCTCGATCCACAGATTTGGCAGGTTGTAGGGTAAGGCACAGTACTAAAAGCCCCAGGTGCTGTCATCCTTAAGCGCGGCATGTCCCTGGCTTCATTTGTGACTTTAGGGGTAAAGACCCGGCACAAAGGTTTCTGTACCATCCCGGCTGAGTCTTGCTCCTGACTCATAAGTTCTGAAGCTTATGATGTCAGGGACCAGGCCTGTGGGGATCCCATTGGGTTTAAAGGTTGTATTCAGCTGTTGCTTCAAACAGATTTAAATTTGGGGTTGCTGGTTCGTGTTTTTGGTGAACACTTTTCTTTTCTTTTTTGGGGGGGGTCCTTTTTGCTGCTCTGTCCCTTGACACTTACGGGCGCAAGTAAAACTGAGTTAAAAGTTTGGTATCATTCATTGAAAGTTCTCCAGGAGTAGGAGGTAAAGAACTACAGTTGTTATTGCTAAGCCACTTTGTTAATATGTTGCTCTGCTGTAGTGGATGGAAAACCAATCTTTGGTTGGAGTTTGCCTGTGTGGAATAGACCTGATACCCCAACCACAAGGATTGTTTTCAGAACTGTGATACTTAAAAAGAGACGAACAAAAAACCCAGATGTTCACAGAGTTTCACACTTTGAGGAAGCAATCTTTAGTACCGGTCTTTTACTGTACTTCCACTTTCATTATTCAGCTTGACAATGACAATGTTTAACTTACATTTGGATTTTGGTGACTGATTCTGGTGAAGATCTGAGGGTTATAGCCAGGGTTTGAAATATGCTTTGACTCTTGAAGGAGCAGTCCAATTGGAGACCCTTCCCCTTCCCCCCACCTTATGATTTTCAAATCCCACATCATCTTTATGAGGGGTGGGGATGGCTCAGCTCACCCCTCCCCCAAGTTACCCCTTAATTCACACCCTGTTTATAGCTTGCTTTTGCTATAAGAACAGTGAGGCACTGGACATGTTCTGCCACATTTAGGTAGACTTGAGTAATATGGATACTTTCTTCTTGAATATTATCAAGCACATTATCTAATCAAATTTAGCTAGTGAGCAAGCAAGAGTTAAAATTAAACTATTTCTTTCCTTTCATAAGTTAGATCAGGTCATTCTGGAAGTGTCGGTTTCCAAGTGTCCTTATTCATGTGCACCTACATTAAAAAGATGAACCAATGAGTTCATTCTTATTCTGGGCTGTTGTTGCATGAGTCTGCTATGTGTGAAATCAGTTACCACTCCACTTGAAAGGAAGGTAGGCACAAGTTAAATGCCTTAGTGGAAAAATACATCTTTTCTTTATGAATCTGTGTGACATCAGTCATTCTGAACTTGTTGATTAGTCTGACTTTTATTTTATTGGGTTTTTTTAATTATTAACAAAAAATTGTTAAAATTCAAGGAGAATTTTCATTTAGAAATATAATTTCTCATTGATACAGAAGAAAATGAGACCAACTTAATTTATGTGTAAACAGTTTGAACCATATTTTTCTTTTATATCATAAAATTATATATGTACTAGATGCTGCTTTAGTATTTGAAGTTATAGCTGTGGTATTAGGTTGAATAATGACTGTTTCTGGACAGAGGAATTTGTTCTCCTGTGTAATTTACATCATTTATGTAAAGCAGTGTAAATTACATTGGGATTAGGAATAGATGGATGTGCTGCTCTCTCAGGGCAGCTGCATGTAATACACAGCTATTGCTGTGCATTGCTGCTCTGTGATAGGAGAGGAATAGTAGCCTATTTGCATTTAGCAAATTGCTGTCTTAGAATAAATATGGACAAATGAAACCTTAATTTATGTACCTTGCACTAGTAATATTCTACTCTGTTCTTCCAGGTTTAATTCTCCTTTGTATTGGGTGAAGTTACTCTGGAGGGTTTCTGTATTTGGTCTGGTACTATTTTGTACTCATGTAAATGTTCTGTCTGTCCGGGGCTTATGTAAAAGTAACTTACTACTGTGGTCCCATTACATATTCAATCATGTATGCTAATTTCTCACTGTTTTGCCATATCAAATCAATAAGACTGTAAAAGAGAGCGATAGAATCTGTTCCTCATTGAATTTAATCAAAAGAACTACTTACTACCTTCTAGGATTGCATTTATTTGTCCACAGAATGCAAAACTATTGCAAATTGTAACTAAGGGCTTAATTTAGTTTGAAGAACCTTTGATTGGTTGTGTATATGGATTCTATTTCTGAGGCACATGTACAAGATATCACATCTTTTTGGCTACCCATGTCTGTTGGTGCTGTGTTTACACTGATGCTGATCTGATGCTCCGTGCCGTCCTTTAGGGAAGCACAAAGGATGGAGTGAGTTCAATTGTCCTTGCGGTTAGATGGAACCTCTGCAGTATTAGTCTACTCTGTACGTTGGTTGCAGTACACAGGTTTTGTTTTTGTTTTTTTTTACCTTTTAGCCAGAAAAATCCACTTACTTAGTTTAAGGGTATCTTCCATATTTTGTATCTAGCTGCTGTGGCTGAAATTAAAATCCATGGACTTTTAAACGCCTCTCTTTCATGAGACTATAGCCTGCAGTACCCATGCAAAGAGCATGTTTTCTGCTATAGCAAAAGGCAAATTCCTGATTTACATATCAGTCTGTCTTTCCTTTAAGAAGAGACAAAGTGTGGTAAACTGGCCTCATTCTCTTTCTACTGGAGGACTTGTGTGTGGCTTCTTCAGACCCTGAAGAAAGAGATCTGAGCAATCATCTTTGTGTCATTGGACTGACCTGATTTGTCATCAAGAGATCAACCCTTGAGACTCCTGAATCTGACACTGTGTTCTGTCTATCCAGTTGCCCTTACAAATAGAACTTTGGGGATCTTGTAAGAGATGTACATCACACACAAGTCCTAGCCCCTTTACACTCTTCTATAGCATTGAGTTGTTGGGTTTATTGACCTCCTAGAAGTATACAGTAAAAGATCTATTGTGGATTATCTTGAATTCGCTTTTCCTCCCCTAGAAGATGTTGTAGGCAGTCTCAGTCTTGTATAACCAGGATCATGACAGTGAGGAAGAAAGCTAGCAAGGGACAGAAGATCATATGGGCTTCCATCAGCAGGAACTTCCTTTGTCACCTAATGAGAGAGAGATCCAACTAATTTAAGTGAGTGGTTCTCAGCCGGTTTGGACTTGAGGCACCCCTTGGAAAATGCCAGCTCTTAGCTTTCACTCCTTTTTGGACTTTGGAAAAAAAATAAAACAGTTCTGATGCAAAGGACTTCAGAAAACCTAGAACAAGTCAGAATATTCTTGACACTGGATTCCTGTTTGAAATATCTGGATTTATCTAACATGCTTATGTTGCATGGCACCCTTGAAAGGGTCTTAAGGTAGCTTGTGGTACTGTGGCATCCTGATTGACATTACTGACTAAGGGTCTTTAAACCACTTAAGATGTATGGTAGACATCTTGGATAGCTTGGAGGTATTGAAAGGAAAATCCCTGTAAATAGTATGTATTCTTATTTGTTCTGTGACTGAAAGGGTTACCATATTTATCACAATGATAGATCAGTTGTTGGAACTATCTAAGGCTGTATGTCATGCGTATACAAAAAACTTGACAGATCTTAAAGTTTTCTGTAAGGGACACAAATGTTTGAGCCCTTTTATCCTGAGGTCCATAGTGGTGGCAGAAGAATGTGATGAAAGATGCAAACACCGGGAATCTCCAAGAATAATACTAAAGAGAGAAAATAATGCTGTGAAGCTCACCTATGACAGGCAAGCTACATGAACTAGTGTCCTGTTAGTCTCTGGATGCATATCTCAAGTTATTAGGTGCTTCTGTCAAAGTATGCTTATCTGAATTTGGGCAGAGTGTGGCAATTCATATGGATGCTTCCAGGTGAACATTAAAGAAGTTAGTTGTACTTTCGCAGGCTTCTTTAAATGCTTCTGAGACCTCTAGACAGGCTTATTCAGTAGTCACTTCTATTATGATAACATTTTTTAACTCTGATCCTCAAGATTGCCAATCTTACAAAGGGCCAAGCAACCATTAAGGATCTCTTTTTCAACGGTTGTTCACTATTTGATATACAGAGTTAAATCTTTTTTCTGTTGAGGGGTTTTAGAGTTTCTGGGCTCATTGTATGTATACAGGTTAGATGCAAGTCATTCAGTAGAGGACCTTTACTTATGACTATAATTTGCAAAGAAGGTTAGAACCATCAAGGGAGAAATAGAGGCTCTTTTGCATTGAAATCTCTGTTGATCTCGGAGTAACCAGCTTGATGCCACTTGAGAACTGACCGGAACCATTTTCAAAACCAAACTTCATTACCTTCTCTTTAGCTACCACCTTGGTTTGCCTGTGGCTTAGACTTGGCTCAAGAAACTTTTAAAATCAAAGCCAAGGTTGTATTTAGTTCACTTCTGTTTTCTCCTTACTACATGCCCTCCTTTCCTGTCCCTTATCAGGGATCCTCTCATGAAATTCTGTTAAAATAAGGGATGGATTATTTCTTGGAGTTTGGAACCATGGAAAACTGTACGTGACATGTGGAGATAAGAAGCTGTATGTTTCCCTGCATTTTATTTTTGAATTCTAAATGGACAAGATGTTAGAACACCAGCTCTAAAGTTCAAATATACAGATTAATCTAGTCCAAGTTCAGAAGATCCCCAATCCTCAAAATTTCTCATATCTAATCCTCAAAATTGATTTTTATCTCTTGATTGTTAGAACTTGTATTTTCATGTGTCTGTAGACTCAGTAATCAAACGTCTCAGATTTATAGTGCAGGATCCTACCAATACAAGTTCCTGTTTATCAGCCTTGCCATGGCAACAAAAGCGTTCATAGATACCTAGTGGTTATTGCAGTCTATTTTGTGTTGTTGCATTCAGATATGTCCATATGTAGATGACTACCTCATTTTAGAAAAACTCCACAATGGGTGGTCTGAATTGACTTCTGTGGGCTGTTTATCACTTGAGTTTGAGATCAGCAGAGAAAAAATTGGTCTTTTTGCTGACCCAGTATATAAAATTTATAGAAGCAATGTTATATCTTTTCTACCAAAGGATTGCAGGCCAGTCATCTGCTGGCTTATCCAGAGACAGCTTCAAAAGTGAGGCTCAGACTCCTGTGTCACATGGTCTCTTGATGCTAGTTCTAATGTGCCAGACTTCATATGTGTTCCTTGCAAGGGTGGTTGAAGTTTTTTTACGTACCAACCATCACTTGGATGTGAAGGTGAAGGACCTGTGGGATACCTTCTCCCCATTAGATTGGTGCAAAATTAGGCTTATGCAAGCAATAAAGTTTCCCCTGTGAAGATGGTATTGAGCAATGCTTCCACACACAACTGGGAACTCACCTAGACATGAGTCTTGTGTGGGAAGGCCTCTGGTCTTCCCAACTATCCTGAAGCTCAGAGCTGTATTTATAGCATACATAGTATTTACATTTTTGCTGTAGGGATCCACAGTGATGAGAGAAAACACTACTGGTATATGTTGTGTCAGGGGACAAAAACAGTCATCCTTTTGCCAGAAAACTCTTCAACGCTGATGCCTAGATTCAGGTGGCACCAGTGGGAACTTAGTGATCAGCTCTGCAAGCTATTTTCAGATAGCCGTTTGCAGTCTGCTCATGGCTGGCTATCCAAAAATGCATTTATTCTTCACAGAACAGAAAACAAAATACCATGTGTTTTGCCGCAGAGGAGATTTGAGCCTTGGTTTCTTGTCAGACATGTTTCTTAATTTGTGGACATTATGCCTACATGCTGATTTCATTAATGCCAAGCATTGTCAGGAAACATGAACACTATTTTAGCATGAACACTATTTTAGCTTCAGTGTTTGTGGTAGTCTCAGCTTGAGCTGGACAGTTTTGCTGTTTGAATCCTGATGACTTTGTCAGCTCGGCCTCTGATCATGTTACTTGTTTTACCTCATGATGTTTAGTCAAATGAAAGTCAGACCATATACTTAGATCTAACATTCTTACCTGCTGGCTGGTTGGTTAATTACTATGAAAATAAGTTGTTTGAATGAAATCTAGAACATTTTTATGCATAGCAGAGAAACCTTTACTGGACTCTTAGCAGCAAAATGAAGAGGCTTTTTCTCTTGGTAGCACATCTTCTATCTTGGAAACTTGTTTCTGCAATTCTGGACTCTTGAATATTCCTGAACATTTTTCACCCATCAGTTTCATAAGAGCATATTTTACATAGCATGTTATTCTAAACATTATTCTCCAACTTGGGCCAATATTTTCCCAACCTACAATTTCCTGTTCCTTCCTGAGATCTCACTATAATGTCCAGAGCAGACCCTAGGGGTGTGTAGGGCCCAGGGCATATCAGCCTGTGCAGGGGTGGCGAGTGGCCGGAGCGTGAATAGAGTGGTGGCGCCCTCAGTGGGGCCTTTACAGCACTGTCCATAGGCCCCACCCCCAAAGTGAAGGGCCCGGAGCAGTCACCCTGTTTTGCCCCTCCCAAGGGACGGCTCTGATAATGTCAGCCAGCTTAATGAGACTGCCTTGAGTACTTATTAACCCATCCTTTTTAACAAGTGTTGGTAGAAGACATTTTGTGGCCATAACGTAAGTCTGAAGGATATGAAAAAAGTAGGATCATGTGGAGCAGTCATAAAGATCAGAATAGTCTGAGATCTTTAAATAACGAAGGTTGTTTCTGACCTTTAAGTTAAATCAGTTGATTTGTCCTTCCAGGTGTTTTTCCATGCTATGCTCAGGCCAGTGGAAAACAGAAACTGTGAGGGGTTTTTTTGTGTGGTCAGGGCTCTTTAACCTAGACAGGAAAAAGCCTTCCAGGCTGTTTTCTACACCAGTGTTTCTCAGCCACCGGTGGGACATGAAGGTCATGTAGGTGAGACTTCAACTGATTTGAAAATGTCCATTAATGATTAATGTAAACGTAAAAATATACTTCTTGGAAAAAGTGGGGTTTTACTTGTATCATGGTGGGACCAGCGTGTTTTGACAAAATGGTTGGTAGGGACATAAGGTGCAAAAGTTTGAGAACCGCTGCTCTACACTATTTAATAGCCCTAGCAAATAAGGTTAAGAGTGAAAACATTTCTACTCGAAGATTTTTCTAAATGGGTATCTGACTGTATTAGATCTAGCTATTAGATAACAGGACCTATCTATACATGCTGGAACCCATTCTTTTAGGGCTCATGCAGTTTCTGTGTCTTCTCTAGAAAACATCTGTATTTCAGAAATTTGCAAGGCTGCTACATGATGATTGTTCCACAGTTTGTTCACTGGTTTTTGTTTTTGTTGGTGTGGGGTGTTTTTTTTTTTTAGACTTCTGGGTCAGTGCTTGCATTGGTAGAACTTGCAGTATTTGTTTAAATGGGACTCCTGCCACTTGTTCCTAATTTTTAAGACTATTGCTTGGTAGTCACATCAGAAGTGTTGTTCATGTATACAATAATAGCTTCAAGAAATAAAAATTATTAATATAGGAATTGAGGTTCTTTGAGGTGTGTTGTCTGTGTTGATTCCACAACCTGCTCATCCTCTCTTGCTTCTCTGATTTCTTACACAGGTTTCCCTTGCTTTATGTTGTACATGTGTTCCTGGAAAATGGTGCATAACTCAAATGTGCATAAAGGGAGCCCATTTTTAAAGTGTAACAAATAGGAATACATTCCAAGAGCTTGACTGTACCAACCCCCAGACCCATTTCTACCACTTACAAAACAATTTTGGTACTTGCCAACAGCAGACAATACACACCAACACAGGGCAGTGGTGAATGTCACCGTAATGGGGATGGCAACTACAGAAACGTGCGTCCGAGACAGCGAGTGAGGAGCACAGCTCTACACAGGAGACTATATTTTGATGCACATCACTCCCACAATGCACTGCACAAAGAAGCTGATTGTGGGCTTGCACCACACCGATCATGTATGAATGAATTTACCTTGTATATAATGAATTTTTGGTATAAAAAGGGTCATGGCATGAGAGTGAATTTGCACATACAGAACCCACATAAAGTGTGGGAAACCTGTACTTGTTTATGGACTTGAAGAGGAACTGGGGGGTGGTTGGCCAATGCACTGCCTTTCATGTGCTTGGGAAGGTGGGGAAAAATGGGTAAGGTAGGTTTGACCCAAATAGACATAGCTAGCTAGAAAGAAGGCAAGATCCCCCTCATGTTGGCTCTTTACAACCAAGAATCAAATGCCATGGACAATACATCTTGAAGAATGACACTTACTGTGGTTAGACAGTTTTTGTGGGTGGCACTCGAGAAGGAAAAGATCCATCTTTCCTCTTAGTGTAAAAACAAAACTTAAGGAATTGGATGTTAATAAACCAAGAGCCCCATCTTCAGAGGAACTATGTTTGCAGCTACATAAGCAGAATTAAAACAAACTGGTCAATTTATTTGTTATTCTCTGTACTGAATATAGTCCGTCTTAAAATTTACATAAAGATGGCTTAAATGGAGTTACTCTTACCTTTACTTCTAAAGGATTCTGAAATGCCTTACAAAAGACATGCCCACTTTCTTGCCATTTACACAATGACATGTTTATTGTTGAATGGCAGTAGCCTTCTACTGTGCCTTCAATTTACTCCTCTAGGAGCGAATAACTCCTTTATAGTAGCAACTCTGTACAATTTTAAGTAGGCTTAATATAAAGTAATGGTATTTGAATTCAGTCATCACAAACTTTAAGGCTTTATAGAGAGAAAGGATTGCCTCAAGAGGTGGTCACATCTCTGACATTAGCATTGACTAGCGTGGAACTTTTGTTATAGAAACCAGTTCTTACAACAGAACTGTGGATCTCAATTGGAGCTTTCATGCAGAGAAGGAACAGGGAGTGAGGAGTGAGCTGCTTCTATAGCGTCTTGGTCCTCGAAGTTACAAACATGAGCTGTAAATTTAAGTGAAATAAACCTGTAGAAGGGGATAAAGATATTGTTAAATGAACAAAGGGAGTAGGGAATAGAGCAAATGGATTTTCTATCTTGTAATATCTGGCTGTTGCCAGTGCAGGAGATTTCTCTGGAATTCCTGTAATTTTTAAAAATAAATGTTTTTTTTTTTTTCTCTTCATTGTTTCATAGTTGTTTGGAGCTGGAAGAGACCTTGCAGATCAGCAGGTCCACCCCCCCCCCCCCACACACACACATGATAGACCCCAGCAGGATGGGTTTGTCTTTCAGATTTCAACTGGTTGCATATTCTTTGGTTTTCCCAAGCCATGAAAACTGCTATCCAAGTAGCTGAGAAGATGAGGTGGGGGGGAGGCAGTAAATAAGAGATGTAAAGTAGAAACATGGAAAACTAATTCAACTAGTTGAGTTCATGGTGGCTAGTTACCTCACCCATCAGAAATATCTGGGAGACATCATTTCCCCCTTTAAAACAGCAAACCAAGTCATCTAGATTTTTTTTAAACTTGTACAAATGAATATTTGGCCAAACCAGGAGTGGCCAGCTTGTGGAACAGAGAGTTCATGTGATGCCTGGCAGAACAGGGAGGGAGCAGGCAGCACAGAAGTAGATGGGCTAGAAAGCAGAACAGGTCAGGCAGAAGAAGGGGCTCAGAGTGGTTCTTGGGGAGGGCATGGGGCTAATTTGCAGCATGCCTGCCAGAAAGTTTGGCCTCTGTTGGTCCAGATTCTTTGTAATTTTGAATACATGTGTTCATTAAATGTATACTCTAAGAGCCTGGTAATGGAGAGCCTGTGTTTATAAATTAATCATTAAATAGGTTATGTTACTGTTCATTGTCACAAATCCTGTTATGATAGCAGTCATAATCGGTCAAAATAATAAGTAATAAGTAAAGTGGTCAATGAATTGACAAGGCTTTTAATTTGATTATGAGAATTATAACTGGCATGTCAGAAGTAGGCTGGACATGGACGTACTTACCCAGCACCATTAGCTTGAGAACTAATTCTAATGGAGGACTCATTCTGGTGGCTAAGGTGGATACAAAAGGTCTCTGGACAATTAAACAGTGAAGCTTTTCTGTCTCTAGTGGAAGGAAAGGGTTTGGTGCTCTGTGCCCTAAACTGGCTTCGTGCATTGTACAAAGAAGAATGTCTCCTGACCTTAAGGTATCACACCTCTGTTTGAGAGCTGGCAGATGAAAAGTAACATTTCCATCTTTCAGATCCTCGTGGCAGCTCACAAGGAAGAAATTTTGCAATTCTACTTTCTCCTTAACTCTTGAGTTCTCTCTCAATTAATGACTTCAGCAGTACATGCAGACTTAGAAACACTGGTCAGTGGAATAGATAAGACTTGTGGTGATCTGGCCTTCAGTGTAATGCAGCTCCTTTTGGTTTAAACAGTCTTTTGTGGCAAGTTATAATAGTATTGCCAGTATGCCCTCACTTAATCGGATGAGGGATCTGATGCCAAACTATTTCTGATGCATTTTCTTAGGATTTTGAATGCTTAACTTCTGAATTCCCTCTCCTTCCCCCTGACTATTTCACAACTTCAGCCTGAACTTTGACTTGTCTTTTGCTAATCAGTAGGCTGATCTGATTTTTGAGTATGTTGGGGGGGATACATGATTCATTTTGAATGGATAGTTAATTGCAGTCTTATCTCTTTTTTTTTTTTTGAGAGAGAGAGATGCTGTCACCTTTCCAAAATGACAGTGATTATTTAAAACAACAGAGATATTAAACTTATCCTGTAAGTGAAGCAGTTGGGGGAGGGCATGAAGAGGGGTTTCCATTAATAACTTATCCTTTTAATTGCTTATATAAAGATTTTAGAATTTTTCTCTCAAGGTATTGGACACTTTTGGTGATGAGGTGATCTACTATTCACTGTTTTCATTAATCACAGAAAGCACTGTATTAACAGTTGAAATGTATATTAATTGAAACTAAGCATATTTGGGGCAGGATGGATAATTTGTAGAGAATGTAGTAGGAATCTGCTTATTGAACAGTATTAATAAGGCTTCACTAATTTATTGCTATCTAACTTTGACAATACTAGATATATCACCTCATCTTCCCTTGGAGGATTATTCCTACTCAGTATCAAAGAGGCCTGAGGGGAAAAAATTCATACTTACTGCGTGCTAAAAACTAGGGGCTAAACACGGACATAGATTGAAGTGAGCCATAAAGTCAATCTGGAATCTCTGCTAATTTCTTTGCACCCCATGGGACATGAGCAGGGAGATTTCACAGTCTGAATATGGTGCTGGTCGCCATTTTTTTTGTGGGGGGCATGCCTCTGGTTGGCCAAGGGGTTGTGGAAGTCCCACTCCTCAGAGATTGACAGATGGACATCTGTCAATCTCTGGGGAGGCCTGGGACATCTGAGGGATGGAGGGTCCCCACCTTAATCTACTGTGAAAATGGGAACTGGCACTTTGCTCAGACTGCCCCAGAAATCTTCCCTCCCTTTACGTTTGCCAGCTGTTTTCCATTTCTTTCACAGGGACCAAGCATTTTCACGGGGAACCTACCAAATTTGTGATTTCCATAAAAATGTGAATCTGGTAGGTCTCTAGTGGTTAGGTCCTTCCCTCTTGAATGGCCTTTCTTTCCCACTCATCAGAGCAAGAGCTACTGCACTTCTCTTGTAGCAGACCTTTTTTATTACATATGGAGTCTTATACACAGCCATTGCTGGGTTTGCTACCTAGCATAAGCAGTCTACCTTTTTCCTGGCAGATGCCTTGTACTCAGAAGTTTGTTTAAGCTCTCCCAACTCTACAGTTTGGTTCAATAGAAGATACTAGCCAAAATATCCTTGCCTCTCTTGATGTACATGTGCATTTTGATTTATGAGGGGACAGAACTGAAAATACATACTATGAGGTGCGCTGATATATCGATTGACCATCAAATCAGCACCAATTAAAGGAGAAATAACATTATTAGCTATCAGCTTTTTTTCTTGTTGTAGCTGATAATTACAGCCACATACCCAGAGCATCCAGGTGAGAGTAGCCCGGTCCCTGCTCCTCACTGCTGGCCCAAGCCTGTGGAAGACTACAGGTCCCAGCAAACAGGGAGAGGGAGTGCCAGGGAATGGTCACTGGGTGCCGCGCTCACCAACTGCTGCTGGTGCTGCTATGGCAGTGCTGCATACACAGGTCTGCCACAAAGACTGGGTTACATGCGAGCAACCTAAGGTGCCACACAAGGTATGTTTTGCTCCTTTGGGCACCAGATGCCTTTGCAAAATGGCTTCTCTCCAGTGGCCGCAGGAGCCTGGCTGCACAGGGCTTGCTGATGCACCATGCCCAGTGCCACTGTCTACACGAGGGTCCGCCCTGCCCACCCAGGACGGTAGCACGAGCTAACAGGGAACTAGGGCTGTGGGTAGGAGCTGTGGGCAAGGGGGTGACATGCATGGGAATAAAGTGATTGCTGCTTTCCTCATTGAGGGCTGGAACAGGCAGCACGTCTGTGCATGTATGTGTATAATACAAAACAATTTTTTTATGTCAGTCTAAAATTCCTTGCACTATTACTATATATCAGCTATCAGTATTGGCCAAGAAAATCTTTATTGGTGCACTCCTATACAATTCCTTTGCAAGGAAAAAAATAGTTCTCTCTAATCATAAGTCACCTGTTGACCATAGACAAGAATTGACGTTCAATGGCAGACAAGGAAATCTGTTCCTGATGTTGGACACAGCTCTTTTTCAAATGCTTCAGTTCCTCTGTGGCAAGTAGTGAGACTTACTGTCCTTTCTGACAGCTGGAGTGGCTTTCCCCCTTTCTGCCTACTTTCTCCTATCACACATGACTAACACTTACTTGAGGATCAGTCAGTACCTTGACTCAACTTTTTCCTAGGTTTTAAGTTCTGGGCAGCTTTAATATTTTTTTCAGACATCTGCAACAGTGCTGCTGACTGTGGAGAATGGGTGGGGAGGGGACAGTGTCTTGGATTTCCTATGGTACCATGTGGTCACCCTAATCATAGATGAATTGTTTGGCAAGATAAGGAAAGTGAAGTAAATTACTGGTAAAGTAACTTTTATGAGAAGGACTTGTAGCAACATACCCAATGATTTAAATTTATTTAAATTGTTTAAATTACTAGTCCTGATGTTACCAAAACATATTATATGGTGTTATGCTTTCTTTAATAGCGTTTTCTTTTTCTCTCCCTCTTCCTCCTCAATTTATAGCTAAACCAGGTGGACGGGTGAAATGCCAGTATATTTCTGCTGTGGATAAAGTTATCTTTGTGGATGATTATGCAGTAGGATGTAGGAAAGATCTCAATGGCATCTTGCTCCTGGACACAGCTCTGCAAACACCTGTTTCAAAACAAGATGATGTGGTTCAGCTTGAATTGCCAGTTACGGAAGTAAGCTGTTTTAAACATTTAAGTATGTAATGACTCTATAGTAGGATAATGAAAACAAATTTACTGTCCTGAATGTCTAATGTAATAGTAGTTATTAAGTGGGATGACTTTTAAAAAATTAAATTGCCTTAAGGCAGTAACTCTTTGTAATTATCCTCCACCAAAGCTTGGTAGAATATAGTTCCCCTATATTGCGTAACACAAAAGGTACGCAATTTGTCTTTCTCTTTCTATCCTGTTGTGGTATTTCAAGAGAAATTTCTACAGTGACTGCTACAGGTAGGGACCCATTTCCAGGTTTGTCTTTTTCATCCAGGTATTTCTCTTCAGCAACCAGTTTCAGAAACTGCAGTCTAGACTGCATGGAGTTCTAGGATTATGATCCTTCTGGGGTTACCAGAAAAATAAGCAAAAAATAAATCTACTGTTTGATGTATGGAGGTAACAGCAAGCATGGTAACCACTGAGTTCCACTTCCAAGAATCCTAACCAGCTATTATATCTTTTAGAGAAGACCATAGATATTATTTAAGGTGTGTCATATTAGCACATCTTCCACAAGTTTAGTACGTGTTAAAAGCAAACAAAACTGTGTGTACATTGGAGTCTTAATGTTAGCATGTGATGTTATCATGATGTTAACTAACATTTTAAACTGTAGTCAAGAGATGGGCTGCAGCCAGTGAGGAAGACAGAAACTCTCAGGAGAAGGAGGTGATAAATCAGTAGGACATTTCTGATCTCAGGGTAAATTGGGGGTATCTACTAACAGTCATGTGTAACATAGTACATAGAGTGCAAATACAAAATGCCAGTGCCAAGATCCATATAATGCTTTATGGAGAGGGACCGGGCCACACCAATGGGTGATAGGGGAGTGGGATATGAAATTGAAGTAAATCAGATAAACCCAGCTCTTACCAAGGCATTGCCTCTACACAGCATTGAATATTGGGTGCATATTCTGAATCCAGGAATGTATGGCTAGTGTCCATTTTGCAACAAGTGATTTTCCTAGAGGACAGAATAGCACTAAAAACATTTTCTTAATGGTAGTTTCTGAGGAGCTTTTAGAGTCCCTCAGTTGACTGCTGTCCATTTCAATTTTATGCACGGCATACCTGCTAGGTGCTGCAAACTGGTTAAGGCCAAATATGAAGACTCTAGTCCATCATGCTTTTGTTCGTGGGTTTTGCTCCCTTGTTTGTAGTGTCACCCATGATGTATCCAGATCCATGGCCATTTCAATCTCAATAACACCATTCCTATGTCTGAACTGGAAATTCATAACCTTTTGTGAGCAAAAGCTCACCAGAACTTCAGTGAGTCTGTAAAGTGCATCTTTACCCTGCCTGACTTCAGACCTAGCTTCTCTCTCTCTCTTCTCTCTCCCCGTGTTTTAAAGCATTGGGTGTGGACACTTTTCCAAAGAACAGAATAGCAACCCTTCTTTTTATAGGCTGCTGCTGGTAAAGGGAATTTTGTTGACAGTTCAGTAGGCACAGATTCTGGGAGTCTAGGGATTTATCAGCTAGGAATATGGAGGGAGAGCCACATTCAATTATTACCTGTTGTTAGAGATAACATAAACCCCAGAGGTCCTCAGTAAATTTTTGACGAGATGGCCTGAATGTGCACTAGTCTATGAGGAATAATAATCCCATCACTGTGGGAAAGCATGAGGAACTTAAATTGTAACTCCTTGTGTTCTCTTTTTTTCCCAAGCTTTCCCTAGTTGCCTTCATTGCATTATTTCTGGTAATAATATTCTGTACATCTTATATCCATTTCCAATAGGCTGCTTATTCAGTTACAGTACTGATCTTATTGTTACCTGTCTTTTCCTCCCTAAATAGTCTTACAAAATAAATTTTACTATACATTGATTAATTACCTTTTTCCAAGTACTCAGGATGTGTGAGGACTTCCAGAGATCTCTGTTAACTGTTCCAGTGAACTTAGGGAAGAGTAGCAGTGTTATCTTGGGGCCTTTGTTGGTTTGCCTTCATTGCTTTTGTTCCCCGAAGTGCAAGAGATCATGTTCCTAACAGTGGCTAGCAGGCAGCAAATTGAAGGTGCCCCACATGGCATGATGTGTGGTTCATTAGGAACCAGTACTCCCTTATGAATGGTCCTTTCAAGTCCAGTTTGCAGCAAGCACTTACTGTTTGGAAATATTTACCACCCTCTTAGTTTGGGGACATGGAATAATGAACAAAAGTGTTCAACTTGTAGCCTGTTTTAATTGCTCCTAGAAGGTGCCCTGTGCATTATGGTTAAAGTACGTTTCCTGCCTCTAGGAACTCGGTACATATGAAGGTAACAGGGAGGAGAACCAAGAACAAAGAGGAATGAGATGATAAAATTTAAACAACACAGACTTCACTAAACATTTCTGGATGGCACTGCTATTTTTTTTAAGTTTGTGATGTTAATCTGAAATAGTTAAACTATCCCCCAGGATGATCTGGAACCCTAACATGTTGTGTGGCAAGAAAAATCTTAGTAATTTTTTTTAGACTAATTGCTGCTTCCATGCATGTAAATCTATCTGCTTCCCAGATTAGAACACTGACAAACTGAACTGATCAATTGCTCGTGAAGCTCTGGGGGCTGATGCTGCCTTTGGTGCCTGTCTTTTGCCCTTGTAGCTGAGTTTCCTCCTTAAGGAGCCAGTGGGTATGACAGGAGAGGTGGTTCCTTATGTGTCTGGGATTTGGCTAATCAATTGGGCTACATGACTGAGCTAGTCTCCAGAAACTTCCACACAGCAACATGAAGCATCCCAAAGGAAGGGTAGTTTATTAGTGAGGCTAGTTCCACCAGTTGGCCTTCAGTAATATCTTAGGCAACTGATTATTGCAGGTAGGATTTCGCTGTCAGAGATTATATCCATGGCTTGCTGCAGAAGAGAGCTCAAATGGTTAGTGTATCATCCCTATTCATCTTTACTGTTTGTGGAAAAAACATGCTAGTGCAGTGGTGCTCAACACTTTGGTTCCGCAAGTTGCATAAGTGGTGCAGCACTTTTCCACGAGAGGGATCCCTTGTGGAGTCGGCACAAAGGGTTGGGCCTCACCCTGTCTCCGCTCAGCCTTGCCCTGTTCATCAACTCTAGTGTGCATGTCCATGCTGTCTGGCCTTCTGGGCTTCTCGCAGATCTGGAAATTTGGCAGCAGGGGAGTGGCAATTAATGCTGGTACTGTTCCCCTGTGGTCAAATTATTAAACCTGTAAGACAGGGTTGGGGAACCTTTTTTCTATTGTGGGACACTGACACATAGAAAAAATTAATTGTAGGCCACATGCAAGTAAAAAGCAGTTTTACTTGTGAAAAACTTGAGAGAAACACACAACATTTTACTCACCTGCTTCTTTAGAGTGATGGCTGAGGTTGCTTTTCTTTGGTGAGCTTTGTAATATCTGTGCTGTACTGTGCTAGATGACCATGGCACGCGGTCCCGTGCAAGCTTCTCCCCCTGGGGACTAGGGGTAGCTGCGGCCAGTCAGGGGGCAGCCACTATGGCTATCTAGCATGGTATGGCATAGCAGCTGCTCCCCGCCTGGTTGCTGCTACCCCCAAGCCCCAGAGGGGGAAGCTTGCATGTAGCTGCCACCACCCACACCATAGCTCCATGTGCGGCCGGTGCTCCAGGACCGGCCGTGCTACTCCTGATGCATTTTTAAGGTGTGTAGTATTTTTAAAAAGTGCTGGATTTTCGAGGATTCCAGCTTTTTGAATGCCAGATTTATGAGGTTTTACTGTATTTGCCTTAGGTTGGATTAAATTATGCCATGGGCCAGATCCAGCCTGTGAGCCTTAGGTTCCCCACCCCTGCTGTAGGGAATTCTGCAGGTCAGATCTGGCCCATGAGCTAGGGCTTGAGCACCCTATGCTAGTGCATCATATCCTAAGTTGTCAGTCACATATGTTTTGGTTTTTTTTTTTAATTAAAAACATTGAAATACAAATTTGAGGTGTGATTCTTACCTTCGTGGTAAAGTGTTGAATTCTGTGGAAGACTTTAATGGACAAAAGTAACAATACATGCCACTTATTCCCCTTCAGAGCATTGCCAAAAGTGGATCTATGTTTAGATCTGGAATCCATCAAGCCAGGCCAAGTTTTATATTTTCTGGAGCAGTGGAGTACGTTCTAATTCTGCAATTTAGTTGCTGAGGCTAAATGCTAATTTTATTTTTACACGTGTGTTTTAGGCTCAGCAATTGTTATCTGCTTGTATGGAAAAGGTAGATGTCTCCAGCACAGAAGGATATGACTTGTTCATCATACAGCTAAAAGATGGTTTAAAAAATACCTCGCATGAGACAGCAGCAAACCATAAAGTTGCAAAGGTAAGGAATTGCTTCTGGATTCTCTTAACGGGGTGATTCTGAAAAAGTGATGTTTGTATTTTTAACGTCTTATTAAGTCATTTATTTCTTGTTAAAACAACTGCAGTTTTTTGAAAAAATATTGTCTATCTTTCATTTTACTTGAATTCAAGATGCTCTGAATTCAGGACAACCCCCAATAATTAGGTTCTGTGTATGAAAAATGTATAATTTTGTTACCATTTAATTTATATAGAATCCAATTGTTGGAAAATCATGTTAATTTTTCCCTTCTCTCCTTCCCCACTGCTGCAGGGGGCAGGTGCCTATCCCCTGCCTGCCCCTTCTTGCAGCCTCTGCCCCCTTCCTCCCTGCTGCGAAGCATGGCACAGTTTACATATGCTCTGTGCCTGGAAGAGAATGGGCCTGTATCTGTGTGTGACAGTAAGCAGTGGGGGAAGAGAGCAGAGGCCTGGGGTGGGGGAGTAGGCAGCTGCTGCAGCTCTGACTCTGGACCTGGGTTCTCAAGTCCAAGATGAAGGGCTCCCCCCCCAATATTGAAAGGTTGCGTGAAACCTCATGAATTTGAGCAACTACGATGACTTGATTGAAGACCATGATGAAGAATGCAACTATATACTTATAGCTATTTGTAATACCTGCACTATATCCAGTAGCTAAAAAGGAACTTTGACCTGTTTAACAGTTTATTCATTAAATCTTATTTCTATAAATATATGAATCGCAGATCTGAGCTGTAAACTTTCATGTGCTAGTGCAGGATTTAGCTTAACAGGAGAAAGAGAGGCTTCCAATTTTTGAACAAATAAACCCATAAAATAGGTACAGTAATACAGGGGTTGGTAACCTATGGTCCATGAGCTGGATCCAGCCCATGAACATGGAGCTTCAACTGCAGGCCCTTTTACACACTGTTGTTGGAAGAATTACCTGCCCTCGCATGTTCTTCTGCCTGTGGTTGGTCATTCTGGCCTGCAGTTGGAAAGAAGTGTTTACTGCTATAGTAATAAATGCCAGATTCGTCATTCTAGGAGGATTGATAAAGATAATTATTTACTGATAGCCATATTTTCAACTGTTCATTAGAGATTTAGGCATTCATGGATTATTAGTTGTCCTTACCTTTAATTTGGCCTTGCATACTAGAGCTTCTCTTAAATCTGCGAAGTGTTTATGAGCTGCTAGATCCTTTTGCTAGGACCTGGGTACTTTTACAGGCTTCTTTATCCCCCCCTTTGAAGACAAGGGTTTATGTGGGACCACTGAGGTGCTCCATCTGTTTGCTGAGGCTTTTGCTTCACAGGGTGCTGCTTCTCTGATCAGCTGTGTGGGGCTGCTGCTGATTCCCAGCAGATTGAAGAATTGGATCTCTTAAAGCAAAAGCTCTACCAACAGCTGAGTAGCTTGTCCTTAATTTAGCAACCAACTGTGACTCAAGTGGTTTGTGTACCACCTGGATATAAGTAACCTGGGTTCTTTGCCGCCTTAAACTGATGAACTATCTATCAATAGCAAACTTTATTGCGATTTACAGTGGGTATAGTTTTGGATTAGATGAGTTGCACTTTAAAATAATCGGCCAAAATGTTAGCCATGCAAATCAGTAGGGTCCCTGTGGACCTTGAGGGCACAAACAAATAATGTAATAGCGACAAATTCTGGTGATTGATTAACCATATTTTGTTATATTTGGAAGCAACTGGACAAATGTACTGAAATGTGTCAAGTCTCAATGTCAACATAAATTAGGCATTCATGTAGCATCCTTAGGGTAAACTTTTTGGAGATCATAAAGTGCTCAGAGCTGTCAAAATAAAAAGCATATATGGTAAATTAAGTAATTCAGTGCTTTTTAATTTCATCTTTTTCATCCAAATTGTTTTGATAAGGGAGTGTGTTTGTAGTATATCTCTTACCTTGCAGAACCACAGCTTTTAATATGCTGCTTTTAAGAGTGCATTGGTAAGCTACACTCATTTGTGTCCTACAGCTTTTGAACACCAGCATGATGATTAATGCTCAACATGTACTTAAGTCTGGCAAATTTCATCCAGATAGGAATGTTCCTTAGTATGTGTTCATTAGTTTTTGCATATGATGGTTTCCTTCCACGTGGCTTTTTACATGCATGGGTAACTAAAGGTTTGGTGAGGTATCTTTCAGAATTCAATCAGTTGT
The DNA here is from genome assembly GCA_030014935.1 of Caiman crocodilus. Classification (NCBI taxonomy): domain Eukaryota; kingdom Metazoa; phylum Chordata; order Crocodylia; family Alligatoridae; genus Caiman; species Caiman crocodilus. Next base: position 47,302,657 of record JAGPOW010003648.1, read on the forward strand.
CTAGTATATTCCACCCCCCTCTTGTCCTTGTACATCTTAGCAGTTGCCTTACAAAGTCTGTGGAAGACTAAGCAGAATTTTAATGGAGTCTGTCTTCTAGAATTATTGCATCTCGGAACTTGAGAACAAAACTCTAGTAACTCTAGAACAGAAATTTTCCTTATAAGCATGCACTTGACAGAGGCAGTTCTGTGTACAATAGAAGTTTAAATGTCCCAAAGAATCACTTAGTTGCATTTCGTATAGTTTTTGAATATGTTAGTTAGTTACCCTTGATGTTACTGTAGTACTCCTATTACTTTTAAACAGACACATTTATTAATTTAATGGCCTTCCTCATTTCTTTTCAGTGTTGAATATTCCATCAAATGCTAAAAATATGAATAAAGGATAGTCTGTTTTCATATTCCCAGCAGCTCATTAAAGTTAAATATCAGTTCCCCCTATTTGCAAACAATATTATGAATGAGTAACAAATCAGTTGGCAAAAAGTGCTTTTAAATAAATTGCACCAAATCTCTACCGAATTTCTGATTTTAAACTGTTCTTATAATTTTTTTCCCATTATGGCTGAAGAAAAGTGTCTTTAATGAGAATTAAGTTCATGACAAGCTTTAAATTTTAAGCACTAAGACATTAGTGTATAAAACAATGATTTGAGCTTTAAATTGTCACTTGCATTTTTTTGTGCTTATAATTGAAATAATTCAGTATTTATATTCCACAGACACTTTGAATTGGGAATCTCTAGAAATCTCATTGCTGAGATTTGACTGGCATATGTAGAACAGAAGGATCAGGTTGTAGGCAATGATAAATATACTTAGGTTCCTTAAATTTATGATTAATCTGTTACTTAGCATTAAGATCCCAGTATTTAAAACATGCTTATTAAGCTCAAAACCAAGAATCAGTATTCTTTTATTTTTGTTGGTTTGGTAGGTGTAATATGGTGTGCACATATGGTGTATGTATGCCAGGTGTAATATGGTGTAATACAAACTGTATTTGTATATTTGTAATAACTTCCAAATATCACTAATTGGATGCTTTTCTTTCTTAACTTAGTGGGCAACAGTTACGTTCCACCTTCCTCATCATGTATTGAAGTCTGTCGCCAGTGCCATTGTAAATGAACTTAAGAAGATAAATCAAAATATTGCTGCCTTACCTGTAGCATCCTCTGTGATGGATAGGTTGTCTTACCTCTTACCCAGTGCACGACCAGAACTTGGTGTGGGACCTGGTCGATCTGTGGACAGGTATGTTGAAACATGCAAGTAGCTAAATAAGGAATTTCTTATCTTTTGCTTTCATCAAGGTGGGTTTTTTTTATCATTCAGATTTTTTTGACAAAAGAAGTTGACATAGACTCTGAAGTTGAATACAAGAAAAAAGAGGATCTAGAAAATCTGTCAAAGTTATTATAAGCATTTATGTGTAATAATGTTAAAAGCTGCTTTTAAATGATGCTGCTTTACAGTTATTATTTGTTCAGGATTCTCACTTCTTCTGAGTCTTGTCTCCTATGTGCAAGACCACTTAAATTTCCCAACTCTTAAATTTTTGTGCCATCACCACAGAGGAGTATAAATGTTTACATACATACTTTTTAGTCACTTTCTTCCTTCTTACTACTGATAGTGGAAGGCTGTATCATCCTGGCAGCTATCGCCCCATCTTTCCCTGCTTCCCAGTGCTGCTGCTGTTAAGGTAATACATGAGACCTACTTACTGGTCAAAGCTGGTATAGTGCTGAGTAATCTGGTATCTTCTGAAGCATTTTTGTACTGGCAGTATTTGGAGAGAAGTGTCAATACCAATTCTTGGAGCACCCATATTTTTCCTTTATCCAAGGTCTTTATCCAAGATTTGATTTGACCACAGTCTGCTTCTGTTGATTCTTCCAGTTTCATAGGTGGAGTTGGCCTGGGTTCAGATTAATTTAGCTGCCCTGCTCTAAATAGTAGTTTATGTACTCTTATGTAGCATGGCAAAGATAGCTACATGACAAAAGTGTACCCCTGTGAAAATGCCGTGTAAAAACAAATAGCTTTTTTGTATAAATACTGAAAATGCTCTAAACCCCTTTCACTGAGCTTAGAGAGAGGGAATAATTCAATACAAATCCATGATTGTATAATTCCTTGTTTCTAGCACATTATTCAAAATTCTGTCTTGCGTTATCACCAGTTATGTTTGTTGAGGTCAGTGTGTTGCATCACAGTGCTTGTTTCTTTATCCAGCAACTTCAGATCTTAAACTAACACTCCTTTCCATCTCTGTGGTGGACTGTGGCATGGGTGACTGATACCACTTTAGTCAGGGGGTGGCATATGCCCCCTCAGCAACCAGTCAACAGCCCGGGGGGTGGGAGGGTGTCTGTCCTTGCTTGCTGACCAGGAGATGGCCGTGGTGCTTCATCTAGCACTCCCAGTCCCTGGATGGTGTTCACGGGAGGCACACCAGTGCTCCCACCTGCCCCCCCCCCCCATCCATCGCCTAAGCAGGGAGCAGAGCCTCTCGGGGGTGCACCAGCATGTAGGAGGTGTATGTGCACCCTGAGAGCATTTCCACTGCATTGTGAGATGAAATCATGGATCATTTGTATCCTGGACCAATTTATTATATAGTAATTTAAAACCCATGAGTTTGTATACTAAAGGAAGAAAGAAAAAGTAGTGGATATATGAAAAGATAAAGGTTTTATACCTCTGTATATGGCTGGTTTGCAGGCTGGATTGGACCCTGGGGCCTGGCACTACCTGCTCCCACCCTGTGTGCCAGGATTAGGTCTTAAGGGCCTGGTGCCACCCCCTCCTGCCACTCCACGTGCTGGGACTGGGTCTTGGGAACCTGGTACTATCCCCTGCACAGATATGAGTCCTGGGGAGCCTGGCACTACCTCCTCCCAGTGCCCCGCATTCTGGGATAGGATCCCAGAGGCCTGGCGCTGCCCGAATGCTGGGGTTAGGCCCTGGGACCTAGTCCTGCCTGCTTGGATCCAGCATCCCACTCAGAACCTGGAGCTGTCCATGGGTCTGGACCTGTGGGGAGCCCCATGGGCTGATTACATAGTACCAGGGCTAAATCTGGCATGCAGGCCAGGGCTTGAGTACTCCTGTTTTAAATAGACCTGGTATAGATTCAGAGTTGGAGGCTGAAATAAATGACCCTTTTGATACTACCATGTATATATCTCTGTGTAGTGAACTAAAAAACTTGGCATTCTGTGTTGCTTGTAGTAGGCAAAATAACACAGTGAGATTTTTTTTTCAGATATTCTTATCTTCCATATGGTGATGTGGTCTAAATTTTAGTATCAAAGGAAGAATAATTTTGACACTGTTTAATAGTTATTTTCTTCAATCTGACTAAATTAAAGAGAAGTCTTTTCTGTTGCTGTTTTTGAAACTCAGCCTATAGTATTGATTTTGATTATTTAAAAAAAAAAATCTGGAAAACTAAATAAGGAAATGTTCTTTAATTTTCATTCCCCCCCCCCCCCTTGCTTTCTTGATGACTTTAAAAAAAACTGACAGGAATTGCTTTGATTTTTTTTTTTTTTCTAAATACTTTCTAAGCTATTTGTGAAGGTTTTCATGAGTTAATTTTGTGTTTTTTTTATCTTGGCTTTGAATGGCATTTTATGGGTAATACCTTTTTTGTTTTTAGATCGTTGATGTATAGTGAAGCTAACAGACGGGAGACATTCACCTCATGGCCTCATGTAGGGTATAGGTGGGCACAACCAGACCCAATGGCTCAGGCTGGTTTCTATCATCAGGTAAAAAGATCAGTTTCAGATATAAATACAGTCTCTAGGGGAAGGGATTATAATGCTTTTTAAAGCTCATTCTCTTCATATCTTGTCATCAGCATGAGATCAAGAGAAAACAACTTGCATTTTGAAAATGTTGACCAGGGAAGTCTCATGGTTTTTCAGTACAGTGAGGATGCACTTTGAATTATTTTGAAGTTATTTGTTTCACTAGTCAGTGGATGATATTTGATCTGAGTTTCAATATTTAGCTCTTTTTAAATCCTGTACTGCTCCATCGAAGAATTTAGCCAAGCTCAGTTTTATACTTTGTTTAATATCTTTTCAGCAATCTAATGATTTAAACAGTTTCTGTATAGTTGGAATCTTTTTCCTTCAGGAAGAGAAATTGAAATAAGGCAGAAAAAACAGTAAACTTGTTTCAGTTCTTCTTTTTTCATTCACTAGAGTACACTGGCTTACTTGGACTTACTGAAGTACCATATTTACTCGCATACACGAAACGAAGTCGTCGTTCCCCTGCCCCATCAGTATTGCAGGGAAAAAAAGCCTGTCATCTTATATTTCCATACAAAGAAACTGTATTAAATACATTGCCTGTCTTGGGACTGCTGCTAAAAGCAGCATGTACTCAGTAATAGAAACCAGCTATGAAGCTGATTAAATGCAGCCATCACTGAACATACCTATAAAACACATGGTCCATACTGGACAAACATAAGGATGGGAACCTACAATAAGATAGATTAGTGCAGCCCATCTGAATAAGATACACAGTAGTGCAAGTTGTGTTCAGCATTCCTCAGTGCTGACTCTTTTCAAGTCATGATTAGCCACTACATAGAATACGTTGAGTTGCGCCTTTTATTTCCCATTTCCATTGTTAACTGTGTGGCAAACATTACCAAGCAGGGATCAGACAGTTTATCCAGAATTCCTTTGTCATCCCTTCTCTTAGCTGGTCACATGATTCACGTGGCCCTGCCCTCCTTAAAATGGAGCCTGGACCAGGTTGCTCTGCATCTCATCTGCATATAAATTTTTGGAGGATCCCAGGGGTCATGACAAGAACACCTGGTTCCAGTCATGAATGGGGAGTTTGGTCGGGGGCGGTATCTGGAGTGCACACATACTGAGCAGTGCTGAGCTGTGGGGTCACCATGTCTTGAAACTGACACTGGTGGGTCCCAGCCCAGTGAACTATATAGTAAATCATGAACTTTTTTGACCTTGGGCTAATATTGTGCATAATTTGTACTGTATGTGAGTAGATATGAAATTGCAATGTAAGTGTATTTATGGAGTAGGTGTGCTAAAATTTGCAGCAGTTTGAACAAAGGTAAAATGAAATGCACTAGTTCTGGATGAACTAGGTCTGTGGGTAACTTTGCATACATGCTTTGATTTCAGATTTGCTCCTAACTTTTATGTGTTCAGAGAGAGCAGGGTCTGATAGTAAGGAGGGGAAAAGGAGTTGCAAGGGGAAGAAGTTGGTGGGGAGAAGAGGGCAACGGTAAAATAAACTTGATGCCCTAGTTTTTTTGCCATTCTTTAGCAGTGGGAGGGGGACAAATTCAAGGCAAACCTCCAATAATGAGATTCTATATGTGGAACATTATAGCATTTACATATATAGAATCTAATTACTGGGGGATTGTCTTATAAAGGTGAGCCTGAATATATTCCAGTAAATACAGTAACCGTATATTTTTTTCCCCTTTAATGTGGTCTGTGCTCAAAGCATTTAGTTAGGGCTTTTTAATAATTAAAATATGAAACCATTTCTTTTTAAAATATTTCTGTACAAAACTGCTTTTTACCTTTTCGTAGCCTGCTTCATCAGGAGATGACAGAGCCATGTGTTTTACATGTAGTGTATGCTTGGTATGCTGGGAACCTACAGATGAACCTTGGTAAGTGTAAAGATTTGTGTGGTAGATCTATTTTTTTCTGCCTTGGCTGTTGGATGAAAATATTCAGATAAAATGGTGAATATCTTAAGTAGTATTTATGAAGCATTCTTGGCAATGGATTTTAAAAAATCAGTGGTAACTGCTCATACACATATCTTTACCCCATGGTAAGTGAAATTTTAAACCATGATAGTTCAGTCTCTGTCCATAAGGGGGATAGGTGACCCAACCCTTTTTACTCTGGTAGCAAATTGCTTGTATTTCTATATCCTAATCCTTCACAAAGTGACTTTTATATTACAAGTGATGATAATGTACATACTCTCTAGAATGTAAGCCTACTCTTCTTAGTAGCATCAAGTTGTTTGCTCTTTCAAGGGTAGTAGCCATTCAGATCATAAATTTATGGTTACTTCTGTTAACAATATTGAATGTAGATCCCTGGTGCTGAAATACATTAAGCATCATTAAGTAATTAAAGCACAAGTCCTTATACAAGGTGGTTGAGAGACCATGCAATCTGGAGTCCTTTGCTATGTAATATTTTTATGCTCATATAAAATGGTTCCAATCTAGCATAATTTAACTTTCTTTTCCCCAAAATGAAATACCACATATAATAGTTTCTTTATAAACATGGACTGTATGATAGTTGTAATAATTGCTATTCTGTTGAAACTTGCTGCTATGAGAATCCAATGATTTGATGGCTTGTTTTTAATTTGTGAAGGTCAGAACATGAGAGACATTCCCCAAACTGCCCGTTTGTCAAAGGTGAGCACACGCAGAACGTACCCCTCTCAGTCACACTGGCAACAAGTCCTGCGCAGTTTCCTTGCATGGACGGCACTGACAGAATAGCTTGCTTTGGATCTGGAAGCTGCCCTCACTTTTTAGCTGCTGCAACAAAGCGAGGAAAAATCTGCATTTGGGATGTTTCCAAACTGATGAAGGTATTTACCAACTTCACTGATTTATTTAATTATGTTAAATTTAAAACTGCATACATCTCTACATTTTTGTTTGCTTAGGTTCACTTAAAGTTTGAGATCAATGCATATGATCCAGCAATCGTGCAACAGCTTATGTTGTCAGGAGAACAGAGTTCAGGGGTTGACTCAAGGAGACCAACACTAGCATGGCTAGAAGATTCCTCTAGCTGCTCAGATATACCAAAATTAGAAGGAGACAGGTATGTTAACCTTCAGATTTTTAAAATAAATGCTTTAAAATGTTTAATTTGAGCTAATGTATTCAAAATGCCTTTTTGTTAAAACATGGGAGACCTTGATTCTTCATTCACTTTTATCTGGAGATGGGGTACATTGTGGATTAAAGAAGTTTATGTATTCCCAAAGATATAAAAACTTGGTTTGAATCTAAGCTGGTGAATGCTGGGGTTTTTCACTGAGAATCTGCTGTTTTACCTCCACATTATTTAAGTACACTTTATTAATCTATTTTTTTTAGTTTGTTCATTTTTACCTTGTGGCTAGCAGGAATACTACATCTCATTGTGCTCTATGCAATGGATACATTATTGGGGTTTACTGGAGTATTGAGAGGCACAAAGCCTAGTTCTTCATTTTAGTCATGTAGATAATTGGTTTTAAGTGTTTTAATCATTTTAAATCAAATAAAGTTACTTAAGAACTACTGGAAGTTGCATTACCATGACTCTGATTTCTTAGTCTGTTTGTACCTCATTGTGAAACCTACAGAAGTTCTAATAAGTGTGTGTTCACAAATTTACTAGCTAATTCAACAAGCAAATGTATGTAGGTGAGGCACCTTACAAAGAGACTCCTTGGGATAAGTTACTGGTGTTTACTGGAGTATCATGATTTACAGAGCCTAGCAATACCATAGGGAAAATAAGGTTCTGTATTCCAGAAGGAGTGCTAATATGCTAGATGCTGTGATTCTGCCTACAGACATGACAGTGGGCAAAGGAAAGAGAAGTATTGACAAATATCTGTATTCACAATATGTGTGTTTCTGTTGTTTTGCTGTTTTGTTGTATACAGTTCTCATTGCTGTATTGAAAATTCATTGTTGGCATGTGAGATGGTGGTATTGTTGAAAAGATAAGAAAGCAGGTACTCAGATGATTATTAAGAAATCTTCTGTCACCTTTCTAGTTTTCTCATTAAATTGAAGGAAATGGAGAATGCTAGTATACATAGAAGCAGAAACTTTTTTTTTTTTTTTTTTTTTTGCATACTTACACATCCTCAGAGTGTGTGTTCCCCAGGAGAGCTGACACCTACTATAAGAGTGCAAAACCTAGCAGACGCTGCCTGTTAACAGCTGCTGGAGGAAAAATCTAACATCTAATTCTGTTTTGGAGAGTTCTGAGTTCTGCATACAGTCTAAAGAGTTGATCCAACATAAGAGACAAGGGGGAGCCCAGTAGTGCTGGGCTCGGGAGCAAACATTTCTGTTATTAGGGGTGCACCGATCAAGATTTCTTGGCCAATACCAAAAGCCGATGATTAACCAACCATATCTATAGGCCTAGTCAATAACCAATATTTAGTAATAGTGCAAGGCATTTTAAACTACTGACATATAAACCTTTTGTTTGTTTGGGTTTTTTTACATTTATAACATGCATGCACTCATGCCTCTTGCCTGCTCTGGTCCTTGATGAGGAAGGCAGTGGACCACCTTATTCCCACGCACGTTGCCACCTTGCCCATGGGTCCTACTTGCAGCCCCCTGCAGTGTGTGCTGCCATCACAGGTAGGCGGGGCAGACCCTCACACAGACGATGATACTGGGCAGATTTGGAGCCCCGGAACATGCTGCTATCTCCGTGCCAGTGGACCCTGTGCAGTTGAGGTCCCATGGATGGTGGGGAGAAGTGGCTTTTGCCAAGGTGCCTGGTAGAGTGCAATATTCTGTCATTTTACCCCAACTGCACACAGCCCAACATCTTGGAAGCAGCCCTAGTGCTCAGGTCCTTGCTGCAACGCATGACGTTATCATGACATTGTAAGGGTCCCTTTGTTGGTGAGCATAGCATCCTGTGACCACTCCCTGGCTCCCCCTCTTCCTCCCACTGCTTGCCAGAATGTGTAGTCTGTCATGGGCTCAGGCTGGCATCAGGGTTTGGGGGCCGGACTGTGCTTGCTTCTCACATGTGGCTGTAATTATTGGCTACAATAACCAAAAAAAGCTGAGAGCTGATAACATCACTTCTGCTTTTATCAATGCAGATCCAATAGCCAACCCAACTGATGTATCGGTGCACCTTTATGTATTATCCATCTAAATTGCCTCAGATGTGCTCATTCATAAGCAGGGGGTCCTGGTTTTCTCTAATTTAAAAAAATCCCCATTTTTTCAGTTAAAAAATCCAAATCCACATTTTTCTGTGATTTAAATGAAAACCCACTAATATATGTAGATAAATAAATATATTGATATAGATATATCAGTTATAGATATCTGTATTATAGTGGTGTTTCATATTGATCACAGAAAAATGTGAATTTGGGGTTACTGTTTTTAACAGTAAAATTAGTGGGTTTTGGGGTTTGGTTTTTTTTTTATCAGAGAAAACCAGGATCCCTGTTTCATAAGACTAGGAGCCCTTGTTGGAGCTTTTAAGGATGGCAGTCTTGTGAAAGGATGGGAACTGGGGGCAGGTTTGATTCTTCGGAGGCAAAGATGAAAGAAGTTGGTAATGATCAGGATCAGTCCAGAGAAATTTCCAGATTCTCAGGCCTTGGAGAGTTCAGATGGTTGAAACAAGAGGATGATCTGGTAACTGGGAACATCTATACACGTGGTCTGGAGGCTCTGTGAGATGGGAGGAGGTGTGGGGGTGCATTTTAATTTAAATGGCTTTCAGGAGCCACTCTGACTAAAACAACTACAGTATCTTGTGTACCAAGTGTCCATTACTTCAAAATGACAGTGTTCAATGAACTTCAGTTAAAGGGCCCCCACTGTCGTTTTGAAATGGGGGGGGGGATGCTGAATACACGCGACAGTGAGGCTGCTGGAGTGTTCTAATTGAAACGCCCCACCAGACTTGATTAATTGAGTCTACTTCAACCATTGGAATTGGAATTGGAACCATTCTAATTGGAATGCGTCGGAGCAGGTGCTCTGCATGCATACGGACACCCCAGGACTAGTCAGACCTGAAACTGACCTAAGGAAGATCAGGATCCCTGGAAATCTCATTTTACATGGCCTGTATAGGGGTAAGTTCTACTGGTCCACCTGTGTGTTAGACTCTGCAAATAAAGAAACTTAATCTCCCATTAAGGGGTTGAGCATGCATAGGCCTTGGTAAATACTATAATTGCAGACAGAAACATGCAGATCTATTTGGTTAGAGAGCAGTTTTTGGTGGCAAAACAGGCAATGGTTTATTAAAGGACATCTTATCCCTAAAGAGTTGCTTGACTTAAAAGTGAAGCTACTGTGAAAGTAGCATTTGAGTCGTGACAATTCTTTACAAGTAACTATACAGGTGAATTACATTTCAGGAGAGGCTGAGACAGATTCAGAACACCTCTAGGTTCCTTGTAGTTGAGCTCTTTGCCTTCTTTCCTACCTATATGTTGGGCCTGGTAGTAGTATTCATGGCCAGTGCCATGTACAAGGTGGCCAGTTCATGATAGATTCTGTAAAATTAAAATTGCTTACAGAATCATTGGAGACATGACTTCAAACTAACACAACAAGTTACATCTCTCTCTAGATCATAGAAATGCAGTTTGACTGCTATCCCTTTCAGAGGTGTTCACTATGAAAAACTTCAAAGGAGGAGGGTTTTTGTGGTGTTGGTTTTTTTTCAGAGAGCATACTCTCATACAATTTTCTCTTTTTATCTCCTTGATCCATGTTTTGCTTTTAGTGATGACCTGTTAGAGGATTCAGATAGCGAAGAGCATTCCAGATCAGAATCTGTGACAGGTAAGTGTATATTTTTAAAATATAAGGATCTTGGTAAAATCTATTGCACTTAAGGATTTTTAGGTTAGGAGAATGAAGTTAATGTGCACCCTGCATTCTTGTACATAAAGTTAAAATATGATCTTGAAATACATGGTTGTGTTTACAGCTGTGCTGTGTGTATACAGTTGCTTGTTAACAAACTAAATCATTACAGAAATACAAGGTGACAAAATGTGTCTGGATTATATAAATCATCTGATGAAGGGTGCAAACTATGCTATGGGCACTTTTTTTTAGAAAAGGAGTGAAAATAAGTACATATACACTGTAGTTACATAAGTGACTTGAGTAGCAAATCTAAACTTGCTTTTAGGCTAGCTAGTTTAAGTATTGATCTAGCTGTAGCAGTAAGGAACTCTGCACAGTCTGATTTACCCTGCCGAAGCTGACTACAACATATTTATGTCACTTTCAGGCTACAACTATGTTTTGCATTTTAAGTTGTACAAAGTATTAGAATGGCAGCTTCATCAGATGAACTTTATCACCATGTAAAAGTATTGTAATCAAATGAATTATGTTTTGATATCTGGAAATAAAACTCATTTAGCTAACAACTGAGGAAGAACATCTAGGCTGCCCTGAAAATAGGTGAACAAGTGTCAGTATATTTCTATAATAACTTATAACCTGACATATTCAAGGGGTAATTCTAAAATAAAAAAGAAACGAGCTATTTGTAGTAATTTCTATAGATATGATTTTATGAGTTTAACTTTTAAACTTTTTTAATAAGGACTTTTATACACGAGAGAGAATCCTCTTCCTAATTGAATTTCATCCTTATTTAAGAATTATCTAAGTTATTATAATAAAGAAATTTGCCATATCTGAAAAGCCAAGTAGTAATGCTATAAATACAGTTGAATATGTTCATATGGATATTGAATATATAAAACAGACCAGCAAACAACTGAATAAACATTCAGTCCACTCTCTTAACTGAAGGATAGCTTACCTTAGTCCCAGCAGACTTGCTTAATTCTCTATAGTCTGAATGAATGAATGAATAAAACAGTAATGCTTAAGACTGTATGGGCTCATTCCAACAAAATCAGCTGTCCTTTGTACGAGGGCATGACTGGCTGACACCATATTAAACATAATAGGCTTTATTTACACAATTCTGATTTGCCTGTGATTTTTCTCAATGGAAGCTTAACCATGACTAGACAAAACTTAAGTGTAAGGCAATGGATGTAATAAGTTTACAAGTTTTAGAGTTAGTGGTTTTTCCTCTTTGCAGATTCAGGAAGGTGACTTTGCTTTAATGTATACTTAAGAGGTTATCTTTGCAAAGCTTTTGGATTTTCAGATTTCTCCATGGCAGAGCCCTTGCAGAAGAGAGCTTTCCCATCTCTGGGACCTGGGGGCAAGCTACAACAGTGTTGCTGCATGAAGAACTTTTTCCAAAATTCTTTGCACGTGGAGCAGCCTATTCAGAGAGGCCCAGAATTGAGTTCTCCTAAGCAGTGTTTTTTTTGTTGTTGTTTTTTTAAGATGCTGTTTTCACTGGTTTAACTTATGCCTCCTTCCCCCCCCCCCTTAAAAATAACAACTCCCCTCCCCAAAAAAACCAACTCTTACATTCATCAGAAAGTCAGACTTTATTTTTAAAGTTTGAGAGGCAGCATCTCTCTCCTTAGAATTAGCAGCAGGTCACAGTAGCTCTGCTCCCAGCTGGTATGCGAGTAAATCTGTGCTGAAATAACAGAGCTAGCCATAGTACTCAGCTGGTATGTGAGCAGCATCCACACTGAAACAGTTCTTCAGGCTCTGTGGAACCTTCTTCACTGAAACCAAATGAATTGGTGGCATAGAACAGTGTACGCATGCCTGTCTTTTCCCCTCCAAAATCTGCCCTTGCCACTCCCCTAGACAGGAAGAACCTTATTTCCATGATTTGCAAAGCAAACAGGAAAGCTTCACTGGAGCCTGCTATATTTTTGGGGAAGATAAAGTTCCCTGTCCTCACATAACATCAAGGAAGATGAAATTCCTTCTCCCAACTGACATTTAGGTAAGATTAGCACCAGGAGGGGTGAAAGGCACAAGTCTTTTTCCCTTCTGTCAAACTGTTTTACCTACAAGGCTTCAGCTCATACAGAAGGTGCTAGCTTGCTCCTGTAACCCATTGATCTATAGATGCTAGGGTCAAAAGGGACCTCAAAGGATAATTGAGTCTGACACCCTGCCAGTGGCAGAAAAACGTGCTGGGTCATGTGACCCCAGCCAGGTGCTTGTCCAATCTCCTCTTGAAGACTCCCAGTATAGGGGAGAGCACCACCTCCCTTGGAAGCCCATTCCAGATTGTGGCAACCCTAATGATGAAGAATTTCTTTCTGATGTCCAACCTAAATCTACTGTATATCAGCTTTGTGGCCGTTGTTCCTGGTTCTTCTAAGGGGTGCTGTAGTAAACAGAGCATCTCGTATTCCATGCTGCCCACCCTGGTGAGCTTGTATACTGCCACAAGATTCCCCCCATCAGCCTTCTCTTGCGGAGGCTGGAGAGGTCCAGGTCCCTCAGCCTTTCTTCATAAGGTTTTCCATGCAGGCCTCTAACTATATGAGTGGCCCTCCTCTCATAGGTTGTCCACATCACTCCTGAACTGCGGCATCCAGAATTGGATGCAGTACTCTAGCTGTGGCCTGACCAGTAACGCATAGGTGGGAAGTATCACCTCCCTGGACTTGTTCGTGATGCACCTACTAATATATGACAAAGCGTAGTTAGTTCTGCTAATGACTTTGTCACACTGATGATTCATATTCGTCTTGGAGTTGACAACAACTCCAAGATCTCTCTGCCAGTGCTGCTGAGATAATTCATCCCCCCAGCCTACAGGTGTGCTGATGATTCCCTCTCACTAGGTACAGCACCTTGTGCTTGTTGAACTGCATCCTAATCTTCTCTGTCCACTTCTCTAACCTGCCCAGGTCTGTCTGGATTCAGTTTCTTCTCATTAGTGTGTTTGCTTTGCCCTATAGTGTCATCTGCAAATTTGGAGAGAGTGCTTTCCATGCCCCCATCCAGGTTGCTGATAGAAAACATTGAACAGCAATGGCCCAAGGACAGCCTTGGGAGACTACACTGCCCACATCTGTCAATATCAACCCATTGACCACCACTCTCTCTGGGTACAACCCTTAAGCCAATTTGCCACTTACATGACTGTTTAATCATCTATGGCACAGTCATTCAATTTGTTTATAAGAATAGGATGGGATATTGTGTTGAAGGTCTCTTTAAAGTCCAAGTAAATGACATATACCTTGACCATTTGTATCTAAGCATTTAGTGACCTGGTCATAGAAAGAAACAAGGTTAGCCAGGTAGGCTTTATGTGCTGTGAATCCATGCTGGTTGCCCTTTAGCATTATATTACCTACTGGAGTCCTAGGAATGTGATCCTTGATGATTTTTTTCAAAGGTTTTCCCAAGGACAGAAGTGAGGCTAACTGGTCTGTAGTTACCCGGATCCTCCTTTCTCCTCTTCTTGAAAATGGCTAATTCCTTTCAGCAGGAGCTACACATAGGGAGAGCTCGAATGCACCCTGTCAGGCCACGCTTCCTGTTTAGCCAGCAGGCAGGGGGGGCAGGTGGGAACACCAGTGCCTCCTCTGCAAGTGCCAGCCAGGGAGTGGGGCCATCAGCAAAACCGGCCGCGCTGCTTCTGGAAGTGGTCGCAGAAGTTCCAGAAGTGGTCCAGTCCCCCAGTCGCTGACTGGTGTCAGGGGGCACATGCCCCCCGACTAAATATGCACTAGATACCCATGCTTTTCAGCACCCTTGAATGGAGCTCATCTGGTCCCACTGATTTTAAACACATCCAGCCCCTCCAACTGTGTCTTTACAAGGTTGACACTGAGAGTTGGTGGGCTGGTGATTCTTCTGCTTCTATCAGTAATGCATTTGGGAGATTTATCTAGATCTGAGTTCAAGAATTCATTGACGAGCTCTGCTTTGTTCCTCCTGTCTGTCCCATAGGGGTCATATACCGCCCTGCACCTTCTTTTTCTCCCTCTATACCTGAAGAAGAACTTTTTGTTGTCCGCCTGAGTTCTTAATACTGCTTTGACCTTCCTAATTGATTCCCTACAAGTGTGAGCCAAGGAAGTATACTCCTCCTTGGTAGCTACCTGTAACAGGATGACATCCTAGGGGTTGCTGTGATCTCCCCTAACTCCCCCTTACCGTGCCAAGTTGGCCTAAAAGCACCCTCAATTCTCACCCGCCACGTCTGTGAGGTTAAATATATAATAGGGAGGCTGCCTTTCCATCCTCTTGGACACAGTTTCCGGCTGTATGCTGGCGTTGTTCTGTAATGGGCGTTTCTGTGCACCTCAGCCTTATAGGCTATATGTGGCTCCAACTATCCCTTTACCATGCCCCAAGCCTCACTGATGGAACTGACATTCTTCGATCTCTCCCTGCGCCTTCTCTGGCGCTTGGCGTCAGCTCACCCCCAGTGCTGCGCCCTCTGTGGCGCTCAAGTCCCCATGCTGCCATGGACCCCTTATGAGGCCTCCTCCATCCCCTAATAGCCTCTCCGAAGCCACTGGTCAAACAGCCAACAAAACACAAACCCCTGGGCTCTAACATTATTCCAGCCACACCAAGGGTGCTCCATCCCTCACCAGTATCAGGAGTTGCTTCTGCAGTCAGGCCTCTCCTCTTTGCTCGCTCAGGCAGAGCTGCTTCCCCCTTGGCTGCTAGCAGGGAACTCCCTGCCTAGCCTCAGCCTTGGGGTTGAAATGTGAGCCATGCCCTGCCCCTTCTGGTCAGCTGACCACTGGCAGGTATGCCCTAGCAACCTGCACCTGGGTAGTTATCTCTGCTCTATGAGTAGCAGGCACCTTAGTGTCCTGCTACACTACCCCTGTTTCCACAACCTATATGCCCCTTTTTTTGTCCTTAGGTTTTCCTGGAGTTCCCTGTTTATTCAGGAGGGTTTCTTGGCCCCTTTTGCTTTCTTTTCTATGCAGTGGGATTGCCTCCTTCTGTGCCCAGAGGATCACTTCCTTGAGTAACGACCACCCTTCCTGGACCCCCACTTCGTCAGTGCTCTTGAGCTTTAATGCCCCACTAACTAATTTCCTAAGCACACTGAAGTCAGCCTTTTTTAACCCTTCTCATGCCTATGAGCCACTTGTCTCCCAGTGACTCTGGCTCCTTATTTGTGTTTGGTTCTTTCTCAGTCTGGACCCAGCAGCAGGGCACATGGTGGCAAAAGTGGTTCAGATAATTTTCTTTGTGAGATGGACTTGTTCTTTCCTTTCCAGCCCCTCCGGTGAAGGTCATTTTGTTGCTACCCTTTTTCCTTAGAAAGGTTGCCTGTACTCTGTTCAGTTTCCCTGGTAACATGGTATTCCCATCACAGGGCTCCTTTTCCACATCTCTTGGATTTTAGCCATGGGTTTGTGAAGTTCATTGCTCACCAGTTGGGTTTTGTAAAAGGACATCAGTGCTAACATCTCTGAGGGAGTCTCTGTCTAGATCAGTGGTTCTCAGCTGGAGTGCTGCAGGAACCTCTCAGGGGCAGTGTTGCTGCTGCAAAGTAGAACTGCCCTGCACACCTCTATTTTCAAGAGGCATGTCAGAGCTGAACTTAGAAGCAGCTGCAGCAGAAAGGCACAATCTGCCTTCCTTACATTGTATACACAGGGACATTGCTTCTGCTGTAGCTCTTTCTGGTTTGGCTCTGACATGCGTCCCGAACAGGGAGGTACGTGAAGCAGTTCTGCCAGGTTGCCGCTGTTGTGCAGTGAAACTGCCCTGCACGACTTGTTTTTTCAGGAGATATACTGGAGTCAAGCTAGGAAGAGCCACGACAGAAAACATTATGCCTTTCTGCTGCAGCTGTTTCTCAGGTGGCTTTTATGTGCCTCCTGAAAAGAGGTATTTGGGGCAGTTTCACCAACACCATGCAGGGTCAGACCAGGAAAGGCTGAGGCAAGAGTGCATGCTTCTGCCATATCATGCCTATTTTCTGACCTGGCTCTGTGATAGGTGCCTGGTACAGTTCCACTTAGTCAAAGCATGGCACTCTCTTGGCCTGCCTCCTCCCCCTGACAATGCCTAGGTTTTGCGTGTCTCTTCTCCTCTCTTCACCTTGCCCACTCCCTTGGTGCTCTCTGTACTGGGCAGCACTTAAAGCCCAGTACATTGTCCCTGCTGGCCAGATGTCCCTGGACTCTTGAGTCCTGGAGCCCTAAGGCTCAGTATTAATGTTAGTAATAGATGTGAAATGTTTATATTATATTCATGACATATTAGTTTCTTTAAAATGGGGCGCCTCTAAATTCTGAAAAGTTTTGGAGCGGTAACTCAAGCCTAAAAGGCTTGAGAATCCCTGCTTTAGATCCTCTGAAGAGAGTGTGGGGTGGGGTTGGGTTTTTTTTTTTTTTTTTTAATGAAGTAGAAATCATTGTCAAGACCTATTCATACCTAAGGGGTTAACAGATCTGCCTATGGTTACATCTGTTGTAGTCTTTTTAGTAAAGGCAGTCCTAACAGCTGAAGAGTATTTATGCTAGTCCCTCAGGTGGGAGAATAAGATAATCTCTAAAGGTATGGGCTAGTGATTCTCAACCAGAGTGCTATGCACCTTTGGGGTAACTTAAGATCATTTTGAAGGTGCCATGGCATGCTGTGCAGTGTTAGCACTATTAGGTGTGTAATATGTTTCACAAGATTAAACCCAGAGATTTCAAATAGGAATTCATAGTTTTAACAACTTGCTGACCTGTGACTTGATTTCTTTGCAACAAAAGTATATCTCCATTATTTCTTCTGTACCCAAAAAAACATTTGAAAACAAAGAGCTTGCATTTTTAGGGTTCCTCGAGTGTAATGAGTTTGAGAACCACTGGTATGGGTACATAAACAAGTTCCTGGAAGGCAAGGTAGGGAATGAAATTGGAGCACCTCAAACTATTCTGTGGTACCTCCACTTGTGTATTCTCTTAGCCTATAGTAAATTCAAAGTAGTTTGCCACATTTGTAGTGAAGGGTAAGCTGCCCTGTATATTTTCTTCCTGATATGATGTTGGCAAGCTCTTTGAGGAATAGAAATAAAGAAGTCACTAAGGCTTTAGAGACATTCTTTTTTCTTTCCAGTGAGTTAATCTGCAAAGTATTGCATCTCTGCAGGTATTCTTTCAAGTGTCTCCACTTCCAAGTTACAGTACGGAGATTACACTAACAGAGAAGCCTGTTGCTGCTTCTCTTGACAGCTATAGGACTGAAACTTAGCTTCTCTGGAGAATCAGCTACCTTTTTTTTGTAGTTTGCAAAGTATGGGCACACTGCATTCCTACCCCCTTAATTTGTGGGAATTAAGGGGAATTCCCTCATTTGGCAGGTGATCAGCCTCAAAAAATGAGTTGTTTGAATTTTGCATCCTTTTCTTATATGGTAACGTTTGCTCATGTAACATTTATCCCTCCGTAACGTTTATCTTTTCCCATAGTAAATTCAAATAAAACAATGCTGTTAGCAAGGCTTTTTATAACATCAGAAGAGGAAGGGTGCAATAACTCACCTCCTACATGTCAGATTGATAAAGCCAGTTATGTGGGTTTTGCAAATGGCAGAAAAGATCCTTTATAATACAGAAAATAGCAGTTGCATGCAGCCAATATGAAAGACCTGAAGTTTCACCAAGTCCTAAAGGAGATCAGTGTTCTAGATAGAAATACTAAAATCCATCATTATAACATTATCTTCCCAGAAATTTACTGGAGAGCCATAAAGATATCACCAGAGATACTTATCACAGCAACGCATACTTTCAGCAGAGCACTCTTTTTTGGGGGTTTGGTTACTTTTGTATATGTATTTTGATACTGTATGTTCCCTTCCTTTAGGTGAGGGAGATACATGTCTGATTGGTCTGGAAAATGGTTCTTTATTCTACCATTGCAAAAAACGTTCTGAAATAGTGTTTTGACCAAATAAGTGAAAAGGTCAATTGCAATCCTTGCAGACATATAGCATCTAATTTATGACAGAGGGGGCTAATCGCTTGCTCTTTCAAGAGAAAATCTGACTTGATTTCTTTGCTGGTTGATCATTCATGTGTAAATACCCAATACAGTTCAGTTAGCCATTGAAACAAATTGCTATTTAAAGATCTTGGTCTAGATCCAGAACTAGTGTCTTCAGTGAAGCCATTCTTGAACAGCTACTTCATGTTGAGTCAAGAAGAGAGCAAGTCATTAGTACAGATATCAGGCCTCTTAAGGCTGGGAGACGTACTAAATGTCTAATTATGATACTTCGCTAAATGCTGGTTAACTGGGCATGATATCTTTTTGAAACAAAGAAAAATGAGACTTCGCTCATTTTTGCTACAAAACTTACTTCATTTAAAGATGTAGCCAACAGTTGAACTCAAACTTACAAAGCAGTGACTTGTATGTTCCTTTTTTCATACCTAGCCTATTTTAACTAATTTTGTATCTTGTACATGTACATTTAAAAATAGAAGAATGAATTAATACTTTATTGCAGAATTATTAGGACTAGACCATAACCTGTTTAATTTGACTTTTATATGACTACTAACTATGTTTTTTTTTCCAGGACACACATCACAAAAAGAATCCATGGAGGTCAGCCTTGATATAACAGCCCTCAGCATTCTTCAGCAGCCTGAGAAACTTCAGTGGGAAATTGTTGCAAATGTCCTTGAAGACACAGTCAAGGATCTAGAAGAACTTGGGGCAAATCCCTGTTTGGCCAACTGTAAGAGTGAAAAGATGAAGGAAAAGCATCTGGAACAACACAACATTCCCTTTCCTTGTTTATTAGCAGGGGGTTTATTAACATACAGATCACCTGCTACCTCCCCTGTTAGCAGTAACTCTCAGAGATCACTTGATGGTTTAACCAGGACTCGAGGGGAGAGTGTATCAGAGCAGGGATCAACTGACAATGAATCCTGCACTAATTCAGAACTGAATTCCCCTCTGGTAAAGAGGACTTTACCTGTATTGCTACTTTACAGCATTAAGGAGTCTGATGAAAAGGCAGGAAAAATTTTCTCACAGATGAACAATATTATGAGCAAAAGTATGCATGATGATGGTTTCACAGTTCCACAAATCATTGAGATGGAGCTGGACAGTCAGGAGCAGTTGCTGCTGCAGGATCCCCCTGTGACTTATATTCAGCAGTTTGCAGATGCAGCAGCCAATCTATCTTCTCCAGACTCTGACAAATGGACCTCTATGGTTCCCAAGCCTGGAACTCTGGTTCAGTGCCTACGCCTGCCAAAGTTTGCAGAGGAGGAGAACCTTTGTGTAGATTCAATCACTCCTTGTGCAGATGGTGTTCATTTGCTAGTAGGACTGCGGACTTGCCCTGTTGAATCCCTGAGTGCAATAAATCAAGTAGAGGCCTTGAATAATTTAAATAAATTAAACTCGGCGCTATGTAACAGAAGGAAGGGCGAACTAGAATCGAGTCTTGCTGTAGTGAATGGCACAAATATTGATGTGATCCAGCATGAGTCACCAGCAGATGTACAAACTCCTTTAATAATTCAACCTGAACAGAGAAGTGTTAGCGGTGGATATCTAGTGCTTTACAAAATGAACTATGCCACTAGGATAGTGACTCTAGAAGAGGAGCCAGTAAAAATCCAACATATCAAAGACCCTCAAGACACAATTACCTCAATGATTTTGCTCCCGCCAGATATATTGGATAATCGAGAGGATGACTGTGAGGAGCCTCTAGAGGAAATGCAATTAACTTCCAAGAATGGCAGTGGGAGAGAGAGAAAATCTGAGATCTCTACTCTTGGACATCTGGTAATTACTACTCAGGGAGGATATGTAAAAATAATAGATCTTTCAAACTTTGACATTCTGGCCAAAGTGGAGCCACCTAAAAAGGAGGGCAATGAAGAACCAGATATGTTTGTTTCTGTGATATACTGTTCAGGCACAGACAGATTATGTGCATGCACTAAAGGTAAGATATTTCTTCCAGAAACATGTAAGCGCTTTATTAAATGGTGTGAAATTCTTTTAAATGCCTTTTAACCCAGTTTCAGAATCACGGAAGTGGATATTGTCATATATTTCAAGTTGATTTCTGTTTAAAGAGAGGCCAGATTCTATTGGTATTCTTCATTTTACAGTTAGGCAAGGTCTCTAAAACTAGAATGAGCTTTTGAGGTGTACTAATTATATTGGTAATTGTTATTCATAGCTTCACAGATGCACTACCTTTTCCCTGGTGTTCTGTGACCATAGTCCTTTTCAGCTCTTCCTGTCCAAGAGATGTTCCTCTATTTATGTTGTTCCTCTTTCTTAAGAGTAGTAAATTTTTTTTTTTCATTTTGTTTTTGTTTCATTGCATGTTGGAATGTACCTAGTTTATTCTATTATCTAGAATGATCACCTCATCTATTAATCTGTGTTGCCTGCAAAATCTATTAGCCAGACTTCTTTGTGTGTGCTTTTTTCTTGATGGGGAAACCTTGGTTTGTGTTGGGCATAACACTGATCCTTGTAGAATCCTTCTAGAAACATCCCCATTTAATTCCTTCCCTCCCTCCTTCCCTCCCCTTGATAGCTACTTTTTGAGATTTACTTAACATTCTTAATCCATTTAATGTATCCTTTACTGTTGATGTATTTAGGTACCAAATGCCATTAATGAGCCCTTTTGAAGCTAATTTTTGATGCTTTAAAACTATTGATACTTTAAAAATGAGATTAGTTATTAAACTTAATGTCAAACTTACTTTACCCCTTGAATCAATATTCAATCAGTAACCTTGCAAGTGTTATGATTAGATTCTATGCCACTGTTTGAAGACAAAGTATCCTGGACATACTTTTAAATCTGAGGAATTACTTTAACTTTGTATTTTTCATGCATGTTACATTAACTTTATTTACATGAGGGACTGTCAAATGTATGGCCTGTGGGCCGGATCTGGTTGGTGAAGCCACCCTTTCTGGCCTACCTGGATACTGGTGGTCCACCAGAAGCTAACAGTGTGCCTAGAAGTGAGCTTAGCCCACTGTAGAATCTGAGGCCCTGGGTGGATAGTAGCCTTTGATCATCCTGCCATTGCCTGACCTGCTACCACTTGTGCATTTCTGCCATGGCAAGTGGTCATGTGGCTCATGGCCAGTTCCATACTGGTGCTGCTGCTACCATGGCAGTTACTCAGCAAATTGGGCTGAATCTAGCCTGTGAGGAGCCCCATGGCCTGATCTGGCCTAGGGCCCCAGGTGAGTTTGACACCCATGGTGTACTTGGATTAGGTTCCTTTATTCCATTTGGACCATAGAACTTTCACTAGTAATTTCCATATTTTATGGTCTTTTGTAACAGTCGTCTTCCTGTGTCACTTTAATGGTTTTTAATGCTGTTCATATTGTTCATTTCCATGATGCCTTTGTTTTTTCTTAATGCCTCTTACTTAAGGCTTCTTGACTAAGCACCCTATATGTGCATCTTTATTCCATGTGTGTCCAGGTAATCTCTATTGTTTGTGTTTTGTTGGTTCTAGCTTTAACTGGTTTTTGCTTCATTCTTCTCTAGTATTTTGTGCTCTCCTTTGTCATCAAATGTTAAGGCTTTGTCTAAATCAGTGTTTAAAAACGTAAGTGCCACACAGGGTCAGACCAATGGTGCATCTAACCCAGTATTCTGTCTCTGACAGTGGCAGAAATGAATGTTATGGAGGGAGAGTATTGAACCAGGTGTATCTAAAGTGATCTGTCACCTATCCAATAGTCTTCCCTTGATTATAAGAATCTAACCATTATCGGTTTAGAGATGCCAGATGAAAAGATCTCTAACTATTCTGTTGATTTGCCATTAATAGATCTGTCATCCATGAATTTATCCAGGCTTTTTTTCAGCCTGACTACACTGTCTAATTCTGCCACTTCCTGTGGCAATAAATTCTGCAAGTTAACTACCTGTTGCTTAAAATAATTTCTCTTGTTAGCTTTAAACCTGTCACCCACTAATTTTGGGAGGTGCCCTCTAGTTTTAGTATTCTGGACTTGGAAAACAAGTGTTCCCTGTTTACTTGGTCTGTACCCTTCATGATTTTATAGATCTCTGTCATATCCCTCCTCCCCACCCTCACCCCCGCTTTCCCTTTTTAAACTGGAGAGTAGTAACCTTTTTAATCTCTCCTGGTTTGGCATTTGCTCCATGCCTTTGATCATTTTCATTGCCCTTCTCTGTACATTTTCTAATTCTACTGCATCGTTTTTGAAATGTGGGAAGCAGAACTGCACATAGTATTCATGATGTGGATGCATCATGGGTATGTAACATGGCGTAATGATATTTTCTGTTTTGCTTTCAGTACCATTCTTCATGATGCCCAACACTTTATACTGGTTTATTTTGATTGCTACTGTATGCTGACTTGATGCTTTTACAGCAACTGTCTACAGTGACTCCAAAATCTTTCCTGAGTTGAAATAGCTAGTTCAGCACCAAGCATAGTGTACATATATGCGGTTATTTTTCCCCAGGTGCATTGCCTTGCACATGTCAACTATTGAAGTTCATCTGCCAATTTTTTGGCCCACTCACTTAGCTTAGTGAGATGGTTATGTGGCTCCTCTCCATCAACTTGGGACTTGACTACGTGGAATAATTTGGCATCAATATATTTGTAAAGACATGGACATTTTTTTTGAAGTTTGTGTTGCACAAGTCTTTACATTGATGGTACATATACTTGGCTTACTTTGGAGAGTAGGGTTTTTGTTTTCCACATTTGCCTGTTGTAGGAGTTGCTAAAGATCTGGGTTTTACATATATATTTTTTTTTAATCTGGCTGTAATGTCTTTGGTTTGCTTGCCATGTTGCCATATTACATGAATTGCCAAGCCCTTTCTTTGTCAGTTTCAGAAATTATCATTACCATTTCTTGTTGTGCTTCGGTTCTTCTAATGGTTTGCTTTGTGGCAGCATTTCTGGTGGTTGTTTTTCTTCTTACTTTTTTTGTCTTATTTTGGTTTTTTTTCCCTTCCCACTCCTACTGAATGACTTCCAGATCTGTGCCTAGTTACTTCTGGTCTGGGCATTTGAGTATGTGGCACAGGAGACATTTCATCTTTAAAGTCCAAGTCCTCTAGCCTCTGTGTGAGTGTCCATTGTATTTCCCATAACTTCTGATGCTTCTTACTTCCCGGTTTTTAACCACTAAGAACATGGGTTATATAATACTTTCTGGTCAGATGCTTGTTACTTGAATGATGTAGCCCAGGATTATCAAATATGTATATCCACTTCAGTGTGGCTTCAGGAATCCAGAGACTTAACACCATTCACCTCTTTCTCCCTCCCTTTACTGTTTACCCACCACCAAACTTGGGTCTTTTAAGTCACCCCTGGAAATGGTAGCAGGGCAAAAAAATGGGTGTAAGGGGCAGCAGTTAATTTACTCAGTTGTCCAGCCCACAGGAAATCCTGCAGTCTGTATTTGGCCCATAGGGCCAAATGAGTTTGACACCCTTGATGCAGTTAATGTGTTTCTTGATACATTAATTGTAGTATCAGCAATTTCTGAAGCATCCTTTGGTAGTATAGCAGCTTTCATAGGGCTGTTCTACGCACTGTTTAAAGGCTTATCGGCAGTGCCTGAAATTCATATAGGACAATGACTGCTATTCAGTTGATTCTTTTATGATATGTAGAATTACTGTTTGATCTGTGCATGATTTCTCCCATCTCAGTTCTGCCTTGCTTTGTCATTGCCTTAAATATATTGCTTTCTTCACTTTTTTAAGATATTATGTGCAAACACTTGACTGGGACTGGACAGCAGCTGAATGCCCCTCCAGTCTTTAGACTGATTAAGGTCTCTTGCCTTCGGTAGCTTCAGCATATGACCGTCTTTCCACTTATTTGGTTTATCTTCACATCTGATTTGTCTGATATATGTCAGGATGTCTATCTTGTGGAAATCTGTTGGTTTTTTCTTAGGATTTCTATTGGGCTTTTATCTAACCTGGTGCCTTCTACCTTTTAAACAGTAATAGCCTATTTTACTGAGAGAGCCCATCTAATTTGGTCCCAAATTATCTGTCTGTCTGGAAAGGTTGGCTGCTGTTTTGCCATTTTAGTAATGCAAATAAAGTACTCTATGAATGTAACTGTTCTTGTCCTTAAGTTACCTTTATTGTTTTGGCATTAGTCAGTTAGTATTCTCTGCTTTCATTTCCTCATGTTTATTAACACTTTTTGAAGTCTTCGTGTTGTTTTGTACTGTGATTTTTTTTTTTTTTCTGTTTGTCAGCTGCCCTTTTTTGTCTATAAAACCTTGTTTTTTATAGTTTCGTAGTAGCTAGGGCCAGGAGGGACCTGAACAGATCATCTAGCCTCACCCCCTGCCACAGGCAGGGATGAATGCTGGGTTCACAAGACCCCAGAGAGGTGATCGTCCAACCTCCTTTTGCATTTGTCCAAGGTAGGGGCAAGGACCACTTCCCTGGGAAGTTGGTTCCAGATTTTGGACACCCCAACTGTATAAAAAAAAACAAAACAAAAAAAAACAAAAAACCTTCTGATCTCTAACCTAAACCTATTCTCCATCAGCATATTACCATTGTTTCTTGTCACCCTAGGTGGTGTTAGGGAGAAAAGGGCTCTACCTATTTGTTATTGATCTCCCCTGATGAGTTTGTAGGTAGCCACCAGGCCCCCCGTCAGCCTCCCCTTGCTGAGGCTGAACAAGTTCAGATCCCTTAGTCCCTCCTTGTAGGGCCTGTCCTGCTGCCCTGTCAGCAAGTGGGTGGCCCTCCTTTGAACCCTCTCCAGGCTGCACACATCCCTTTTGAAGTGTAGCACCCAATAATTTTTGGTTTCCTTGACCCCTTTCTGATTTGCCATCTGATGTTGTTTTATTATCTTCAAATGCTTTATATCTGTTAATAAAGTGCTAAACTTGTTGGGTATTAGAATATAGGTATCTCTGTTCAGTTATTTTTATCGTAGCTTTGTTCACAACACTTAATCCATTTTTGTTTCATACATCATTTAGGAAAAAATGATGCGTACGAATGAGCTATTGTGCATTTCACTGTTTAGGATTAATTGTTACAAGGAGTTCCTTGCCCTCAGACAATTGCCTAATAAAGGCACCCTTGCTTAATGCAATTTCGCTTACTGCGGTTTTGTTTATAATGCTCATTTAAAAATACCTATCTAGTTTCCCTTAGTGCTGAGCATGTTTTGTTATAATGCTCAGCATGGGCATGGGGAGAAGCAGTGGCGGCACCAGCAAGGGAAGTGGTGAGTGGCAGCCAGCAGGAGTCCAGGGTCCACTCTGGCACGTGGCGCTGGAGCAGGTGAGAGGAGCTGTAGCAGCGAGAAGGGGAAGGTGGGGGGCATGAGCACGAAGCCCGGGCCGGTGGGGCCCAGGAGCACAGGGTCTGCTCTGGCACGTGGTGCTGGAGCGGCCAGTGGGTAGGGAGGAGTGGCAGCAGCAATGAGAAGGAGTGGATGGGGGGGCATGAGCGTGGGGCCAGGGCCGGCAGGAGTGCAAGGCCTGAGCCAGTGTAAGCCGAGCCCACAGAGCTCCCCAGGCTATGGCTCATGCCCCGTTCCACTCCAGTTATACACTCACCCATGGGGCGTGGGTGCTGTCCCAAAACTGCAGCAATTTGGTGGTGGAAGCTTGTTCCAGTGCCAGGTGCCCTGGAGGGAGCCCCCGCCGGGCAAAGCAGGGCACAGGCAGGTGGGTGGCCCCACTGGTTAACCTGTGCCAGAGCCCTGACTTGGGCCCCATGGGTGGGGCAGCTGAGGTTGTGCACTGGTGGCTGGCAGGGGCTATTGTGGCAGGGGAACAACGAGGCTGGGAGGAGCTGATGCCTTCCCTGGCAGAGCCAGGGCCTTGATACCTTGCCAGGAGCACATGGGTCAGCAGGGCCCAGGGTGGGGCTGCAGCATTGCGGGGTCTGCGTCTGCACGTGGTGCGGAGCAGATGATCTTTATTTACATTAAATCCTGTAGGGAAATGGGTTCCACTTAATACTGTTTGACATAGCGCTCATTTTTTCCAGAACCAATTAGGAGCCCTAATCGAGGATTGCCTGTAGAATCACTGACGTTGTTTGGTAGTTAAGCTCTCGCTTGTATTTGCTTTTCCTTGAAAATGACATATTTCTGTCGTATGCGCAGAAAGGTCCCTATTCAGCTATATCCTTTCCAGTATTTGTTAATTCCTTATTTTAATTTTTCCTTGTCTTAATCAATGGCAACTCACTCCTTTAAAATATCTTGGAATTTTATCCATGGTTGTACAAAAACTTTTTTGACTATACTCCAGATATTTTCTTGCTGATCCGTTTTCCCCTTCTGTTTTCCTATAAATTCTAGTCTTCTTGATCCACTAGTAACACTTTCACTCTGTAGAAATTAAGCTCCTTTTGAAGCCTGTCCCAGAAGTAAGGTTTCTATTTTAAGTCATCTGAAATGGGCTTCCTACACAGGATTTTACCTGATTTTGTTGTTAATCAGTGCAAACTGATAGCTTCTCTCCATGACAATTTTGGTTTCTTCATAACCTACATGGAGAATATCTGGGCAAAGCGGAGTGTGAGCGTGTTGGAGGAGGGAGGGATCTAAATCGTGTAGGTGAAAAATCAGTGGGCTTCAGTATCCAACTTAAGTTTATAAGTTATTTTTACCTACATTTAGTCTTAGAATATAGGCACTAGCACTGAAGTCATGAAAATGATTTGGACAAGAATAGTCCATTCTCTGAAGAGAACATTTGAATACAGCAATTTACAATTTTAAGTACAAGAAAAAGAAACAACAGAAAACTGCCCAAGTTAAGATGCAATAGAAACTCTGTATGATTCTTATGGAGTCCTGAGGACAGAGAGTCTCTCTGCAGCCAGGTGTTCAGCAGTTCTTCTTGGCAGGTGGAGGGCGGTGGCCCTCCATAGTCCTTATTTTTGGTAGCTTTTTATGGGTGATTTGCCCCCTTTGCCAAAGCAACTGGGGGGAGGAGGGGTAATGACACATCTTTTGCCCCTCAAAGGCCATTTGTCTGTTGATTCTGTAGTGTCCCTGGTTTTCACAGGTTTTATGATGTTTATGATATGGGTGGCACTGTTTATAGAGTGCCTACTGCCCACTTAGAAATCTAATTTGTTGTAGTCCCTTTCTTCCTTAAATCACATAGTTTATTCACTGCCCACTTAAGCAGTCTGGCTCTCCTTCTTAGGTTATTTACTCAATGTCTGTTCTGGTCATCTGTAGAAGTATTTAGAGGGCTAGAAACTGTTGCGACTATACCATGCATTTGCCAACATTACAGTACTGGGCTGATGATCATAACTGAGCTATCCAATAGTACATGGTACTGACAGTCTCCCTTCTAGAGTGGTTCTGTGGAGAGATTTCTTTCTTGTGGAGAACTTCCTTGTCCCAGACAAATTAAATTTGTTTTGAGTTTCCTATATGTTTTTTACTTGCGTGTTGTTAACTTTGAAATAAGAAAAAAAAATTGGCAGCCAGTTAATGCTGACTGCTACTGTATGGCCAAACCAGGCCCCGTAGTATAGTGTTCAATCCAGCAAATCAGTTTTGAAAAATGGAAGGAATACTTAATTTTATTCAATTGACTGAAATTAGGAGAAATATTGGTTTGTAAGTACTTTGTTAAAATCTCTCAGATTCCTTGTTTCTATTTGATCTTAAATATAGGAAAAAATTTAATGTAATATTTAGTATAATTCATAGGTTAATACATTTTGAAAAATATGTATTTGTGATGTAATTATGACCATTTAGTACGTCATCATTTGGATGCAACTTGGTTTTATATTCCCTTTGTATTAGGATATTCTGTATTTTATTTTTTTGTGCTTGGGGTTCAGTAAGAGCAACAAAACCACAACAGGTGGAGAGCAGCTGTGTTTTGGTTTCTTCATAATGGAATTCTTTTACTATATGCCCAGTTAACTTTTTCTGAACCAGAAAGATATGCAATATTAATGAAAAGCCTTATCATTTGGGATGAAATATAATCAATAACAATTTTTTAGAGATGGCCATGAAGATCTTGTATACAAGACCACCTCAGTCAAAGGATGGTATTTGTTTTTAATTTTAAACAGTATGACGTTAGTCCTATAATTTTTATTTGATCTCACCTCTTGCATTACCCTAAGAAGCATTTATTGAGGAGTGCTTTCATGTTTTTGGCAAGTGTCTTTGAAAAATATTCTTACGTTTATTAGCAAC
Organism: Caiman crocodilus; assembly: GCA_030014935.1. NCBI lineage: Eukaryota > Metazoa > Chordata > Crocodylia > Alligatoridae > Caiman > Caiman crocodilus. The sequence continues at coordinate 47,331,584 of JAGPOW010003648.1, forward strand.
TCAGATTTAACTTGTAAGAGCCATATAATAGCTTTTGTTTTTGTGATCTTGCTATCACTATATCTGCCTCTTTAATTGTATTGGAAACCTTAATGTCATCAAATCATTTCCATTTAATTTACTTTCAGTGATGCCTGATACCATCTTAACTCTGAGATACGTTTTGTTACTAGGGATATTTTTAATTGCATAGATTTAATCATTGTGATCTCATTTTCCTGCATTAGCCATCTCATGGGTATAGCTGGTTTGCAAAGTATAAATGTTCAAACAACCTCACTATGCACACCACACAGTGTTGTAGCTATGTGCATACTAGAGTTGCTGTGACAGGTTTAGCAGTAGTTCCCTTGCCCTCATATTCTATGCTTTTTCATGCCTAACTACACTTTTTGATCTCAGAAGAAGTTGCTTGTCCTTGTGTTAGAGGTGTTATTAGCCTGGTAGGACATACTGCTGACACTTCTTGCTCTATATGCTTCTTGTTCTGGTTTGTTCCTGTCATTGCCAAGCTATAGAGTCTCCACTAATGCAAAAGGTGCTTTTACTCTTGGCTGTGCTGTTATTGCAAAACATTGTTAGAGGGCTTTAAGATGGTGATGGCCATTTCAGCAACAATGTATCTTTTGTAAAAGTGGCAGGTATTTGAGTGAGGGTGAAGCTGTAAGCGCCTGCAGCTTGTTGCTAGCGTTGTGAAATCTCTTGTATATAGATTGGTGCTTCTGGTTCTGGATAATAGTGACACCATACTAGAATTAGACTATCATGCAGACCTGGTATGACCAGCAGTGGTGGCAGAACTTTTGCATGAGGAGATGGACTTCCATAGAGCTGTGTGAGGATCTTTCCCTGCCCCACTAGCCCCAGAATACTAAACAAAGGAAGGTAACAGTTGTCCAGACACTGATTACTAGGCCTGTGCGTATAGGGATTATTCGATTTGGATTTGGATTTCAAAGGACAGTGATTAGATTTGGAGATTCGGAACACTGTCCTGAATTGATTTTTGGCTGAATCAGCTTTGTGCTGGGGCTGGGTGGGGGATGGGGCCAGGCAGGGCAGGGTAGCCATGAAAGTGTCTCTTGCAATTCTTCCATCTGTGCCTGCCCCTGCCCTGGCAGGGGGAGCCGCGGGACTATGCCCAGCTGGTCCAGGGCAAGGGGTGCAATGCAAGCACAGCTCACTCCAGATGGCAGCAGGGCATTTCCCCCCCCCACACACACACCCCCTCTCCTGCCCCTTCTGAGCAAGCGACAGCAGGGCAGAGCCCCCTGCCCCCTCCCCAAGTAATGCATCTCCTGCCCTGGCTGAGCAGCATGTCCCAGCCCCATTCCCTCCCCCCGCCCCCAACCCGAACAGATTTACCAGCTGAAGGCAACTGTTAGCTGCCTGTTTAGTCTGTCTGAATTTCTGAATTGGCTGAATCTTTTCCAAATTGATTTGGATGCTTCTAATTGATTGGTAGCTTTTACTTAGTTTCCCGATTCAATTTGGATTTGGAGATGCGGTCCCTGAATTGAATCAGCTCTTGAAGCTTTGCACAGCCCTACTGATTATTACTGCCTTCTGGGAGCCAGCTATTTCATGATGCTATAGATCCTTAGCTAATCAATTTGGGGTTAGCAAGCTGATTGCTAGGGCTGTGGTAATGAAGGCTTATGAATAACTTTACTTCTGTGACCTTACAGGTACAATTCATAATGTACCTGAAATAATGCGTGTCTTTCAGAACTTGATGTTACCTGTGCTCATAATTTTTTGGTCCCTAGGTATATAGCAGTCTTAAAGAGCATTATTTGATCATTATTGGGGCCCTGCTTAAATCACAGGGAGACAAAGGATTTTATGCGGCCTGCTCATGGCATATAGAACCAATTTTTGTGGGCATTTCATAGCAGCCCCTCCACTCAGCAATAATTGATGGACAGAGAGGGGAGGACAGATATAGAGCAGCTGCTATATTGATTTCTGGCTGCCCTTTGCTGTGCTGCCCTGTCTTGCCACTTGGCATTGCTTGGCAGAGAGGCCCTGGCACGGGGAGGAGGGGAAAGGGGGCAGCTGCCATCTTAGCTGTCCTTTGTGCTGCCCTGCCAGCTGGCTCCATCCCCTCCCGGCAGCAAGAACTGGTGGCTCCCACTGGGGAAACAGCATTTTATTTTATTACCTTTTTTTGGTTGATGTTTCAAACAATCCCAGATTTCAGTTTCCATGCTATCCGGGAAACCACAAAATAAGTAGGATCCCTAATTATTATGCAAGCTTCAGCTGGCAAGAGGCATTCTAATATTAGAAAAGTCATAGTCTGTCTTGCTGGCTGTTCATAATGCTTTATTCATGCTCTGATTGGCTGTCTTGGCAGCCAGTCAGAGCGCTCTAGACGGACAGGACAGACTGCAGAGCACCAACATGACAGTGGGGACTGAGGGACTGGAGTGAGGGTGGGGGGAGCAGACCAGCTGATTGTGGGAACAAAACTTTCGATGCCCTCATGGCCAGTGCTGCATGTATTGTAGAGCCCAAGATGTCACAATGTCTGGGAGGCTAAAGGCAAGCAGTTTGTCATGGAGTGGAGCAGATTTGACACTGATGGTTTGCTGACCCCCTGCAGACCACTAGAAATTTTAGTGGCATAGCAGGCACTAGATCCAGATGAGCAGTGGAAATCAAAAATGCCTTATGTGCTCATATAACAGCATCACAGGGTCGTGTGAGCCAAGGTTGTGATGCTGTATAGTGATGCTTAGCTAATGAATTAACACGTGCACAGTATTTAATTTGTGAATTCTTGGTTCTTTGCATGTGTTGCAAGGTAGTTTTTATTTGCTAATATTTGTTTGGATTTAGATGGTATGGATGTGCTTTATTTATACAAAACTTTTGTATAAAAGTTTGTGAAACCCTCTTATGTTGAAGTGTGCATGTACCATGTACAGCAAGAGAGATTTAGTAAAAAAGGATTTAAATCTTAATTAACCATACTGAAATAGGTAATGAATAACAGTAGTATGGAACAGAAAGCAATGGTGTATCCAAATGTCTAGGTTTACAGTGGAATCAGTGCAGTCGTCTGTTATGATTTGATCATCTTGTATGAATTCTCCATAGCTGCACAGAGGTGGAGTGAACAAAGTGCACCTGACTGTTCCAGTTAATTAGTGTTCATCTGGTTCATAAACAACCAACACTAGAGTTCTCCACTGGCACAGGACACGTGGATGTGGTGGAGTCTGTGTATCTACTTTTGACAGGGCCATAGCTAAACCTGGAGGTTGCAGACTACTGGCTAAGACTGAAGAGCATCTTGACATTTTTTTCCAGCTGCATTTCATCCTCATATCTTGCTCTTTGCTTATAGTCAAGGAACAATATGACCAGGCTATTTTTTGTCAACTTGTTAAAGGGGAAGAGCATACCAAGAAAATAGTTTACATTTTGTATTATGGAAAGAGAAAATAATCACTCCCCTCCCCTCTTTAAAAAAAAAAACCCCAAAAAACTGTTTCATAGCAAGGCCACAAGTAGATTCTTTTATCATACTGGAAATAATTTATTCCGCCACTATTTGCTATCTTATCCAGAAACATCTCCAAGCATTTTAGTCAGCCCACAGAACCCCACTGGTAAGAACTGAATCTTAATTTTGCTGCTTGGCCAGGGAAAGTATGCCATATTGATAAGCCTCTTGCTTGTATTACCTGTGTTAATGGCCAGGTACATAAAAGCTGGGGAAAACCCTGAAGGATATACATCTGCTAGAGGTTCCAGTGGGCGGTTGTGAGTTCAGGAATGCTTTGGGAGTTCAGAAACTGGACAGTTTGGGAGTCCAGGAATGGTGGTGCTTCCTTAAGGAGAAAGTTCTCACTGGCTAAAAACAGGCCATCCCCAGGCATGTAGACAAAAAGCAAGAAAAGAGCCAAGAGACCCACTTGGCTGAACAGGGATGTTAGGGAATTATTCAAAGAGAAAGAAGAAGCATACAAGCAATAGAAGAATGGTTCAGCAGCCAGGGAAGAATACACCCATATTGTCAGGGCCTGTAGATATGAGACACAAAAAGCCAAGGCAGGCATGGAGATCAAGTTGGTTTGGAGTAAAAGTCCTGTTGTGAATACATAGGGAGCAAGTAAAAAATTGGGCTCCGCTGTGGGGAACCTCTACTGATGAACATTTGGGGTAGCCCATAGTCAATCCCTGCAAAAAGGCAGAACTCCTAAATACCTACTTCACATCAGTATTCCTTAAATCATTTGGGGGCTGTTCACCTGACCAGAGGCCTAGGAAATACGGGGAAGACAGACTACATGAAATCAGTCCTGAACAGGTGAGGGAATCTCATAGTTTCATAGTAGGTAGGGTCAGAAAGGACCTGAGCAGATCATCAGGTCCAGCCCCCTGCCATGGCAGGAAAGAATGCTGGAGTCAGATGACCCTGGCAAGGTGTCTGTCTAGCCTCCTTTTAAAGACCCCCAGGGTAGGGATAAGCACCACTTCCCTTGGAAGTTGGTTCCATATCCTAGCCACCCTGACTGTGAAGTAGTGCCTCCTGATGTTTAGCCTGAACCTACTCTCAGTCAGCTTATGGCTGTTATTCCTTGTTACTCCCAGTAGTGCTCAGGGGAACAGGGACTCTTCCATTGCTTGCTGGTCTCCCTTGCCTGGTTTATAGATATCCACTAGATCCCCTCTCAGCCTTCTCTTGTGGAGGCTGAACAGGTTCAGGTCTCATAGCCTCTCCTTGTAGGACCTGCCCTGCTGCCCCCTGATCATGCAAGTGGCCCTCCTCTGGACCCTCTTGATGCTATCCGCGTCCTTCCTGAAGTGTGGCGTACAGAACTTGATGCAGTACTCCAACTGCGGCCTGACCAGTGTTGCACAGAGGGAGAGCATCACCTCTTGGACCTGCTCGTGATGCATCTGTGGATGCATGACATGGTGCGATTAGCCTTCCTGACTGCATCCCCACATTGGCGGACCATGTTCATCTTGGAGCCTGTAATGACTCCAAGAACCTTTTCTGCCTCTGTGCTGACAAGAAGGGGGTTCCCCAGCCTGTAGGTATGCTGCTGGTTTTCTCCCTAGGTGCAATAGCTAGCACTTGTCAGTATTGAAATCCATCTTATTCTCATCTGACCACCCCGTAACCTGTCCAGATCCAATTACAGCCTGTCCCTCCATTCTAGCGTGTCCACTTCTCCCCAAATCTTAGTGTCATCTGCAAATTTGAACCAAGGTGCTTTTCACCCCTGCATCCAAGTTGCTGATGAAGATGTTGAACAGTGCTGGCCCAAGGACCAAGACCTGTGGGACCCCACTGCCCACATCCCTCCTGGTCAAAAATGACCTGTCCACCACCACTCTCTGGGTGCAGCCCTCTAGCCAGCTGGTGACCCATCTAACTGTGTAGGCATTGACACCACAATCTCCTAATTTTTTAATAAGAATGGGGTGAGTGACAGTGTCAAAGGTCTTCCTAAAGTCTAGAAAGACTATGTCTACTGTGACACCTGCATCCAAGGATTTTGTGACCTGGTCATAGAAGGCCATCAGGTAGGTCTGACAGGATCTGCCTCTAATGAACCCATGTTGGTTTCCCCTAAGCATATACTCCCCTGCTTGCCCCTCACAGATGTGCCCCTGGATTATTTTCTCAAAGAGCTTCCCCAGGATTGAGATAAAATTTACAGACCTATAATTTCCTGAGTCCTCCTTCCTCCCTTTTTTGAAAATGGGGACCACATTGGCCCTCTTCCATTCCTCTGGCATCTCACCAGAGCACCACAAGTGCTTGTACAGCTGTTCCAGGGGTTCTGCAATGACCTCTGCTAATTCCCTCAGCACGCTGGGGTGGAGATTGTTAGGATCTGCTGAACATGTCCAGTCCCACAAGAAGGTGCCTGACTAGGACCTCTCTGAGCCTGGGCCCTAATCTCCTACAACACTTGGGCATTTTCAGGTCTGCCAGGCCAGATGACCAGCATCCAAGAGTCCTGAAAGAACTGGATAAGCTTATAGCAGCACTGCTGGCAAAGCTGTTCAAAGAGTTGTGCAACAAAGGTGCGCATCTTCAAGAAAGGGAAGAGGTAGGACCCTGCAGACTACAGACCAGTCAGTCTGACTTTGGCCCCGAGTAAAATTTTTGAAAACATTTAAGGAGGTAGTCAATTACAAGCTGGTAACTGATGGAATGTTAAGAAACAACTAGCATGGCTTTGTTGAGGGTAGATCATACCTGACAAACCTGGTCTCCTTCTATGACCAAGTAACTAAACATCTGGATGAGGGACATAAGGTTAATATCACTTGCTTAGAATTTAGTAAAGCCTTTGATTCTATTTCCCACGAGATTCCCTCAACCAAACTGGAGAGTACTGGGCTGAACCAGCCTACAGTGAAGTGGGTGGACAAGTGGCTTAGAGGTCAATCCCAGAGAGTTGTAATCAATGATATGGCCTAATCCTGGAGGGCTGTCTCCAGTAGTGTCTTCCAGGGATCGGTGCTTGGACCCGTGCTTTTTAACCTATTTATTAATGACTTGGGTGAGTGAGTGAAAAGCTGTGATTAAGTTTACAAATGGTACTGAGCTGTGGGGAAACATGGGTGCATCAGAGGATAGGGTAAAGATCCAGGATGACCTTGGCAGACTGGATTTATGAGCTGAACAGAATCAGATGAGGTTTAACAAGGAGAATTGCAGAGTTCATCTGGGTAGAAAGACCTTTCACCATAACTATACAATGGGTAGTGGTCCACTGGCTGACACAGCACCTGAATAGTACCAGGGTGTTATGATAGACCAGAAGATGAATATGAGCCGATCATACAGTGCGATGAGGTTGCCAGCAGGGCAAATAGAACTTGGGTGTGCATCAGCCGATGTGTTGCCAATAGATCCAGGGAGATGCTCCTCCCTCTGTACTCGGCACTGGTGTGCCACAACTGGAGTATTGTTTCCAGTCCTCAGTACTGCACTTCAAGAAGGATGTGGATAATCTTGAAAGGGTACAAAGAAGGGCCACCTCTATGACTAGAGATATGGAGAATAGTCCCTATGAGAAAAGGCTCTGGGAACTGGGCCTGGTCAGTCCAAGAGAAGACTGAGAGGTGACTTGATGGGTGCCTACAAGTAAGTCAGGGTGAGCATCAAGACCTAGGGGAGCAGCCTTTTAGGAAGGCACCTCAAGTGGATCAATGAGCATAAGTTAAATTCAGGCTGGACATAAGAAACAACTTTTTTCTCTGAAAGGGTCACCAGAATCTAGAACACATTCCCAACAGAGGTGGTACAGTTGCCATCCTTGTAGGCGTTCAAGATGAGACTGGACAAGCACCTGGTTGAGCCGGTCTGAGCCCAGTACCTTCCTGGTCATGGCAGGGGACCAGACTTGATGATCTTGCAGGTCCCTTCTGGTCCTTAGCTGCTTTTTCCATTCATAAAATTTAAGTGAGGTGGAAGTGCAGTCTGACTGTGCCAAGAAAACCATGCTTGGCTGAACAACATGTTAATGGTTGCAGGGAATCAGTGAGCTACAAAGACCAGCCATTACAAGTCTGACTGCTTAAAAAGTTTCATAGTTTCATAGTAACTAGGGTCAGAAGGGGCCTAGAGCAGGCCATCTAGTCTGACCCCCTGCCAATGGCAGGAACAAGTGCTGGGGT
>JAGPOW010003648.1:47343026-47418539 GCA_030014935.1 Caiman crocodilus
CACCTCCAAGCCAGTCGGGACCCCAGGCCTCCAGCTCTGGGCGTCCCTCGCGGTGGGCCCCCTGGCCCTTCTGACCCCTCTCTGGGTCCTGGCCCCAGCCTGGGCCAGTTGAGGGTACTCCCATGGTTGTGTGGGTCTCTAGCCCCTCACACTGGCTAAATCTCTGGGTCCCCTCTCTGGGCCCTCCAAACAAACAGGGTAACCCACCCAGCGGTGGGGGCAAGGGGTTAAGGGGCCCCGACTCGCCTTCCACCGGGGTGGTAACTGGCCTGGCATTTCCTGGGGGCTTCTGCGCCACTGGGAGCCCCACCAGGCCACCCACTCCCGGCAGAGTGCAGTTTTCAGGTCATGCCTAGGACTAGGAGCCTCCTTCCATCCCCTTACAGCTCCCCCATACCTCTGGTGTTCTTCCTAGCAGCTCTCTGGCCAGGCAGTGCTGCTGCCTGGCCTCCTAGCAGACAAACTTCCTGGTTTTATATGGCTTCCAAAATGGCTGCCCTCCTTAAGCACCTGGAGGCTGCCAGCTCCAGGGCCTTAAAGTGGCAGGCATACCCAGTGCCCTGCCACAGCTTCCTTTCCCCCTTTTATTTTTCTGGGATACTGTATTAGTTTCCATCCTATTTCTTCTTTGTATCCCTCTTTAACAGCATTTTAAATAGTTGACTTTTATCATTAATATAATTCTCATAGCATCCAGAATAACCAAATCCATTTTTAGAAAGTTACTAGACCTCTAAGTCCTTTCTTGTAGAATCATAGTTTTGGTTTTTTTAATAGGATCTTGACCATAACGTGTTCTGTCCACACTTAGTTTAGCTTCTAAATGTCATGATACATAGGACTTCATAGATTGGGCTTGGATGTTGCTGGTTCTGATGTAAATTGGTAGACTTCTGAAGTTTTGACCATAAGCTGTAAATCCCAATTCTTATTTTATTGTATGTCTGTTGTTTAGAATGCCATTAATCCATGCTTGACAGAATTCAAATTTTATTTTTTAATAATTTTGATGGTTTAAAATTGATGTTTAAGCATTTCCTTTGATTTTTATTGATTTTTAAATTTTCAGGATTGTGCAAAATAAGGGGTGTGGTGGCAGACAACTAAATAGCGACCTCATGCTGTTAAAAGCTTTTATAAAATCATGTTAAAATATAAAAAGTAAATATCTATAAATCAGTAAAGCATAACTGATCACTCAGGGGCTGAGCCAGAGTGGGCTTGGAGGGAGTTTCACCTTGCCCTGATCACTCAAGGTCTGGGTTGGGTTGAGTGAATGCCGAACACTCACTGGGTGTTCGGCATTCAGCCCCTGGCTGGGACCTGGGCAAAGTGAGTGGCTGGCAGCACCAGGCTTCTGGCTGTCAACAGCCCTGCCCCTCTAAGTCTGCCCCCTTCTATCCCCCAACACAGCCTTACCATCACAGCCCCCAGTTCCTGTAGTGGCTGCCTAAGCTACTGCCAGAGGATTACTGTATGCGCAGCCCCCATTCCACTTGCACCACCTGGTGTGTGTGTACACATACATGGTGCCCCCTGCCGCAGATGTCCTTACCCTTATCCCAACACCTTTTTTTTTATTTTAATGTCTGATTTCTATAAATTTTGATGATGGGTGACAGAAATATTTTTCTGTCAGTCTGAGTGTCAGGTGAAATTTAGCAGTGCCTGTCAGTGTCAGGTGACGTTTAAAAATCAAATCTTGCCAAGCCTATCCATGCTGCATATGCTTGCTTATTTATTCTGTATATGTTGTTGCTGCTACATTTCTCTTTGTACAGTGGTGCTCAACCTTATTTCTTGGCAGGCCAGATGGGCAGTGCCAGATCCAGTTACAGGCTGGAGAGTGGTTTTATCCAGCTCCTAGGGCCAGTGTGGCAGCCACCATCTGGCAATGCCAAAGGGGCTGAGGGGCAGCATGACCCTGCAGGGGGGAAGGAGACTTAACGTGGTGCGGGTGGGGGGGAGGAAGAGGGCCTAACTTGACCCCTCAGTGGAGTGGGGAGCGGCATGATCTGGTCTGGGGTTAGGGAGGGAGCATGCAGCTCAACTCAAGGGGGAAGTGGGTGCAACTTGGCTCCGACTAGCTGTGCATGCCTTGGGGTTGGGGATTTGGCCACGGAGAGGAGTAGGGGTGGCCATATTAATAGCCACTGCTCTCCCACCTCCAAATTTCTGGGCCTGTAGGGAGCCCCACAGGTCAGATGAAATGGCTCTGCAGGTTGCCTTTGGCCCACTGGTGGGAGATGTAGCAGCCCTGCCTTATTGTATCTTCTTGTATTGTTTGTATTGATCCTATGACTCTAGCTGACTTCCTGCCCTTTGGGCAGGGGGCTGGACTTGATGATCTTCTGAGGTCCCTTCCAGCCCTAATGTCTATGAAATCTTCTCTTGGATCTATTGATTCCCAGTTGAAGAGGTTCAGATGTGGTATTTTTGTTCCTGTTATATCAGTTTCAATCTGATGTGCCTATTCCCTCCTCCTTTCTTTTCCATCAGACACTTAGCTTCCTGACTTCGTGTAAGCTCTAAGTGGGAATCCCTATTTGTATTTTATACTTTAGTTCTAAGCCTAGTGGTTACCTAATGCAGTTCCCTTTTGAGTTTTAGCATTTATGTTGCTAGATAATAGGTTTTTTGTGGGCTGCTAGAGAATTATCTGGCTCAGTTGTTGTCTGCTTCACTGTTATCAGGATTCTTTTTGTCATTTGTAGTAATTTGGATGGACATTTTTATTTCTCTTCCTGGAGCCTCTTGGGAATTGTGTGGAAAAACAATTCTTTCAGTAAATGTAAGATTTGTTGTCCAATGTAACAAGGGTAGCCGTGTTGGTCTAAGGACGTGGGCAGACAAGGTTCTTTGGGCGAACCTGGTATCTTTTATTAAACCAACTTAAATAGTTGGAAAACAATTTTTAAGCAAGCTTTCGAGTTCAAAAACCTTTTGTCAGGCTAAGGAAGTTTCAGCAATTGGTGTGTGCTCTTCCTGGATGGAATGAAAAGTAAAGAAGCCAGAAGCTGGGCTAGTCTGCATACAAGACAGTGAAGTGTAGATTTTACTTTTACTTTACTTTTCATTCCATCCAGGAAGAGCACACATCAACTGCTGAAACTTCTTTAGCCTAACAAAGGGTTTTTGAACTCGAAAGCTTGCTTAAAAATTGTTTTCCAACTATTTAAGTTGGTCTAATAAAAGATACCAGGTTCACCCAAAGAACCTTGTCCAGTGTAACACATCTAGGAAAGCACCATACAGCACACTTCTGTTTCTCCCTTCAGTCTTCTCTGAAATTACCTCCTTAAACCTTGTCGTTTTTGTTTTCCATGTTCTCCAGCTTTAGTTGGTTCTTTATTTCTTTGGAATCTTATGTTCAGATTGGTAATATTGTTTAGTCACTGTGTTTACCCACCTCTGCCATCATTTTATTAACATCATCATTTTCACCTTTGTCTTCAACTTTGACCTGAAACTTTTTTTTCATAACTCCTTCAGCATCTTTACTTCCCTTAGCAAATGATTTAGGTCATCATTACTCGAAGACTGTTCTTTCTGCCTCCATAGTTAGTCTGCTGGAGGGGGATTATCTTTTAATGTGCCTTCGCTTTGGAGAGGGGAAGGACTAGTTTGTTAGAAGTTTTTTTTTCACTTTCCAGATGTATGACCTGACCTGTCATAACAGGATAATGCCATGTTACACAAACAAGGTTTTTAGATAGATACATGTGGGATTCACTATTACTTTGCTTATAAACACTAATTTCCTAAAATATCATTTTCTCACATACAAGACTTACCTTCCCCTCCAAAATCAGGGCCTCAAAATTGGGGTGCATGTATTAAGGTGGGGGTTGGTTTGTTTTGGTTTCTTTTTTTTTTTTTTTTTTGGCTGATCAGCTTGTCCTTCAGAACCGCTCACAGTTGGAATGGATACTTGTCTGGTCATGTGTTTCTTCTTTCCTGAAAAAGTTAATGGCACTTTGTATATGATGGGTTCTAAAAAAAATGACTGTGCGATTACCACATAACTATACATGTGTTAACTAAAAGCAGTGTTGCATGACTTTGAGTTAATATGAATTTGTTTGAATCTGTTTTTTTTCGTCCATCGTGTTTTAGGTGGAGAACTTCATTTCCTTCAGATTGGAGGAACATGTGATGACATAGATGAGGCTGATATACTTGTGGATGGATCCCTTTCTAAAGGGATAGAGCAGTCATCAGAAGGCACTAAACCTTTGTCTAATCCTTCTAGTCCAGGCATTACAGGTAAACTGTTTGAAACGATGCTATGCTTAAATACAGTCACATGGAGGCATTCAGTCTATTATTCCAATTGTATCTAAAGTGCTTTTTGATTGTGTAGCACATGGCTGACAAAATACTATGAGCCAGGGGCTCTGTAATTGCTGATTGGGCAGCATTGGTTCTGTGTTAATATTGGTCTTCTATTAGTTCACAGCACTTTGAGAGTGGCAGGTGAGCTCATGAAGTTGAAGTGCTGCTTCCTATATTTCTTTTAGTACTTTTTGTCCATGTATTATTGGACTTAAGACAGAGAGGAAAAATCGTGTCTGGTGACTAAATGTGGTAGAATTTGTATCACCTGTCAAAGCTGAACTTCCTATATCATTTCAATGAACTTGAATTCATAGCTATTAATTTATGCCTGTTGTACCTATTTCAAATTCTGCTTTGCACAGTTCTACAACATATTTAATAAAACTAGAAAACGTTACTGAGCAGACTGAGCACTGATATTGGCTTAACCTTAAAATAATTTTGGAGAATGCTATTTTAAAATAGACCGTTTTGATTTTAAAATATATTAAGCAGAAAAGAAAGGGGTCTATAGTCTCCTGTAATTCATTACATCCTTTTTTCTTTATTTTTATTTTTTAAAAATAAACAATGTATTGCCACTTCTGGGAATATTTAAAACTTTTAAATTTATAAAATGTAAACATATTTTGACATGGAATACCTGATGTTATTAAACAAGAAACTCTATAACATAGTTTTTAATAACTTTTTTTAGAGCAGAGTGACACTCAAATAACATCAACTCTGCATTACAATACAGGAACAAAGAACATGTCACTCTGTAACAGGGTGAAATTATTTCATGCCATTTTAATGTGATCTTGAACCAAATAGACTAGAAGCTCTGCAAAGAGTCCGGCAGATGCTGGCTAAGTTCAATTAGGTCTGGTTGTTGTAGAGCTCTTAGTAAAACTAGGTGAATTATAGAACTAAACTGCACAGCTATAACTTAGAAAATGCTGGCCTAGCCTTAGGAAGTGTTTGGCCTTGATATACTAAGTAACAGCTGTCATACTAACATTTTTTATGTTTGAATAAGAACCTATTTGTAGCCATCTTACCAGGATCATTGCTTGACGCAGTTATTAAATAGCTAGGTTAAAAATAAACCTGAAATTCTCACACTTTGATGGATATGGGTGCATAAAAATGCACTGGTCACTGAAAGGCAAAAATATTCCCCGAATGTATTGCTGAAGTTATGAAAATGAGAAAAATTTGGGATGTGGCAAGTTTTTCAGTTGTTTCCTGCCTTTGTCTTCTCCACATGCCTCGAAATCAGTTCAGAAAGAAGGCCCTTTTCCTTTGGTTGTGAGCTGTAAAGTCCTAATTTCAGCTGGCTGAGCCCAGGAGGTTTGCCAGCTAGCATGGATTTGAAATGACTGTGTGTGAATAGGTGTTGGATATGACATGCATTTGTAAACATAACCAACAGAATAAGTTTTTCTGGACCTACTAATTTATACTTCAGAAATGTCTAAGAGGTAACATTCAGTTAGAAATAAACTGGTGGTGGATAGCAGTAGAGGTATGTTTTTGTGTGTGTCCATACCAGGATTTTATCTTCTTCATAGTGTATTTACAACTTTAGCTTCAAGTTGAATGTATCATTTCTTTTCTAGAAATGTATTAATTTTAATCCTTGTTAGATAACCAGTTAAAACTCTCTGGCCCAGGGAAGGGAAAGGAAATTTATTGCAGTACAGTGTGTTTTCATTGGAACTACGTTCTAGACTTACTGTGCAACATGCATTTATTTTCTTGACTGATTTTAAAAAAATCACTTTGAATTTGCTGTTGGTGTTTTAACTTGCCAGATAATTCAATATTGCTATGTAAAAGAAATCACATGACTTTGCAAAAAAAAAACTTCAAGTAAACTGAAGTAGGACCTTCTGTAAAGTAAGTTTTTTCTCAGCTGGTACCTGGTTGGAGGGGTACACACTCCATTAAAGTAGCTACTGTTGACATTCAGAGAGAGAATCTCTTCTAGTTATGAGGCTTCAGTAACCCACCATAATATAGTAATTTTTACTTATTGAACATATTATATACAGTGTTCAGAAATTATTTATATTTCTTGGGGTTTTTTGAATGCATAAAAATTCTATAACTTCCACATTTTTCTCTAAACAGATGTTTGTTTAAATTTTTCACGAAGTAAACCAATACATAGTAAGAAACACCAGGTTTACAGCTGCATAGATGGTTAAGATGACTTTCTACAATTTGCTGCATTCCCAGAGAGCATCTGCATTACTGTAAACTCTGAGAATGGCTCAAAGTGCTTTAAACGTTTTTTTGAGTAAGCTTGCTTTTTTTGGGTATGATGACTTTAAAACTAGCTGAACTTTCCCTTAAAAACAACAAAAACAAAAAATCCAAAACAAACAACAAAAGAAATCCTAAGTATGAGCATATGTTTTGCATAGCTTAATTCTGGAATTTTGGTTAGGCTCTTCTAGAAAAGATGAGCTATATAGTAAACATCTTTTTACCTCCTTCAACAAACATTCAGGAGTTGATCTTTTGGTGGACCAACAATTTTCTCTTGAAACATTGACATCATTGGTGGAATTGACCCGCTTTGAGACTTTGACCCCACGATTTTCAGCCACTGTCCCTCCATGCTGGGTGGAAGTCCAACAAGAGCAGCAGCAAAGGCGGCATCCTCAACATTTGCATCAGCAGCACCATGGGGATGCAGCTCAGCATACTCGGACGTGGAAGCTTCAGACAGACAGGCAAGTAAAGTAATGGTCTCAGGCAAAATAAAGTATTGGTTTTTTGCTTTAGCTAATTTTGTAATTGGTGTCACAGTAGAAGCTTGTGTGATCTAAATTAAAATAGTTGTACAGGAAAATTACAAGATTTTCTTAATTCACGTACTTTGTGTTGTTCTATATTTGACTTCTTAATTTGTCCTTCCATCTTGAGATTTTAGGACCTGTCTGAGAAGACTGCAGCAAGCTGAATGTTGAATAGCTTTGTATTTCTATATAAGAACCAGAAAATGAATGAAAGTTGTTGTTATGACCTAAGTTTTGTCCATTTCAATTGGGGAAACATTGACTATGCACACCAGCCTAAACAAAATAAAATGTCAGGAGAACCAGAGTCTGGGGCTGCTCAATTAAATTGGCATATTTTGTTATCTGGCATCCTCCATTCCTGGGGGGTGCTGGATAACAGAGCTTTTACTGTACCATGTGCAGCTTGTAAACACTGAGATGGTAGGGTGGATGGAGCATCCCATAGGAGCTCAGGGGGGTCCCCTGTGAGCTTGACAGCAGATCCCCCCCCCCGCCTGCCCCGGCGATGAGCCGTGGGGGGACCCCAGGTGTCCCCTCACCAGACCCAGGAGGCACACCAATTGCCAAGCCAGGGGGTGGAGGGGGGTTCGCCACACGTTCTGCTGTGGACCTGGAAATGGACCAGAAATACTTTTGTTCCACTTCCAAGTCCACAACTGGGGGTGCAGGGGACCCCCCTGCACATGTGGGACACACTATCCACCCCACCATCTCAGTGTTCACAAGCTGCACCTGGTACCTCAGGGTAAGTAGAAGAAACATATAAAGCTGTGTCCATGGCCGAATCGTTGGATCTCTCCAAATCGGATTGGAGGCTTCTGATTTGATTTGGAGAAATTAATGGGTCTTCTGATTTGATTTGGATTCAGAGCTGGCCAGATCTCCTCCAGATTGAATCAGTGACTGAAGCTTTGCACAGCCCTAATGGCCATCTTCTGAGAAGGTTTTAAGCCTTAAAAAAACCCAAAACATGGTGCTGCAGCTTATTTAAAAAATTACTTAAATTTACTCAGATTGTGCGTGTCTCATAGCCAAGGTAGTTTGCTGAGGAATGCTAGAAGAAGCAAATACTAAGGTAATAAAAAATGATAATCTATTGAGTGAAGGGGTTGTGAGTAAGGTGCTGTAAGATATCAGACCAAATTTTAACATCTTCGCTGCTCATTTAAAGAGACGGCACAGCATGCTAGTGACGTTTTTAGGCAATGTTGAAACAAATGTGTGTTACAGACAATAGTGGGAAGTGACATAGACAGGGACCCAGGAAAGCTGAAAAGTTGCGTAAGGAATAAATTGTGCCTAGAACAGGAAAAAGCTGGATTGGGTGAGGCCAGAACTGAAACCTTGTAATGGGAAGGTGGCAATGGAAAGTGGTAATTCCAGAGTTCCTATATCAAGACTTCAAATTGGGTAGGTTTTCAATATGGTAGCTCTTTAAAAAACAAAACAAACCAAAACAATAGTTGGGGGATGGGGGGGGAGGGGAGATAGCCATGTTCACAAAAGAACAATAGGGTTGTTCCTCATGAAATAACTTGTGATTTTCCAGTCAGAGTGCAGTGTATCAAAAACATGTAGACAACTGTTTGAATTTGAAGAGCAACAAAATAAAGCATACTTATTGGGGATTAAAATATAAATATATGAATATTAGAAGGAGTATGAACTCTTATTTTTAGGCAAAAAAGTAATCTAAGTGATTAAAAATTAGTGAGAGACTTTCCTAATGGTAAGTATTCCATAATTCCTTTAAGTTTTTATCTTTCTTTTAAAGTATTGCATGCAGACCAGTGCTTAATTTAAACTATTGGTTTACATCGGGGTGGGCTGGATGTGGCCCATGAGGCCATTCAATCCGGCCGGCGGGGCCCCTAAAATATTTAGAAAATTTAATATTTATCTGCCGTTGGTTCCTGTCAAAAATGACAGGAATCAAGAGCGGTAGGACCCAGGGGAAGCCCAGAGGGCTCCCATAACAGCAGGGCCCATTTGGCCCCACCCCCCAGCCAGAAGCCCCAGCAGGGTCTTCTAGCCTAGAAGCACGTGTATGCCCCGTGCCAGAACCGCAAGTAAGGGGGAAGCGGGGGGAGGACCCCTGGGAGGGAAGGCGCCTGAGGAAAAGCTGAGCGTGGGGTGGGGAAAGCATCTCCTCACCCGCCCTGTGGTCAACTCCCCATGCTGCAGCCGCTCGCAGCCCATATGGGACTGCCTGTGCCTGCCCCAGACAGCCCCACGTGGGCTGCAAGTGGTTGCAGCAGCGAATGCCAGCCGTGGGGCAGGCAAGGAGCTGCTTTCCCCCACATAG
Source organism: Caiman crocodilus (assembly GCA_030014935.1). Classification (NCBI taxonomy): domain Eukaryota; kingdom Metazoa; phylum Chordata; order Crocodylia; family Alligatoridae; genus Caiman; species Caiman crocodilus. The sequence continues at coordinate 47,352,465 of JAGPOW010003648.1, forward strand.
ATTCATAGATGTTAGGGTTGGAAGGTACCTCAATAGATCATCGAGTCCAACCCCCTGCATAGGCAGGAAAGAGTGCTGGGTCTAGATGACTCCAGCTAGATGCATATCCAACCTCCTGTTGAAGACCCCCAGGGTAGGGGAGAGCACCACCTCCCTGGGGAGCCCGTTCCAGACCTTGGCCACTCGAACTGTGAAGAAGTTCTTCCTAATGTCCATTCTAAATCTGCTAGCGTGTGGCCTTATTTCTAGTAGACCCCGGGGGCGCTTTGGTGAATAAAACCTCACCAATTCCCTTCTGTGCCCCCATGATGAAATTATAGGCAGCCACAAGGTCACCTCTCAACCTTCTCTTGCGAAGGCTGAAAAGATCCAGGTTCTCTAATCTTTCCTCATAGAGCTTGGCCTGCAAGCCCTTAACCATACGAGTGGCCCTTCTCTGGACCCTCTCCAGGTTATCCTCATCCCTCTTGAAGTGTGGTGCCCGGAATTGCACACAGTACTCCAACTGCAGTCTGACCAGTGCCCGATAGAGGGGAAGTATCACTGTAACAGGCGCGGTCCTCCAGGAGGGCAGTGGTCCCCTTAGGGCCCCCCTCCCCTTTCCAAGTCAGCCCAAGGGCACACCTTCTCACCCGCCACATCTTTGTTTAGGTAAAGTTGGGAGGTTGCCTCAAGTCTCCTTGGCAGGGTTAGCTGGGACCTCTGTCCTCTTGTTTTTCTGGATCCACCAGGGGGTCTCCCTGTATAATGGGTGCTTCCCAGGCACCCTAGTCTTATGGGCTACACGTGGCTCCAATCACCCCGATACCATGCCCCAAACCTCGCAGATGGGATAGACATTGTTTGGTCAAAATACACTTGCTCCCCTTCTAAGGCCTTCCTCTGTACCATCACCCACTCTTGGGCCTTCTCTGTACGTCTCTATGCTAGTGCCCCCTCCTGGGCTCTCTCTAGTATACTGCCCCTCCCTTCGGGCTCTCTGCACCCACACTTGGGCCTCTCAGCGTGGCCCCCTTCCTGGGGCTTGTGGTGCCCAACTTGGGCCTCTCAATGTTGCCCCCCTTCCTGGGGCTCACTGTGCCCACACTTGGGCTTCCTAATAAAAGCAGCTCCTTATCAGGGGCTCCCAGTGCCCAAACTTGGGCTTCTGAATGTTGCCCCCTTCTTGGGGCTCTCTGTGCTCACACTGGGCCTCTCACTAAGGCGCCCGGGCTCACCGTGTCCAACGTGGACTCCTTAAAAGTGCTGCCCCCCTTCTCTGGGGCTTGCTATGCCACACATTGGGACTCTTCAAACGCCCCTCTCTGGGGCTTGCTGTGCCCCCGCTGGGCTTCCCAGTAAGACTGCCCCCTCCCTGGGCTCACTGTGCCCACGCTGGGCTCCCTATGAGGATTCTGCGCCCTCACTGGTGCTGGAGTCCCCACACTGCCGTGGTTGCCCCTGAGGATACTGCGCCTTCACTGGCACTAGGGCCCCACACCCCTGTGGGCCCCTATGCGATTTCCTCCAACCCCTAATAGCCCCATCCAAACCACCAGTGTTCAAACACTAACAAAACAAACACAAGCCTTCTGGCTATAACTTAACTTAAGGCTGCCTGGCTATAACAACATTGCTCCCTTGACCCAGAGCTGCCATCCTTCAGTCTGCAGCGCTCGCGTCTTTACTCCAGGAACTCCTGCCTTTCTGGCTGCTAGCAGGGAACTGCTAGCCTGGCCTCAGTCCTGGGCTTTATGAGGGCCAGGCCCTGTCCCCTCCGGTCAGCTGACTTCCTGGTTGCCCCGGGCAACCTGCAGCTGTGCTCGTTAGGTCCTGCCAGGGCTCTCTCCCTGACAGTTTCCACTTTCTAGGAGGATCTATTCGTCATGCATCTGCTGATGGATGATAAAGTGCCATTGGCTTTTCTGATGGCCACTAGGATTCCAAGATCCCTTTCCACTTCTGTGCCACCCAGCAGGTCATTCCTTAGGCAGTAGGTGTGCTGGACATTTTTCCTCCCTAGGTGCAGCACTTTGCATTTCTCTTTGTTGAACTGCATTCTGTCATTTTCTGCCCACTTGTCCAACCTGTCCAGGCCTGCTTGCAGCTGTTCCCTGCCCTCCCGCGTGTCCACTTCTCCCCATAGCTGTGTCCTCTGTCCAAGTTTGCAGATTACATTTCACTCCCTCGTCCAAGTTGCTGATGAAGACATTGAAGAGTATCGGTCCAAGGACCGAGCCCTGCAAGATCTCACTGCCCACACCCTTCCAGGTTGATACCAGCCCATCCACCACGACTCTGGGTGCAACCCTCTAGCCAGTTCGCCATCCACTGGACTGTGTAGTCATCCAAGTCACAACCTCTTAACTTGTTCGCCAGTATGGGGTGGGATACCATATTAAAGGCCTTCCTGAAGTCTAAGTATATGACATCCACCCCTCTTCCTGTGTCTAGGTGTTTCGTAATCTGGTCATAAAAAGAGACTAGATACGTCAGGCACGATCTGCCTGCTACAAACCCATGCTGGTTTTCCCTCAGCATAATTTGTCCTGCTGGACTCTTGCAAATATGAGCCTTGATAATTTTTTCAAAGATTTTGCCAAGGATGGAGGTGAGACTGACTGGCCTATAGTTGCCCGGGTGCTCCTTCCTCCCCTTCTTGAAAATGGGGACCACTCTTGAAAATGGTGTGAAATGAAAATATCTCCCTGCACTCAGCTTTTCCCCAGGCTCCTTCTCAGTGTAGAGGAAAGTGGCCCCTCCCCAGCCCCATGGCCAGCTCTCCACGCTGCAGCTGCTTGCAGGCTGCACAAGGCTGTCCTGAGCAGGCACAGGCAGCCCCAGGTGGGCTGTGAATGACTGCAGCGTGGGGTGCCGGCCATGAGGCAGGGGAGGGGCTGCTTCCCCCCCACACGCATGCACTCAGCACTGTCTAGTAACCCGGCCCTGCTGCCAGCCTGGGCCCCACACCGGCTCTGGGCTCACCCATCAGGGCTGCACATGGCGACAGCAGCTGTGGCCCCCTCACTTGCCACGCTGGGCAGTGCTTGCCACCACTGTCTCTGGGCTGCCCAGCTCATGAGCTCTAAGTGGGTAGCAACAGCCAGCGCTGCCCTGCGTGGCAAGTGGTGGGTGGGCTGCAGCTGCTGCTGCTGCCAGCAGGTGAGCCCAGGCTGGCAGTGGGGCTGGGTTACAAGTTTGTGCTGAGCGTGGGGGAAAGTGGCTGCTCACTTGTCCCATGGCCGGCACTTCACGCTGTAGCCTCTTGCAGCCTATGTGGGGCTGCCTGTGCCTGCTCCAGACAGCCCCGCATAGGCTGCAAGCACCTGCAGCAGGGAGTGCCAGCCATGGAGTGGGCTATAAGCCGCTTTTCCCTGTGCTCAGCTCCAGCTGCTTCCCTGCTGGCAAGCAGGGGGTTGGAGTTATGCACTGCCCCCCACCTGTACCATAGGACTGGGGGGTACTGGGAATTAGCAGGTGTGGGGGCCTGCACTGGTGTCCCAGGGCCGGTGCCAGCAGGGCCTAAAGCAGGGTGGCAGAAACATGGGGTCCCAGCTGGCAGTGGCTTTATGGAGCCAGGCCAGCTCCTCACTCTCCCTGCTGGTGCAGCCCAGCCCGGTTCATAGTTTCATAGTAGGTAGGGTTAGAAGGGACCTTAGCAGATCATCAAGTCTGATCCCCTGCCCTGGGCAGGAAAGGATGCTATGGTCAAACGACTCCAGCAAGGTGATTGTCTAGCCTCCTTTTTAAGACCTTCAGGGTAGGGGTGAGCACCACTTCCTTTGGAAGTTGGTTCCAGATCCTAGCCGTCCTGACTGTGAAGTAGTGCCTCCTGATGTCTAGCCTGAATCTACCCTTAGTCAATTTATGGCCATTGGTCCTCATTACCCCTGGTAGTGCTCAGGGGAACAGGGACTCACCCACTGTTTGCTGGTTCCCCTTAACGAGTATGTAGACAGCCAGCAGATCACCTCTCATCCTTCTCTTGTGGAGCCTGAACAGGTTCAGGTCCTATAGCCTCTCCTCATAGGGCCTGCCCTGCTGACCCCTGATCATGCGAGTGGCCCTCTCAGTGCTATCCACATCCCTCCTGAAGTGCAGCGCCCAGAACTAGACGCAGTACTCCAACTGCGGCCTGACCAGTGTTGCACAGAGGGGGAGGATCACCTCCTTGGACCTGTTCATGATGAATCTGTGGATGCATGACAAGGTGCGGTTAGCCTTCCTGGCTGTTCCACAGACCCCTGTTAGCCTGTGCCCTGCTTTGGGCGCCACTGGTGCTGACCCTGTGACATTGCTCCCAAGACATTGAGACATTGGTCCCAAGATGGTGACCAGGCACCTGTCAAGGGGTAGGGCTACCCATGCAGCCCTTGACAGCCTGCCAAAACTGGGTAAACAGCCCTCTGCCTGAAATAATTGCCTGCCCCTGGTTTAAATCCACCAGTTGTCTGATTTTAATATGGTCATTCTCTTGAACCTCAAAGAGAGAGAGAGGAATATAATTCTGTAAGTAAATTTCAAGGAACACCCTTGTGCTACATTGGAGCTCTCTGTTCTAGCTCCTTTGTCTGTGACTTAAGAAGTGTGCCTAAAATTAATATTAAAAAACTAAAAAAAATATGGACTGGGCTTCAAAATGAAATGTTCTCTAAATCTTAATAGTTTTAGTTGTAGATTTGCTTAAATTGAAAGTTAAAGTGGACCAATCAGATTTCCTACGCTTGGATTCTGTTTGTTTGTTATTTTGAACACTGTCTGATTTATCTTGCACTACTCTTTCAAACTCAAAACAAACAAATTTACATGTGTAAAATAATTTCTGTGTCTGTAGAAGCTAAGTGCAAAGAGGAAGAAGGAAAACTCAAATTTGTTCATACCTTGTTCAGAGTTCTATATTACCATTTTTAATACCAGACAAGGGGGGAGGGGCTGTTGGGGGTGCAGAGGGCAAAGGGGTCACCTAACTTCCCCCCACCCACAGTTTTATTTTTCTTGCTATAGCTATGGAAAGGGGACAAATTCAAGGCAAAACTCCAGTAATTAGATTGTATAGCAAGAAAATTATAACAAATTTATATATTTTCCGCGTACAGAATCTGATTACTGGGGGAATTGTCTTGTAGTCAAGTAAATAAGGTAACTGTCTGTGCTAACTCAGCTATTGAACCTGGAAATAATTAGGCTGAAGTCTTCATTGAGATATTGACAGCAGGCAGCTTCAGTGAAAAGCCAAATAATATGTCAGGATGCATAATAAGCATAAGTAATGATATGAAAATATTATGACACATACATTAATAATGTGCTCTAATTGAGAATACTACACTTTCAGTCTGGGCGCCTGTGTGGAAGAGGTACTACAGAATCAGAAGAGATTCAGAGAAGGGTACAAAAAGAGTGAAAAGTTGAGATTTATTTACTAGAGAAGACTGTTGGGAAAAGAGATGCATGCTAAACGCATGTAAAATAATATATAGTCTATATTCATAGCTTCCTGTTTCTCTCTTGTGTCACAAAAAATAAGGACATTCAATGAAACTGAAAGGCGAAAAATTCAGAACTGCTGAAAGGGAAATAAGTTTTCACTTGATAAAGCTCAGTACTATAGGGTGTCAATGAATCAAAATTTACAGGACGCTAAGGAGGACTAAAAATGTCTATGGGTAATGAATATTTGTTTCATTAATTTTTATGAGTTTTTAGAAGGGATTAAAAAAACTCCATGCTTCAAAGTTTAAGCAAATGTATATTAGGGATTAGTTATGAGTCCTTTGTAAGGGTATAGTATCCCACACCTGCTACTTCTGTGATAAGTATATCTTCTTCTGTTGGCTATGGTAAGTGATGGGACTATGTGAACTATAAATCTCATATTTCTGTTTAAAAAAAAAAAAGGTCACACATGAATTAAAGACTCTTATCCAAATTTTCTGACCCTCACTTTAAAAAACAGAAACAAAGAGGTAGTTTGAAAAGATGCACTATCTAAAGCATATTAGAGCTTCTTGTTCTGAAATTCACATTTAAGGTACAGTACAGGGGTTTTTTTTAGAAGAAATATATTGTTTAAAACAAATGTTTTGTATTCAAAGGAATATAACAATTCAGTATAGCAAATTTTATCTTGCAAAATAAGGTGATTAGTCAAGCAGGCTTCCTACTTCATTTCTGCATGTTGGGTTTGAGCTACTAAGCTAGTCAGTACTTGATGTTTAAGGAGGATCAGTTGCATCTAAGATAATGCTTTGAATTAACATTAATTGCAGTTATACGTTCATATCCTATTATCGCTTTTGTATTGGGTCCAATATGTGGTAGGTGTGATTCAGAACATATGAAGGACAGGATAGTTTTTGAGGCACTTAGTCTAAGGTTTTTCAAAATAGTCTATATTCCTTCAGTTGAAGAACGTTTGCATGAGTTAACATGATTAATTCTGTTCTAGATATACTTTCTATTTGGGGTTGAGGAAGGTTGGTTTTGTCCCCTTTATATGGACCGTTATAATTTTACTGTTGCCGAGTGGTGCAGACGATGTGCTTGGGGGGATGTGGACCACTGATTGTGAACTGGATGTGTAACCATCTGGTTTGTTAAAGCTACCCAGGAGAGACCTGGACCACTGCTAGTGGGGATTATCAGTGCCTTGCTGAGAGAGAGCAGGGTAATGGACATTCCTAAATCAGCAGTTATCTGGCCTGTGCTCAAGAAACCAGTGCTTGATGCTGACTCCTTAGCTACTTATTGTGGGTGTCAAGTATAGTTGGCAGGGCTGTGGCCATGAGCCCAGATGGCAGGTGGGTACTTTTGACCAATGGAGCAGAATTAGGCACAGACACGTACTGGTTAAACTGAGATGGCTTTACTTACACTGTTGATGTACACAGACTCGCACTATCGATGTACACAGCATAGGCACTTCTGTTATAGTTGTACCAGGTAGAGCTCTAAACAACACACAGGATATTTTCAAGCATGCAGGGCTCAGGGTATGTCAGGATGGTTGGCGACGGGGAGTTGTTGGTGGGTGGTCAGTCTGCCAAGTTTACTCTGAGATGTACGCGGAGTTCCAACTTGGGTGGAAACTGCTCTGGCTTTTATACGGCTAGTGGGCCAATTGCTAGTCACCAGGTAGGAATAATTTACAACAAGCCAATGGGTGGCGCTCACTTGCACAATGCAATTGTTAGGCTTGCCGGGAGCTGTTCACTGCACCAGGGTTTTCTCACCATGCCAAGAAATTCCGTCACACCGAGGAATCTTGTGCCGAGAAATTCCACTGTGCCGAGGCATTTTTAACTGCTGAGTACTGACACTTGTTGCCCAGTCTCCAACCTCTCCTTGGGAAAGGTCATTAAAGTTTGGTTGCCCAGAGTTCCAGGTGCATTTGGATGTTACTGGATTCCTGAACCCTTGTCAGTCTGGCTTTTGTCTTAGATATAGCAGAGATTGCATTTGTGGCCTTGGTTGATAATCTTCTCCTTGAGATTGACAAGGGAAATTGTGCTCTTCTAATCTTACTAGATCTTTCAGTAGTCCTGGATACAGTTGACCATGAGGTACTGCTAAAGTGTTTACATGACTTGGTGGGTATTCCTGGGACCACTCTAAATTAGTTCCACTCTTTTCTAGCAAAGAGATTCCAGATGGTGATGATGAGTAAGTGCTTGTTCTCCCCTTAGGACCTTTCCTGTAGGGGTCTCCCAGTGGTCCATCTTGTTACCCCTTTTGTTTAATGTGCATCTAAAGCTGCTAGGCAAGATTGTGGAGGTTTAGAGTGAGGTGCCATCTGTATGCTGCTGATGCCTGGCTACAACTCTCAGTCCCTGACCCTTCGATCTCAGTCTTTTCCCATTGTGTGACTAGGTGGGGATTGGATGCAGGTGAGCCAGTTGAAATGGAACCCAGACAAGACGAAGGTGATGGGCAAATTGCTTTGTTTAAAGGGGAACTGGGACATCTATCATTGTGGGGTTCAGCTTTTCGTCACTCAGGGACACAGACTTGAGGTGCTTTTGGATCCTCTGCTGCACCTGGATCTTAAAGTGGCAGCAGTGGCTAGGAGATTCAGATTAAGATGTGGCTACAGTTGCATTGCCCTCCACATGGGGCTACCCTCGAAGGTCATGTGAAAGCTTGCAGCTAATGCAGGTTGTGGCAGCACATCTTTTGACAGGGGCAAGTCTTCAGGGGCATGTAGTTCCAGTGCTCCAGAGTGTGCATTGGATCCCAATAGCTTTCCCAGTGTAATTTCAAGATGCTGGTTTTGACTTATAAGGCCCTAAAAGGTCTGGGCCCTATACACCTAAAGGACTGTCATCTCCCTTCTGCCCCATTGCTATCCCTAAGTTCAGTGAGAGCAACTTCCTACAAATACTGTTAGTCCACCAAGTTTGCTTGGTGAAAACATGAGGTTCTTCTCAATAGTTGTTCCCCAGCTTCAGAATTTCCTCCGTTTGGAAGCCTGCCAGACCTGAGTCTGGACATCTTTTGGGGGCTCTGTAACACCTTCCTAACTGGGCAGGAGTTCAGCAAACAGAGCTAAGCTTGGATATTGTTTTTGGGGAGTTTGTTTTAGGTTAACATTCTAGTTACCTTTTTAAGTTGCTTTGTTTTCTTGTTTGTACTGTTTTATATGTTGTTATTGGTCCTGTGTTGTAAGCTGCCCCAATTCTTTGTTGAAGGGCAGTATATGTATCAAATAAAGAAATAATGAGGGAATTGCATTTTATTTCAAGTTTTCACTGTACTTTTGGCTGTTGAGAATAGTCTTCAGTGTGGGTGTGTCAACACAAGATGCTACGTTGCCGTGGTGACAAGCTATGGAAACATAGCTTATCGCTATGGCAGGCACATACCATGCCACCAACACTACTGTGCAGTAGCAATGAGCAGTAGGGTTAGAAATGACCCATGTGCCTCTGGGACTGCATAGTAACAACTGTGCAGTCAGGGCCATGTGTGGATGTGCCTGATGTCTCCTTAAACAAATCTAAACCAAAGCAAACTCCTCCTCTTCCTTTTTACTGACCTGCTAAAACAAATTGGTATTCCTAGTGCTTAATAGCTACCATATTCCAGCCCAGAAATTATTGTTCTGTCATACAGTTTGTAAAGGACTTCTGGGGCTCCTCTGGACTTCACAGGCTATCTGTATACACATAAACTGAGTTTCAGCTTCTGTCCAATAGACTCCATTATGAGGTTAAGAGGCTTTTAACTTCCTCAAATTTCCCCCTTGCCTCACAGGCTTAACCTCAGAAATGCCACCATTATAGTGATAATCACTTACTTGTTGGTCCTGTTTTTTCCATAATAGGTTGCAGTTTAATACTGATCAAATGAAGCTTCTGGGCTTCGACTTTCTTCTTTATTAGGATAACTCAAGCACCTGGGTCTGCAGAGGCAGAAACAGACACCACAAAACCCAAACAGCAAACTTTACAGGCTGTTGAAGAGGGATTGTTGATTACAAGTTTAAAAACTGTTTAATTCTAAGTTTCCACATTGTGTAAAATGATCTTGGAGGGCTGACATAGTTGCTACAGTAGCAAACATGTAGCAAAAATTCTTCATTTTTTACTTTTTTTATGAACGTGCCATCATAAAATTCTCTATCTTAGCATGTAGGTCTGTGCAGGTTAGGAACTTCTTTCCTCTCCTGAAATGAAGCAGCGTTTTGTCTTATCCTTAGATAATTTCCCAAAAGGCAGCATTTTTGCTGTATCTTTGGTTTATATATATTTTGTCAGCAAGAAACAGAGGGAAATAGGAGTAAAATCTACATCAGGGCTGTCCAGATTCTAAACCTCTAGGGGTTGTATGCTCCATGGGCTGCATCAGGCACACTGTGGGGGTGCCTCACTGTGCGCTGCACCATGCAGATGCTGCAGTTCCTCCTGGGCATGGCCCTGGCCTCACCCTCCCTCTCCCTGCTGCTCCTGGAAGGCAGGAAGGGGAGCTGGGGAGGAGGTAGTCTGGAAGAGAGGAGGAGGTAGCCTGAGGGTGGGTAGGGGTGAAGGGAAGGGGAAAACCTGCATATTAACCTCTTGCAGGTTATCAGTTGGACAGCCCTAATTTAGATCACTTCAAAACAGTTCAAAGGAAAGGATAAAATACTGTTCCTCTGGGAACTGGGGTGTAGATTGTAGCTGTGTTGGTCTGAGGACATAGGCAGACATGATTCTTTGTGTAAATATGAAGTATTTTATTAGACCAACTCAAATAGTTGGAAAAATTCTTCTTTGCACATTTTTGGGCATAAATACCCTTTGTCAGGGCAAAGAAGCAGAGCACACCAACTGCAAATGCTTCCTCAGCCTGACAAAAGCTTGCAAAGAAGAATTTTTTTCAACTATTTGAGTTGATCTAATAAAAGATACCCATATTTACCCAAAGAACCTTGTCTGTTTATCTCGTGGAAATAATTCATATAATTTTTTTTTTCCCCCATAGCAGAGTATAAACTGTTTTTATGTCTGACCTCCTTTTGGCTCTATCTTATTTTTGTTAAATATGCAAAAACTTGTGGCATAGGATGTGTATGCTGGTACTTTTACAAAGCAGTATTTTGTGTATATACTATACACACATCTAAAATATTCCTTCAGAATGGATATGTATACTAGGATTTATATTTATATTTTTTAAAGGAAAATGGCTAAATATTTGTATGAGTCATGCTCCATAAAAGATGCTGTGAAGAACCAAAGTTTTTTGTTTTGTTTTGTTTTTTAATAAACAGTGGATCTTAATTGTGTACTTGCTGAGTTTCTTCTCTTTTGAGTTCATTGCAAATGCCCAAGATGACTTTAAAAAAATTATCAAGTTTTAACACATTGTTAAAAGATTATGCAGGGAACCTTGATTTAGTATGTGATATATCCGTTGATAAAAATACCATTTTACAATATGGTCATTAATGAGGATAATCTTTTTACAATACTTACTGAAATTCTGGTGGGGTTTGCATTTTAACATTAGTCATAGTTCTAGGACAACCAAAGTATTACATTTATGGAAGTCCTTTACAGGTGGACTGGGAAAAATAAGAATAAGCAGATATGTTAGGAAATGTATTTAAATGTGACACTTTGAAGCATAATTAGTTTAATTTGAATTGCATTTGTCTTGAGTTTGAACTACTATTGCAAAGCTTAGTGTGTCAAACTATGAAACTTTGATCATTGAGGGATACTTATTATCTCAAGTTTACACTTTCAGTATAAAACAAAGTTGGCTTCAAAAGGAAAATATGCCTCATTAAAAGAAAGCTGCACCCATTTTGCTCAGCGCAGGCTTCTGAGTGTGCACCTGGTAAGAAGCACTTCTCATCCTGTATAAATTGTCAAATGTATTTCAGAATTTTGAATTGAAATTTAGTATTTTGAGCCTTCTGGAGATGGCTACTGAAAAGTGACAGGGTTTGACATCATCAATATGAAAGGCCAACTTCACAGCCTGCAAAGCAGTTACTTCAGTAGTTTACAAGTTGGAAGACCGTTCTTGTTTAATAAGCATTTTCTACATTGAATATTTTTTTCTGATGGTTAAACAGGTAATTATTAAAGTATTGCAGAGGCAGTACTGTCATGCAGGTGATAAGAAGTTTGGGGCTTTTTACCATTATTTATTTTCAAACATCTTGACTTAGTCTCTTGACTTTTTTTAATGTATTCTGCACATAGTGAACATGGTTAATTGTAGTTTTAAAAAACTTTGTTTTGCTTCATAGATTCATTTGCCTATCAACTAATGCAAAATTACTTTTTCCTCGCAACATTAAAGAACAGTGCTCTGTACACAGAATGAACTGGGTAATGCTACTTATTTGACTGATCAGAACTTGTTCTGTAACACTGTATCTACAATCCTATTTTTTTCCTCCGTAACAGCAACAGCTGGGACGAACATGTCTTTGAATTGGTTTTGCCAAAAGCCTGTATGGTTGGACATGTGGACTTCAAATTTGTGTTGAATTCAAACATCACAAACGTTCCACAAATTCAAGTGACTTTACTGAAAAATAAAGCTCCAGGCTTAGGGAAAGTCAATGGTAAGAAAAATGTAAAAAGTATCTGTCTAATGAGATCTTCTTTTCTCAAATTCTCTACTTACATGGTTCTGATATTTCAGATTTTACATAATCATAGTGAGCATTTTTAATTTGCAGTTACCTCAGCTTTTCTCTTATTTCTAAGCAATGATCTAATTATTTCTACAATTTATCTTTTAATTTGGTAATATTGAAAACATAAAATAATTGAGAACTAGCCTAAGTTTTTTAACTAAAATTCTTCTACCTTACATAAAAGTAATAAGTAGAATTGAATTCTCATCTTCTGTAGATTCTGAGGATGCATTAAAAGAAGGTTGTAGTCAAACACAAATGTCATTAGGAATTGTGAGATGATAGGGATTCTTTATTCCATCTTTTCTTAATCAGAAAACCTTTTTAAATTTGTCTCCCTGCTTTTTTTTTTTTTTTTAACTCTAGAGCATAATTGGAAATTCATTTTTTAAATGTCTGTGCTTATAAGGTTTTATGGGGTACCTTACTAAAAATAACTAATGCTTTAATGCATCAAAAAGTTGGGGAAGATAACCTCTCAAAGAGGTTGAGCTTCTGAGATCACATCCATATTGTGATTGGGAATTGGTCCCTTCCTTCAGTTCTTCACCTTCCCTTTGGCTGGGGAAGAGGGACTATATGAGCCACTTGGCTCCCTGATGGCCATGTGGCCTGTCTCCTCTCCCTATCTCCTACCCATCTAAATGTTGCATGCTTTCCAGAAGCTTTCCTCACAGCGGCTTAACTTTCCTCACAGTGTTTTGCAGGCACAGTTGGAAAGAAATTGGAAGATTGTTTAGTTAATAGCAACTTGTGATTGGTCTCTACTGTTGAATAAGGGCTAAAAATGCAGGTTCTTAGGGCCACGGGACATAGGATATTAAATCAGGAGTATCAAACTCAAGCCACATGGGCTGGATGAGTAGTATAGGTCCAGTCTCTGGGCCAGACAGGGCCCACAAACAGTTCAGTTTAGTGTACAGGATCTGATGAGCACGCAGCTCTAGCCACATGGGCAGTGTGTGTGCCAGCCTAGATAAAGACCCATGGACAGCATGCATGCTGGACCAGATGAAAGGACTTCATGGGTCAGATCTTAAACACTATAGCATTAGACCTTGCACTTGTAGGAAAAGATGAGACTGCACAAATTTGCAGATGTAGATTATCTCTCTAACTACTGCTTCTTGCCCTGTAAGGGGAGAGGAGCACAATTCAAGTGTTAAGTGAACTGCAAGGGTTATGGAGGTTCAGTTGTTCCAGGACAGCGTTCCATGTAAAACCAGTTGAAAGCCAGAGGGAACTGCATGGTGCCCTTCTTCAGTTTTAATTTATTTATTTTTTTTTTAAATCATAGCCTGCCACTGTAAATTCATCCTAGATGTGTGTCATTTATTTGGTTGCATGTCCTGGTCAACTGTAAATTGAGAGAGTTTTAGATGGAAATACAAACTCTCACGTGCGTGTTCAAGCAAACTGGCAAACAGTGCTAGCATGTTTGGTATAAAATACAATCTTAGGACAAAAAATTATTAGTAGAAATTGTTTGACTAGCTTTAAAAAATTCCCAGATAGTGGTCTGCTTGCAAATAATCTACAGACTAGGGTTTAATATGCTTATTATTTTGCATGACTTTTCTACATCTAGTTTAATAATGAAAACTGGCAGAAGCTCCCTAGTTTTGTACTGGAGCAGATTTGTTTTGTTGATCTTTGAGGGAAAAATGATAAATCTGAATTGTGAACACTTCTTAGTGGAAAATGGAAGCCTTAAATTTCAGAGCTTTGCTCTTTTTTTCTACAGAAGCAGCAGTAGACAGACAGATCACATTTCCTTTATCTCCAGCTCCTAATGTTGAAATGGAGAGAAATGGAAAGTCAACAGTGGTTGAATTCAGTGAAGAAATGCAGAACATGGATATAGAAGAACCACAGTGTGAGTTCACTTTATATGATCATACCATATATTTATATTTTGGAAATTATTAAAATTTGAAGAAAATGCTTAATTCATATTGCAATACCTGTATAAACCTTTAAAGGTAAGTAAAGACTGATGCAAATTGTCTTTAGATTTAAAGTCTGTTCAGTACTACTTAATGTAATCTTGCATTGTTGCTTCTCTTTCTCAGTAAACGGTTGAAAGCAAAAAAGAAAAGTGGAGGCTCTGCTTTGTATTTAGAAGTAGATCAGTGTATTTATCTGAATAGAGAAATATGATGCAGTAGATTTGGTATGATACCTTTCAAGCACATCTGTCATGTCTTTTGCTTTAACAGTAGTTTTAATTGTTGCTTCTCTTACATAGCTTTCATATAGAATTTTCTTGGCATGCCTATTTCTTGGTTTGTAGTTCAAAGTGTAACATTTCAGGCTATAAATTCTTAGCTTGTCAAATTATCCTCACAGCTTATTAAAATTGCTTAGTCCCCCCATTCCCTATTTAGCTCATTACAGCAGGTCTCTCTTGAAAAGCCTCTGAGAGAGTAGGTTCTGCAATAGAACTTGGAAGGGTATCAAGTTGAATCTTTGTGGAGGTGCCTGGTACCTAAAAAGCAGTGGGGCTGAATAAGCACCACCAGTGTCCACTGTTTTCTCTGTTATTTCCTAGCAGCAGCATCATAGGTTGCAGACAGACATAACATGTAAACCTTTTTTAAATGCTGTTTAAACCACTAGTATCTAAATGTACATGTCAATTTAGAATAGTTTAAACTTCCTAGAACTGTCCCAAAGCACACCTAGTTAATTGCGTGTTATTTTCAATTGGTCCTCTTTGAACCTGTTTATTACATGCAGACAACCAGGCTTTTCGTAAGTAGTGCTTGCTCTGTTCTTGTGCCCCTTTCCCTTTTTCCCAACCCCCACATGGTAACTTGGGTACTCTGTTATGCAGTCAAAACTCTGGTGCCTCACCTGCATTGCCTGTGCTTGATCCAGTCCATGCTGTCTCAGGATGATTTAGGTCGGAAGTATAGTTGGATATTATATACATAAGGTACTCCTGACTCTGAGAGGCTGGGGACTCTGTGGGCGCTTCCCAATGTTTTTGCAGCTTTTAAGCATTTCCCCTGAAGTTGCTTGTCAGTTCTATTCAGTTGGTTGTAACTGACCAAGCTTTGAGACATCCAGGTTGATTTGGGTTGGGAGGGGAGGGCAGGGGAGGGAGTGGGTGCTTTTGTGTTCCTGGGGGGCTGTTTAAGGCTCTTAAACAACATGTTCTATGCTCTTCTCTGCCTCCCCCCTCCCCCTGTTGGTCAGTTTAATTCCTTTCTTGGTAACTGATGTGAATGCCTTGGGCAGACACACTGAGCACCCATATTTTTCTTGGGAACCGAGAAACAGGGGTACCTTTCTACCCACCTGGCCACCCCAGATCAACCTGGGATGTACCATAGCCTGGACATTGACTCTAAATAGAATTAAATTTTGATAAAGCAGCTTGTGGGAAAGTGCTGTTTAAAAGCACTCTGAAGACTTTGGGCCCCTCCCAGAATACCCAGCTCCATGGGAAACCAACAGAGGTTCAGTCATGCGCTTCATTTGGACACCTCTGAGGAGAGGTAGTCAGCAGTAGCCTTAGCCAAAGATTAAGGGCAGTCTTGCACTGGAACACTCGGCTCCTGGGAACCGAAAAGCAGGCGTCTAGGCAGAGGCATACATTTACACCAGGAACCCCCGTTTTGGGATACCACCACACAGATTTTTGGTAAAGCGTAGGAATGTTTTTTATTGAACTCAGTGAGAAGGAGGATCAGAAATTTGCAGTAGCAGGGGATTAGTGTTGTCTTCCTTGGCATCCAGCCGATTGGGATCTTCCTCCCCAATTTACAGAATCCAGGGGAAGCTGAGGCACTGAACACTAGCAGGCACTGGGTAGTTGCAGCTACTATCTGGTGGCAGTTTGAAACCCCTGCAATGCCAAAAAAAGGTGACTGTTCTACTTGGGACCCTTAACAGTGTGTGCACAGACACCTTTAAACTGGGGCAGTTGTGAGACGGTTCCAAATCAGTGACACTTGCTGGCACTGTTCCATTGTTAAGTCTGTCTGCACCCTTAATTTGTTTTTTTTTTCTCCCTTTTTCTTTTCATGGTGTCAGATTTATGTAGAGTAAAACTAGGATCCCTGTTGAAAGGGCTGTTGGTCGAGTAGGTATGGAAAAGAACCTTGGACGGACAGCTCTTGGTGACTAAGAGGATTCTAGTACATTGCCAGAGAGAGAGGAATGTTCCATTTCTTTCCTGTTTCTTCTTCATCCAACCCATCCTCCCACCTTGTTACTCCATTTTCAAAACTGAAAATTGCAGATTTGTTGATCGGACATGTTAGACCACGACTCCATGCAGCACCCAACAACTAGGGAGACGACGGTCCAATTGCCCACGGATCCTAGTACTCATTAGCCAGAGCACAGCAGGGAGCAAACACCAGTGCACATTGCTCGCAACAGCTTTTATTCAGAATGGAGATGGCTTCGGGAGAGCTCCCTCACCAACAGAATATGGGGAACAGCATTGGACATTAGTTCTTTTTTTCACATTTGATACACCTTGGTTCATACATATTAACGTTTACTCCACCCTTGCTCCACTGCTGGTTCCACCCATTCCTCCTCCCATCTCAAGCTTCACTTCTGTTTGCTGTTTGCTTCCTTAGCTTGGTATTGCCCATGCATTTCATTCATTTACATGCCTCTCTGCTAAGAGTGCATGCATGAGACTTTGACCCCTCTCTTCTCCTGGTCGCCTGCAGTTTCTCACTGATTTCTGCTGGGTTTTTTTTGTTGACTTCAGCACCATCTCCAAGGCCATACTGCTTTTGTCTCCTGACAATAGATGGTGGGCTATTCTATTTTTAACACATCATGCACTTTGCATCCTACCTCCCCTGTTAAGATTCCACTTACTTAAGCATTAGCTAAGTTAGTTGCTTTTATTATATCAGATAGCCTTGTGACCACCAGCTTTTTGCTGAAACACAGGAAGAAGACTTCATTCAGCTGCACACTCAGCACCCCCAGATTCCATATTGTTATCCCCAACATCCAAAATCCATGTCATTATCCTAACAGGAAGGGAGAAAAGTTTCTGTTTATACTTCTCGCTTGCTCTCTCTTGTTCTCTCAATTAGCTAATTCTGATGTCCTGTTTCCAAATTTTAGTTTTAATTGTACCTTTTAGTACCTTGTTTCTTGCTTTATTTCAATTATGTGGTCTTAATTTTGTTTTTCTTGACTACTTATTTTGTCAGTTCTCACTGTTAGTCACTTACCTTCCTTCAGCACTTAGCAGCTTTGCTGTCATTTTCCACTACCTTATATCAGATGCATGCTTCTTCCTACCCAGTCTCATTTCATCACTTTGTTTGTGTAGATAAGGAAGAAAGAGATTGGCTATGAAAGTACATCTGGCTGGAAACGTATTCTGCAGCTTCAGGTGTCAGTGGTCTTGGTGGGCTTCTGATCATCTGTGAATTCATCTGAGAAATTCCATGTTTGCTTGTCTGTAGGTCATCAGAAGCAGGGACTTGTTGGATTGGAACAGCACCTATTTTTGGTCTGATTAAGATAGAATGGGTCAACTTAGATGGAAGGAGTGTTACTTGGAGGAAATAGTCTCTGTAGCATTAGCTCCTAGGCTAAGTGACAATACAAGACTTGATGGCATTTTAGTTATATGTTGGTCAGGTAAACTTACACTTTTTAATATTTCTGTAAAGAATACATTTAATATAACCATTAATTAGATGCAATGTGTGGATTCATGTCATCCATTACAATGGATTTACTGCCAGTCGCTTCTTTTACTAAGCATAATTTTTAATGACTTTTTTTGGTATTTTCAAGCCCTGCTGTTAAAAATATTCTGTGCTTTAGAAAACAAACCAGCTGAACATATTTCATGGTTATCTCTTCTTTTTTTTTAAAAAAAAAGAAAAAAGAAAATTACTCCAGTGCCTGTGAAAAGATTAAAAACAGTTGCCAGAATTTATTTTGACAGCATCTCTTACAAAGATTACCCTGGAGTTCACAGTGGTAGGATCTATAGACATGTGCAAGCATGTGCATTTGTTTTTTGCCTAGGGAGTTTTGGGCCAATTGTATGTTGACTCACTGCTTACAAAAACTTGTATTGTTATTCTTTTTTCAAAAAGTTTAAATTAATTCTGTGATGCAGTAGATGCTTGTCACTAGCAACATACATGTGTCCTGGTATCCTGCTGACCCAAATTCTGCCTTTTGAAGCATGATTCACACTGGCAGTCTTTACTCTAATACAGCTGTTTTAGTATTGCTGTTGACCTTTTTTGATAAACAGCTACAGTCCATGCTGTATTTTTTCAATAAGTTTATTTTATGTATTTTTAATAACAGTTATGTGAGACAACTTTGCAGCTGTAATAATGTTTATTTGTTATTTTTATTAAAGTATTCTACAACCATTCATTTACTATTACATTTTTAAATGTACAGTTTTTGGTGCATTTTTAAAAAGTTCTCTAAGTTGAAAAGCATTTTAGGAGTGTCTGTATACTATAAAGTTCTACTATGAAGTATACTCTGCTGTGGGTATTAACTTGTGAATTAATTGCTCATTACTGGTAAAAAGCACTCAGTTATTATGCAGTTCAATTTTGGTTTTTGGAGGAGAGATTCAGTGCCCCAAAAGACCTTTAGGCCCTTTTACCAAGTCTTTTTTAGCTGTTAGAAGTGTAAAAAATATATTCAAAGCTTTCAATGCCTCTTGCTTTTTCTGAAGTAGAACTTGATCAAAAGCATCCTCAATTTCATGATTTTCTGTCTTTCTCTCTGACTGAAGCTCTTTACACTGCCCTTGCAGCAACTGCAGCACTGATAATTCCTCATCAATTGATTCCCTCTTGAGCAATCTCTCATCCACAACCACAACAGCTACAATGGTTGACTTTTACCATGTTGCCCTGAAGTAAAATGTTGTTCAGGAGATCATTAGGCTCTTCCCTATTCTCCTTGCTCTTTTTCTTGCTGTATTCTCCCCCCTTTCCCCCCAAGCACCATTGGAAGAGTACACTTCTTGAAACAGTTTGAACTTGCAAAAAACAATTACTATAAGTTGACTGCAGTATAGCAACAGTTTTGGAGCCACTTAAACATCTGCATTAAGATTCATATGAAAGCATCAGTAATTTAGTCTGTGATCTATGATTGGTCATATTTATCTTGTTTCCTAAGTGGCATCTAAGATAAAGGTACTTGAACTGGGTTTTAGTGAAAACCATCTCTTTCAGAGTGCAGAGTAGCTAGCTGTTCTATAACAAGCATATCTTACAGCCCTAGATGACGATTTTAGTTTTTCAACTAGCCACCTGCTGTGTCCTCATTTACCAAATTCTCAAAATCAAGGGGAAACTTAATAATATCCTCTACAAAAAGACTAGGATAACTTGACTTTGCGAAGAGTAGTAACTTCTCATTCCCATCCATGTTAGCATAGATGAGCACAGGTTACCCTGTCTTCTGTAACTTTCCTGCCTTCTGACTTTCTCTTCCCCATCTACCTCCCCCATATCCTGACATGGAGCAAAGTCCTGTTTGATAAGCATTGTAGATATCAACCAGGAAAAACTTCAAGAATTCAAGGAAGTCTTTTGATCTGGCATTACTCAGCTGCTGCTTTAGATGGGTCCAAAATCTTAAGTACTCAGCTGCTTTAGCCTTTGGCTGTTCCTCTCCATGTTCTTTTAAATAGCATTGAACAGTTCTTCCATCTTGAAGACAAACCATCACCTGTTTTAAAATCATGCAGCCCAACTGAAGGGGGAAGCTGAGTAACCTTTTTCTGCTTTACACATCCAGAAATTACTGTTGCCTGTGTTGTCTTCTCCTTGAACCCAGTAAAGAAAGGCATGTTGACATAAGGGGCTGCCCCTTCATGCCTATGTTTACATGGCTCTTCCTTACTCAGCTTTCATAGTCAGCAAAGTCTTTTTCCCGTTTCACTTTAGAATTCTGCATACAACTGACCAGTGCTAGCTCCTTATCTAAAACTTGATTTTGATTTGACAGTCTCTGATAATCTCAATTTACCATATTTACTCCAATCTAAGATGATTCTGAATTTAACATGACTCCACTGCCCCTTCCTCCCAATAATTAGATTCTATTTATGGAAAATTTATAAACTTGTTTGTAACTTTCCAGGTATAGAATCTAAGTTTTGGAGGGTTGTCTTAAATTTGTATCCCCTATCACTACAGCAGGGAAAGGAATGACTGCAGTACCCTTGCCCTGCCAATTCTCACCCCTGCAGCTCTCCTGCCACCTGCACCCTCCCACACTCAGCTTCCCACAGTCTCTGCCTTTTTCTTCTCTGCTCCTCAATCTCTGCTGCTTCCTCCCCTTATTGTCTGCTGCTCTGACTCTGTTCTCTACCAGGAGCACAGAACACAGAAGCATGACCTCTGCCAGCCACACTGCAGCATTGGTGTTCTAGACTGGCGGGGCAGGAGACAAGAGCTTTTTGTGCTCTGTGCCAGGAAAGGACCACAGCCTGAGCTGGAGCCAGAGCTGAGCTGCACCTGACAGTCAGGTTGGGGAGAAAGAGGTCAGAGAGGGGTAGAAGCTGCAGTGGTGGGGACGGCAGACTGTTGCTGTGCATCCGGCTCTGTCCCTCATCCAGCCTCAGGGCCAGAGTCAGAGCTGCAACAGCCACCTGCTTCCTCCTGCCCCTGTGCGCAAATCTAAGATGGGACTCTTTTCCTTATGCTGATGGGGGGCAGGAAGGGGCGGGCAGACCTCATCTTATATTTGAATATATGTATTTTTTTTTAAAATGAGAGATTTCTTGGCGTTTTGTCCATTTGGGCTAGCCCCCTGCTCTGTGGCCTGATGAAAGGAAGCAAATGAACACAATGTTTATTCAACCTTCATCAATGTTTCTGTAGAATGGCAGCTTAAGAGCAGAGGCTATGTTATTGTAAATGGGTGGATAATAATGATAGGAACATTGCTGGTAAGTGGTTGTTGCTGCAAATGTGTCTGCTGTATCATAATTATAAAAGGATGATTCACACTGGCAGTCTTCACTCTGATGCATCTGTTTTAGTATTGCTCTTGACATTTTCCAGCTCCTTCTCTTCGGTTTATAGAACTTGACATTTCATCTGTTGCTATTGGAATCATAAGCTCATATTTTAAACTAGTAGCTTTGATATCCAGAAGAATTATTGAACTGCTATTATTTTGTGCTAAATGTTTATATTCTTTCCAAGGGGTTAACTATTGTGTACAATACAGCATCTAAAATCTACTCAGAAAATGTTTATACTAAAAGAACATTGACTAGAAAAAGTCTTATCAAAGTCATGTCTTAAAAAGGTGTTTGGCCGTTATATTTAGGTTATGAAAGTTTACATTTAACATTTAAAGTATATGTTTAATTTATGCAAATGAATGCTTACAGTTTTCCTTATTGTATCTCATTAATTCAGCACTGTACTACTAAAAATATTCTGTATTTTTAAGGTCTTAGGCTGTGTTCATTTTTAGAAGAACATAAAGAAGACATACTTTGTGGTCCAGTATGGCTGGCTAGTGGGCTTGATCTTTCAGGACATGCTGGCATGTTGACTCTAACAAGTCCAAAGCTTGTTAAAGGTAAAATTGATTACAATATTTGTAAAGCATATGTGACTAAATTATACCCAGTACTTCCATACATAGCTCTTTGATTTGCGTTGGTTAGTTAATTTCCACCAAGGCCATTTATATCGTAAGAAATTATACGTAAATAATTTCTAGAATTATGCTGAAGCACTACAGTTTTTCACTTAGTGTGGGTTTTGACTGTGAACTTCAGCTATCAGTTAAAAATCTATTTCATTTTGATGTATATAACAGATGTAAAAGCTTTTTCCCCATTTTATTCTTTTCCAGGGATGGCTGGGGGCAAGTATCGTTCTTTCTTAATCCATGTTAAAGCTATGAATGACAGAGGAACAGATGAAATCTGCAATGGTGGGATACGGCCAGTTGTGAGAATACCATGTCTAAAACCTCAGAGTAGCAAGGGTCATTCTCTTGCATCTTTGCTGGCAAAAGTTGCAGCAGGCAAGGTATTGAATAACTAGAAGATGGCTACAATTATATTAAAGCTTCAGAATCTGTTTTGGAAACTGAACACCTCCTTGTGAGCAGGTTGCCCAGCCTGCTGGCTTATGTAGGTGTGTTTTTGCTCCCTAGGCAGTCCTCCCAAATAATCCTGTCTTTAAGTACCAAACAAAATCAAGCCCTCCTGCTCTGTTGTGGGTGTTAGATAGGGAGCCCTTTGGCTCTGCCCCCAACCCAGCAACCTGCCCCCTCTAATCAGCAAATTGGTTAAGTCAAAGCCTGCTTCCTTTCTTCTTCCAAATGTTCCCTCAGTTTCCCTCCTCTCAGCTCTCCTCTTCTTTTGGGGTTTTAAGCTAACAGTGTGGCACTCCCTTGTTAGCAGAAGGCCCCACAGACCTTAACAGGGCTAACTGCCCCTCCTTAAACAAACAGCGCACCTGTTACATGCCTATATATACTATGACATTTTAAATAAGCACCAGTGAACTTCTGTAAGTTAATTGAGTTTTTTACCTACTGGAACTAGAGTTTAAGGGCACTTTGTACATGAGAGAAAATGGCCCTTTTTAGTGGTTTAGTTGTCACACTGTACACATGCAACGGCATATTGTGATATTCGTAACTATTTTACGTAGCAAACTAAAACACATCCTGATGAATTTCAGTTTGCTACATAAATTGCAGCGATACATCCATCCCTGAGTCTGCCTGTGCTTTCAGTGCCCTGTGTGCCATCCCTGGTTCCTTCTCCACTCCAGCTGCCAGCACACCCAGCTTGCCCCTAGGGCATCAGGGAGAGGCAGCAAGAGGGTAGTGCTGGCAACTGGAGAAGGTGTCAAGGAGATGCACAGGGCACTGGAGACCTGGATGGGCTCGGGGAAGCTTGGGCTTGATGCGCTTCCAGCACCCTGTGCACTGTCCCTGCACCTTCTCTGGCCACCAGCACACCCAGCTGCCCTCCTGCTGCCTTTCCATACTGCCTCAGAGGTAAGCCAGGCACATTCCCAGGTAGTTCTAGGCAGTGGGAAGGCAGGGACAGTGAACAGGGTGCTGGAAGCCCTGGTGGGCTCAGGGAAGAGTTGGATCAGATTGGATGCTGCCTCTGAGCTACGGCAGCACCCAGCCCGCTAGCAGTCTTCCTGGGTGGGGTGCCACTGCTGCAGAGGGAAGCACTGGGGCCCTTGCAGCTCAGGGGCTGCTCGGCCTGCTGGCAGTTTGCACCCAGCCACAGGCAGGCTCTGCTTGGGGGGAGGGAGGTTACTGCAAGGTGCCTGATCCTTTTTCCTCCTCTTTTCCAGTAGAGCCTGCCAGCAGCTGGGGGGCAAGCTGCTGGTGGTCTCTGAGCTGTGAGGGTCCTGGTCCTTCCCTCGGCAGTGGTGGCACACCCTAGGGCCACCTGGGCAGGCTGCTTGGGCTGCACCTAGCTTGTTAGCAGCCTGCCCAAGTGGCCCCAGGGGGGCACCACCACCACGGAGGGAAGGGCTAGGACCCTCTGCAATTCAGGGCCTGCTGCTATCTTGCCCTCTGGCTGTAGAGAGGCTCTGCTGGGGGGATGAGGGGCAGGCAGGGAGAGATTGGGCCCCCTCACTGTAACATTGATGGGAGCCTCTAAATTGAAATGATGGGTTTTTAATGGTCACAATTAAAAACCCACCATTTCAGTTTAGGGGACCTAAACCTGTCATGTGTACAAGCGGCCAAAGGTCTTGTTTTTCCTGCAAGAAGTTAGAATGTTAGTGTATCCTGAAGAACCCCATTCTCTCATCCAATTCTTCTGGGCCTCCCATTGTTTCTGGAATTCTCTGTAGCCATATGTACCAACAATTATCTAATTTTTTTCCTTGTATAATAGGGAAGAAGGAAGTTAAGAGTTAAAGCTCATCAGTAATTCACTGTAATTAAAAACTTTATAGCCAGATACTTCAGGTGCATTTAATATGCATTGAAACGTGATTAAGGTTGCAAAGTCAAGCACTCACAAGTTATGAAGTGCCAAAACAAATTTTTATCCCAACTTTAATCCCAACACAGCAGTTAAAATTAAATAAACCATAAATATTCTCTTGTTGGTTTCTAAGCTTTAAACACATACTAACAGTTAGTAGGCCTATTTTGGCTGAGGACTTATCGTTTTTGCTTCTGTTTTGGGGGGTTTATAACTCTTGAGAGTCTATCAGATTTACCGTCTAAGGGTTTTTAGAGCATGGATTAAATTTAGTTTATTTAGCAGTTAATGCTCTTGATTTTTTTCTTTCTTTTGTTAATTGCATGTATTTATATAATTATTATTTTATCCTTTGGAATTCACTGACTAGCTAACAAATTGGAAATTCTTAGCACTCTAGGAATTGCAGAACAGTTTTAAATATACATTGCTCCAAAATAAACTTATGGCCTTTTAGTAATGCAGTAAGCAAATGTTTTAGCTTAAAATAAAGCTGGAGTTCACTCATATAGTGCATGCAACTAGCAGATTATATTTCAGAATTTAAATTGCTACTGAGACTTGATTTAGTGAACCCTTGATTTAACCAAGACTTTTGTCTGAACAAAACTCACAGATCGAGTGAATGTGTTATAATTCTTGAAACCAAATGGGTTTTTTTCTTTCTTAAAATATTAGGAAAAATCATCCAATAAAATTGAATCCAGCAATACTTCACGAAAATCAGACAATCTTAGAGGGTGTGATTTACTTCAAGAGGTCTCTGTAACTATTCGAAGATTTAAAAAAACTTCTATTTCAAAGGAAAGGTTAGTTTTCTTAAATTTGTTTTTGTTCTCATTTATGTGGTTGACTTCATATTAAATTACAGTTAGTATTTGGTAAATGTAGCTTAATGGAAAAATGCTTTAAAAATCTAAGGAGGTCAGATATAGGTCTTGTATTTTACGGAAGTATGATGAAATATCAAAATCTGACATTGTTTGCATTGAAACAATATTGTAGATAATTATAATTAGTGAAAGATTTCTCTGACAGAGGCAAACCTATTGTACTTGTCTTTCATTGTAAAATTAACCACTGAAATGAGTCAAAGATGTAGCTTTCTCTACTCTCTGCTTTTTACGGTTGATTATAAAGTTATTTTAAAGAACAGTACTTCAGTAGCTAAACTTTTTTCTGTTGCTACTTCTTCCTTAGAGTTCAGCGATGTGCCATGTTACAATTTTCAGAATTCCATGAAAAGCTCCTTAACACACTCTGCAAAAAGACAGATGATGGTCTGACCACAGAACATGCTCAGAGCCTTGCTTTAGATACCCTTTGCTGGCTGGCAGGAGTGTATTCTAATGGACCTGGCAGGTAGAAGAGAATTTTCTGTTAAATGTGTGCAGTTAGTCTTCTGTATCAAGTTCTTATTTATAAAGTCTTATGACTCTGAAGTCTTGTATGATTTCTATTTATTTATTTGTTTAACAGCTCAAAGGAAGGGAACGAGAGCTTGCTTTCCAAAACACGAAAATGCGTGTCTGACATTATACGTGTTTGCTTCTTTGAAGCAGGCCGGAGTATAGCTCACAAATGTGCACGGTTTCTAGCACTATGCATCAGGTTAGTGATTGTTTAATTTGGGCTTGTGTGATCAATATTCCACAGTTAATTATGACTTAATTTTGGTTAAACGTTTAGTTAAATTTGGTTAAATTTAGTTAAACATAATGAAAAATTTTAATACGGTGGGAGCTAGGAAACAGCTATTTTCAATGTTCAGATAGGCTTATTTTGGAATTGAGTATTTGAACTAGTTCCCAAGTAGAAAAACCTTACAACATTTTAGAACTATTCATTTTAGAGGTGCACCAATACATCAGTCTGGAATTGGACCAGCACAGATATAAAGAAATTTAATAGATCAGAAATTGGCCATAGTAGGCTGATAAATGCTGTAGCGCAGCACAGGCAGGAGGAGCACAACCCAGCAGCATGGAGAGCTGCCTCCAGCTGGTAAGTCTGGTGTTGCAGGGAGGGGGAAGGGAAGAGGCATGGGAGGGGGGAGATCAAGGCTCCCATAGGGAAGGAGGAAGAGGGCAGAGGCTGCGCCAGGGGCAGGTGCGGGATGCAGCTGCAGCTCATCCAGGGGTCACGGGTGGAGGGGTTGGCTGCCACTTGGCCAGGAGCTGCTAGTCCAGCGGCTCACTCCCTGGCTCCCACCACTAGTCCAGTCACTTGAGTGAGGGGGAGGAAGGTGTGCAGCCTCGGATCTGCATGGGGCAGGCTGGGGCTGTGCCAAGCTCTTTTTGGTGGGGCGGGGTTCTTCTGGGAAGGGGCTGTGTGTGGTGGGGTGCTACAGCCACAAATTTGCTGTAGCCCCCCTCTGTGCTGCAGCTGCCGGGCCCAGCACAGCGCAGTGCAGCCCCGCCCCACCCCACCCCGTTGGGAAGATCTTGGTGCAGCCCTGGCCCCAGCCTGCCCTGTACAGATCTGGGGGCAAATGCACCTGCCCTCCTGGACAAGCTGCTGGACCAGCAGCTCCTGGCCAAGCAGCACGCAGCAGTGGGAACCAGGCCCTGTCCCTGCACCTCCCAGACAAGCTATGACTCTGTCCTGCACCTTCCCTGCGCTGCCCCAGCTGGGCAGCTCTTGCCACTGCACCAGCTCCAGCCCCCCTCCTCGCTCCCTGCAGGAGCCTTAATCTGCGCCCCCATGCCCCTTTCCTTCCTCCTTCCCCCACACCAGACTTAACAGCTGACAGCAGCTGTCTGTCTGGTATTAGAAATTGGATCAGTATCAGCCGATATGCCTCCTTAAAAATCAGCTATCTGTATTGGCTGCAAAAATCTCTATCGGTGCACCCCTAATGAATTCCTTAGAACCTTTGGCAAAGCATATCAGAATTCTTGGGTCTACAAGAAAGAAATACAAACTTATACTGTGTGTGTATTTTTTGGTAGCAATGGCAAATGTGGCCCAAGTCAGCAGGGATTTGGATCAGTTCTTTTGAAAGCTTTGCTTGACAATATGCCACTCTTACCTGCAGCTGCAACTGGTGGTAAGTGATGTACTTTTGCTGTTGTTATCTGTACTGTTTATATACCTGTTTTCCCTCCTATTCCATAGAATATCTTTGAGTAAGGAATTTTGTGTAGTGCATGGCCAAGTCAGATAACACCCCAGTTCTAATGTTGCATGTCTTAATATACTCGCCTTTAAAATTGTAGTTAACGGATTTTTAAAGCAAAATGCCTACACTCTCAAACTTATATTTAGATGTTTCAAAGGCGTTTAGCTCTCATCTTCCATTGGCTTCTGTAGGAGTTGTGATTGATTAGCATCTCTGAAAATCAGGCCATTTATTTTAGGGAGCCTAATATGCACTTAAGTAGCTAACTTCCAGGAAGCCATGTCTAAAAACATTGGCCCAAAATCTTAAGCTCTTTAGTATTGCTTTAGGTAATGGCATTTGGATTGTGCTTTGGGCCACAAAGTTGGACAGCGTTCCTCAGTGTTAGTTGTTAGTAGATGGAAATGATATTGCTGCTGGGGGAGTAGGGTGTTAGAGGTGCACTGATATATCTGTTGCTATTGGTTCAGCACTGATAAAAGGGAAATTTACATTATTAACTATTGGCACTTTTTTTTTTTAACTGTTGTAGCTGATAATGCTTACCAATAATTATACCTTCTGGCCAGAGCCCTGGACACCTAGGTTCCCTCTCCCCTTCAGGGCTGGGGCCCCAGATGCCTGGGTTCCCTCAGAAAACAGTGGTTTCCCCTTGCACGTGAGTAGCGTTGTAGCCTGCAAGGGGTCCTGCTTGGGGCTGCTGGGAGTGAGATGCAGGGCGCTGCGTGCATGTGTGCGGTTGCACGCTTGCATTGTGGGCAGGAATGCACATGGGAAGTTTGGAGAGTAGCTTGCTGTAGGTAAGTTTATGGAGGGGAAGGTGTATGAAGGGGTGAAGAAGAAGGGCCCCCCCCAGTGAGGGAGGGAGTGGGGCAGGGGCGGGTGCTGCCAGGGCTGGGGCAATGAGCAGGACAGAGCTACAGGCAACTTGTCCAGGGGGAATGCAGTGGGGGTGGGAGGGCAGCCTCATGCTGCTTAGCGCACCTCTTAGGGTAGGCATTGTGCCCCCCTCCCCCCCCGGGAGTTGTGTGGGAACAGATGTGGGCTGCTCACTGTAGGCTCAGGGCTCTCTGCTCTGTTGCCTTACCTTCAAGAGCCCCGCACCAGCTGTGTGCCCCTTTCCTGCCCGGCAGCAGTGGGGGTGATGAATTGTATTACCTACTTCTGGGTGGGTGGGGGATGCGCAGCAGGCACAGGGCTCCCAGGGCAAAGGCGGCAGAGCGGAGAACCTTGAGCCCAAAGTGAATGAGCTTTAGTTCAAGTGCTGCCACCACCGTTTTTAAGCATGGGGATACTTTTAAGTGGAGCAGAGCTGAGTGGTGCCAGGGTGGATGCAGGCTGCTCACTGTGGGCTCAGGGGCCTCTGCCCTGCTGCCTTTGCCTTGGTAGCCTCGTGCTGGCTGTGCATCCCCTGCCCATCTGGCAGTGGGAGGCACAATTCACCACCCCCACTGCTGCCGGGTGGGCAGGGGACATACAGCTGGTGCGGGGCTCCTGAGGGAAAGGCCAGAGAGTGGAGAGCTCCACGCCCACAGCAAGCAGCCTGCATCTGCTCCATGTACAAATCAGGGGGGCACGTGCCCTCTGCCCTCCCTCCCCCTGCCATCTGCCATGCCCCTTGGACAAACTGCCCATGGCTCCATCCTGCTCCCTACACTGCTGATTTTAACTGGAGTAAATCCAGTTATCAGATCAGCATTGGCTGATGTGGTTGGTTTAATAAGCCGCTATTGGTATCAGCCAAGAAAGTGTGTGCGTGCGCGCGTGTGTGTGTGCGTGCGCGTGTGTGTGTGTGTGCGTGCGCGCGCGTGTGTGTGTGTGTGTGAACCGTCACAATCTCATTATGCTTAGTTATTTCTCTCTTCAGCTGACCTGAGAGCAGTGCTCATGTTAGCTGACATAGAATTGACGAGGGAAATGCTTGATCCCACAGAAACCATCTTAGGGCTGTCATATGCCATGTCTGTTGCTGGTATGTCATGAGTTGCAGATAGTCTACAGACTGTCTGTATCCCATCTGAGAGGCTGTTTTAAGCGTTCAAAATGCCTGATACACAAATAACATCTAATTGGTAATGCACAGTCACTGGAGAGAGCTGTACCCAGATACCTTGTGAAACAACTGAGAGGAGAGCCTTCTCTTCAAGGGATCTGGAAAATCTTCCTGAAAAATAAGTTGGCTGTCTTGAATCCTGAGACCCTGTATACGTAGCATGGAAAAAAAAAGTCATC
Organism: Caiman crocodilus; assembly: GCA_030014935.1. Classification (NCBI taxonomy): domain Eukaryota; kingdom Metazoa; phylum Chordata; order Crocodylia; family Alligatoridae; genus Caiman; species Caiman crocodilus. The sequence goes on from JAGPOW010003648.1 coordinate 47,381,904, forward strand.
CTGTCACAGAACCTGCAGCCAGTACTGAATATCATGTGTTTTGCTCCTGTAGGAAAGTAATGACATTTTTTACTGCTACTCTTTTCATGGATATTAGGGTAGTAGCAGTGTCTTGCTTTGACACTAGTGGCATGAGTTTGAGGTCCAGTTTAGACTCATGCAGAGGGCTGCAGCCAGCCCAGCTATAAGGAAAGCTGCTCATTAAGGCTGCAGAGTTAAATGCAGGCAGAGGAGATGATATCCATGTTTCTCCTTTGTGACATTGGTTATAGAAACTAATGTGCCTTATTATGTTTACTGTCTTTATCCAGCATATTTTAAAATTCTCAAATTTAAATGAGAAAAAAAATGTATTTTAGCATGCACTGAGGCAGCTGAGTGAATTTGTGCCTTCTCTGTTTTAACTATTTATTAGCTGAGATGGATGAGAATTATAAAATGTGTTAAACTGATGTAATATCAGATCCTGTTAGCAACATCTTTAAGTCCTAATTAGGCCAGAACATGACTATTTCACTATGTTCAGTTCTTCCCACACTGTTCAGTCACTCTTGAGACTAAATGCTTTATGAAGTGTTTTTCCAACACTTCCATATTTCAAGGTTCTCTACTTAAAGCATTGCCAAGCTATTTATCATCCTGCTGTTTCCCTCTTTTCTATTTATCTCAGGAATGCATGTGGCCCCAATGCCATATCCTACTTTGTCATTGTATTTATAATCTGAACAGAACACTCAAGTAATGATATCCCCTTTTCCAAGTGAGGACTTGGTGCAAAAACATGCACAGCATGTCTAAACTTACCTCTGTTCTGTGCCTGGGAAAGCGGCTGCAAAACATGCCCTGTTCACTTCCTCCCTCTCAACATGTGATAAGTCTTGAAAATAAGCAGTGTAGCTGCCTTAGAATGGCCCTAGGCACAAACTCAGAAATGCTTTGAAGTTCTTTAAGGTACATTTGGTGTTGGTCATACTCATCTATTCAGGGCCCATTGTAAGGTGGCTGTCTTTCCACACTTCTGGGATTTTGGTGCATGTTGAATAGGACCAAGTAGATGGAGCGTGATTCATGCTTTTGAATGTGGCACAGAGACGACATAGATCAGGCGTGGGCAAAATATGGCCCGCAGGCCACATTTGGCCTGAAAAGCCATCCTATCTGGCCTGCGGGGCCCCTAAAAAAAAAATGTAAAAAATTTACTATTTCTCTGCCCTTGGTTCTTGTTGAGAATGACAGGAACCAAGGGCAGTAGGACCCAGGGGGAGCCTGGTAGGCTCCCACAACAGCAGGGCCTGCCTGGCCCTGAGCCCCAGCTGGAAGACCCAGCTGCAGTTTCTGGGCTGGGAGCACGTGACTACCCTGGTGTGGGAAGCTCAGGTAAGTGGTGGGGGGAGACCCCGGGCAGGGAAGGAGTGCGAGGGAAGTGGCCCCTCCCCACCCCATGCCTGGTGCCCTGCGGTGCAGCTGCTTGCAGCCACGTGGGGTTGCTTTTACCCACTCCGGACAGCCCCATGCGGGCTGTGAGCACCTGCAGCATGGGGTACCAGGTGTGGGGCAGGGAAGGGGCCGTTCCCCGCCCGGCCCATTGTGCTCAGCTTTTCCCTGGGCTCCTTACCTGCATGGAGAAAAGTGGCCCCTTGCCTGCCCTATGGCCAGCTCTCCCTGATGCAGGCATTCAGAGCCTGCGTGGGGCTGTCTGGAGCAGGCACAGGCAGCCCCAGGCCAGCTGCAAGCAGCAGCAGTGCGGGGAGCCAGGCATGGGGCAGGGAAGGGCTACTTTCTTCCCATCTGCACTCAGCACCACCTTGCAGCCCAGCCCTGCTGGCAGTGGGGCAGGTTACAAGCTGGTGCTGAGTGCAGGGAAAAGTTACCCCTCACCTGCCCCATGGCCAGCGCCTGCGCTGCAGCCACCTGCAGCCTGCATGAGGCTGCTTGGGCCTGCTCCGGACAGCCCCACATGGGCTGCGAGTGCCTGCAGCAAGGAACACTGGCCATGGGGCCTGCGAGGGGCCACTTTTCCTCATGCTCAGCACTAGCTTCCCTGCTGACGAGCAGGGGGTTGGGGCTGAGAGCTGTCCCCCACCTGTACCACAGGGCTGGAGGGCACTGGGAGTGAGTGGGTGAGGAGCCAGTGGGAGCACGGGGCTGCATCAGTGTCCTGGGGCCAGTGCTGGTGGGGCCCAGAACAGTGGCAGGAGTGCAAGGTCCCAGCTGGCAGGGGCTCTATGGAGCCAGGCCAGCTGCCCCCTCCCTGCTGGTGCAGGCCAGCCTGGCTCCACAGGCCCTTGCTGACCTGCCCTGCTCTGGGCCCTACTGGTGCTGGCCTTGGGACATTGGCGTGAAGATGGTGTTCAGGGGCGGGGCTATGCATGCGGTCCTCGACAGCCTTCCGAAACTGGATAAGTGGCCCTCCACCCAAAATAATTGCTTGCCCCTGGCATAGATTAACCTAGGCTGGCTTGCCTAATTTATAGAGAGAGCCTATATATAAGAAGAATTGAACACTGTTGTTCTAAGTATCAAACTCATTCCCAGCCACTAAACTGTTGTCATCTTTACTTATATGTGACATCAGAACAATTAATATGTTTTCGCCAGTGAGCTATCTCTCCTCTCCTAAAGGCAACATTTTGCATATTAAGACTGCATACACAATACATTCCAATAATCTGGGAGAATTCCCACAGGTTTGTTTTCCCAATAGAAAAATTTATACAGAAATGCCTGAACAGACATTCAGAAGCTGAGCCCTTGAAGAGCAAAGAGCTTTCAGTATTGATGCAGGAGGGATTTCCGTCCATATCTTTGCCTGATCTGTTGGCTCCCTAAGTCTGCTTGGCAAAAGATGACAGAAGTCTATAGGACCAACCTGATTGGCTGACCTGGACTGCCTGTGTCTGGCTGCAGCACAATATAGAGAATTATGAAGGGGAAGGGAAGTGTGTTCTGTTCTCTGCTTGGGTGGAGCAGCAGAGTCCAGTGAGTGACACAGTCTTCTGGGAGGGGTAGAAGGTGGGAGCCAAGTCCACTAGGATGTTGAATGTCTGTTGCTTCTCAGACAAGAATGTGTACAGATGTTTGGAAAAAGCTCCTGGGAGTGAGAGAACCCTGCTTATTCCTAGGGTATTTTTCTCCTGGAGGGCTGATTTTTTTTTTTGTTCTGGGAGACGGATGCAGAACTTCTCTACTCTCAGGGTTTCTCCTGGGACAGCAGAAGCTTGTGAAGAAATTTTATTCAGGTGCTGTTATAGCCTTTCAGACAAAATGTGCTATTTCTCTCCTATTCCCTTCAGCATGGTGGTAGAAAAGATGTTTGTATTGTGGGGAAGGGATTAATAAAATCAGTAAGTGACTGTTGTTTTTGTATGGTAAAGGCACCTGTTTATGTAGTGTTGGTTTATAGGTGGTTGTCCTACCCTTTCTTTAGTTCCATAGTACACGGAGGTAAGCCCACAAAGATTTCTGTGCGGCCAGGGAATATAATTCCTAACGTGCATAGTTTTCTTAAATGCACTGTCTCTTACCAGAGCTTGCTCACAGTTCAGTGACTTATTTCCATAGTATTTGTCATTTTTACACAAGTTTCATGAAAAAAAACAAAGACCAAAAAAGTTATGAAGAGTAAGAGAGCTTACATTTTAAATATTGGTTAGTATGCATCTCGTCAAAAAAAAAAAAAAGCTTTGTCCTCTTTAGCATACTTTGATTCTGTATAGAAAAAAATTTTGGTTGACATAATTAGAAAATATAAATATCAGGTCTAGTTTAAGAAGACAATAGTTATTGAAAAGGAGGAAATTATTAAAGTCTGTACTTAATAAAAACTTCACTGAAAACATTCTAAAAAATTAGCTTTTGATATTCAAATAACCTTGACTTTGACCACCAAACCTCAGCTACCAAGCAACTATGAAAAAGTATTTCACTCACCAAAATTTTTAAAAACGGAAAAATACAAACTCCAAATATCATTTAATGCTATGTCAACATGATCATAACTAATAGTTGTACACCATCTGATATAATCCTTACTCTTCAGGATGCATTGCAGATTTTTTTTTTAACTTTAACAATTAAAGCATATATACATTACATGTCTTTTTGTTATAAGACTGAGGCCTCTGACAGACTTTAACATAATTGGGATCTGAGTGCATGGCAGTGTGCATAGTGTTGGAAGGGGCATAACATTCCTTGTATCCCAATTGCACTACTGTGTGGGGCAGTCCCCTGGGATCTGTTGACAGCAGATGATTATTGGTGTGGCCCTGGACAGCCCTGGATCCTGTTCCAGATATGAGGCTGTCCCAACTGATGCTGATAATCAATTGTTTGTTAGCATAGGTTGGGGTAGCCCTGGCCTGGAACGCAACACATGCCACATGATCAATTTAAAGCACAATGCAAACTAGCCAGACAAGCAAAGATGTTTTGTGTTATATGTAGAAAGTCTGTAGCTGGTTTATTGTTTTATAATGCCATAAATTGGGTGAATGTGACATGTTGAATTTGTGGCATGATTAACATGTTGATTATGCCATAAATGTAATATCTGCCAGGGACCTAAATAAGAATTCCTTACCTTACCCCTTATGTTGTTAAATACAAAATCTTTTTATGTCATCAGTCTTGCACTATACCATGATGGGTGCTTGCAGATTTAAAAAAAAAAAAAAAAAAAAAAGCTGCGCTTTACTTTGTGTGGGAGCATACCAAATATAGAGTCCAGCACATGCCCAGAAAAGGCAGCTTGTTAGTTGGACCTGGCTCACCCAGTGTCTGTATAAATCGGGCACTTTAGGGGGACTCGTTTGGTGCTTTAACTTATAGCTGTTTGAATCACCTTTAGCTTAAAATACCAAAAAGCTCCACTGAAGCACTCGGTCTATACAGATGCTGCAGAGTTGGTTTGAAGCAATATGCTTCTGCTTCTGGTAAAGTGTGTTTTGCTTTTTCTGTTCTTGTTTCTGTTTCTTTTAATATCTGCAAGCAGCCAATAACTATTAAAACAAACAAACTGTTAAGTAAGAAAGAAAATGTCAGTTATAAAATGTTCATTTTTATGTTAAATAATGTATGAAGGCCTAAGATACTTAAGTGTTACTATATATGAAGTTAGTTTGCGTCCTTTTTAAAAAATCATGATTTCTAATTAAGGAAGTACTTGTTCCATATTTTCTAATACATTACCTGCTGTAGCAAATTTGACTTTAAAATTGTAATGTTTTTGGATGAAAAATGGTTTCATGGGATTCTTTTAATAAACTTTTTCCACTAAGGCTATTTTAAGATCATTTTAAAGTGTCTTGTAGCCTGAAACATTAACTGCAATTTTCTGAGGCAGACAGTAAATCATATGTATCTGTAAGTGTTTTTCAAATGCTTCATTATTCAGTACTCCAATCTTTTGCTTTTAATTAATTTTATATTTTGAATGGAATTGGGTGGAATATTCATGCTGTATTTCAATTGAAATAAAATTTCTCTTTGCTTCTTCAGGATCTGTGTACTGGTATTTTGTACTGCTGAATTACGTAAAGGATGAAGATTTGGCAGGATGCAGCACAACTTGTGCGACCTTGCTAACGGCTGTGTCCAGACAGTTGCAGGACCGACTAACGCCCATGGAAGCATTACTTCAGACAAGGTATTAAGGGAATATATTTGTTTTTAATCTAGGTAAAAGCCTTCTTGTTAGCAAATCAGTTGTTTATCATGTTTTGAATATTCTTAAACACTGTTAAATGACACCTTTTTTTTCCCATAATTTGCAATACTCTTACAGGTTAGGGTAGATTCAGAAAACAAAAATCCTTATGATTGTGGGCTTGTGTTTTGTTTTGTTTCATTTTTTTTTTTTAAAGGTAAAATGAAAGATGTCTATTCAACAAATGGATATTGTAGTGTTTGTAGTCCGTTTTGATTAACACAGCTCTAGGGAACTATATTTAACATTTTTTTTTTTTTCACGATGCTTAACTATTTTTTTTTTTAAGTAATCCTTTTACTAAAATGTTTTAAACACTCAAAACAACTCAGTCACTTCTCCAGACAAAATAATCCCAGCTTCTTCAGCCTTTCCTCATAAATCATGCTTCCCAGTCCTCTAATCATTTTTGTCACTGTCCAAAGGATTCTTTCCAGTCTGTCCTCATCTTTCTTGAAGTGTGGGGCCCAAAACCAGATGCAGTACTTCAGGTGAGGCCTCATCAGTGCTGAAGAGAGCGGAAGAATTGCTTCCCTTGTTTTTCAAGTCATGCACATACTAATACAACCCAGTATGCTGTAGGTGTGTTTTCCCCCCACAAAAGCATACCGTTGGCTCATACTCATCTTATGGTTTACTGTACCACCCAAGCCCTTCTCTGCAGTACTGCAGCCTAGCCAGTCCTTCCCCAGGCTGTACTTGTGCATACAATTACTCTGTACCAAGTTCGGGACTTTGCACTTGTCGTTGCTGAAATAATTTGATTTGATTTTCTTTTTCTTTTCTTTTTTTAATTCTCTCACTTCCCCCTCCCCCCTATTTCTTCAGTTATCAAAGTCATTCTGAATTGTAGCCCCACTCTCCAAAGTGGCTGTCCCTGATCACCTTGTTTTCCTCTGTGTTCTTAGAAATTTCTTTGACCTGTTTCATGAATTTTTTCAGGTATTGAAGTTAGACTGACTGGACTGTAAATCCCTGATCCCTTTCTTAAAAATAAGCACTATATGTTTCCTTTTTCCAATCATTTGGAACTCCACCAAACCTCCATGGGTGCGTTCAGATGAGTGCACACGTCCTCTTGCAGCTTTTCAACCTCCTTTGAGATGCTGCAAAACACGTGTGGGGGAAAAAAAGTTAGGCAAAATTAGATCCCTGGATATCCAGAACCCCCACCAAAAACACTGTGAAACAGCAGGGCAGAGAAGGATCTGGGACCTGAGGCAACTGGAGGGCTCGGTCTTCCACAGAGATGCTCTAGTAGGCAGCTAGAGCATCTCTATAGCTGGCCTTGACCTGTTGCTGAAGCACACTGCTTGCTGGTGTGGGACAAACACCAGTGCAGGCTGCAGGGACCTGGACCCAGTTTCGTGCCAAGTAAGGAGGGGAGGGGTGTTGGAGAAGGCGGGGAGCGCCTGGGGGGGGCCAGTTCCTGATTGCCCCCACCAGGGGTGTGGGCCTCTGGAGGAGGGGGAGAGCATGGTGCATAGGCCACCTGGCCTCAGTCCCTGGTCACTCCCTCACTGGGTCCCAGCTCCCCGATTTTGCTCCCCCCGCTCCCCGATGGCTCTCCTGCCTGGTCCCGTTCCCCGCACTCTCATTAATCCCCTACCCAGGCCCCACTCCCTGATCGCTCGCCCCGCTCGCTCCCCTGCCTGGCCCCACCCCCTGCACAGCTCACATTCACAGGATGCAGCAGCAGTTGGAGCTGCTCAGGGTCTCATGGCAGAGCCCCCTGTATGGCATGGGGCAGCAGGGATCTGCCCTGGCTGCCTGGCATGCCTGCTGGTGCAGCTCAGCTTGGCAGGTGCTGCATGGTGCTGGATGCTGTCTGGCAGGTCTGGGCCACTCCATCTGTCCCCTGGAGCCCGGCACCGCTCAACCTGAGCCAAACAGACCCCAGTGCCATGTGGCAATGCAGCAGTGGCAGCTTGGATGCCAGGCTGCCAGAGCTGATCCCTGCTGCCCCGACGGCCACTGCTACACCTTGTAAGTGCAAGGACGGTGGGGTGGGCTGGGCAAGGCAGTGATGAGGAGCTGGGACCCCCCCAGAGAAACGATGGGGGGCAATCAGGGGCAAGGCATGTGGGTCCTGCAAGGGTGAGGAGTGGCTGTGGCTCCTGCTGGGGGGGGCTGTGCCCCGTGTTGGGGTGCCACCTGTGAGCTACTCAGGGTAGCTGTGCCTTGTTGGGGACAGGGAGCCCTCCTGAGCAGCCCCCTGTGCATCTCCCCCAGACCCACAGTCACCCCACAATCCACCCACAAACCCCACACCCCACAAGGCTCCCACATATCTGGCCCTGTAGGTCAGGAGAGAGGATTAGGGTTGGGAGTAAGCTGTGGGTTGTGACTGTGGGGCAAGGGCAGGGCATATCAGAGTGCTACTCAGCATTGCACATCCTGGTGAGAGAAAGGGGTAGGGGCAGCTCTGATTTTTTCTATGACAAAAAAATCAAAATTCAGTGCCAAACTACAGATATTTAGAATTTATTTTATTATGATGATAGAGGCACTGGTAGGCTTCCAAATTGCTTTAAAATTGTAAATATATCTATAAAACATTGCCCAACTGATTTGCGCTCATGCTCTTTCTGTATGTGTCTAGTGGTCTTCTGTTTTAATTGTGGAAAAACATGGATTTGGGGGTATTTTAAAGGGCAACTTTGGGATTTTTTAATCAGGGATTTTGCAGTTTTTTTAAATAGGAAACACCAGAATTCCTGCTAGTGAGGCAAGTGGTGGGACCCAGACAGAGGAGCCTGCTCAGAGCTGGCACCAGGGACCCAGATGGAAGTGGCTGACCTCCTGGCCACTTGGGGCCAGGAGGACATGCTTTGACAGTTCAAAGCAGGCCAGAACATCTTCTGGAAGATAGGTGCCCATGTGCGGGCAATGACGCACATAGAAGTAATGCTGCACAAAAGCTAACTGTAGCCACAGCCCACTGACAGCTAGCCCAGAAGTACAGATGCCTCAGGTGGCCATGTAGTCCCCATCTGGGTTTGGCAGGTGTGCAGCCTTGGGGCCACGTGCTGTCACAGGTGGCAGCAGGTCACAGCCAGGCACCAGCCCCCACTGTCAGACTGCTGCAGTGGTTAGGGGGTGCAGGACACTCTCAGGGCTGCTTCAGCAGTTCAGCTGGCACAAGGGGTAGTGTCCCTAGCACCAATTGGCCGGGCCTCAGAAGCTCCTGAGTAAGTAGCCCTGAGCTACTTTACAGGGCAGCTTTTTATTCTGCTGGGGCCAGCACAAGGCAGATTTTTATACTTTGGGGCCAGCACAGGTGTTGCTTCATTCTTTTGAAACTGCAGTGACATTTCTAAATAAAATGCTTGGGATTTTTTTTTCTGGATACCTTGTTCTCTTGTTAAGATATGATAACTTGGTATTTGAAGAAATCGACTTAGTTATGTTCTGTTTGCAGGTATGGATTATATAGTTCACCTTTTGATCCAGTTCTTTTTGATTTGGAAATGAGTGGCTCTTCCTGTAAGAATGTATACAACAGCAGCATGGGTGTACAGTCGGATGAAATTGATTTATCTGATGTCCTGTCAGGTATGCATACTTTTAAAAACACTACTTTTATCTGGCGTTAATGTTAAAACATTAACAACTTTTTAAAACCGTTTTCCCCCTTTTTATTGCTTTACTGACTATTTGCCATTGTAAACTAAATAGCATTGCATTCAGAGCGCAGACATTTTGATAAGATTAATGAAAAAGGAAAAATTATTTGCAAAAAAGCTTTTTTTCCCCCTCAGAGAAAAGCTGGTTTCTGTCTGAAGTTACAGAAGCCTTTAATGAATTACAGCCTTGAAGATTGTGAACCAACATACTCCTTTTTCTTCTTCTCTGATTACTCTGGTAGATTTATTAAAATAAAACCTTTTCATATATTTTTCTGTCATGCTTATTTCTTAAAAAGTATCAAGTAAATTGAGCAGTATTCTTTATTTATGCATAATTCTATGGGTTGTACCTCTTCTTGTTGGCTCTGTCCATAATTGCTCGGAATGATGGTGGTTAGGCCACTGAACTTTTCTTTCTTGTGTGATTTATTTTTAGGAGCTTAATTTAAATAATAAATGAGTGTTTTTGTTTGTTTTTTCCTGCATGGCTAAGTGATTGTTAGATGTCCTTCTCTGATTTAAGATAACAAGGCACTGTCATAATTTTTCCTCATAATATTCAGTTTTGGCTTATTTTTACTACATTGCTACATGCTGCAGAAATTTTTGTGCAAGTCTCTTTATATTCTAGTGTGAGCTATTATTGACTGCCTAATTTGTATTAATTAAATTGTTGTCCTGTCACAGTTGCTTTAGCCAGAAGGATAAAAAAAATCTTAATTCTTTCTAAATAGAAAAACAGTGCATAGTTTTACTTAAGGTGGTGGCTTTGCCCTTGTGTAATATTCCTTACTTTAATAAGGATGCATCTTGTTTTCTTCCATCTGTCTGATAGCTACACATTGTAAGAGAATTCTGCTTCAGAATTCCAACCTCAGTGAGAACCATAAAGTGCTTCTTTGTGTTTTCTGCTCTAGACAGCAGCGACTTCTAATTGAGAAATAATTTAGTTTCATTAGGGCTCTGCTTCTAGTTATGACCCTGATTTACTATCCATCTCTGCCTAAGTTTCTCATCTGTAAAATTTGGTGCATTTTTTTTTTTATTTTTTTTTTTTGCAAGTCAGAACTTTAACATATTTGTAACAAATGTAAAAGCAGCTTTCATTTATGATTCATTACCGGAATGAGAAGTTTTTAAGTTCTTGGCTCCTTTTGTTGTTAACTCAGACTGCTACCAAGAAAATTCCATTAGATGTTTTATTTATCTTTAGCTGTAGGATATTGAAAAAACTAAAGCTGTAAATGATGCAAATGTATGTTATGTATGCATTATATAACTGACACCTTCAATCCATTTCTTTATAACTTGAATCATTGTTACCAAGTTACTTAAAAGCTAAATGGTTTTCTTTTTATCTCTTTCTGTACAGGGAATGGGAAAATTAGTAGCTGTGCAGCAGCTGAAGGTAGTTTTACTTCCCTCACTGGACTTCTGGAAGTTGAGCCTCTGCACTTTACTTGTGTTTCAACTAGTGATGGAACTAGGATAGAAAGGGACGATGCAAGTACGTTTACTGGTATATACAACTTTTTGTTACTTCTTGGTGAAAACGTAAGAATAACTTACTCCAGATTTCTTTAATTTTTTTTCCAAATGAAATTTCTCAAGTTTTATAATGTTTATAATGTTTGATTTACTTTTCAAGTTGTTCTTAAAATGGCAAGTTATGTCTCTCAGGCTAAGAATAGACAGTCATAAAACCCAAGGATGAATTGTTTCAGTCTTTGCAGGTTAGTCTAAGCTGCGTAGATTGAATGGATAAGCAACTGGGCAGATATTAACTTTTGATTCTGGAAATGTAACCACATGCCTGCAGTGGCCCAAGCCAAAAGCTGGGGGGTAGGAATGCTAAAGAATGCCTCCCTGCCCAGCTGGAGCAGACAGCTTGGGCTGAGGCTGCCTTGCCCACCCTGTGAAGCAGGGGTTTGCAGGGGAGGTGCAAAGCATCTTGGGATGCTGAGGAACTGAGAATTAATTTAATGAGCATCTGGAACAGAAGTTCAATAAACCAATTTAACCTAAATCAGTTAAGTCTGATACTACATTCTTCCAGGTTTATTTTAAACTGGTTTTGGCCTTTTTGAAATCCATTTATGTGCACTGAACTTTTGTTGTGTTACGGGTTTGAACTGGTTTCCAATCACTTATATCAGCTTTATGTGTAATTTCTGTCCCTAGCCTTGGAGTACAGCAAATGCATAATTTAATTTCAAATGTACACAAATATATTTGTGTATCTTGAGTAATACATATTATTTTGTGTGTTTGTACTACAGCCCTGATCTGTTTTGTAACATCTTTTGTTTAGATATGTGATGCCTTTACATTCAGATCTAGAAAGTATACATTTTTGAGACACCTAAGTAACATCATTTTATATATGGGGTTTGATTAAGGACTGGTATTTTATCTTGCTTTTAGCCTACTTCTTTTGTCACTGACTTTTTAAAAATTCAGTTAATGAAAGTGCTTTCTGTGTTCATTTTCTACACACATTTTTTTTGTTTGTTTCTTGTTTCATGCCAGTGAGTACGTTTGGGGTTACCCCAGCAGTTGGTGGCCTCTCATCTGGGACAGTTGGGGAAGCCTCGACCGCCCTGAGTTCAGCAGCCCAGGTAGCTTTGCAGTCTCTCTCTCACGCAATGGCTTCAGCTGAGCAGCAGCTCCAGGTGCTGCAAGAGAAACAGCAGCAGCTTTTGAAGCTTCAGCAACAGGTTGGAGGCTATTTGGCTATTTTTTATGCTGTCTCAACTTCAAAAGCTGAAAAAAGTTACACAGCCGTACCATTTCCCTCCCGCATTGTCAGAGAATATTTTGTGAGGAGAGGGCATAGCTGTGGGCAAAGGATGACTTGCATTAAGCATGAAAATGTATTCCTTGTAGCCTTTCAAATTTGTGGCGTTTTGTTTTTTGTGTGGTGTACATGTGAGATTTGGTGGTGAGGAAATTAATGAGTTCTATTAACGAGCAAAAAATCAGAATAGCCAAGGATCTACACTAGAATTAAAACAGCAGTTGCTATTAATAATGGACAGAAAACATTCTTAAAAGAAGTGATCAATTTGTATGCACTTATGACTTAATTTAAAATAAAGCCAAAGTTTTATGCCATTAAACTTTCCTTTAAATCTGGACTAATTGCTATATTGTAAAGCAGGAACTATCAAATTAAAGGCCATTCCATTTTTCAGGTACTGGTATATAACTACCTAAATGATGAATGTGGTGCTTTCAATTAAAGTCTAGCTTAAAATAAAGGCTGAAGGTTTATATTCTAGTTTTACTGTGTCTGTAGTGCATGTTACTGATCCATTCAGAGGCTGCATTGCTGTTTTCTTCATATATTACTTTAATTTTTTTCTGCAGAAAGCTAAGTTGGAAGCAAAACTACATCAGACAACAGCAGCAGCTGCAGCAGCAGCATCAGCAGTTGGCCCTGTTCACAACTCTGTGCCTTCTAACCCAGTAGCAGCCCCAGGGTTCTTCATCCATCCTTCAGATGTCATTCCACCCACTCCAAAAACAACACCACTGTTTATGACTCCACCTTTGACTCCACCAAATGAGGCTGTTTCTGCTGTTATCAATGCAGAGCTTGCTCAACTTTTCCCTGGCTCAGTCATTGATCCCCCAACAGTTAATCTTGCTGCACATAACAAGAATGCAAACAAATCCAGAACGGTAATTAGACTATTAATGAAAGTGAGGTCCGTCTTGATTTATCAGGACTTAACTTTCTTGTACTTTTTTTTTTTTTTTATTTGACTGGCTAGTGAAGCTGGGTATGTTCTACTATTTCTATGTGAAGGTATAGCCACTAGATTTAACACTAAGAGCTAATAATAGGCTGCTTTAATATGGCCTATTATAGCAAACAGGAATGGGGTGGCAGAAAAGTTTGTAAGATGTCTTGCTATGGATCCAGAGGCATGAGTTTGAATTTTACTCTGGACTAATGCTGAAAGCTGTCCCCAGTTGACTGAGCCATAAACCGGTTCTTGGTCATTCAGTCTGAGAAGGCAAAGGTGACTGAACATAACACTGGCCATGTCACTCCCTTGTGTGCTGTTGACTACAAAAACATGTGTGATTTAACTCTACCAGACCGACAGGTAACCAAAGCTGAGGCAGACTTTGTCTGTTTGGATTATAGCAAGGCCAGATATACAGTATGCCAAATTATGTTAAAGTTTCTTACTTAGGAATTAGCATAATCAATCTTTTGAAAACAGTAGTTAGTATTTCCAAATAGTGCATACTAATTGAAAATAAAGTACAAGTGACACAGGAATTTCAAACCAGTAAGTTGCAAGGGGCTGATACATTTTCTTTCTTGTAGACTTATGTTAAGAAAAGCTAGCTACAGAATAGTAGAGATTTTTAATAATTTTTACTGGTGTTTCCCCTTCAGAATCCACTTGGATCTGGCCTTGCTCTTGCAATATCTCATGCTTCACATTTTCTTCAACCTCCGCCTCATCAGTCCATAATTATAGAGCGTATGCACTCAGGTAAACCAGAACTCTTAATATCAGTCTTGTGTGAGTGATTGTCTAATTGTTGGAAGGGGGAGGGCCGGTATATTTTCTGTCACTTAACTTGGTAGTCTAGCTACAGCTTCATTTGCCTTTGTAAATAAAACATGCATTTGTTTTTATGTTGCTGTCATATGCCAATGCAAACCTCAGTATCCATTGATGCCTGATAACCAAGATGAAAAAAGTACTAAAGGAAAAGATGCTAGATAGGAACTTTTAATACTTCATTCCTGTCATAAGTTCACATATATTTTCATAGCAACTTCTTATTTAATCTATAAAGCTTTAGAGTATGGAATAGGCAAATATTTTTATTGAGAGCATGTGAAAAGAGACTAAAAGTATTTTTTCTCTTCGTAAACTTTTAGCCATATTTTTAAAATGCCTTTTCTACCTTAGACCTTTTTTCTTAATTTTGAATTTTATATAAATCTGGAACAAAAAGCCTTTTTTCAAGAGGCACAAGTTTGATTGCTTCATGAACTGGTTTATAAAACAGTGGTTCTGAAATTTCTTGGTCTTAGTACCTTTTTTCTCTATGAGTAAGATATGCACTTTGTTTTGAAAAGCAGAATCAAGGGGGAGAAAAAGGATAGTTTCTTGCAGAAACTGCATAGCAGGATCTCTAGGGGACCTACCCCTGCCCAGCTCATTGTTTTGCTCCCAATGGATCGCTGCAGATTTTACAATTTTCACCCAGAGCAGCAGAAACTTCTTGTCATGTTTCTTGTGTATAACGCACGTTTCAGTATCCAGCAGCTGAGTTTTGGTGGGGGATGGTGCATGTTGTATGTGAGAGAGTACAGTATTTGCTAGTGTCAGGACTAGCTCGGAAACACTTCAGTGATCTATATTTACTGAATTTGGGGGAGGGGGTTATAACTCCCATCTTTTTCCCCAAACCAGCTAGGGAAAATTGGGGTGCTCAGTATATGCAAGGGAAAGGAATCCCCACAGATCCAGAAAATTGGTGTGGGGAGGGTGGGAAGAGGAAGGCAAAGCAGTGTCAGCGTTAATTGCTAAGGCTCTAGAAGCCTTGCAGTTAACACTGTCACTGCTTCCTTCTTCACCTCTCCCTTCCTGCCTCCTCCTCTTCCCAACCATGTACCAGATTGGGGTGATGTTTAGGGTTGATGTGTAGCCAGATTTGGCATGCTGGGTTTAACCTGGCACATGGCCCTCAACCTGTAGTACCAGGTCAGACCCTGCATGCTGGCTCCTGGGCCACATGCCAGGTTGGACCCAGTGTGCTGAATCCAGAGCCCTATGCTCTGTCTCTGGGGCTGTGCGCCAAGTCTGGGACCATGTGTTACTTAAGTTACTATAAGTCATTCCATCCCTGCGTCATAGTCCCAGGCTCAGCACATGACCCTGGAGTCAGTACATGGGGTTGGAGCCAGCATTTGGCTCTGGAGCCAACTTATGGTCCTGGGCTAGGCATGCAGCTCTGGAGGCAGTGAATGGAGTCAGACCTTGCATGCAACTCCAGAGACAGCACATCATTTCAGACGTGGCATGCCATCCCAGACTCAGTATGCAACCTTTTAGGCAGTACGTGGTCCTAAACTGGGTGCACTGGGTCTGGATTCTCTCGTAACTCTGGAACCAGCATGCAGGTTCCTGGCTCATTGCATGGCTTGGAGTGGGCATGCTAGGTCAGACTGCGGGCCCAGCTGGTCTGCAGGGCTGGCAGCTCCGTAGCTGCTGCTAACTCACCTCAATAGAATATTTTTCCTTTTCTTCAGGCTTCCCTTCAAAATCAAGGTGCCTTGCTATGCAGCTTAAGTTCTCAAAAATATAGTCTTTCAGAACTGCAGAAAAATGATATCCCAGGTTTTTAGGTTTGTACTTCTGTCTTTTGATTAGCTTTTAACATATCCTAATTTTTCGTTAGGAGCAAGAAGGTTTGTGACATTAGATTTTGGCAGACCTATACTGTTGACGGATGTATTGATTCCCACTTGTGGGGACTTGGCTTCCTTGTCAATTGACATTTGGACTTTAGGAGAAGAAGTGGATGGAAGGCGATTGGTAGTTGCTACTGATATAAGCACACACTCGCTCATTCTGCACGATTTATTGCCACCACCAGTTTGTAGGTTCATGAAGGTAAGAGAGTGGGCAGAAAACTAATAAAAAATTCTGTACTGTAATTATTGTTCTTTGTTTCTTGTTGTCTCTTCTAAACTTCATTCTTTGTATTACAAGTTTTTATTGCCATTAAGCTTTCTTCAGATTTAATGTTAGTTAAAGTTAATGCTGTTAATGCTACTCCTTATTTTTCTTTGCATGTTTTTAAACCATTCTACTACAATAAAAGTTGCATTATCTTTCAGATTACCGTTATTGGTCGATATGGTAGTACAAACGCTAGAGCCAAAATCCCTTTAGGATTTTACTATGGTCATACCTATATCTTGCCATTTGAAAATGAACTGAAGTTAATGCATGATCCCCTCAGAGGAGAAGGTGAAGCTGCAAACCAGCCAGAAATTGACCAACACTTAACAATGATGGTTGCATTGCAAGAAGATATACAATGCAGGTTAGAAGACATGTACACAAATATTTAATAAACTTTTTCTAACTTAAAACACCTAGACTGTCATAATGTGCCTTTCCAGGAATTGAAGAAAAAATCAAACTGTTAAAAGGATTTTTAATCTAATGCAGATGATGCAACAAAAACTGTGTAGTGTTATCAAAACCAAAACTATTAATTTTTGGTGTCTCTTTATAATGAATGTAAAGACAGCTGAGCATGTTTCTAGCTAGTTAATTCATTAGTGTTGATCTTTATAGATTTCATTTGATTTTTTTGTGCTGGAATTTTTCTCCTTTAGGTACAACTTGGCTTGTCATAGATTGGAAATCCTTTTGCAAAGCATTGACTTGCCCCCACTCAACAGTGCAAACAATGCTCAGTATTTCTTACGAAAGCCAGATAAGGCAGTAGAAGAAGACAGTAGAGTGTTTTCTGCTTATCAGGACTGCATTCAGCTTCAGCTTCAACTCAATTTGGCTCATCATGCTGTGCAGAGACTCAAAGTAGCTTTAGGTGCAAGTAGGAAGACACTGAAAGAACAATCTGATCCAAAAGAGCTGATTCAAATGTCATCCACAGAACAGTTACGCACCATCATCAGATATTTACTGGATACTTTACTTAGCTTACTTCATTCTTCCAATGGTTAGTATTCTTTTGAAATTTATATTTTTGTGTTTGCAATGACATTCTTGCCAGTGGGTTATAATTGAGAGGGAGAGGGAGAGGGATGTTGACTGTGGAAACAGTTTTCTCACTTAGCTTAATTGATATTTTATTGAAAATTGAGTCTCATATAACTTAAGTGATCATGCTTTTTTCCCAGGCTTTGGTCAATACAACTGTGTATGCTATTTAATAAGATATAACTAGCAAATCACAGGGTTTTATGTTGTCACCAGATTTAGTGTAACAATGTCACTACCAAAATGTAACTTAGGGTGAGATTTTCCAAAGTGATTAAGCCACTTAAGATTTCAATTGTTTGAATCATTTCTGAAAATGGGACTCAAGCTTTTCTTTTTATATTTAAACCTTAGTGTGGAATAATCACATTTTTCCTTAGATAAAATAGAAAATCTAACAAGGAATTAAGAAAATAATTGGCACCTTTCTAACTCTGAGTTTGCTTTGCTAGTGTTCTTGAAGGCAAAGCCAGTTTATGAAAAAAACGAAAAATAATGAAGCATTATTAAAGTAAATGTAAATCTCTTGTTCATGTTTTGGGAAAGGGAGCATTTGACTTGGAATGTATCTTAGATTGGATACACTTTCTAATCATTAGTATATCATGTATCATAAATACATGTAATAACTTGGTATGCCTTTGTTCTGCAGTATTAAAAGTTCATATTACTTTGGTTTCTTCTTAAAAGGGCATGCAGTGCCTGTAGTTCTCCAAAGTACCTTTCATGCACAAGCTTGTGAAGAATTGTTTAAGCACTTGTGTATCAGTGGGACTCCAAAGATACGATTGCATACGGGCCTTCTGCTTGTTCAGCTGTGTGGTGGAGAAAGATGGTGGGGACAATTTTTATCTAATGTTCTGCAGGAATTATACAACTCAGAGCAACTTCTCATTTTCCCCCAAGACAGGTAAGACTGCTGTTATTGGGATATGTTATATCATTTACCAAATATAAATCACTTAATTTTGTAGGAAAATATTAGCTTCTTAACTAATACTCATGATGATAATTTGTGGGTTTTTTACTTCTATTAGCTAGCAGTACAAATCCAGATTCACTGAAAATGTACAAGATGGGGGGGAGGGAGGTTGGTTTTCTGGTGTTTGTTGTCCTTTAATATAACTTAAACCATTCATTAAAAAAAACAACTACCACCCAAATTAGTGATTGTGTTGTGCATCTGGAGGAACATAAAAATGTTAAATTCAATAAGGAAATATTGAAAATCATTCAATAGTTGTTGAATTACTACCCAGTTGCCTGTCAAGAATGATGGGGATCAGAGGGGGATGGAGTGCCATGACCCACCATCACGCGCTGCTGCCACTCTGCCTCTGGCTCCATGCACACCACCCTCCGCCCCTGGTGCTCCACCCTGTGGCGTCACCACCTCCCAGGCATGGCTGAGGTGGGGAAAGCTTGCATGCAGTGGCCGCAGTTGCCACCCAGCACCCCATGTTGCCACCACTGCGCATCCAGCCATGCGCAACTCCCTCCCCCACAGCTGTTCTCTGGGCCTGGTGGCAGCATTGGCAAACTGCTATTGTGCCCCCTTCCCTTTTCTGCTTCCCTCCCTGCCACCTCCCCCTTGCTGCTGGCTTTTGTCGGAGCCCAGCTGTGGCGAGGCTAGAGGAGGGGGGCAAAGCCAGCACTGTGCCACCAGCACCCCATGCTGCCGCCTCCCAGGAGCAGGGGAAGAGAAGAGAGGAAGCTTGCCCCTCCTTTCCCCTTGGGCAGCACCCCATGCCACCTCCGTCTTGAGGGAGCAGGGCCAAGGGAAGGCGAAGCAAAGCCATCATCACTGGTCCACTCCATCACCAACATCATGGTGGTGCGTGCAAGGATGCACTGCTGCCACCTCCTGTCTGGAACACTTTTGAGATCACTCTGGTTGTTTCGGATAACCAATCAGAGTGTGAATAAAACATTACAGACCAACCGACAGACAGACTAAGGCTTTTATAAAATTAGAATTCAAAAAATAATTATTACTACTTGGTATTCAACCACTAAAATTGTTTTTAAATATAATTTTAAAAGAAATTTGTCTTGGCCATGAGGTACTGCAAATTAGATACAGATTACTTTGCATTTTTTTTCTGCAAGGCAGAACATTTATTAGTTGTAAATGAAGTGTTGCAACTGATTTTTAAGAACATTATCAGTGTGGATCTCCAATGCAAAAGTGAATACTTTCAAAATTTTCTGAATAGTAGCTGATGATGAGGCTCTGTAGACAGCTTGTCTGCATCCTTGTGTGCTGGGTTTAAAGATGTGTAAGGAGGTTGGGGTATAATTGAAGCTGCCATGTATAATTTTGTATTTGGGAAGTAGTAAGGAGAAATTCCATTGTGTCTTTCAATGACACTATCTGTTTTTTGTTTTATTCATTTATTTTAGTTTAACTGTGTATAAATGGGGGTTTGGCCCTATGAAGTCTTTAAGGGCTCAGTTTGAGTCTTCCATGCTTCATTATAAGACACTTTTTGAGGCAAAGTTCATTGGCTTTAACTTGACACTGTCCACAACAGCCTAGAATGAGCCTTAACTTTTTTTTAGAGGAGATTAGATAAATTGCATTAAATTGTCCCTTAATTGAAACTCATAAATGTCACCTTAGACTTGAGACAGTCATATGCAACTCCTCCTGCTGGGAGTGGCCTTTGCAGGATGGTCTGTGGGGCTAGGGACAGAAGGTGCACACACACTGGTTTAAGTGATCAGAAACTGGTTTAAACTTGTAACAGAACAGAAGCTCAGTGCACATAACCCAGTTTCAAATGGCTGAAACTGGGTTAAGGTAAACCTGGTTGAATGTAGTATCAGATTTAACTGATTTGGGTTAAACTGTATGAAACTTCTGCCCCAGGCCAGGGGAAAGAGAGGGACTGACTGCTGCCCCCCCCCCCCCCGGGCGCAAACCCCAGCTGGAGTCTAATGCCAAGGAGGGGGCTTAACCCCCCCTTCCCTGAGTACACACTTGTCCCGCCCTGCTAAACTTACTGCTGGCTGTGACTGTGGACTGCAAATCCCAGAAATGCGTAAAAGCAGGAAGAGAAAGTGATGAGCAGAGACCTGTGACTGTGATTGGTCTGGAAATCCCAGAGACCTTGGGAGCAGCAAGAGGAAGAGGAAGCAAACGCACAACCCATGATGGCTACAGAGCCATGCTGTAGCATCCCAGGCTTCTGGCTTGAGCCATTGCAGGCATGTGGCTGTATTTTCTGAATCAAAAGTGAATATCTATCCAGTTGTTTCTCAGTTTCATTTCTGCAGTTTAGACTAATTGTGCAAAGCCTGAATCGTCTCAGCCTCGAGCTTTTTGATTATCTACTTAGCCTGAGGCACTTAATACCAGAGAACTCAAGAGTTCTAGCTGATGATGCCAGTGTCAGAACAGAAGCTGTTACTTGCCAGTGCTTGGAGCCAGGGATCAGGGAATAAAGCATGATAGGATCTAATGCACAATCCCACAATCACGCCTCCTGCCATGTGTATGTGGTATGGCAGGAAGCATGATTTTGTGTAGATCACCTATCAGATCCCATTGTGTTTTTACTTGCAAGTCTGGCAGGGGCCTAAGACTAAGAAATGTGCATCTCAAACTTTAAACAGTCATAAACTCCTCCTGTTGGATGAGACCTTTGCAGGGTGGTCCTTGGGGACTTAAAACCAGAAAACTTATTGTTATGAAACCAGTTCATACGAGATCAGACAGTGACTTATGTTTGAACTCAGAATCTATATTTATCAGAAAAATAGTGATTGTCTTTATTAGCTCTCACAGCAGGGATAGCAGGGGGAGCAGGGGGTAGGGCTGGGTGGGGCAGCCATTGTGGGGGATGCAGCAGCTGGTGGGGGGATGGGGCCAGATGGGACAGCAATTTGAGGGGGTAGCCCCTTCAGGGGCCATTTGGCCCCCTTATGTGGGGGCCATCGCCCCTGTGGGAGAGCAACAAAATATGTATTCATGAATTCATGAAACCTGTATTTAGAGTTCACTTTATTATTATAAGAGACTTGATTTAACACTGTAGATATATCAATAAAACATTGTCCAACTGATTGTGCACTCTCTCTCTCTCTTTATAGTGGTCTTTTGTTTTACTTGTGGAGGAACATGGATTTGGGAGTATTTTACAGATTGACTTTAGGATTTTTTTTTTTTATCAGAGATTTTTCAGTTTTCCAATAGGGAACACCAGAATTCCTGATAGGGAGGCCAGTGGCAGGACCCTGCCTGCTCAGAGCCGGCACCTTGGACCTAGCTGGCTGTGGCTGACCTCCTGGCCAAATGGGACTGTGCTTTACAATTCAAAGCAGGCCACCACACCTGGAACATTTTCCAGGCAATAGGTGTCCAGATGGCCGGGCAGTGGGCACACATAGCAGTAGTGCTGCACAGAGGCCAACTCTGCAACTGCAGTCCACTGGCAGCTGGCCCAGAGGGCCAGATGCCTCCACTGGCTGTGCAGTCCCCATCCGGGTCTGACAGGTGCGCAGCAGGTCACAGCCAGGCAGGAACTCCCACCACCAGACTGTTGCAGTAACATGCCCAAGGACAAGGGGCAGTTAAGGTGCCAGAGGTTTCACAGCTGTAAGCAGTTAAAAGTGAACTGATTTCACTGTTGCTAGACTATTTGTAATTAACTTATAGGAGTCTGCACACAACAGTGAAGCAGCTGGATAGTTATGCTTTTCATTCTGAACTAGGGGTAGGCAACTCCCAGCAGGGATGCCAGAGTATGGTACACACAGACATTTTGCTTGGTACATGTGCTCTGGGGTGGACAGCACAGGACTGCACTGCTACAACAAAGAACAGGCCCCTCACAGCTCATCCACTAAAGGGTAAAGGGTGTGGGGAACTCTCAAGGCTGCTTCAGCAGTCCAGCTGGGACAAGGGGTAGTGTCCCCAGGTACCAATTAGCTGGGCCCTAGAAGTTCCTGAGAGCTAATAGCCCTGAGCTACTTGACAGGGCAGCTTTTTATACTGCTGGGGCCAGCACAGCTGCTGGCCCTGGGCTCTAGCTCTCCCTGGCTGCAGATCTGGGAGGAGCCGGGCAGGGTTATTTTGCCCCAAGTGGCACAACTTTGCTCCACACCAAAGTACACGTCTGAGTACGTGTGCTGAAGCAAAAAGCCCCAGCTCAAATTTGAACGTCTGTTTTGAGCTGCTGCAAATGCACATGCTTGCATGTGTAGAAACGCCCCTTGGGTTTTTTAGGAGTCAAATGGGAAACTTCTTGTGTTAAATTTGGAGTAACGCTATCAGTGAACTTAAGTGTGTGTAGTGCTGTTTTTTTAAAGTTGCTTCTAGAGGTGCACTGATACATTGGTATGATATTGGATTGATGCCAATATGAAGAAAATTGGTATGTTGGAAATCGGCCTGATGGGGCTTATGATTTGGCCAATAAACCTTGTGCTGCACGCAGCCACAGAGCAGCATACAGGCAGCAAGGAGCAGAGGTGGCAGCATAGAGAGCTGCTTCCAGCTGGTAAGTCTGTGTGGTGGGAGGGAAGGAGGATAGGGGGACAGATCAATGTGCCCTGTGGTGAGGGCGGGGAAAGGGGTAGGCAGTGCCCAGCCAGGTGGGGCATAGGTAGTGCTGTGGCTTGTGGGGGTAGGGAGTGGCTCCTACCACTGCTTGCACCCTGGGACAGCACATGGGGCATGTGCCTGTGATCTGCATGGGGTGAAGCAGGCAGGCTGGAGCAGGAGCTGTGCAAAGCTATTTTCCCTGGAGGCTGGGTTCAGAGTGGGCACTGGCAACGCTGGGAGGGGGCTGCAGCCACCCCAGGTTTCGTTGCAGCTCTGCTTCCAGTACCACCACAGCCAGCCACCCAGCACAGCCCTGACACTTCCTGGCGCATGGGTAGAAGCGGGGCATTGAGCCAGGCCTGCTCCGGGTGGCTGGTAGTGGTAGCACTGGGAGTGGAGCTGCAACGAAATTTGGGATGGCTGCAGCCCCCTCCCAGTACTGCCAGCATCCTCTCTGAGCCCAGCCCCCAGCAAGAAGAGCTCCGTGCAGATCCGGCTACAGCCCATCTGCTCCCCACCCCATGTAGATAGGAGGGCACATGCTCTCCCAGGGCTCAAGCAGTGGTGGGAGCTGCTGTCCCCACAAGCTGCAGTTTCATTTCACACCCTCTCCAGCTGGGCAGCCCCTGCCCCCTCCCTCTCTCCCTGTGTGGGGCATTGTTCTGCCCCACCCCGCTTTCCTTCCACCACATGGACTTATCGGATGGAGGCAGCTGTATTGGAAACCAGATTGGTATAGGCCCCCAAAATCTCCATCGGTGCACCACTAGTTACTTCCAAACCCTGTGCTCCCTGATCCTTGTTCAGGTAAATGGGTAAATGTTTCTTTGAGAAACTATGAAGGATGTGTTGTTCATGTCAATTACAACAACTTTACATCAAAGAGTTCATTTACATTAGATATATATCATTTAGACTAGGTAATCAGATGGATAAGAAGTTCAGTCTGACTACACTTCCATATATCCTTAATACTGAGCATTGTAAACAATGGCTCTCTAATGTATATATGTGGAGCCAAATTAAATAGGTGACAAAATTGGTCAATTTTTGATGGAGAAAGTCCATGGATGGGGATGCTTTGCATATTTCTAATGAAAGAGACTGCTGATTTCTTGAGGTTTAAAATGAGAAACTGTAAATTTTAAAATGTGACATTATTCCTGTGATTTTTCACAAATTGAACCATACTTATTTTTGTAGACCTCTGTCAATTTATTTTCACTTCCATTTTGGTACTTACGTTATAACATGTTTCTTGATATATATTCCAAAAAGTATTGCTTCCATTTAAATACAGTTTATAGAAATGTTAAGTGAAGAGAAATTTTGAGTTCTAAATATTTTTTATTTTTAGGGTCTTCATGTTACTTTCCTGCATCGGCCAAAGATCCCTTAGCAACAGTGGTGTCTTGGAAAGTTTACTTAATCTCTTGGATAACTTGCTGTCGCCTCTCCAACCTCATTTACCTGTGCACAGACGTACTGAAGGTAGTACATTAACTTTAGGTGCTATATTATTAAAATTCAACATAAGCTAGCAAATTAGTAAAGACAGACTTTTGGTAAAGGCTGCATTTTAATAACTAAAATAACTGTCTGAACTGTTTTTCAGACAGCTGTAGAAAGCTGACCAAATTTTCAAGTCCTAGTCAAAAACATCCAGTGCCTCACATGTTAACTGAAAATAATTGAATTTGATTTCACCAGAGAAATGGATGTTAGAAGTTGAATAGAGTGTGCAGAGCAAAAGACATTTTGCTTAGCTACCCTTACACACACTGCTAAACGAGTGTATTTTTTCTGAATATACTTACTTTAAATTACTTTAAAGTTCAAATACTTTGGACTTTCTCCAAAGATGCATCTCAAGCCGGTCCAGAGAGATGATACTCCCCCTCTACGTGACATTGGTCCGGCCTCAGCTGGAGTATTGCATCCAGTTCTGGACACTGCACCTTAAGAAGGATGTAACCTGCCTTTAGAGGGTTCAGAGGAGGGCCACCTACTTGGTTAGAGGGCAACAGGGCAGGCCCTATGAGGAGAGGCTGAGGGACCTGAACCTGTTCAGCCTCAGCAAGCGGAGGCTGAGGAGGGATTTGGTGGCTGCCTACAAACTTGTTAAGGGAGATTGGCAGCAAATAGGAAGAGTTCTACTCCCCCCAGCAGCACCTGGGGTGACAAGGTACAATGGCCAGAAGCTGCTGGATAATAGGTTCCGGTTAGAGATTAGGAGGCACTATTTCACTGTCAGGGTAGCTAAGATCTGGAAACAGCTTTCTAAGGAAGTGGTCCTCGCTCCTACCTTGGGTAAATTCAAAAAGAGGTTGGATGAACACCTGTCTGGGGTCGTGTGATTTCCAGCGTGTGCTCCAACCAGTGGCAGGGGGTTAAACTAGATGATCTATTCGGGTCCCTTCTGACCCCTAACTACTGTGAAACTATAACATTTAACTGTTTCGATCTCTAAAATTTCTAGAAAGATCTATTCTCAAAGGTTAATAGACTTTAGTGCATTTGTCTCTAATTCATGACAAGTTCGGGGGAGAAATTATCTTAAAGGTTTATGAACCATTTTAAAACTTGGGGTGTTCCTTAACCCATCTATGCTTACAAACTTAAAGAAGGCTCATCAGTGTTGAAATTATAGGTGTGCGAGCTTGGCAGAAAGCCACCTGGTACTCTTTTCCTCCTCTTACTCATTCCCGTACAGTCCCCCAGCATAAACAAAGCAGTGTAGCTGGAATTGTTCTCTTGTTCCTCATCAGTCTACCAGACCTTCTCTTGAGTGTACAGATCCTGATTAGGCTTTGCAACTTCTCAATCTCCACCTGCCTCCTCTCTACAACTTCCAGGTCATTCCATGTTTCTGGTATCACCATTTGTACTCACAGAGGAGTTTACTGCTTCCTGGATTACAAGGAGTTAGCATTAAGCCATGTAATGACTATGTACAATGAAACCACCAAGAAGGAGAGAGTCGAATGTGTAAAAAGTATCAAACAGAAAGTGAGAAAAGAACCAAGGAACTAGTAATGAGAAGGGCCAGAAGGATTGAGCCAAGAGTCAGAGTGACTACACAGGAGAATAACGGGAGGAGGGATGTGAAAAGGTGACTGCTGAGTGGAAGAGTGCTAAAAATGGGAAAGGGAAGAAAAAGGGAGAATATTGAGAGAAGCAGTTTAAAGGCTAGAAAAGCATATTGGGATTTAAGAGACTGAAAAAATGGTAGAAAAGTATATGGAAATAGAATCCCATTTAGATACTGTTATCAACCTCCATTTCATTCATTCTAAAAACCAGGCAGATGTGCAACAGGAGTTACCAACAGTAATAGTCTACCTCCTGCCTCTAATCTACAACCCTTCTTCCCAGTGGTTTCTGTTCCTTTGTCCACTTGGTCTCTGTCCTCGCATCCTTTGGGCTAGGTCAGTGTGTTTCAGTGGGCAAAGTATTAGACAAAGGCATCAAAGAGTCCAAATATTATTGCTTGACCACTGACAGGCCTCATGTAGATGTTCAGCTCTTCATGGGAGAGTCTCTGCTCTTGTAGGAGAAACCGTGAATGTACAGATGTTCAGGCTTTTTCTCTCAAGTAAAAATAATTGCACCAGGAGAAAAATAGCCTGGGAACTATGCTTCTGGGAGAACAATTGTCTGTACATGCTTTCTCTTCTCTCAGAAGAGAACATAGTGCTCCAACATCACCCTCCACATCCCCAGGGGAACAGATATTGCTCTCTAGGCTCTGCTGCCCCAGCAGGGAGCAGAACATGCCCCCTCCACAAGCCACATATTGTGATGCAGAGAAACAGGTAGGCCCTGGGTAGTCTGGGTCAGCCAGTTAGGGTTGCCCATGCTCTTCTGCCATCTGTCTCTAAGCAGACTAAGGGAGTCTGCAGAGCACACTGAGATGTATGCACAGGGTATCCCTTGGCTGCACAGTGTCAGCACTGCAAGCTCTCCGCTCTTCAGGGCCTCAGCATGGAAATGTCTGTTTGCATGGTTTTGGGTAGTGTTTTTTTTTCTATTTGGAGACCAGATGTCAGAAAATTATCCCAGATTATTTGAGCAGGTGCTCACAGAGTAGTGTGTGACCTTGAGCAATTTATTTTTGTGGTTCGTAATTAAGGCTTCTTGCTGGGTTTGGCTGTTGTCATTTATCTAGATAGTAACAGTGAAAGGAGTATGTTTGATTTCTACTTTCCCCTGGAAGTGTTCTGCTCTTTGCTTTCAGATATAAACTTGTTAATGATTTCTTCCTTCCCACTCCATTCTGTATTTTCCTAGATCTCAAACAATAATTCATGAGTGCAGGTCTTTTGTACATGAAAAGAAACATGGAACCCTTTATTACCTACTACTGTGTACATGATAATGTCTGTGTTGGATTGTTTGAGCTTATTTTGATCTTGTTGTTTCAAAGCCTAACTATATTGCTTATATTTCATCTAAAACCTGTTTACTTAAGGAGTATTGGACATTCCAATGATCAGCTGGGTTGTAATGTTGGTGTCCAGACTTCTAGACTACGTGGCTACTGTTGAAGATGAAGCAGCCACAGCTAAGAAACCTTTGAATGGAAAAGAAAGGGAGAGATTCCTGACAGGTATAGAATGCTTATAACATTTTAAATATCATTTTTTTTTATATGTATACATTTCTTACAAAAATATTACGGTGATTTACCATTGCCAATACTATTACACAAAAACCATGAATTCTATTTTTAAGTCCTGTTTACTGCTTATTTGCTTTTAACATGTTGACATTAAAGGTAATTTGTTTAAAATTATTTTTCTCATTTCTTTTAAGTGCTGTGTTCTCCACGTTGTTATATTTCTTAAAGAACAGGGAACTGAAGAAAACCCTAGTATTAAGAAACTGTACAATTGCAAGTTAGCAACATTATGATTTGATGTGGGCTTGACTGGGCTTATTATTATTAATTAACCTGTAAAGGAAAGGTAATTTATTTGTTCCAAATGCAAGCTGAACCTGCATTTTCGGGTTCAGTGTTAGGAAATGCAGCCTTTTCTCTGAATAGAAATCAATAAATATATGCAGAGCCATTGAATTTTTATTTCTTTTACAAAATCCCACAGGAAACACAAATAAGCACTTAAAATGACTTTATTTCATGCATAAAATTATTCCAAGTTTAGCTGTCAGGATTGTCAAGGGCCTAACATAAGCTGCCCTTGCATATAAATTGAGTGCGTTTATTATTGGAACAATATGGTATGTTTAGTAATGCATTTTCTAGCTAGTTTTGGGTTTCTTTTGAATATCTGTCATTCATCAAGAGGGAAAATAAATGATGTGTTGTTATTTTATATGAGGATAGTAATCTTGCTTAGGTCTTTGTTCTTCAAAAATTGAAATGAGTAAATGCAAACTGGTTCTGGTGTACTCTTCAGCTAAGTACAGACAGTCAAAAAACACAAGGTGAAATCAATTCAATTATTGCAAGTTTCTTGCTGTGTAGATCGGATTGATAAACTGAACTGATGTTCACTTTTCAGCTGTGAAAGGCAGCCAGATGCCTGCAGTGGCCCAGGCCAGAAGCCAGAGGGCACTAGAGCAGACCTTCAAGTCTGCTGGCTATTGCTGAGCCCAGCCAAGTGGAGGCCTTCCCTAACTTGGCTGCCAAGCACATGCTCCCAACCCCCTGGCCTGGCCTGGGGGCTTCCAAGCCCTGGTCTGCTTTGCCATATGGGGATTTGTCCCTCTCCCCTTCCCTTGTGCACCCGGACCAAGCTGTGGCTTAGATCCACCCTAACAGGTGGGAGTGGGGAACAGTTGCCCAGACTGAGTGCCCACCCACACTGATGAGCGTGGTGGCTTGGGGGAACCCCTGCCTGGTGGGAGTGGGGAGCTTCCTCCCTGGAAGCAGAGGGGTTTTCCCTTCCCTTCTCACTCCCCTCCTACATGGCTGGTGGGCTGCTTGGCTCAGAGGTAATGGCTGCAGAGCAAGGGAAAGGGAGATTCTCCTCAGCTTCCCTGAATAGGAATGTCCTGGACTGAGTGAAACCCCTGACGGGGGGGGGGCACCAATCAGGGGTCTGCTCCCCACTCCCACTTGTGGCAGTACCTGAGCCAAGCACCTCTCTGGCCAGGTGGGAGAGGGGGGATTCCTCTGGACTACTTGCAGCAGGGCAGACCAGGACTTGGCAGCCTGGGCTGGGTTGGGGTGCTCCGTTCCCCAACCTCCCGTCAGCAAGTGGCTATACTGCCTGAGCTCTGTGACAGCCCAAGGGCAGGGCCAGCTAGGCACTGGGCTCGAGCAGCAGCGCGTAAACCATGTTCTAGCAGGCCACCCTTTGGGGGGAGGGGCGGGTTGCAGGGTAGGTGCAAAGCATCCTGGGATGCTGGGGGGACTGCAAGGTAACTTGAATCAGCAAGGGATCTGGTAGAAAAGGTTGATACACCAGTTTAATGTAAATTAGTTAAGTCTTATACTGCATCCATCCAGGTTGATCTAAAACTGGTGTCTCCCATTTTGACACCAGTCTGTGTGCACTGAACTCCTGTTCTGTTACAGGTTTAAGCTGATTTCCAGTTAGTTATACTGGTTTATGCTTAATTTCTATCCCTAGTCTACAAGAAATTCTATCTTAAAAGGGAGGCTGCATAAGCCATTTAATAGTGGCCTTAAATTTTATGTTCCATGTTTAGATTTAGGTTATAGAATGACTTAGTAATATTGTTCTCTGAATCTAAGAATTAAAAAAAAAAAAAAAGTAAGGCTCAGTTATTGATATCTGTTTGTCTCTCTTCTAGGCAATCAGTGGAGTTTTATTAATAATAGCCTACACACCCAGAATCTGAACAGGTCTACCAAGGGCAACAGTAGCCTAGATAGATTGTACTCCAGAAAGATCAGAAAACAGCTTGTTCACCATAAACAGGTAATTTTCAGCATGGTACTAGCACTCAATACCTAAAGTACTTGTCTTATTTCATAAAATCCCAGCTTTGGTCATGGAGCTTATTCACCTTGCTTTGGCACAACAAACCTGTTCTGTAGCTAAAAGCTGCCCATCTCTTTTGATACATCGCAAGCTATTTGGCATGAGATATGCTGGAATAATTCTAATCTTGTGGAGTATGTTCCTGTATTATGCAGTTGCCTGTATTTGATAGTAAAACTTATTTTTCATTCTTGAGGAATCTATGTAAACTTGAGTGGTGACCACCTGTAATTTAAACATGATTTTTCAAACGTAATGTTTGTCATTCTTTAAAGTAGCTATTCATATTTTATGACCCTGCACATGCATCTAGTGCTGCTTTTAATATACTTATTCTTGAAAGTATCTGCTGTGATCCTGCTGGTAGCCCAGGAAGGTATGTTATACAAAAGCTAACTATAGATGGCAAGTTCAGCAGAAGTTTACTATCATATAAAAATACTGATCCTTTTCACATCTTATTGCTTAAATTTTCATTTTCTCCTATTAACATTTTCTTTTAGCAACTTAACTTATTAAAAGCAAAACAGAAGGCTTTGGTGGAACAGATGGAAAAAGAGAAAATACAAAGCAACAAAGGATCATCATACAAACTTTTAGTAGAACAGGCAAAACTAAAACAGGCTACTTCAAAGGTATGATGTTCTGAAACTATAATTCACTTGTTGTCCTTAGTGTATAAAGACCTGTTCTTGCAAACTGATTTTTGCCCTGCATTGACTTTATTCTTTAAAAAGGGGTGTTTTCATTCTGGTTCTTATCAAGGCTGTTCTGTTTGCTGAATTGAGCGGCCATTTGGAAATGTGGGATTTTGGAAAAATATTCTGGTTTTGCTGCTGGCACATTTTTTTAGCTGAACAAAGCCCAGATCACCAGTAACCTAGCAGCTTTTCTAGTAACAGACTAATTTTTAAATCAAATTAAGCATTTGACAACATTTACTTATAGAAATATGACTTGCTTATATTTTATATGGCTAACTTATGCATGTCACTTTTTTTAAAGGATGCTGTCATGAGTGAGTATGCAAAATTTAAGCTTGCCACTTTCTAAAGAAAATTTACTATTTTGAAAATACCGTATTTATCTCAATCTAAGATTACTTTGAATTTAAGATAACCCAGCCCTGCCCCACCCAGTAATTAGTTTCTGTACATGGAAAATGAAATACTTGTTATAATTTTCCTTGTGTGGAATCTAATTAGTGGACAGTTGTTTGTAAATGTATTCCTCCACTGTTGTGGCAGGGAAAGCAGCAGTAGGGGGCAAGGGATCAGAACCCTGCTCCTTGGTCCCTTCCCCTACCTTTTTACTTTCTGCATTTCTGCTACTCTGGGGCAGTCAGTAGCAGCAGCAGTTCTCTAGCCCTAGCCCATCAGGCAGGATGCAGGTTTTCCTGTGCTCACCCTGGCCATGAGCTCCCTTCCCCTCCAAATGAACCATTCTGTCTGGGGCAGGTGGGAGCTCAGCTCTGGCTTTGGCCCCAAGCCTAGGGCTAGTGCAACAGATGAGCCACCACCTGTGCCAGGCTGGTACTTGAATCGAAGATGAAGAGTTGTTTTGTTATGATTTCCTCCCCTCCCTCCCTGCTGATTGGGTGGAAAAAAACCTTATCCTCGATTTAAATAAATATGGTAGTTTCTCTCACTTGAATGCATTGGTTTTCCAGGAGTTATGGTTTCCTCATATAAAGCAGAGCTGCTGAAAGTGGAAACAAATGTAGGCATTATTAGAGTAGTATCCTTGCAAACTTCAATGCCTTGTCTACTAAAGGAAACTGAGTATTATAAGCATTCCATTGACCACAAAATGAAATAAATTGATTTTATGACTACCAGAGTTAAATATGCCTTTAAATTTTTACTTGGTGGCTTTAAAATGTTGTTGCCTTTTTAGGACAGTGGAAAGAGATGATACAATGATGTACCTAGACACATTTTTGAGAGAGATAGGTAGGGCTTTTATAGATACTGTGGGAAGAAATAAGTTGTTTTTTTAAAATCAGTAAATTTTAACAAGGCTTACCTTATTTGCTAAGTCGTCATCTTAATGAGCTGCTCCTTTCTGCTACATCTTTTTTCTCTAATACAACAGGTTTTATCAGATTGTGCCAGCTTCAAACATCTGCATAACCCACTGGCTGATGTATGCTGAGTAAAGCTGTGTAGAGTTCATTTGCACAGCAGTCATGTTTATGTAAAAAGTAACATGGTAGTTGACTTTTCACTTTAACATATAGTTTCTGTATTGTTATGTACTTATACACAGTGTGTATGTGACAAATAGCATCTTGTAAGCAAGGTTCTTTGAGTAGATGCGATATCTTTTATAAGACCAACTGAGTAACTGGGGGAAAAAGTTCTTAGCAAGCTTTCAGGCATTAGAAAGCTTGCTAAGAACTTTTTTCCAACTACTCAGTTGATCTAATAAAAGATATCACATCTGCTCAAAGAACCTTGCTTACTTTTGTCCTTAGACCAACATGACTACAACTGAAAACCCAAATAGCATCTTGTGCAGCTTTGACCACTTCACCTAATAACTGATGTCACCAGTGACAACTGTTCATGTCCCACACCTGTGAGTAATTTCAAACACTGCGCTTTTAAAACAAACACTCAAGGCGCTGTCACACTAAATAATGATTTCCTTGCACTCCGTCAGTAACATGTCCTCAATTTGGTTTGTAAATAATACAGCTACAACATGAGCTAAGTGGTAATTACAGGACAAACAAGATTTTTGTCCTGAAACGGTAATAAGCCTCAACACGGATACCTTGCAGTTCATTAGTGTTAGAAATCATAGCTTTAAAAATTAAATATGCTGTGATACAGCATATTCTTGGTTTTAGTCTGTTCAGAGATCTGACCAAAAAAGTCAGATATATAAATATATTCCTTGTCTTAAAGTGTTTATGTGCTTTTAGAAAGTCATTTAATATTTAGAAAAGAGCAAAAACAAAACAGTTGGAAGGATGGTTCCTCAATGGGTTAAACCTTGATGTACAATTTTATAGTATGATATGGTGGCTTACTTACGGTAGCTTTCAGAATGATTTGAGTCTGAGTCTTTTTTATTTGCTACCGTTTCCAAGTTGCAGTGCCCATGGTTAGCCCTTCCAGTATGGAGCTGTAGTCTCTGCAGTTCTAGTCATTTAGCTGCTACGGAAGAACAATAGTCTTGGTAAACTGTATTTGTTGCAATTTTCATCTTTCTAAGTAATTATATAACTGGATGCATGGTAATTATTCAGCCATGTACAAGTGTACTAAGAGAAATAACAACAAGTTTCTAAAATGTGGGGTGTTTACATGTTATAGAAGCTCTGGTGTAGCTAAGGGTTCTATTGCTTCTGTTTTGGGATGCATGGCATAACTTGCTTGTGGCTTTGGCACTGGAGAGCAACTTAAATTCTTGCCAGTAGAACTTTTTGTTTCATTCTAGACTCTCCTTTTTTTCAATTGTGGGATTTTCCATTACAGTTCAAGTTTCTACAACTAACTACTGTTAAATTTTCCCAATTCTGTATATGCTCACATTGGCAGAAGTCTGAAGTTTAGTTTTGAATATGAACATCTGTTAATGTTTTGTATTTTATGCAGCACTTCAAGGACTTAATACGGTTACGGCGAACTGCAGAATGGCCTCGTTCTACGTTAGACACAGAAGTATCAACAACAAAGGAAACTCCAGAAATTGAACCACTCCCATTTACATTGGCACATGAACGCTGTATCTCAGTGGTGCAGAAGCTGGCCCTTTTCCTTTTGTCAATGGATTTTACTTGCCATGCAGATTTACTGTTGTTTGTTTGTAAGGTAAACATGAATAGGTAGTTGATTTGGTAAAATGCTATTTTTTCATGTAAAGAACTGGTTTAAGGAGCTATATTTTAACATGCAACTTTTGGAAAAGGTAGGTAGATACCTTTCTTTAGCTACTTCATTTAATTTATTTGATTGTAAAGAAAATAGTTGCATGGAATGTTATAGTAATCCAAATGTTAAAATATAAGACTATTGTGGAAGTCTTATAATAGAAGTATGCTACAAAGTATCATATTTCAATTACCATTTTTAAAAAAACTTTTACGTAAATGCATTTTAGAATTCATTCAATGCATGAAGGAAGTAAAAAATTTAGTTACAGAATACATTAAGTACTGTTTGACTTAAAAGCATTTTTTAGGGGTCTTTGTACTTTCTTCAGATAAAAATTAATCCAGAGGTTTTTAAAGTTTCAGATGCCTTACTTTTTAGCTCCAGTTAGACACATTATTTCAGTTTCAGACTGCCTGCATTCAGTGGGGTTTTTAAAATTATTTAGAACTAAAATGTAGTATTTGTTTACATGTTTCAGCAATATTGTGGTTTTGGTTTATAAATGTGGGTTCACTATTGTTATGAAGCTTTTCAGAATTGCATAATTGCATACTGGAATTAGTTTAAGGTTATTTACATTTTGGATCTCGTCTGACATCTGAAAACACTTGGACCTCTCTTTTCTTGCCAGTGCCAGGTCCACTTTGGTTTGGAGCAGGGTTTGGCTTGCCCCTTCTTACTGATTCTCTGCTAGCAGATGGGCGAAGAGAATTGCTTCTGCTTTTTCTTGTCTTCCTAGCCTTTAAAACTGACCTTTAGAGTAGGAGAAAGTTTCTGTTCCCCCTATCTTTGGAAAACTGAAATATCTCACTTTTTTTATTTTTGTTTGTTTTTTGTTCCCACAAAGGAGTTGCTTAATAAGGCCCTTCTTTGTTCTCATGTCCTCCTTGAAGGTAGAGGAAAATCTAGAAAGGCTTTTCAGGAACCACAAAGGGGAAGCTCTGTGGCAAATTTGTTTCAAGCCCATGGGATCCACTCACTCTGGAAGGGCACTGAATTTAGTCAAGAAAGCTTGTTATATCTTCTACCCCCACCCTGGTCCAATCTTTCCTGATACCAGGCCAGAGTCCCTATGGTACCTCTGTTAGAGTGAATCAGATTTTTTGGTCTTGAGGTTCGGCAAACCAGTGTGTCTTTAAACGTGTACTTTTTCATGAGTAAGTCAAGACCATGAAGCGGATTTTTAAGTTAATATCATTTAGCAGAACTTGGTCATTTCTCTTACTCTTCCTCATTTTTTAAGAGGAAGTTCCTGGGCTGTTTTTAGCAGTGTTCACCCAAATCTCTTCTCCAGCTTGCTTCCTGGACATGAATAAGGGACTCATGGGTATCCCAGATCTCCCCAGTTTGAGACACAAGGGGAAACTTAAAAAAAAGTGGTGGACTGAAAGACCAGTTTCTTTTTAATGGCCTCAGACTTGCAAATCTTAAACTCTTTCAGAGAATTTGTAGCTCTTCATTCGTGACTTTGGATTATAACTAAAACAGAGGAAACGATGCAGGATCCCCAAAATGCTTCAATTGGACAAATTGAGCAGGTTAAAGATGAGGGCTAGACTTTCCATCCAAAAGAAGAATAGTTTGCCTTTTCCTTCAGAGAAACTAAAAAGAAATGGGAGATGTCTGACAAAGAAAATTATCAGCAAGTTCTAAGCTTACAAAGCTCAAGGATTTGGCTTTCTGTCAAAATTCCTTAAATCGATGCATTAGAGACACCCTTGGCTAAGGAGGTGGTAATTCTTGTTGAGGATGGTGTCTTTTAATTAGACCTCTTATTCAGGGGAAAACCCACCTTTTGTAAGGCTTTTTGAAGAATTTTCAGCAACTCCTGTAGCAGGGGTCGGCAACCCCTGGCACGCGTGTCGAACGTGGCACGCGAGGCCATTTAGCTTGGCACACGATGGCTAGCTGGCTCCGGGTAGCTGCTGCCAGTGATGGAGCCTGGGCTGCTCCCAGCAGGGCTTTCAGCATCCCAGCTGCCTGTTGGGAGCAGCTTGGGATCCCGGCTGGCAGCATGTCCCAGACTGGGGCGGGGGGGGGAGGGGCCTGAGGCAGCGCAGCCCTGGTCTCTCCACTGCTCCTGGCACAGAGGTGATGAGCCTGGTGCAGCTGTTTGTAGCCAGCCCGGGCTCTGGGCAGCTGCAGCAAGCAAGTGGGCTGGCTGCAAACAGCTGCGCTGGGCTGCACAGCTCTAGCATCAGCTCCATGCTGGCAGTGACTGCATGTGCACCTTGGGGCAAACTGCACTGCCCTGCTGTCCACCTGTTGGCTACAAATGTCCAACTTGGGATCATTAAAATTCTGGTTTATTAAGTGGATTGAAACACTGTAATGAGTTAAATCATAAATCTTGGGGCTGGTCCTTGCACGCAAGCTACGAGAGTCAGGTATACCTATCCCACAGGTGCTAGAGTCTGTCACTGAAGCATCTTCCAGAAGGGGGTCACTGGCTGGACAGGTCGGGTGCTGGTCAAGTTCGAGATCAAGAGGGCACCACTGAGGGTCACTTTTCACTGCTTTTTATCTGTCCTTAGCAGACTTTGGTGACGCCCCAGTTTTCAGGTTTGCTCAATCCAAGGGTCATTGATCCTCATGGGACTTCCCCTCTCAGTGGCTACTGGATGGCATCTGTGAACCCCAAGGGTCATCTGCATGTACGTGCAGGTTTGGGAATCCGTTGATGAATTTTGAATAGGGCTCTGGGAGTGGTCGATTTGGAGATATGCAGCCCAAAAGTTGGTCCCTGGTGTTGATTAACTCAGGTCAGGGCTTCTAGCCCTTAATCAGTGAGGTTTAGAGATTTCCCGGTTGTTACATTGTCTTCTATTGAGTTTTTCCGTTGGTTGGTCTGCAGTTTTCTTAGGTGTTAATTGCTGCCTGCTGAGTGTTACACATTCAGTCACTGATTCACTTGCTCTTTCAGGGGCCAGCCTGATGCAGGGAAGGGCGGTTTGATAGCTGCCCTTGTTAATCATAGTATCTAGGGTCAGAAGGGGCCTAGAGCAGGCCATCTAGTCTGACCGCCCGCCAATGGCAGAAACAAGTGCTGGGGTCACAGGACCTCAGCCAAGTACCTATCCAATCTACTCTTAAAGACGCCCAAGGTAGGAGCAAGAACAACT
>JAGPOW010003648.1:47427345-47546873 GCA_030014935.1 Caiman crocodilus
CCTACCCTGGGGGTCTTCAAGAGGAGGTTAGATAAGCATCTAGCTGGGGTCATCTGAACCCAGCACTCTTTCCTGCCTATGCAGGGGGTCGGACTCGATCTACTGAGGTCTCTTCCGACCCTAACATCTATGAATCTAAGGGGTACCTCTTGTCTACCAAGGGGTGCTTCAAGTTCAAAAGATTGAGAACCACTGGCACAAAGAAATCCCCACCAATTATAATCAGAAACGAGAGGTTGTCAGTTTTGTTGTTGAAAAGGTAACTTGTATTCCTATAACAACAAATGGAGCAATATTTTTGTGTGAACTTGAAATCTAAGTGTTTTGATAGAATTCAAATGTTGCCTTTTATGGTGTTTTCCATAGCTTTAGACGCCCGTCTAGAAGTTGGACTTGAACAGCAAGCAGAGCTGATGTTGAAAATGATGTCTACTCTAGAAGCAGATTCCATTTTGCAAGCATTAACAAATACATCTTCTACATGTAACTATATATTGCTAAAGCTTTATTTACTGGGTGGCCATGCTACTTTGTATTTCTATGTATGCTTCATATTGAAGTAAGAGACTTTTTTTTTCCCCCTTTTAAGTAACTCAGTCTCCCAGTGGAACAGATGATTCATTGCTAAGGGGATTACATGCTGCTAACCAGAACAATCAGCTGATTGTACAGTTGTCCTCCATACCGATGCTGAGTGCGTGCTTCAACAAGCTTTTTTCCATGCTACAAGTCCATCATGTGCAGGTACAGGATGGTGAACTTTCAGAAGCTAGATAATACAGTACTTATTTTTTTAAGTTAAATAAGATATACATTTGCCTATATTTTTACTGCTCAAAGAAGACTTCTGTGGTTATGCAGTTTGTTTCTGAAGCTGCCATGGATCTTTGCAGATACATTAGACATTTTAAAATCTTTTTTCATGCTTTTTATTTACATTGAAATTTTTTCTGCTTTCATGATTGAAAGCCTAATTGGGTGTGTCACTGAAGGAGACAGTAATTAAAATAGTGATGACCGCTGCAGAAAGATACAATTAACTTAAGTAAGGGCATTGCTTTAGAAAGTAAGATGCCTATTAATTTGCTTGTACTCCAGCATGTGTATGCTAATAGGTAAAGTAAATGTTGTGTGCTTGTCTTTGTGTATATATCAGTTTGTACACTTACACCATGACCAGGTGTTTACATTTGTGCTAGAAGAAAAGTCGTTCTCCCAACAGAGCGTATTACCATTTGAGGCTTTTTTTGGGAAGAGATTTGGATCAGATATCTCCCTCCTCCCAGCATAACTTGAATGGCTGTACACTTCTTTTTTGCTGTTGAAGATGCCCGGTATCTCACAGTGCTCTGCACTTCCTCCCTCTGCGAGGGAGGGTGGAATAGCATTGGTTCTCTGATAGCCTGCTCAGAGAGCCCTGCGGGGGGGGGGGGGGGGGTCCGGGTTTTAAATTAACCCACCCCCACCAACCCCCATACCCCTGAACCCAAATTGTGGGGGCAGTGGGCCACAGTCCTTACAATGACCTGACCTAGAGTAGTGTGAAGGGAGGCAGGGGCATTCTTTCATAGCATCAAGCAAGCCTCCCTCAGCCTTACTACTGCAGCCACCGCTTTCACTGCTTCAGGTCAGCCCAAAGGTGTGCACAGAGCAGGAGATCTTCTACCATGAAGAGAACTGGGAGGGTTTATGCCATGAGAGAGTGCCCCCGCCACCCTGCTTCCTCCTCTCTTGTGCCAGTCAACTGATTGGTGGGATTGGATACGTTCTCCTGGGGCTGCCTGTGGCAGCTGCTATTTTTGAAGCTGTCCGTTGACAGCTTTACTCATTTTAGCCCCAGCTTTATCTCTAGGCAAGGGAGAGGACAGGCAGTCAGTGAATAGGCTACAGGCTGGAATCGCCTATGGTGGAGCCCTCTAGATCCCCCTGGCTGGGTAAATGCCTGTGAAGTTTCCTGGTTGGGATTTTAGAGAAATTCATAGCGCTCCAAAATGAATGCCTGTTTGTGGCCATAGTTTTGATGTCTAAATAAATTTTGGGTGGCTCCCCTATCTTTTTACACATTTCTTCCAAAATACTTTTCACTGATATAGCTTTGCAATCATTTTATACATGGCTGTATTTGTAGAGATGTTCCTCAAAGCTTACATACAGCAGTCTCTGCTGTAGACATTTTAAAAGATTAAGGAGCTTTTAGACTACATGCTTAACTCTCTCTTTTTGTGAGAGAGACTTGAGATGACAAAACTAAGTCTTAATGATAAGGAGTGCTGTTGCCAGAGTACAGCAAAAGTATTTTTGTACTGTGCTGACTGAGTTTTTGCTTTGATGTACACACTGAGTGTCGGAAGTTTCAAAGTGGTTTGAAGGCAGGATTGTTTGAGCATGCTTGCCACTGAAGCAACAACAGTTGAAACTAAATAAGATAAATTATGCTCTTTAAAACTAAAATAATCATTTTCTCACACTTCAACACATTTTTTAAGTACATGTCAATTTTAATTGATATGGTATTTATCTTTTTCAGCTCGAATCCCTTCTACAGTTATGGCTCACATTAAGCCTGAATTCTAGTTCCTCTGGGAGTAAAGATAATGGCGCTGATATTTTCCTGTACAATGCTAACCAGATACCTGTAATTTCTTTGAATCAAGGTAAAGCATTCTAGACTGGGAATCAGTGGGAGCATGTGAGCATGCAGACAGCTCCTTGTGGGATTTGTAGAAGTGTTTGGTATTGATTTAACTTTACTTGTACTGAAACTGATGGTAAAAACAGTCTATCAGAGAATCCTTATTTCTTTTTTAACCATTAGTGTTTTGGATTTTAAATCAGTTGAAATCATTCTGCCAGTGGTGAAAGAATACTCGAGATAAATCCTCAGAATTAGTGTGTTTATGTGCCAAGGTTTTGTCTCCCCTTGTGTTTTGTGAAG
Source organism: Caiman crocodilus (assembly GCA_030014935.1). Taxonomy (NCBI): domain Eukaryota; kingdom Metazoa; phylum Chordata; order Crocodylia; family Alligatoridae; genus Caiman; species Caiman crocodilus. The sequence continues at coordinate 47,430,281 of JAGPOW010003648.1, forward strand.
GGCTCCCTTAGTCTCATCTGCCAGTCAGAGGCAGATAATGAATGGCTATGGGCAGATCAACTACTTATCAAACAGTTAAATAAGAACAGTGTTATTGAGAGCTAAGCTACTATGGTTTACTACTTCTCTACCCACCAGATAAGAACATGTATTCTGGGTGTTACTACAGAACACCTGACATGCTGGAAATTTACCCTCCTTCTTTTATGTTGGGGTAACTAGTAGGGCTATGCGAAGTTTTGGTCGCCGATTTGATTTGCAGGAGATTCAGCCCAGTTCGACATCTGAATAGAATCAGGAGACCCATTGAAAGGTCCAAATCTAATTCGAAGCCTCCAAATCAATTTGGAGGAGATTTGGATTCTTCCCCCCTCCCCGTGCTTGGCACCTACAAGTGCAGCACAGCTCAGCAGGGCGCTGTGCACTGTCTGGGAGGATCTTTTTGGGTTGCAAAAATCTTCAGCTTTCAGACAGGAAGGCTCTTTCATTCATTTCAGGCTTGGAATGTTAGTAAGGCTACAGTATTTTCTGTGACCAGAGAATAGTCCCACACTTAACTGTTCCACAGTCTGGTAGATTTTGATGCCTCAGCTTTGTAGCATCCTGCTACAAAGGCATGCCTTGCTTTGAAGTACATGCCAATTTTATCTTTTTACCTATACCACCTTTCTCTTCCCCTTTCTGCCTCCTCTCCCCAAATAAACCCCACAATATTCTGCTGTTATGGTTTAAGGTGTTTCAGACTACAACAGTGAAAATGCATTTCTCTGAACTGTTAGTTGTAGAATTCTGTAAGGTATTCCCTGGATTTAAAAAAAGTAGATACATTTTTCATGAGTCACCTGTATTTATAAGAGATTTTATGTTGGTATCATGAAATATTCTGCTTATGTTAATTTATGTAAAGGTATATTAGTGAAAGTTTATTACTCAGTTCACTGGAGCAACAGCAAAAGAAATATGATCAACTTAAAGTACTGCTTTTTTTTTTATAACTCATTATTACTTTGAGTGTCAGTACTTTGAAAAAACAAATGTGTTCTTCTTTTCAGCATCTGTAACTAGTTTTCTGTCAGTTCTGGCATGGTATCCTAATACCTTACTCCGGACATGGTGCCTTGTGCTTCATAGCTTAACTCTCATGACGAACATGCAGCTTAACTGTAAGTTTTGTTTGGGGTTTTTTTCCATTGTCACTAAGCTTTATTTTGGAACAAAAGTGAACCAAAATAAGGCATTCTGATTTTGCTCATAATCCATAAAACAATTTATCTTCAAACTTACTGAATCTTTTGGCCCCACTGATGAGTCTTCAAAAGTGTTTTTGTCACTTCTGACAAGTGTGCAATGTCCAAAAATTCTGTGCTTCATGACTGTGACTAATCCTAGAAAAAAAACTGTGCTGAGAAACATAAATAATTGAGGACAACAACTTCCCTGACTCCAGAAAATTAAAGTGGGTTTTCTTATATCCTCAAAACCATCCTCTGGTTAAATTCAGTAAGTAAGGGAGCAGGATGAAACATTTCTTTAAGTGTTTGGGATCTGTGTAAATATACTTGTATGAAAATATTTGTAGAACTCCAGTTATTGGTAAGTTGCTTTTAGTAGCTTGTTCTTTTGAATAACTGTCTATAACGAGTAATGCATAATATGTACGAATTGGAAATTTCTTCATTTAATTATTTAGTCTTCATCTATTATTTTTTTTTTAACTACAAATGGTGGGGGGGGGGTTGTTGTTGTTTTTTTTTTTAAGCTGGTCCTAGCAGTGCCATGGGAGCTCAGGAAAGTACTGCCCAACTGTTGGTGTCAGATCCCAACCTCCTTCATGTTCTAGTGAAATTTCTTTCAGGGACAAGTCCTCATGGAACAAATCAACACAGTCCGCAGGTAATAGTGCCAATTACAATTAAAGTGGTAGTGCCATTTTGGGGTTTTGTATACTTAATGTAGTAATTAATTCTGTGCTTGGCTTGTGCCTTCTTTATTTGTTTAATATTAACATAGGGCTGTCCAACAGGTAGCTCATAAGCCACATGTAGCGTGCGAGGATTAATCTGCAGCACCTCAGCTCCCCCTGACTTGCTTCCCTTTGTGGGGCGCAGCACAGTCTATAGTGCCAGGGGGACCTGTGACACAATGCAGGAGTAGGGGAATCTGCAGCCCAGTGGGAACGGGGCTGCCCACCCACATGCATGCTGCAGCTGGGGATGGAAAGCAAAGGACATCTGCCCACATGCATAATGTGCCAGTGGTAGGGAAGCCTCCCACATGGTGCCGAATGTGGAGGGGCCATGACCCCCACAGTATGCAGCCCCTCCTGATGCTTGTCCCCTGGCTGCTAAAAAGTTGGACAACCCGATATTAAGTGTGATGATGAATCACACAGATAAATACTCACAATTTTGATGTTTATAGACAGGTTACTTACTGACAGTTCAGCCTGGTGATCCTCAGCCTTTTGGCCCCATTGGCCAGATGAGTGGAGCTAAGCCAGTGTGCAGGCTGGATCCAGCCCTGGGACCTGGTATTGCTCCCTCCTGCCCCTGTGTCCCAGGATTGGTATCAGAGGCCTTGGCAGCACCCCTGCATGCTGGAATTAGTCCACAGGGGCCTGGCATTGCTCCTTCCTACCCCTCTATCTAGGATTAGGTCCCAGGGGATGGCATCATCCTCCTCCTATCCCTACACACCAGGATTGGGCCCCAGGGGTCGAGTGCTGCCGCTGCTTGGCTGTGCACAGTGATCTGGCACCTGATTCAGCCCACAGGACCTGGGGGTCCCCAAGGGTCTGGAAATTTGGTTGTGGGGGACCTCTGCTACTACCAAATTTCTGGACCTATAGAGAAGTCCATGGGCACAGGTGCAACCCATTGTTTGTCTTATCTTTTTTCAACCAATACATTTATTTCTGACTGTATTTTTAATTATAAAATTATTATAAACCGGCTTTCCAGATTATTACATAATGCATTATAATATCCTGGAAAGCAAGCTGTAAAGTTTTTTTATAATGGGTTAACATTCTTAGAGAGCATTTTGTAGTAAATATTAATTCAACTCCAGTTTTGTTTTAGTATACAGACTTCTTAAATCCCTCTTTTTTTTTTTTTCAGGTTGGGCCAACAGCTACACAAGCCATGCAAGAATTTCTCACTCGATTGCAAGTGCACCTTTCTTCAACTTGTCCCCAGATGTTCAGTGAATTTTTATTAAAATTAATACATATACTTTCAACAGAGAGGTAATCTTTGAGTTGTTTTTTTTTGTCTTCAATACCTCAAATAGTTTGCTGTGTTAAGTCTACAGATAAATGGTCCTGTAACTAATATATGACTATTTTCTCTTGATCTAGTTTCAATATGTACAGTAAGTGAATCATAGTTGAAAAGAATTTGTGGAACCACACCTATTGTGCTATCTAACCATATTTGTCTCAGCTTAGCGTTCTTAGTAGATTTTATAGTACCCTTAGTCAAAAGTACAATCCATGGAGTACATGTCTGTAGAGCATGTGTATCAGTGCCCTTGAAAGTAGCTGCCCTTACCTGAGAGAGTGCAGGTAGCAATGCTGTATTCAGTACTAGATGGTTGGACTGCATAGCCACCATAGAAGTTGATTTGTGGGACTTGTTTATTGTTGAAGCAAGATAAACAATTATGTTCATTTGAGAGATCTATCAAGAAGCTTTCTAAATATGGATTGGGGAAGGTGGCTGAGACAGGATCTAGGGAACATGATTTTATATCAGCACCTTCATTTAACTTCTTGCTGCTTGTGCTTCTAAAACAAAATCAAACACACACATTTTGATGCCCTTAAAGGTACCAAAGTTCTGTGCAAAATAATAGAAATTTGATATGTGAGTTAAACATAGCATTTAAAAATATTTGTAAATGATTTAAGTATAGATTAATGCTTACCATTTAAATCTTCTCTAGTAAGCATTGATAAAATAGATGCTATATATTTAAAGTATACAATTTAATATTACTGTAATTATTTTTGATAGTCTGTTAATCTGGTTTCATCAGCAAATACTAATTTAAATAACTGGCTAACTTATTTTATAGAACATGGTCATGTATGTTGCCCACAGAGAGAAATTCATAAATATTCTGTTCAAACTATAGCCTGATGATCAAAACAAGAATTGACTTGTTTTTTGTCATCTTATTGTTTAAATTCTATTACTAACTTTTTTTTATTGTATTTTGTGGCATTTCTCTCTCCCTTCATTCTGTGAAAACAATTTAAGGAACAGAGATAGCATTATGGCTCCATCTTTTGGGATGCAGTGAATTAAGAAATTTCTTTCAATATATTAGCCTTTTCACAGTTTTCTTTGTTTTAATACATCCCCTCCCTGGATGTATTATCCTCTGTTTTCCTGCTGTTTCCTTCTTCCACTGTGCTTTGTACAAACAAAAGGTAATAGAAGTGATGAGCAGAAATGAAAGTTGAAAAGCAGGCACAGAAGCAATTAAATTTAAGAGTTTTACATTAAATGGAAAAGAGAGGGTAGAAAGCAAAACTCTAAGCTTTGTGACTCAACACTTCTTCCACTAATGGTCAAGGGGATGCCCCCAACTGCACCTTGTCATTCATTGCAGGAGTACTCAGCATCTCAAAAAGTCGCAAGATGACCAGTTTCACCCCTACTTCAAACAGGTTGTTACTCTACTCATACCTGGCTGGTTTCTGGACCCATTCGTAGTTTGCATTTCTTGCAGAGATTATCCAGTTCTTTTGTAATTTCTGTTTCCACAAGGCCCGAAAGCTCTTGGACCTGATGTCTCTCAGCTGGTCCTGGTTATAGCGAGTCTCATTTTGGTAGGTATTTCTTTCAGGCAGGTTCCCCCCCCCGGCCTACCCCTTTCAGCCTGATTTTTCTACCGGCTCCTGAAGAAATTCTTGCCTCTGATACTCCTTCAGACATATGCAGTTCCACCCACGGTATGAACAGAATTATCACCTCTTGAATTTTATACCAGCTGGCCTATTTTTCACCCCACCTCCAAACTGACATCAGGCTCTCATCTTTCTAGAGACCTTTATGCTCAATTTAATCCCATCTCCTAGGCAGACTCTGAAGTGTCTCCCATATTTTGATGGTGTCTAGACCTAAGGCTTATCTCCTTGCCCTTGACAAAGTATTTGCCTTCTAGGAGGTGTTTTTTTGTTTCTTCCCCACAACTTGTTCCTAGCAAAGATTAATTTGGCTACCCGTGAACAACCGGAAGCATCTTTGATGCCATCAATTTTCTTTCATGCTGTGTCTCAAAACTGGAGTTATGTGTTTTCACCTTATGGCCTTAGCGCCATTATTAACCTAGGGACTAGAATTCTTTGTTTCAGTCTCTGGATGAGTTTGATTTCTTTTATAGATGTTTTTGGTACCTTTTCCGTTCATTTTCCGTGCTCTAAGCTAAGGAACTTGAGGCTCTCTTTCAGTTCAGTAGACACTTTGTTTTTTTCTCTCAGGTTTTTTTATGGAGCAAGATACTTTTCTGTTCTCCAGTAGAAATTTTCCTTGCAAGTTTCTTCCTTTCATGGCAAGACATCTCTACAGCTCTGTTCTGCCTGCCACAATACTCCCATATTAGTTGGGTTTCCCTTATTTCGGCTGTGTCAAAGTAGCATCTCAAGGCCTCAGCTCTTGGTGAGTTACAGAGACTGCTAACTTCATGCTGCTTTAGCTTCTGAAGAAGTGTCAGGTTTTGCCTGTTTGCATGGTCTCTACAAGACAAGTAGCACTTCCTCCTATGAAACTGCTGCATGATCTTAGCTTTTGCTGCTTGCTTTCATTGAGTCTTACTGGTACTCTGAATCCTCAGCATCCATTAAGTCGTGCTACAACTTGTCAATAGGGTGTCATCCTGAGGATCTGATTCTTCACAGTTTTTACTGAATAGAAGAAAAAGGGATAACTTCTTCAAGAAAAATTATACACAAATCACATGGGTATTCAGAATCTCCCAACTCTAAACTCTAGTTGTTCTGGGGTTAAGTTTCCATAAGTAAGAATCTAGGGTACATACTTACTTATGATGGATATTCTCTAGCAAGTATTGTATAATACTGTTATCATCACTGATGGTATATATTAAGGCTCCCACAGAGACTATGGTATAGAGATGCAGATGAGTCTGAGGCCTTGCAAAGTGGTTTAATTTAAATATTTGCTTGGTGAAAGTTCCATTAAGAAATATCGCCTGGGATTTTATTCCTGGGATTTTTCTCATGCTCAAGAACTTGGAAAGGCTCAAGCACTTCCTTGATCAGCCAAACCAATGAGGGTTCCAGATGAAAATAAGTTCTGTCCCCCTGTCCATTCTTTACATGGTGTGTCTCTGTCAAGGAATGTTAAAGCTGAGTATCTTGTCCCCTCAACAGTGATTTCTGCAAGTTTACCCTCAGGAGCATGTCTCAATTTCGTATCTTGCTTCTTGGTTTGTCCTGTCCCCCAGGATGTCTGGCAAATCCTTTCGCTCTTGATTGCCTAGTAAGTAGTGGACAGTCTCTTTCTGATCCAGGCTACACGCTTGTTCACATAACCTCTACTTCCTGGCAGTAATAGTCATGTGCAGGGTGTTCTGCTGTCTGCTTCAGCATGGATTACTAATAAGTTGAGGCCAGTCCCACCCAGTGTTCCCTCTAAGCTGTGTGTTATGTATGGCCGTGCAGGTGCGCACATGCTGTGCTGCCAGGTGTGGATGCAAATATCGCACAGCTTAGAGGGAATGCTGGGACTACCACATGCTCTTTCCCAAGATACACCCACGATTGGGTGAAACTTTGATTACCCTTTGCAGAAGGTTTTTATTTCCCAGGACATGCTTTGTTCCTTGCTAAGTGTATTATCCCTAGTCAGGGCTTTCACAACTTCCCCAGTCATGAAGATTCTAAGACGTTTGCAACATGTAGGAGTTTATTGGATTGAATTAGATATGACTGAATCTTTGTATGTGCAGTCTTCTCTTGCTGCTAGCACTTTCTCATCTCTCTGAAGACGCTTCTGTTCCTTTGGTTTTTGTAGCACTGGTTTTAGTGATAGGTTTTCCTGTCCCTTCCTCTCACGTTCATTTGTTCTTTCTTGTTCACAGAGTCCATTTCTTGAGTCAAGTTCTGTTGGTGCATCTTGGGAGTTTTTCAGACTGGGACTTTATTTTCCATGGGGGAAAAAAAGGCTTATTGTTTTGCTCTGCTGGCCTATAGGAACTCAGGAGGACCTTTTTCTTGCATCTTTGTTCACTCTACCAAGTAGAACATCATTATTTTGTATCAACTGCTCAAGACAGTGAGAACTCTTGGCATGCCTTCAGTTTGAAAGTGTTGCTGCAGACAAATTGAGTAAAAATATACCTTTTTTTCCCTGAGGCCTGTAACAGCACACTCACAGAAACTCAGTATTTTCCTTTTGTTTCCCAGAATGTAGTTAGTTTCTTGACCTTTTGTTTTAATTCACTTTGAATTGGAGTGCAGATCCAGGATCTTCCTTTTCTTTACTTTTGTCTATTGCCTAAGGTTCTGAAGACATTCATGAAAGGCAAAGTGCATTTTTTTGCTGGATCCTTAGTGAACCTGCCTTTGTTTTTCCCAGACTTGATGAGTCCAGCACTGAGCCGTCTCTGGATATTTTCTGAGTTGCTGTAACTACTCTTTAAGGTTGTTCTTGTACAAGTATCTTTATCTTCTGCTTGCTAAACTCGTTTCGTAAAGAACACTCTCTTTGAGGAGTTACCGTCAGGCCAGCAGGGGAATGTGTCATTCCTCTAATCTGGACAACAGTCATTGCCTGAGTTAGCCCCAGGGTTAGGATTGTCTTGTTGTCAGTCTAAAGATGTGTTGGATTTCCTTTCTCCTGTTGGACTTCAAGTAGCGCCTAAAAAAGATGCAATTCTTTGGTGATCTCTTTGTGGAACTTGACCTTCATCCCCATTTAACCATCAAAGTAGGCTGCTCTTCCTCACTGTATTCATCTTGGGCTGACAAACAACATCAATGAAATCTCATCTCACTAGCTTATCTTCAAAGTTTGTTTTTGGTTTGCATTGGAATTTATTCCTAAATTTAATGTTGAATTCACCTGGAGAAATCTACTATCTGTTTCTGCTACACCAGAGAAAAGAAGCTGCATTGGTTGTATGTTGAGTATATTTGTAAACTTTATATTCCACATTTTCAGTTACTTAGTAAAAGCAATAGTAATGTGTTGTGAGAGCTATCACAAGCATAAGACTTGCACTGTAGCTGTTGCTAGATGATGCTCCTTTCTCACATTATAGTTAAGCTGGTAAAACTTGTCTAATGTAAGCAAATGCCATTTGGTTCAAGGTCTTCACTGCTCTCTTATGTGGTATTTGTTTCAAGAGTGTGTAATATCATCATCTCCTAGCCCAGTGTTTCTCAACCTGTGGTTCACAACCCAAAAGTGGGTCACAAGAGTGTATGAAAGGGCCATGAACAAACTTTAAAAATGGATTCTCCTTTAAAGAAGAAAAACTTGGGAAACTGTGGCTTTTCCCTTGCTGGCAGAGCTCCAGCTTGCAAGGAGCTGCTCAGGGGGCCTCCCCATGCCACACAAACATCCACACACTGTGGGGCTGAGGGCAAGGGCGGGCAGTGGGTTGGCAGTGAGGGGTGCTGGGTTGGTGTTTACAGATGGGCCCTGGTACAAAAAAAAGGTTGAAAACCACTATCCTAGACCTCTTTCCTTCATTTGGCTGCCAGGTTCTGCTAGCTCTACATAATAGCCTGAATTCACATCTTGAGCTTGTAACATCAGCTCCTTTATTCCACTGATGAAGGATTGGAAAAGATGGATTTAAAGAGGAAAAAAGGCAGATTTGTTTGTTGGAAATTCTGTTTGTCTCTTATGACTCACTTCTCTTGTTATGTCTTTGCTTTTAGCCAGAGCTCTGGTAGATTTTCTAGCTGGAAAGTGGTAGGTCTTGACCAGGGCTTTTATACAAGGACCTTCACAAGGAGCAATGGTCTCAAGTTGTAGCAAGGAAAAGAAGTTTAGGTTAGATATTAGAAAAAAACTCTCTCACCAGGAGTGTAGTTAAACACCCAAACAGGCTACCTAGAGAGGTGGTGGAATCTCCATCCTTGGATGGTTTTAAGACCCAAGATAGACTCTTGGCTAGGATGATATAGTTGGGGGTGGTCCTGCTTTGAGCAGGTAGTTGGACTAGAATTAGATGACCTCCTGATGTTTTGTTCAACACTAATTTTCTATGATTCTGTCATAATTAGAGGTCAGCTTTTTCAGTTCCATGTTTCCTAATGTTCCAGTAGGTGGCACCATAAAACTATCTGTTCTTCAGTATTAGTATAGGAATAGAGAAGACTGCAGAAAAACAGAATTACTAGCAAAAAAAAGACCTTTGAATATTAATAATTTGAAATGTATCCCTTTTGTAGGCCAACTTAGTTATGTATTTACAAATACAAATTGAATCCATCAGTGTAATCTATCCCTTTCCAATTGACTTCAGATATTGCAACATATGAGTCTGTAAGTCAGAACTATAAGCAGAAGATTGTACTCAGCGTTGAAGCAAAGCAAATTTTGAAAAGTGAAATAATTCTCTTGACTTCCTTTTTCAGTATGTCTTTGATATTTCACATGGGGCAGATGCTATCCCAATATTGTTTTATTAATTTTATCCAGTGAACATTAAATGCAGGGTGCAGCAGGCTGTCTTCAGTAGGCAAAGATGGAAGGTGCTGTGGGCAGCACCTGCCTCATGGCCTGCTGTTTAGAGCATTTTGCTGGGAAGTAGGAGACATGGTTAAGGGGGGCTTAGAACCCAAGTCTTCTGTTCCCCGGGCAAATACTGTAAGCACTAGGGTTTTGGACTAACAGGTGATGGAGCCCCTATCTCTTTGTCCTCTTCCTTCTCCTCCTCCATTTTACTATCACCAGGAAAACATGCAGAATAACAGTATTGCATTACAGGTAAGAAGAACACCAAGCTGTGCATAAAACATGCATAATTGTCATTTGTTTCAATGTACATGCTGTGAATGATTTTAAAAAATTGCCTTGAGTGCATACATGAACAGTTATTGTCCCCAAGTTTACCTTGTCGTAACGTGCTTGTGTATCCATGCATTTTCTGCCAGGAAATGAGTGAAAATAATCCAAGTAGTGGTTAAAAAATATTGAAGGGCTTTTTCCCATTAAGATACTTTCTGCAAACTTACAACATTTTCTGGAAGTGGTGATTAAACAAAACTCCACACCAAAAGTATATTGTCAAGTTAAGTGTTCTTTTGGCCATGTAGTTTACAGACTTCCCCTGATTATATCAGCATAATGCTAGAAGAGGGAGACTCCAAAAGTAGTATGAAATGATGAATGTGATATTAAATCCTAATGAATCTTTGTAACTTAAGGGAAATATAAAATGACATACATGTTTTTACTATGTATGCTTTTTCACAATTGCTAAATTTTCAGGTAATAAAGTTTTAGTACTTTAAGCAAGCCCTTTGAAGAGAGCCACTTTTCAAAAACATAAATGAGCTTGCCACTTGTCTGTTTAAATGTTTTCCGTTTTTATTTTCTTTTAGGGGTGCTTTTCAAACAGGCCAAGGACCTCTAGACGCACAAGTAAAGCTCTTGGAATTTACCCTGGAACAGAATTTTGAAGTAGTGTCAGTTAGCACTATTTCGGCAGTCATTGAGTCTATCACCTTTTTGGTGCACCATTACATTACATGCTCAGATAAAGTGATGTCTCGCAGTGGCTCTGACAGCTCAGTGGGTGCTCGTGCATGTTTTGGAGGGCTCTTTGCCAATATTATCCGTCCAGGTGATGCCAAAGCAGTTTGTGGAGAGATGACAAGGGATCAACTTATGTTTGATTTGTTAAAGCTGGTTAACATTTTAGTGCAACTGCCACTTTCAAGTAACCGTGAATATAGTGCTCGCGTTCCAGTGGCTAGCAGTACTACAGACAGCGTTTCTGATGAAGAGAAGGTTTCGGGAGGCAAGGATGGCAATGGAAACACTTCTAATACTCAAGGATCAACTGCATATGTAGCAGACTTGGTATTAGCCAACCAACAAATAATGAGCCAGATTTTGTCTGCTTTGGGGCAGTGTAACAGCAGTGCAATGGCCATGATAATTGGTATGTATTTTGCAAGTAGGTAATAGACCTTTAAAAAAGGGATGGAGTTATTTTGTTGTATATTTAGAGGGTAGAAGCTTTGTTATTAGTTTTCCCATGAGAGGGGAGAAATGTAGGTACCATAGCAATGAGAGAAGTTAACCGACACAAGCTTTACTTGGTTCTCTCACTGTCTAAAAGAGTATAGAGTGTCCCAAATGTATTCCCCAACCAAAACCCAGAGAAGAACTTTCCAACGGAAAATGAGATTTCTTTCTGGGTCTTTAACCCAACTTCTATTCCTTGGTTTCAGTCACTTTCTTTCTCTCCCCTGCTGCCATCCATGTCCCCCTTTTTCCCTGCCCCCTGCCATGGATAACTACTTAACATGGTGGTGTATATGCTATTGTTGCTGAAAACGTTTTCTAGAAAAGCAATGGAAGTGGACTGTTGATATCCTGTGGTCCGGTGGCAAAATTTAAGTGAACAATCCATGTATCTACTGTGTCTGTAAGGAAGTCCTCCTAATTCAGCACCATGATAGTCTTTGAGAAATCCAGCTTTGAGATAGATAGGTGATTAAAGTGTTTCCCATCTAGTGTGACGCACTTTGTTTTTCATTATTTTGATTTATCGCTAGTTAATTGAGGCTCTTGATACCATTAATATAAATTATAAAAATACTGTGTTGTTTTGATTTATAAAGCAAGCCAATTTATTCAGGTGCAATTTTAAGGAAAACAACTTTTTCAGCAAATAAGTTAATAACTTCAGCTAAAGTTAATAAACTGCATAGCTATAGGCTGGTTGTAAGGGGGTCTAATTATATGTCAACCTGTACATAAATAGTGCATGTTTAGGGTGGGGGGTTTACAACCATAAGAGAGATGGTTAAACTACTGTAGCTTCAACAGTTAGGGTACAGAAATATAAGCCTCTAGGGCACTTCAAAAGATAGTTTAAATGTGCTATCCTCTCCTCCCCACACCTCCCCAAACACACACTCCCCTCTTCTTTAGTATATCCTCCATTCTTTTACAGAAAAAAAATCTACTCTTGATAGATTTGTGTACCTGACCAGAAACTCTTTCAAGCCCACATGTTTTACATTGTACGTCATCAGATTCTAATACTTCCCAGAGTCATCACCCCTCATAAAAGGCGTCTCATCCCTGAGGAATAGCTCTCCCACACACTCCCATAAAAGGAGAAAAATAACCCAATTCATTTGAGTTGCTTACTACTGAAGCTGAAATATGCATGTGATCAAATAGAAGGCAGTGTTCTATACACACCCTAAACTGTACTCAGCCAAACTTCCTAACCCCAGGAAATTCTGTCTTAACTTTTCTCCTTAGCTGTGTTCCAGCCTCTGGTTCCAGAAATCATACCAGCCTTTTTTTTCCCCCCTCTACGTTATTATATAGCAAAGACAAGTCCCAGAACCAGCTTTTGTCAGGGACAACTGGTTTGAAATTTACCTAGCAGTAACTTATCTTCTATAAAATGCCACTGCGGATCAAAGAGATACTACTCTGCTGCAAATTTATAGCAAATGGATCCTTCTTAGCAGCATAAACTTGTTTACATTATCTTTTGGAAAGAATCCTAGACATTTGTTAACTGTTTTTAGCTAGCAGGAGCAGGCTGTGACCTTTGTACTTCCTATTTCATTCCCTTGTTTTGATTATCCTTACTTGTAATGTCTCGTCTAAAATTAGATTAGGCTGTTTGATATAAGAATCGTGCTTTCCTCTTTGAAATGTAAGTATCTGACACTTGGGTAGGAACTCCAGTAATAATTTACACACCCTGATAACTTTAATATGTATTGTTGGCAAATAATGAACATTTTACAAGGACCTTAAGAATGTTAATTGATTGGAGATTTAAATAGGGTTAATGAATTGCATTCCTCTAATACTGGTTTATAGAGCATCATCTTTGGCATTGAACTATGTGTGTTGATCTTTTCCAGGTGCAAGTGGTTTACATCTCACAAAGCATGAAAATTTTCATGGTGGCTTAGATGCAATATCAGTTGGAGATGGATTGTTTACAATATTAACCACACTTAGTAAAAAGGCCACAACAGTACAGGTGATGCTTCAGCCGATTCTTACCTACATGGCCTGTGGGTACATGGGGAGACAGGTAAATTCTCTTATGTCTACTTTTGTAATTTTAAGAGTAATTTTTTTAGGCTAATATTTTAGACCAGCCAGGCTCAACCTTTTTGTCCCTTGGGGCGGATGGGCTGTCCCAGGTCCATTCATGGGTTGGATCTGGCTGGTGGGATGCATTTGGAACATGGGGTCAGCATGGTAGGGGCCTGACCTGGCCATAGAGGGAGTGCATAGGCCAGTGCTGATTTGACTGCCATTGGGGACAGGGAGCAGCCCAGCCCTGATCTGGATGTGCAGGGGGTAGGGTTGTTTGGCAAGGGAGGGCAGCCCTGGTATGGGCAGGGGGAGGGCAGAGGTGGGAAGCAGCCTGGTCCTGGTCCTGATATTGCGGGGGGATAGGGGATGGACAAGGGGCAGCCCCAATATAGATGTGCGTGGTAGGGCAGAAAGCAGCCTGGCCATGATCTGGATGAGCAGGGAGCAGCCCTACCTAGTCCAGGTGTGTATGCGGGGCAGCGGGGGAGATGTTGTCTGGCCCCAGTCTGGGCATCCTGGGTTGAGTGGAGTCGGGGGTGGGAGCAGTCTGGCCAGTTCTGGACAGGCTGACAGAAGGCCTGGCCCTGATCCTGCTGTGCAGCACTAAGCCTGTGGGACTGGGTCCAGCCCAGTGGGGATTCTACTACGTCCCTGCCACCAAATTTCCCAACCCGTGGGGAACCTGTGAGCTGGACGGTATAGCTCCAGAGGCCAGATTTGGCCCGCCAGCCAGAGACTGAGCACCTCTGTTTTCAGCCATTTGAAATATGGACATATTTAATCATTTTATGTCCATGAGAAATAAATCAGTTTGTTTATATAGTTGTTACAAATATACACACACCATGGTAACAATATTAGTCTCAGTAAAATTATCTCCAACTGACTTCACTGCTTTAAGTAGCAAATAAGAGACAGAATTACTTTTGCTGGTAACTGCTTGTAGCACTGATAAAACTGTTTCAGACCTTGCTTTTTCCTTCTTGACTTCCTCTGTAGCCCTTAATTCAGTGGAGGAGTTGCATGACCTTAGATGCTTCTAACCATTGAGGAAAGTTGCACATGTTTTTCTAGTTCAGCATTGTCATAGACACTGTGGGGCTGTCTGTGTTTTGTCTGTAGCAATCCTGAGACCACTGCTGAGAAATGAGGCTTTCCCACTTTGTTTATACCACATGCCAGAAAATACCATATGGTCAGTTTCTGGAGAGCGCCTAGGGATGTTCTCAGGATTGGAATCTCAGGCATTCTCCAAAGAATGGGGCTGGGCTTGTTTTTTGGGGGTTTTTTTCTTAGCATGTGGAACAAGTGGGCAGGGTTTGTTTCTTGGCAGTAATCTCTGGATCACTGTGGATACCCTGTGAAAGCTACCCATTTAAATTCTTCACAGTTTCTTGACTCATAATACGAGTTATCAGTTATCCCTAGTTGGGGATCAGCACCGGGCTTTGATTGTCAGATGTTAGTTTAGTAGGATTGGAAATTGTTTTCAAATCATTGGATGCTTGCCAATCCAACAGTTGCTGGGGTCGGTGAAACCCAAATTTTTATTCCATTTCTATAATTTTTTGCCTCATTATAAGCTGTCCTCAGCCTTTGTTGGGAACAGCAGCATATAAGAAATGTAAAGTGCTCCATCTCAAGATGAGCAGCCCCCAACGCACCTACAGTGTTGGTGGCACCAAACTGACTAGCAGCACAAATGAAAGAGACCTGGGGGTAATAATAGACCACAGTATGACTACGAACCAGCAGTGCACTTCTGTAGCCAGTAGGGTAAATAATACTGTCACATGCATCAATCGATGCATCTCCAGCAAAGCCAAGGAGGTGATTCTTCTGCTCTACTCAGTATTGGTGAGATCACAGCTGGAGCACTGCTTCCAGTTCTGGGCACCACACTTTTAACAAAGATGTGGACAAGCTTGAGAGAGTCCAAAGAAGAGCCACCCATATGATTGGAGTCGTACACAGCAAGCCATATGAGGAAAGGCTGAGAGATCTGGGACTCTTCAATCTGAAGAAAAGAAGACTGGGAGGGGACCTGGTAGCAGCTTACTACTGCACTAGGGGAGTACATCAAGGGCTCAGTGAGCAACTGTTCACCAGGGCACCTGAGGGGAAAACCAGGAGTAAAGGCCAAACTCCTGGAAGATCGTTTCAGGCTCAACATTAGGAAAAACTTCTTCACAGTCAGGGTGTCCAGACTGTGGAATAAGCTCCCTCCAGAGGTGGTAGCCCCATTTATCTTTCCTGCTTGGTGTGGGGGGCCCTACCCAATGATCTTCTGAGGTCCCTTCTGGCCTTACAATCTGTTAATCTGTGAATCTGTTAATATAAGTCTAATAAATAGTGGATGGAGTCATGAAAACACTGACACCAGAATGTTTTGAGGTACATTCATATATAATTTTTCTGCCTAAGCAGCAGGAACTGCAGTCTACAGTAACTGGTTCTTATGATATACTTGAGGGTATCATTAATAGATCTCCACAAAAGCGTGTATGTAACACATACCAATTTGACAGCTTGCCTGCGTGAGCTTCCTATTTACCGAAGTCGAGGCCGTGTCCTGTCTAGCTGCTTCAGGAGCACCACAATAGTACAGTGTTTCCTAATTGCTGATCCTGAGCCCTCTGATTCTTCCCATCCTCCTGTGATCCTGTCATTGCCATCTTCCTGGCCTTACTTACAGTATTTCACTGTGAGTGAAGCATGTCTGCGTGCAACCAGATGTAAGAGGTGTCCTTTGCGATTAGGTTCCTCTTAGTGTGACAGAACCTTCAGTGTTTCATCCGTCTCCCATCTTCCCTATCTAATGAACTTTCATTTAACTTTGAGGGACCTACCTACTTAATGTGTTCAGATATTCTTAATATCCCCCCCACCCCCCCATATTCTGTTCAGGCTCAGATCAAGTGTAGAGTATTTTAAAAAGTTCCAGTCCTTAAATATTGACCTTTTATTTGATCTCAGATTCTTGTCCTCTTCCTCAAAGCTTTCAATGTTTGGTCTTGAGAATCCTCATGCTCCCTTTTGGAAGCAGATTCTCCACCAGACCCACTGTAAAATAGACAGGCAGACGTAGGAAATTACTTGGAAACCCCAGAAAAATTCTATCTCAACAAAATGGTTACTTTACATTGTGTAGACAAGTGGACACGTGGACAGAAATTGTTAGAACAGGGTTACAAAGTCCTCAGTACATAGAGTTTTCACCTGCATGGTTGCATTTAAGGCAGAAATCCTCTAGGTTGGTCGTGCACTTGGCCGCAGCTGTGTGGATACAACAGTCTGTGGTACCTTTTAAAATACTTCAATCCTTACTAGATTGATTTGTGTGATTAGTTCTGGTAGTGTAATGTTTGGACTTAACCTCTCTGGTACCTGTTGATTATATAAATTCTGTATGAAGTTTAATTGTGCACAACAATTTATTTTTTGTTCTGTATTTTTTTTTTTGTTAGGGTTCTCTTGCCACTTGCCAATTATCTGAGCCACTGCTATGGTTCATTTTGAGAGTGTTAGATACCAGTGAAGCACTGAAAGCATTCCATGATATGGGTAAGTTTATTTTTTGCTCATAACCGCATCTTGTAGAAAAATGTTAGGTCATGATAAATATTTAATAAAATAACACTCAATCTGTCTGTAAGATCAAATGTAGGTAGACCAAGTAAGCGAGCTTCTTTGGGCAGATGCGATATTTTTTATTAGACTAACAGAGTAATTGGAAAAAAGTTCTTTTCAAATTCTTTTCAAGCTTTTGAGCACAAGCATCCTTCCTCAGACATAGTGCATCTCTGCTGTTCTGAGTCCTCCAGTGATCTGGTAGGCCAAGTATGCCTTTGCTTTCTTATTAAACAGTTTCTTTTAGTTCTTGTATCTTATTTTGCTTTACATAGGAGGTGTTCAGCTCATTTGCAACAATATGGTAACCAGTACAAGAGCAATTGTCAACACAGCAAGGAGCATGGTTTCTACTATTATGAAATTTCTTGATTCTGGACCTAGCAAAGCCACAGATAACAGTTTGAAAGCAAGAGCGCTAGCTTCTGAACCTGATAATGCAGAGGGAATTCATAATTTTGCACCACTGGGTATGTTGTACTTATATATGTCTTTAGATAGCATGAGCTTGCACTGAGAGGTATATAATAAAATATCAATGAAGCAGTGCATCTCCAAGGCTTTATTGGTGTAGTATCTTAATATTCAAATTAAATTATATTTCTGTTTCCTAGCTTTGCTCAGTAAGCAGCTAGTCTTGGGTCTGAATACACAGTGTAGGGCTACTTATTGAAGAAATTCTGATTTTTTTTTTATTTTTTTTTTAAATTAAAATGTAACATTAAAATTAATTGTTAGTATTATGGAATTGAAGTGTCATCTAGTCTCCCTCCAACTTGATTGACAGGACTGGAAGAAACTAGTACAATATGGATATGTAATTGTAAAAAGTAAGCTTGGTGTTTAGGTGACATGGAAGGTTTACTCATGAGTCTTCTAATCCAGCATTCCAGTAATTACTTAAAGAATAAGGGGTCTCCCTTTTTTAAGTGTAAAGAGCATGTAAATAGCAAGGGCCTTATTTTAGGCTTATCATTTATGCTCAGGATCACCTTCTTGTCTGTCACAAGATGCCTATTTCTGATGTTCTCTGTAAATTTTTGGGAGTTATATTTTGTTTGGAATTCCATGAGCCCTTCCCAAGCTAGTCTTAAATCAGACTGAGCTAGGAAAGAAATGGTTATTAGTCTTCAGTGTTTCATGGAAGGTAGGCCATAGCAAACAGTTGTCCCCCTTATTCCCTCCCTTCCCTCCTCCCTCTCCCCCCCTTTTTTTTCTTTTCTTTTCTTTTCTTTAAATGAGATTACAGATGTGGTTGATAACAGCAACTGGACAGATTAACGTGGTAAGAGGTCATTGCACATGGTATCAGAAGCTCCTGTTGAGGTAATGCCATATCAAAGAAAAAGCCAAAGGAAGTCTTGTTTGTAGAAAAAAGGGGATTTTCAAGCAGAAGTGGGACTGATCTTCTATTGACAATGTATAGTTACCTTGACACATCTTTCACTTTTTGTACCTTCTTCTGAAGTGCCAGTGATGGTACCTCCCCATTTTAGGAAAACAGTATGTCAAAGCAAGCAATGAGGAGGTCTTTGGCTTCTTTTCTATTTCTGGTCATGTTGCTCTGCCGCACAATTAGAAGGATGTTCTTAGTTTTGATTTAGTCATCACATGCAACTGAATTGTAACATGCTAGCAAGCCAGGACCAAAAAGTACTTGCCTAAGTGCAAGATCAGTTATGTAGGGATCTTAATATTGGTCCTTGTTCACTTTCTAAAAGGCCTAGACAACAACCCTGACCAAACTTTCCTTGTGCCCTAAGTTTGAGAGAGAATGTGGAAGCTGCTTTGAGATGCATGGGAACCCACTAAGAATTTGAGAGAGAGGGAGGGAGCAGGCATTAACCTTTTGGACTAGTTTGTAAAGCAACTTTTAGTCACATGCATATGGGCATTTTAATGCATGTGAAGTCTAAAAACTCCAGGTCCTGCCCAGAGGGTGTAGATTGCCAACCGTTGAGCGAAAGCATTGGTTGTGGTCCTTCTACATGGACTCCCCACACAACTATTGCATTAACTCAGGCTTCGACTTTGTGTTACATGAAAATTTGCATCCTTGACTTACATAAATATTTTTGCATATTTATGTGTAACACTTTAATTGAAAGAACAAAAGCTTTTTGGTAACTGCCAAAGTAGTTATCGGGGGAACATAGTCTAAATTGCAACAGATAATAGACTAATGATAACATTTCATTGGTAACCTGAATAATGGTATTCTGAATGGATTATAATTAATACGGAAATTGTTGTTCTAAGGTTCAATCACCTCAAGCAGTCCCACTGCCCAACCTGCTGAAGTACTATTGCAGGCCACTCCTCCACACAGAAGAGCTCGGTCTGCTGCATGGTCTTACATCTTTTTACCTGAGGAAGCCTGGTGCGACCTCACAATTCATCTTCCTGCTGCAGTGCTGTTAAAAGAGATACACATCCAACCGCATCTTGCATCCCTTGCAAGTGAGTTGATTTAGTAACATTTGTTCTGAACCGAAACACAGAAGGAATACTACCTTTTGGAATAGAAGACTTTCCTTAATTAACTGAAAATTAAAGGATTTAAGAATACCAAATACTAATACATCCAGCAGTTTGCTAATTCTGCTTTCCTTGCCTAAGAATCAAGTGCTACAGTATCACCTAATTCTTTTAATTTTTGCCAAAAATTTGCCAAAGATGTTCTTAACAACTGTCCTACCATTATGTGTGGTGGTTTATATAGTTAGATAGTTGAAACAAATTATTCTTATTGAAGAAATAAGAATGCTTAGGTGTCTTTGCCTGAATTTAGTTGGGTCAGCAGAAGCCTCTTCGAAGGTAAACTATCAAAGCTGCATTTTTAATAACATAGTTAATTTTGTTCAATGTGAGAGGAAAGAGCCAAAAAAAAGTACAGGTGAAAAAATGCACACTAGGATTGTTGTTGGCAAAGTATACCAGTATACCTGGTAGAAGTTGTATGTCAATACACGTCTGGTGTAGACCAGTTCTGAGTAGGTAGCATCCTCTGAATTGGTTTGAAATGAAATACATAAATTTACATTTTGGGTACAGATCAAAGGTTGCAATTAATGTGGATGCTTCTGGTCATACATTATAACAGGTCAAACACATCAGACAGATTTGTAGTATTCCTTATAAAGTTATGTTACCTATAGAAGATTCTGGGCAAGGTGTCTGTTTAGTTGATAAAACATCCATTTTTTTTGTCAGTTAAACTGGGTACTCAAACTGGTATGGTATTTTTAAAAATATTTCATCTTCTTTTACTTTAGCTTGCCCTTCATCAGTGTCTGTTGAAATAAGTGCAGATGGGGTGAATATGTTACCTTTGTCAACTCCTGTTATCACAAGTGGTCTTACATACATAAAAATCCAGCTTGTAAAAGCTGAAGTGGCCTCAGCTGTTTGCCTTCGACTCCACCGTCCTCGAGATGCTAGTACATTAGGTCTCTCCCAAATTAAATTGTTGGGTCTCACAGCCTTTGGAAACACCTCATCTGCAACAGTCAACAATCCATTTCTTCCTTCTGAAGATCAGGTGTCTAAAACAAGGTATGGATTTTTTTGTATCATTAATCATTGCAAGCTGTTAGGTGAGTTGCTGGTATTTTCACCCATTTTATGAAGCTTTTTGCCTGTAAGGCGGCAGTTTCAGCAATTAACTTAATTTACCAAGATTGTCAGCAACAGCTTCACATAGTCAATTTCAACCTTACAGGTTTGCATTTTAACTTTTCTTGGGAACATGGTAAACCCCAAACAAAAGATTTGTATTTAGAAGGGGGGAAAAGCCTCTCTCCCTTGTAACATGGTTAATCTCTGTATTTTAAGAAAAAAGAATATTCTATCAGGGTACAAAGGGTAGAAAAATGTTGTTTCTGAATGCTGCATGTCTCATGCCAGACCTTTTCCAAGCTGTCAGTGGCAGGCTAACTCTGTTCCTGTGAAAGCCAGTGAGAGTTCTGTCCTTATTAGTAGGAGCAGAGGTAACCCAGCAAAGCATCTTCTAAAAATTCAGCTTGTATTCTATTCACATTTTCACTAAATAAAGTCACAGTATATGTTACTGATGAGGTATTGTTTTCTTCATATGAAATGATTTACTCATTTGGGAAAATGTAGGATAACCTGATGAAGCACAGATTTTGCTGAAAGCAAAGGGGAAGGAAAATACCTTGGAGGGCTGTCTTCAAATGATACATCACTCTTTCCACTAAGCCAACATTCCACAACCGTTCTAGGCTGTGGGCTGCAATGACCCAGTTTGGGTCAGAGGTAGGAAAGCCAGTGCTAAAACCCAGCTGCCACTACTACTTTTCCTTGCAGCAGAGAAGGGAGAACTCCCACTTCATCCAAAAGATCCACGTTTGGGTTGGATCAAATGGCTCTGCAAGGTATATGTAGGCTGCCAGATGCTGTACTAAGCAATGAGTTAAACAATTCTGGACCTACTCATTAATTGTCAGATTTTTTCCTCACCAGTGTTATTTTTGCTACAAAGTATATATATATCCTTTGATTTGTATCTGTTCTTTATTTGAATCTTAATATAGTTCATACAGTTTAAAAAAGAACGTAGTGAAACAATTCTTTAAGCGGTTTACCTTTAAAAAGAGGGGACAATATGGGGAATGTGATTACTGACTGATCAATATTTAAAAATAATTCTATGACTGAAATAGTTGCATTTGAAGTGGAATCACAGTAAATGTGTCCTGTTTCATATGTTAACATGAAGCCTGACCCTCAGTACTTATCCCCTGTTCTACTGAGAAATAAGAAATTTAGCTTCCATTTCCCATGGAGCAACTGTTACAGTAAAGTCCCACCTGGCTTTACTCCATTAACTGGTGTGCCTGTACTTGTAATGTTATCCAGTTTGAGACCTTTAAGCTGTATTGATTTCCTAATTGTGGTACCATGTGTAAGTTATGAAAGTTTATTGTTAACTTGCAGCACATCTCATTTGGCAATGTCTGAATGCAGAGCCAAACTTTCACCAAAATTTTGGTATTTACTTATGGAAGACCTTTGCCTGTGCATTACAGTTTTCAAATACTAATAATGTGGCAAAATCAAAAGATTTTTTTTATTTGCTGTATGGATGCTGCTTCTGTTCAAAGACATGCCTTCCAGATTATACTTCAGAACTTTGCCTCCTTCAGTCAAACTGCATTAAGAAAATGATGAGTATTAAAATATGGTCTTAAATGATTGTATATGATTTCTCGAACATAGTTTCTCGCTATTTCACTCAGATTACTGCTACAGTGCTCATTTTAATACCATTTTATTTTTACTAAATTTCTGTAGTGCTTTCCAGCTATAAATGTCTTTATTTGACTAATAACATGGAGACTGTAATTAAGATGAAGTAGCAAGTTCTTTCTTTTCCTGTCTTTATTTCAGTATTGGATGGTTAAGACTATTGCATCACTGCCTCACTCACATCAGCGATTTAGAAGGAATGATGGCCAGTGCTGCAGCACCTACTGCCAATCTGTTGCAAACATGTGCTGCCTTACTGATGTCACCATACTGTGGGATGCACTCTCCAAACATAGAGGCTGTGCTAGTAAAAATTGGACTTCAGTCCACTAGAATAGGCCTAAAACTGATTGATATTCTTCTAAGAAACTGTTCAGCATCAGGGAGTGATCCTGCAGGTGAGAATGTTGGATCTGTTGGGGGCGGTTTTTTGTTCATTTGTTTGTTTTTTAAATCATTGTTTTCATTTGCAGTTTCTTTAGTAGTTCATATCAGTGTGGATGGCTACAGGCTGATGTCACCAAATGAAGCAGATCAGCTGTACTGGGATGTATTCTGGCATAGTTGTTCTGCTTCCTAGGATAAAACAGATCTCTCCCATTTTCTCAAAGTTAGGCATCTGCCATTCCTGGGAGCCACCGGGGTCCAGTCCTGCAAGACAGCTCTTGCAGAGATACTTGTGTCCAGAGAATCTAATTTTGGGTACACATCTACAAGTGGGAGACCTAGGTTTCCCTCATTTTCAGAAGCGTGCCTTGAGTAGGGGCCCAGCAGTCCAATATATACTCCAGGGGCATGCAGGATTAGGTCCCCAAAGCCCTGGGATCACCTACCTGGGCAGCTGGAAAGTGCAGGCTGCCTGTGTTCTCCTGCCATAAGGTACACAGATGTGCTTGCAAATTGTTGACGTTTGGTGTGACTAGGGACCTGGGTGTCTGTTTTCTTGGCCTTTGTGCCACCATAAAAATGATTATGGCAGTACAAAGACAGCATCTGTTTTCACCTTAAGATGATTGAAATTTACAAAATTGTGGTTTGTTTCTGAATTTGAAGGTCACTTTACCACAATTTTCCATAATGCTGTACAACAGTAAGGTTGTTTGTATTTCTTAACTGTGAACTACTTTACTTAAAAAATATGTGTATTTTTTAATTTTAGCCCTTCCTTTAAATTCCTTAACTTTGAAGGCAATGAAATCTGACTGTTAACCGTTATAGACGTATAGGATTCATGAAAAATTATAGTAAAGTGCAACTTGAAAAAAATAGAATCAAGCCATGATTTTGTAAATTTCAATATAAGATGCTCCATTTCTGAATGCCAGAGTGATGTCTACCATTTAGTCATACGCTAATAAAACAGTGCAGCCAAGCGTAAACAAGTATAAACAGACCGAGGTAAACAAAATAATAGATCAGGTTAAACATTTATATTGGTATATAATTAGGTATGCATGTTTGAAATTATTCAAAATGTAGAAATTGCTGGAAAAACTGTTAGGATATCATTAATGTGGAGGGTATGTATTCTGATTTGTGTACAGGCATGGTTGACTTGTCAGATAGCTTTGCCTTTTAAATAGAGGAGATTTTAAAGGAGGAGCTAAAACTAAAAAAAAAAAAAAACCAAAAAAAACAGCTAAATATTTTAAAGTGCACAATTAATACATCCCAACAATTTTTAACTTTTTCTCTGTAGAAATACAAAAATACATTATAATAACTACCTAATGACATGTGTAGAATGCCTTAGCACCTAACATTTTCTTTTTGAAGACTAAGGTTTTTTTTATCTTTTTGCCAATGTTGCGTTGAGACCAGTTTAGATCTGTTTCAGTGGCTGCACCTGGATATTTCCATATCTTAAACAGGTTTTGAAGGGCTTTTTTACATTTACCCTCTCCATGGATTTGACTTTGTAATACTTGATATGTACAACATCCCTATAATAGCTTTTTTTTTCCCTTTTAAGTTTATTCATACCTTTTCCTCACATTCATTCTAAATAAAAAAGGTTACCAAATGGTATTTCCAATTAATTGAACTTACCTAAAAACAACTTGAAATTATATAGTCCTTAAAAAAGAATTAAAGAGATCCTTTTTACTGTTTTTTACTAAAAGTGTTATCTGAGGCTAGTGTCTGGATTTTTTTTTTCACCATGCAGGAATTGCCCAGTTTTGAAATGGTTGTTGTGCCCTATTGTGTTAAATAAGGCATAGGTCACAACATGCTGTTTGTGAGTATGGCTGCCCCCTTTCATTGTTCCTGTTAAAAACGTAGCTTTGCTTTATCAGTTAAGGTGGTATCCCTGTAGTGAGAGGAAATGACAAGTGATGTAAGGACGGAGATGAACAGTATGGAACATTTTTTTTTTTTTGCTAGGTGTAACTTGTGGCCTCCATTCCACTGAAAATAATGGGAGGTGAACATCTAATCACCTACTCTGGATATCTTCAAAAAACATCTGGATGCTCACCTTGCTGGGGTCACATGACCTCATCAGTCTTTCCTGCCCAAGTGGATGGACCTGATGATCTTGAGAGGTCCCTTCCAGCCCCTAGCATCTATAAATCTATTTAGTCTGCAGAAGAGAAGACTGGAGAGGGATTTGATAGCAACCTTTAACTACCTAAAGCATAGTTCCAAAGAGGATGGAGTTAGACTGTTCTCAGTGGTGGCAGATGACAGAACAAGAAGGAATTGTTTTAAGTTGCAGCAAGGGAAATTTAGGTTGGATATTAGGAAAAACCTTCTCACTAGGACGGTGGTGAAGCACTGGAACAGGTTATATAGAGAGTTCATTGAATCTCCAACCTTGGAGGTTTTTAAAGCCTGGCTCAACAACACCCTGTCTGGGATGAGATAGTTGGAGATGGTCCTACTTTGAGAAGGGTGTTGGACTAGATGACCTCCTAAGATCCCTTTCAGCCATAATTTTCTATGATCTTCAAAACAGAAGCCTTGAGTTTTGTTTTTCTGAGTACAATGTGATACCACAGTCATGTTGGAAGAGTACACAATTTCATGGAGTTTTTTGAAGGACATTATTCCTCAGCAGCTAACCAAAAGGAAATTCTGTGAAGGATAGTAGCAAAAAAAATTCTTTAAATTCATATCTGGTATATGCACAGAACATTTTAAAGAGCTTCAACTATACAGGGGTGTAGGTTGTAGTTGTGTTGGTCTAAGGACATAGGCAGACAAGGTTCTTTGGGTAAATCTGATATCTTTTATTAGACCAACTCAGATAGTTGAAAAAATTGTTCTTAGCAAGCTTTTGGACACAAACACCCTTGGTCTTTGTTTAATTTTACAGGAAGTTTGAAAATTCACTGAGTAGTCTTCCTGGTTTGGGGGAGGGCATGCTATGTTCTTTATATGTAACAGATTTAATCCTTGCTTTATTTAACTGCAAAACTATTTGCTATTAATACTGAATTATGATCCTTGTCTCCATGGTAATTATTTCTCATATATACTTTTTTAAGCAAAACTATAAATGAGATTGTTTACTTCTTTCCTTTGTTATACGTGACAAGATTTGAATAGCCCTTTACTTTTTGGAAGATTAAATGGCCTGTCATCTGACTCTACAATAGACATTCTGTATCAGCTTGGAACAACCCAGGATCCAGGGACAAAAGATAGGTAAAATAATTTGAATTGTTCATCTGTTAAAATACTAAATAATGCATGGTTTCATCTTGTTGTGCCAGACTGAAGTATGTTTGGATCCAGTTGTATCTTGTAAGTATAGTAACATAAGGAATCCTTAGCTTTTAATCCTACCTAGCTTTGTATTCTTTACAAAGAGTGCAGCACCCTTTTATTCCTCTACTTAAATAAGCAGCAATTTATAGGTGTCCAAGCAATTGTTCTTTCATATTGGTCAGGATCTAGTTCTTTACTCCAGTTGCTTCCTCTGTACTCTGAAACAGCACTGGCATTTGAACAGGTTAAGGTTGTTTTAAAATAAAGTTCCAAATTGTGTTATCTTAATTACATGGCTCTTGGGAAAATTATAAGACTGTAGTTCATTTGCAATATTATTTTCAAGGAATAGATAAGTATAATTATTGTTTTGGGACAGCAGGTTGATTTCTTTATGTAAGTTAGTATGGTTATTTGTCTTTTTTTTCTGTTATAATATACAATATACTCTTGCCTTTTAGAATTCAGGCCTTGCTGAAGTGGGTCAGTGATTCTGCAAGAGTTGCAGCCATGAAAAAAAGTGGTCGAATCAGCTACATCTGTCCAAACAGCGCAACAAGAGAGTATGGTCTTTTGATGCCATCTCCTTCCCATTTGCACTGTGTAGCTGCAATTTTGTGGCATAGCTATGAACTCCTTGTGGAATATGACTTACCAGCATTGCTGGATAGAGATCTCTTTGAGTAAGTAGTGCAAGCAAAATTTTCATCATATGCATTCTATAAATAGGGTTTTTTTCATATATCAAGACTTTCTTTTTTTGTTCTCTTTCTAGGGAGTAGTAGTGAAATAATGACTTCTCTTGCTCTTAATATTCTGACTCATGAACAGTTCACTTTTTTGGAGTGAATCCCCCTGGGGACTATAAATAAAATAAACCTAGAATGTTATTGATAATAATCATTTTATATGGCTTATGACATAAGGATATACATATATTCATATTTGATATCTAGCAGTCATGAAATGTTCAATTAAACTATTCATGTATGTATGTGTAAACAAGTGTTTACAATTCAACATTTGTTTTCATTGTTTTGGATCTAGTCTGATACACAAAGCAATGCAGAGGTATTCTATAGCAGCTGCAATATAATAAACCTCTACTATTAACAAAGTTATGTTTCCAAAGGAAATAGATCTGTGTATTTTACCACAAAGAATTTCATTTGTGGTATTTAGTTACTGATTATTTTTTAACCTTGATCCTGAATTTAAAAATAAACAAGTTAGAAGATGTCCTTTCATTAGATAAACCAAATGATCAGCTGGAGTTCAGCACACATATGTTTTAAACAAATGATTCCAGCTGCTGATTGTTTTGGTTTTTTTTAATCACAGCAAAAAATAGCTATCTTTCATAATTATTTTCAAAATTTGAAACATTCAGATGTTCAGCATGTAAAAAAACAAAAGATATATATTTTTATAGTGTTTTGTATCTGTTGTAAGATTGAGTGCACACAAGTGTAAAGAAAACATGTTAGTTTTGAAAAGTGAGAGAAGACCAGCCTGTTAGAAAGTTTCCCAGTTGAGAAACATATATATTTAATAACTGTGTCTCTTTTGCAGAAATTTATCATAGTAATCTGGTCAACCCAAATATTTTAATTACTCTTATATAGATGGACATTAGGGAAGATAGATGTGAGGTTTTCTGATGTGCACAAAGCCAGGCTGTTGGAGTTGCATCTGGGAAGCAGCATTTGTTAAAAACAGACCATTTCCACAATTCCTAAGGCCCCCACTACACATGCAGGTAAAGGCATGGTGGGATCGAATGTGTGATCCATAAAATGCCACGTGCACAGCAAGAAGTATGATTGCATGGACCACACATTGGATCCTGTCACACCTTATAGCTGGTGCAAGGGAGCTAAAGACCAGTCTCCCCCTGCACTGGATAAGGCATGATTAACTGGTTAATCACACCTGAAGTCTTACATGTAGATGTGTCCTAAGTTGCATTCTTAATTATATAGACCTAAAACAGTAGGAAGTGTGGTTTTGGAGATTTGATTTAAATTATAGTGGGCAATAGTCAGACAAAGGTTGGCTAGCATCTCTAGCTATTCAGGATAAAAATATATATTTCCTTTAATTCTTAAATGCCACGCAACTTTGGGTAATGCATTTCTGCAGTATTGCTTCTAGCAAGGGAAAGGATGTAAAGCAGAAAGAACTTCTGTTAGTTCCTATAACTAAGCATGTTTTCCTTTTTTTCATTTCAGTGCTTACTTTAAGTGATCCCTTAAATGTTTTGCAAAAGTGTTTGGTTTTTTGCTAATCACTGGCCCATTATTTTATCCCAGTGTAATAATCAAGTGATTATGACAGAGCAGCATTTATGGCCAAGTACTATAGGTCAGGGATTGGGTAAACTGTCTGGATGTTAACCATCACCTCAGTCTTACGTACTGGGTGAGCAGTCTTACTTAGGCTCTACATATAGCTTCTTCTGCTCTGTCTTGATTTAGCTGTGGTGACAGTCTGGTAATGGAGGCACAGCATATGCTTGCAAGTAGCTGCTTCCTACTGACATAAACAATTGCCAAACAATAGAAGCTAGAAACTATGATTTCTTCTTTCCCCCCTTCCCCTTCCTCCCCCTCCTTAAGTCCTAGGGAGCATAAATATGCTAAAATACTTTTTATAGTGCAGACCTGGTTTGAAAACTACAAGTTCCCCCAGAGTTCTTCAGGGCTGTTCCCCTCTCCTTTCTACCTCCTGTCCTCTTATTTCAGAAAGATATTTGAGAGGCTTTTGTGGCTTTTCCGTTCTTTCCCCTTCATAATGGGAAAAGAGATTTGTGTAAAACATACTTTGTTCCATACTTGTATCTAAAGCTGAGCAGAGCAAGCCCCTCTATCTGTAAAGAGGCTCTTCCAGGTGCCCTGGAAGTGCAGTTGCTTGCAGATCATGCTCCTTTGTTCACCTTGGGGGGAGCTACTCAGGATTAAAAATGAGATCTGGAGGAGACCAGACTTCTCTAGGGTTAAAAAAGTTCCAACGGATCAATGTAGTTAAAATTAGGATGAAGGTTCTCTTTCATTACAGTTATAGTCTTCAGAGGAAACTTTCTGACTTAATTGGTCCAGAAATGTATTGGAGCATAATCATTGAAGCATTGCCACTGGCAATTCCTTCATTTTGAATGCAAGCCTTGTTAAATGTCCTTCTGCTAATCCTTAGTTTCTCGGATGTTCATGAAGGTAGAAGCAGACATTGTAGCCAGGCTGTGGAGCCAAAGAGCTGATTTATGATTCAGTTTAGATGATACATTCTTTGGAGAAGTTCCTTGTCCTGGTAACTTTTTTTTACAAAAGATGATACACAAGACCACTCTCTTTTTTCAGAAGCCTAGATCTATGAAAAATTTAGATCTCCCTGAAATGTATTTGCTTAAAAGTTGAAAGATATATGCTAGAAAGGTTGGTCTTTCCCATTCAGGAAGGATTTTTTATAAAATCTGTGCTGTGTTTTATGAGGCATCATAGAATTGGGTGTTAGCATCCCTTTTTATCTGCATTTCTAGGAACTTTGGATTTTATGCTCAGAGATTATTGTTTGGCTCGAGCTTTAAGTTAATGAAAACTTTACTTTTTAATGTCATAATGCTCTCAATTTTAATGCAGTTGTGGAAACTGAGCTTAGAAGGAGCTGGCCGTGATCCTGGGATTTAGGTTGTTTAAAACTCTGCCTATAAAATATGCTTGCCCTCTTTTTTGGGAACACCTCACGTGCTTTCAGCAAACCTTTGAAAGGCAGCAGGCAGAAAACTCTGCCAAAGAAGTGCTTTCTCTTTGTCCCTTGAAATTGTGTTCAGATTTGGAAGAGAACCTTTGAAAAATGCCATTTCCCTTCAGTTATTTGTGTTGTCAGCAAGTGTTGGCACCATACTGATACAACTGTACATCTCTGTCTTGGGTAATTATAGTCACCATCACTGTAGTATCTGCACTTCCCTCATGGTGTGCTTATGAGGTACAGGAGTGCTACGATTCCTTTTTACATATTGAAAATAGAGACAGTATTATTAAGAGAGATTTTTCCGTCACTGGAGTGGTAAGGTGGCAGTGTCTGATTTTTTTTTTCCCTGCTGAAAAGTTGTAGGGTGGGATGGTTTATGGGATTCTGTGTGCCTGTGCTGTGTGAAAGGAATGGATACTTTTAGTGAAATGATTTTTTGGAAATGCAGGGAACTGGACTCTGGCTCAGGAGGCCTTCCTGTCTTATGCTGATTAAGGATGTGTCTGCATGGCCTGTCTCTCAGCCCTGAGACCACTGCCAGGAAAATAAGCCATCCTCTGCTCACTACCTTCAAGCATACTAAAGAATAGTAATCAGGCAGAAAAGGGGTTGGAAATGGCCTCAAGCAGTTAAGTGCAGACTTGAGCGCAGCCTTCCTCCACTCAACTCTTAAGCTGTGCTGCATGCAAAACCACTCTCAAGGTGTCTGTTGTGCCTAATTGCTGCTTTCCATTGTACCCAAGTGGGACCTAAGGTGAGAGCCCTACATTGTCGTGGGGATTCTAGCCTTAGGAGAACACAGACATGCTCCACATCAGTGTTTCCTGAAGAGTGGGGCACAGTCCTGTGGAGATTAACAAAGCTGGACAGAGTGGCCATCAGCTGGAGGGAGGGGGCAAAAGCAAAGGAAGGATGGGCACACAGGAGTGGGAAACTTATTGTGATGGGGCGAAAACCCACCAGCATTGGAAAACTGCCTTAATTGACATTCTCAAACTTTTGCCAGGAAGCCAGGAGGAGGGAGAATGGAACTCATTTCCCAAGGCCCAGGCTAACTTTCTAACAGAACAGTCGTCCTTCCCCCACTTCTGCTCAAAGATGGGGCCCATGCTGCAGCAATACTCAATGTGCTGGGAACACGGGTGGACTCTCTGGGATGGGAAGTAGTGGGAAAGAACCAGTCTAACCTGCCCCAGGCCCTACAAATTGCTTCAGTGGCCCACTTGATTAAGGTTGAGTTTCCTGCTGCTGTCAGCTAATGTCTTATAGCTCAAGTCGTGTTCCGTGTTGACCATCCAAGATTCAAGCACCATCAGTGAAGAACGATGTTGGATGTGGGGGATTAGCTGTGCATAATAACATTTGTTTTTATTACTTTTCTTTTTTCGTTTGCAAAGTCAAGCATTCAGGTGTCAGATTTGTGATTGTCCATGAAAGTTTATGTTGGCCTTCTTGTGCTTATTCATTATGATGATGTTTAATTCATGGCTACATGCTGTTTCCCCCTGCATGACTTCAATCAGTGGCTGGCAAACAGACATTAAAACTTTGAAATAATACAGATGTTATTTGGGAGCCAACGTCAATTTCGATACATTGGTCAGCTAGGTTCCTGCTGAAACCAAGGAAATGGACACTTAATGTAAATATTTGAATAACCTTGAAAGACTACACACTGATAAAGTTTTTGCATTTTTGATAAAGCCTGTCAGATTTGTGCAAACACGCTTGTGTTGGTCAAACCTTTCCCATGTATGGCCTTCACCCACCATACTTCGTAATTACTGAAATGGCTATGGGAGTTCTGGATATTTCACCTGTCCTGATACATACATTAGTCATTGTTTCTCTGGTAACTAGCACCATAGTTCCTATTCGTGCAGTTAAGAAAAAAGTTCATAACAAAACACCATTTTTAGTGTGCGTGAAAAGGATTTCATTTCAGATTATAGTAATAAAAATTACTTGCCTTCTAAAAAATAAAATAAAGGTTGCCATGTATTTTTTTTTTCTCAGTGTTCTGTCTTTATGCTGTCATCTTTTTCTTTTCTGAAAGTTTTGGGTTACTTTTAATTAATTCCAGCCTAAACTTATTCTTATTTTTTCCTATGGTTTATTTTTCCACTCATTTTCTTTTCTCATTCTTCTTTTCCATATTAATGTTTTGTCTTTGGTGCATGGATCAACTTTATTTTTGATTGTTGATTAAACAATCAAATAGCAAATGATCATTTCTATTGATTTATTAAGAAATTACCCAGTGTACTTCTGGATGGGGACATTCTAGATGCCCTGGCAAAACCTTTCCTTTCTCCCAACCTGTCACAAATCATTCATATTGATAAACCAACTTTTGGGCTATCAGAGGTCACTGCTATGCCACCATGTTTAGTGATTTTTTTTTTTTTTCAATCAATATCGTTTTATGTATCCAAACACTCAGTTACTAAGTGGGCTTCCCCTCTGAACAGAATGCTTAACACCTGGTTGTTCTTGCTCAGGGTAAGTACAAAGCTAGTCTTTGGTCTGAGGCACAATGGTGAGCTCTTACTTTAATTTTGAGTTATGGAGAACTGTGATGATTATAATTACCCTTTACTAAAAAGTCAACAATTCCAGTACTGAGACAAGATTCATCATCATGCCTGTATGTAGGTTCTGAGATCACTTCATTTCAATAACCTGGCTATGCCATGGTAGTGTAAAACCCATTTAACCCAGAAAGCTATGCTTTTAAAGTATTTAATCTACTTCAAACCAATTAAAGATATTTAATAGTACATTCTGAAGTACAAATGGAGTTTTCAAAAATAGCTAAATAACATGGGGGTGAAAGTTCCACTGTTTTCCTTTAGGTAAAGGAATAGGCATTTTTGAGTGGTTCTGAAAAATGCCTCTGTACCTGTGTGTTTTTTAACTTCATACCCTGTGCTTGGTTGCTATTCTTATCAGAAGAGAATTGAAAATGAGGATGCATTAAGGTAACATTAAGCTGTTTGTCATTGTTTCATTTTTTGTGTACTACAAAGTTTTTAGATGGAACTTTTAATAGAGCAAATTTAAGCTGCTTTAGAACCTTTATAAGGTATTTTGTAATTACATTTTCTAAATTCTCAAAGTAACTTTCAAAGTTTGGTAAACATACCATTGCTGCAGCTTGCCAACCTTAGACTCAGGCCATTTTGTTCGAGACTGCACAAAATAAATTTGGACTCTGTGGCCCCTTCTACATGTTACAGGTGTTTAGCTACTGACTCTGGATACCAATAGCACAGGGACCCAGCATTCCACAGCTGTAGATACTGGGTGCCAGGGATCAAGTTGGTTCCTGGAAGCCGGGAGTGGTGGGGCACCCTCACACCTGGGAGCCCGTCAACTCAGGGAACTCCCAGTTGCAGAACTTGCTTCTTTCTGGTGTACGGGGAGCTTGGGGCTGGGCTCCCTTTGCACTGGGAATAAGGTGCGATGGGATCTAATGTGTGATCCCACAATTGCAGCTCCTGCCATGCACATGTGGCATGGCAGAAGTCACAATTGTGTGAATCACATATTGGATCCCATTGCATCTTTACCTGCACATGTAGAGTGGGCCTGTTATTTATAAACTATGAAAAATCTGATAGATCGCTAATGCCTTAAGTATGTTGCAGTATAATGAAATACATTCAAA
The DNA here is from genome assembly GCA_030014935.1 of Caiman crocodilus. Classification (NCBI taxonomy): domain Eukaryota; kingdom Metazoa; phylum Chordata; order Crocodylia; family Alligatoridae; genus Caiman; species Caiman crocodilus. The sequence goes on from JAGPOW010003648.1 coordinate 47,463,608, forward strand.
TATAATAATGAAGAAGAACGTTTTAATGCAATGATGCACCAATTTCAAATAGACAACCTGTTATAAAAAATGTTATAAAAAACACTGGATAATCTTATTGTTATCTTGCAATAATGTTAAATGAATATTTAATATTTGGATCACATTTTTATGAATGAACTATTAAAGCAAAAGTGACTGGCAAATTACCTGTTTTGACATGGCTCTCTCTTTCCCTCTTCTAGGTCATTGTTTAACTGGTCCATGTCTCTTCCCTGCAACATGGTTTTGAAAAAAGCTGTCGACAGTTTGCTTTGCTCAATGTGCCACATACACCCAAATTATTTTTTCTTGCTCATGGGCTGGATGGGTATTACGCCTCCCCCAGTGCAGTGTCAACATAGACTGTCCATGACTGATGACAGTAAAAAACAGGATCTTAGTTCATCTTTAACAGATGACTCTAAAAACGCACAAGCACCTCTTGCACTAACAGAATCTCACCTGGCTACCCTTGCTGCTTCATCTCAGTCTCCTGAAGCTATCAAGCAACTACTGGACTCAGGTTTGCCCTCTCTGCTTGTCAGAAGCCTTGCTAGTTTCTGCTTTAACCACACTTCCAGCTCTGACTGTACTGCTCAATCAACAGATATTACCCAGGAAAGACTCAGGAGGCATCATGTTCCACAGCACTTTAATAAAATGCCCATCACAGCAGACCTGGTTGCTCCTGTTCTCAGGTTTTTAACAGAGGTTGGCAATAGCCACATCATGAAGGATTGGTTGGGTGGTTCTGAAGTCAACCCATTGTGGACAGCACTTCTATTTCTGTTGTGCCATTCTGGTGCTACTTCTGGAGGACATAATGTGGCAGCACAACAGGCCAGTGCAAGATCTACTTTGCTTTCTTCAGCTGCAGCAACAAGATTGACCACTCAGCAAAGGACAGCAATTGAAAATGCCACTGTTGCATTCTTCTTGCAATGCATTTCCTGCCATCCTAATAACCAGAGGTTGATGGCACAGGTAAAAGTGCAGAATTGTAATGTATGTCCCTTTTATAAAAAAAAATAAATAAATAAATAAATAAAAAATTAAAAAGTATAAATTTGGTATATATAAGTATTAAAAACATTAGCTTTTGTAGTTTTGTTAAATTATTCACAGCTCATTTGGAATTTTGCTTCTGTAAAAAATCACTGGCAGAGAAAGTTTTGCACTATAAAAATGTGGGCACGTTGGGCTTTCTGTTTGAAAAATAGATTAATTGCTGAGCTCACCAGTATAGCCATTCATTGTGGCACATGGGCTCTATCTTTGTCATGTTAAAGTGCAGTTTTAGTCAGGCAGCTAAGAATAGTGTCTTTTTTTTATGTTTTGTTTCCAGATGAAATTGCTTAGCATCAAGTGTCTCCATCTGAGCCTTGAAAAGCAAATGATTTCCTCTCTCACTATTGATTAAATCAGATTTTTCCTGAGATGCCTGTGCCATCTGATTACGTTCTTCATGCTTCGTAGGCAAGAAAGCAGAATGTGGCCTTCCATCTGAAATTCAATTAGTGTGTGAGGGGAGAAAATTCAGTTACTTCCATTTTAGGGTATGTCCACAAAGCACAGTTCAGCATTGTGCAGAGATACCCAGGTTAGTTCTAAACAAGCTAGCTAGGTAACAGAAGCAGCATAATTGCAGCAATGTGACACTGGGTGGGGGAATTGGGTCTGCAGAGAAGTCGGTCGCATTAGTCTCAGTATGGTGCTGTCATAGAATGGTGGTTTAGGATCAGGGTGCTACAAGCAGAACTGCCCACCCCTAGTGGATAGCCCCTCTGCAGTGAGGTAAGTAAGCATGGTAATATATAATGTAGGTTTTGGGTGCCCCTCGATTCACAGAAGTGGTGAAAGGGGTGCCTCAGGTCCAGTGAGGTTGAGAACCACTGCTTTGGTACCTTAACAATTTAGAGAGAGCTTGCGTATCTCTGCTCAGCTTTGCATTGTGTTGTGTAGATTTATCTGTTGCTGCTGCTTCTGTAAAGCTAACGGAAGTAAAGCTGCTTTTTTTTGGTCCCTACATTGAAATGAAATAATTCTGGAATATAAAGTGAGGTAGCAAAGAGGGTATTCATTATTATTTAAATTTCTGTATGGAGTAAAAAGTAATTACTCATCAAATTCCTGATGCAAAAAGTTAATTACTTTGTTCCCTTTTTTTTAAACACCTTTGATATTGGGAATTATGCATTAGGTTACCATTCTCTTCTACTTTTGAATATTATAAATTGACTATCATAAATTGAAAAATGAGCTTTAAACTCTGATTTTGAAAGATAAGTAGAAGATAAATCCTAGTGACTGAGCTGTTCTGCCAGTGGAGAGCAATAATTCATAACTGTATACATAGTAAAATTGTAAAGATGTTATGTTGTTTTGTATTCACAGGTTCTGTGTGAATTGTTCCAGTCATCCCCTCAACGAGGGAACCTCCCAACTTCTGGAAACATTTCAGGGTTTATTAGAAGGCTTTTTTTGCAGTTGATGCTGGAGGATGAAAAAGTGACCTTGTTCCTTCAGTCCCCCTGCCCAGTAGGTTTTTTGTCCATCTCTGATATGAACTTTGATTACTTTTAGTTGTACATTGTTTGTAAATACATTCCCAAACTGGGATCTTCATCTTCTGAAAATAAAACTACAGCTTGCCTTCAGGATTGCAGGATTCGAACAATCTGCTCTTTAGGTAGCAAAGGGACAAGGTGTGCAAGTTTTTCCCCCTTCCCAGATGTTTAACTTGCTATTTCACTGGTGTGGTAGGTTTAGCATTTAAATCTGCTTTTCATTTTAGACAATAAGGTATGACTGCAGTCACAATGAAAGTTCTGGCTAAAGTAAAAAGAAGTTGTAAGAACAAAAACATAAATGGTTTACCCATTAAAAAACAGACTTACATAGAATGAAAGATTTGCTTGTATCATCAATAACCAAAGAGCTAAAGTTGTTGTTGATGGAATCAGTTTTTATTGGAGGGAAGGCACTGGAGTTGTAAACTGTTTTAAGAGGCTTTATTTGCTAGAATCTTGAACATCTAGAGGGCAGATATGACACAGAGTTACATGGTTCATTTGTAATTAGGTGACTTTTGTGTGTATGTGTGTGTTCAGTGTTGAATTCATTTTATGATTCTCTGTCATTCTAACTGCAGTATATGTTAGAGTCTAAATGATCAGTGCTGCAAATGGGTCAATTATATTCACTGATTATCAGACATTAGTCTTACAAGTTTAATTTTGCTCAGCATGTATGAAATTGAAACTGAAGTAGTAAAAATGAGATTATTACTAGAAGGAGTTAAAACATTTTTCTGTAGAAAAATGTGAATATTGTCAAGAGTGACATCTTTTGTTTGTACAAAAGAAAAATATTTCCTTAAATTATTCAGGATCGGAAATACCATTGAAAGAAAATATGCAATTGGCGTAGGAAAAAAATCAAATATCATCCCCTGAGTAAAGTTGTTGACAACATCCTGAAAAGTTAGAAGAAATTATCTTCTAAGATCCTATTTAAGAGTTTCCAGCAGGCTTTCAGCATCAGCTGCACTCAGAAGCAGTCTGTTATTTTTTTAATGCTTTGAAATTGGCAGATCTACCCAGTGCTTATGCCATGAGAGCAACAACCACACTTGAACTGGGGAAGAAATCTTCAGCCTTAAGATAATGACATCTTATTAAATATAACATAAAAACTAGCAATTTAAAGAAATGTGGCACTTTTACCCTTGAAATGCTCCTTTTGAAGAATTAAGCATAAAAGCTCTATATTAGATACTGTAAGTAGAAAAAATGTAAAGAACAATTTAAAATAAAAAATGTAAGAACAATACATGCAGGGAAAATTGCTTTCCTAGTTATTGATTCCTGCTATTGATTTTTACATCTGAAAAATAAACCATAAGATGTCTCTAAATTGTTTCAAATTTCCCTAAAAGTATAAAGAAAAATAACAAGGAGGCCTTTGTCAATAGCTTGCACAACAAAAAAGGAAATGATGGATCCTAGGAATTTTTGTACCTATACATACACAAACTAGTTGTTTGGAAACTTGTACTCAGTGTAAAAATTGCACACCCCTGTCACTCTGAGGATATACGAGCTGATATATTACCTAGCTCCTTAATTCCTCTCAACTGTCCAGCTAAATTATAGGGTCTACATTTTCAAAAATAGCTCAGAAACCATCAAAGGAAATTAGTAGTTTATAAGCTGCAGCTTCTGTTGCAGTCTGTAAACTTTGAAGAGCATTTCAGTTTTCTTGTCTCCAGATCTGAATGTTTTTGTATTTTGATCTCAGTTAATGTAATTTTAATTCATAACTAAAACATCAAATGTCAACAAATTCTTATTTCTGAATACTGGAAAATAACTGGCTTTTTGTTTTCTTTCTAGCTATACAAAGGTAGAATTAATGCTACTAGCCATGTGATACAGCATCCAATGTATGGTGCAGGACACAAATTCCGCACTCTTCATTTACCTGTCTCAACAACGTTAGCAGAGGTTCTTGATCGTGTGTCAGGCGAGTTTTAATATTGTGTATTTCATACTATACTGTAGATCTTGAAAAAAATGTGTCTGAAGTATCATGTCACACAGATGGGAGGGTGCGCACGTGCACATGCATAAATACATACATATACTTTTGTAATATTCTGAACAATTTCAACATTGCAATTAGGGAATTTAGTCTTAAGTTCTTCTTGGAGTATGTATTCACATACATGTTCTCACTAGGGTTAGGATTATTTATAGTATACACACACCCTTGACACTCTGAAGATATAAGAGCTGGTGTATACTTCTAGCTCCTTAATTCTTCTCAACTGCTTGCCTAAATTGTAGCATTTCTTTGTCAGTTTGCCTTGTTGTATGCCTCTGTTCAGTGCCAATACACAGCTTCTTTCTTTTTGTGGACAACTGGTCAATTAAATTAACTTGAGCAAAGCAGGTGTTGGATAATACCTCCAAGCAGGCTACTTCCATAACCACATGGTTTAAATGTTCCTGTAAGTGACATCTGCAGGGTGGCCACCTGGAGCTCAAAAGGCGCCTTCTGCTGCATCATCATGGAAGTCTGGTGCCACCTCTGGCAAGCTGGTTCTGCATTTGCAGAACATAAGAGATTTGCTTTAGCATGTGGGCTTTGCTTGGACTCGCCCACAAATGAGAAGGTTCATGTTGGATAATAACTGGAAGGAGAAAACCAAGTTATTCCCTGGTAACTACAATCATTCAAGATTATATTTTCCATATACACATTTTCATTATCCTTTCTTTGTGGTGTACAATCAGAGACCATACTTGGAGGGAACTGAGGAACACAAAATATACGTCTAGTCTGGGACAGGAAGGACTGGAGTGCACACTACTGCTATACTACTGCTGTGCTTTTATAAACAACTAAGACAAAAAAGGACTGGTCAAAGCCCAGACTCATAAGAGAAACCCACAAGTGAGAATATGTATGTGAATAATATATCTCAAACTCCAGTTAGTGTGAGAGTGAGAGATGCACAAAATTCTACTTATTCTTTCTAGTTTTCGATGGGGACTTACTCTGTTTCAATTCTTTTGGTTTTTTGTGAGGTTATACTCAATAGATTTACAAGAGACAAATCTCAGACATTCTGGTCTGTTCAAGGGTTGTTTAAATGCGTTTCAGCTGCTATATGACAAATTACATTACCATGCTTGTATGTTTTAATATTTTGCATATTTTCATATTTCCTGTAAGATAAAATCACATTAGTATTGTAGTTCCATATTCAGTATTCTCTTTCAGGCTTTAGTTAGTAGGGGCTAACCAAAAAAATTCTGGGAGTAAACTGGTCTTTATCCCAAGTTAAAGTTCACAAAAATCATATTGCCATTGAAAATGATAGTTCTGATGAATCCATGTAGTTTTCAGTCATGCTTATAAATATTTAAAATGTCTTTCAAATGCAGATTGAGAACCCTAAGTTTAAGATGGGAACCAATTTAAAAGTTAAGAACAAATGAGATGATCAAGAATCAAGGCATCTATTTTGCCCCAACCACAATTGCCAACTGTTAGTTATACTACTCAAGTCTTTCTGAATATAAATAGATACTCAAAAGATTAATTTACTGAGGGTTTTTTGAGGGGTAGAGGACAGGGGGAAGGTGGGAAGAAATCAGTCCTAAAAATGGATGACTTTTCTCGTTACTTTGAGGCTAGAGTTCACAATAAGTATCACAGAGTTCTCAAAGATGTTTGGCAAAACTAGGAAAGATCCAAATTGGTATTTCAGAGACTGGAAAATAAACACAATAAGTAGCTCTTAGACTGAGTGAGGCAGAGGCACAAAGAGCAAGGGGAAGGCAGGTGGCAACTAGTTGGGGCTGGAACCTCAGCAGCCCCCTGCTTCCTTGTACTTGAATCCAAGACAAGAGGCCTTTTTTCCCCCCCAAGTCAAGTAAGCAGAGGGGAAACTCATCTTGGATTAAAGTAAATATGGTATGTCATTAAAACACCCCTGGACGAACCACCTGCAGCTCCGTCCTGTTCCCTGCTCGGACTTTGGGTCCCATTTGCCAACATGGCTGAGCAGCGCCCCCAGCCCATGCTCGCCTTCACCATGGGGGCCTTGATCTGCCCCTCCCCCATGCCCCTTCTCTCTACAGACTTACCTGCTGGTCACTGCTCTCCACGCTGCCCAGCTGCATTCCTGGCTAAGTGAATGCTTGTGCCTGTACACATGTATGTGGCATCAAAGGCCCCAGCCAGAAGGCATATTGTATTTATCGGTGACATTATCAGCTACACTGGCCAAAAAAATCTGATAGCAGATAATGTTAATATTCCTTTCATCAGTGCTTATTCAGTATGCAAACAATATATCGGTGCACCTCTAGCACTTATTCATGTGTTCTTTCCAACCTGAGAGCTGAAAGAGGAAGGTCACCAAAACCTGGTAGGAAAAACAGTTGATTTGAGTATATTTAGGTTGTATCGTATTCTGTAGAACCAAGAGAGAGCAAATCTGTAATATGTAAGCAGTCTTGACTTAGATTTTTGGGAAGAAAATAGTTTATTCCTCAGTTCAATTCTGCTCAACTTTTAAATTAAATAAAAAAGCAATACAGTATAAGACTGACTGTCACGCTACCAAAATATAACTTGTTTTAAAAATCTACATTTTTTTACCTTTCCTTTCCCCATTTTATATATCATCCTTTCTCTCTGGTGTCCCAGCTTCTACGTGGGTCAGCAAAATGTTTACCTTTAAAATAGGTGATATTTACTTTTACCTATGCTGTTGTTCTAAACTGATCTGGAAGGAAGTGTGTTAAGATTAAAATAATAAACAATATGAATGTATATTGTAGTTGTTCTGGGGACAAAAGAATTGTTGGGAAAGGAGCAAGAAGTCATTTGGCTTGTATGTGATTATCTTTGACAACATTTCTCCTTTTTTTTGCAGTCTGACAGCCCCAATTTCTTTTGCAGTTTGACACCTTTCTCTTCTATGAAATGTTGGCATTTTTCTATTTCAGCAGATGTGTGTTATACGTCAGTCTAGAAATTTTGAGTACAGGGCCCAATCAAGTCAGAGAAGATATATTAGTTCATCACCATAGTAGAGATTTACACTTGTATAATACAAATACTGTAAAATAACTTCACATTCATTTTGGAAAGTCTTTTATTCTTGATCAGTTTGCAGCTGTTAGCTAGCATACAACAATTTGCATAATCCATGATTATTAAGAATAAATGTGTGATAATCTTACAAGAAAGTATGCATTATATTGCTTCATTATGTGCTTGGCATCTCTGTACATTTGATGGTTACAATGCTGTAGAAATTTAAGGCCTTATTTTGAGGCTTTTTTTATAATGATGAATATGCCGTTGTAACCATAAGGTGATTCATTTTGGTTTGAATGCATCTTGTTTTTAAGTTACTCAAGTCAGATATGTCAGTGTCCTCAATAAAATGGGGACTTAGCCACAGGTCACAGTAGTTCTTCATACAAATTTATTGGCAAAAATTTTACACAGAGATTTGGGGAGAGGAGAAGTTTTTGAGGAAAGATATTATTATTTAAGTAACTTCCAGAAATCTATTTCTTAATGCAAATTCACTTCCAAATGTAAAACTAAGTAATAAAAATATATATCAATATATTTGTAGCAATACCTTAGGAAATGAGTAGCTTTCTCCCTGCTTCCTCCTACCCCCAATTAGAAGTTGCCTTTCTAACTTGACCCTTACACAGGCTTTTGAAAAATAAGCTCAGTTAACTACGCTTTGAGCAACTGAGGCAACATTTCATTGTCCTGTCCTTGCTGCTGTCAGTTTCTCTTCATTGAGACAGTTACACAATCTGTTAGTACACATGGACAACCTGTGGCATACATGCCACAGGTGACATGGGCAGCCTCCATGTGGGACATGGCAGATAGGGGAGGGAACAGGCATCACAGTGACAGGTGGGGCAGGGAACAGAAAGCATAGCCAGGAGATCAGACAGGGAAGATAGGGCAGGAAGTTGCAGAGGAGCAGCTTGTTCACAGCATAGAGCAGACAGCTGAAGGGACAGATCAGTTAAGGAAAAGGGATCAGAGTGGCCCTGGAGGAGGATGCAAGGGTAATTTCTGACACACCTGCCAAAAAACTTGTTCTCCACTGTTAACACAGTCAGAAGCCTCACTTTTGAATGTCTCAATGAGTCCATGCTGCTCACATAGGGTAATCTAGGAATTTTCTGAGGTAATTGCAGAGCCATTGGCTGTCCTCATCTTAGAACTTGACCGAGGCCCCAGATGATTGGGATAGGGCAAATATAGTTACTATCTTTAAGAAAGAAATGAAGCATCCAGGGAATTAGACCAGTCAGTTTGATCTTGATACGTGGAAAGATTATGGACCAGGTCCTCAAGGAACCTATTGTGAAGTGCCTAAAGGAGAAGGTGATCAGGTACAGTCAGTATGGATTCATCAAGAGCAACTCATTCCTGACCAACCCAATTTCCTTCTATAAGGTAACAGGCTCTGTGGGTGGAAGGGAGAGCAATAGATGTGATACCCTGGCTTTAGCAAAGCTTTTGAAATGGTCTCCCATGACATTCTCATTAACAAGCTAAGGAAGTACAGACTAGACAAAAGTACTGCAAGGTGAATACTTAAATGATTAGATCAGGGTTTCAGCCTTCAGGGATGGAAAATCTGGCGGTACAGAATTGGCGGAAGCTTCACATGGTTGGATCCAGCCCTATCTGAGCCATTGCTGGGTCCATCTCCATGCATCCATATGAAGCTGGGCTGCTCCACTTCCCCACACGCCCAGATTAGGGCTGGTCCTCTTCCCTGTACATCTGGAGTGGGGCGACTCTGCTGCCCCACCCCAACACACACATTCCCCCACCCTGTATGTTGGGATTGGGACCAGTTTGCTCCCCACACCTGTCCTGGGTGGATGGATCATGGTCTGCCTGTGTACCCCCCACCATGGCTGAATTGGGCCTCCGTTATGCTGGCCATGCATACTTGACTGAGCCCACTGGCCAGATCTGTCCCGTAGATGGACCTAGCACCACCTATACATCCCAGAGGGCAAAAAGATTAGAGACCGCTCAATGAGGTCATCATACTGATTTGGTAGTTATCAATGATTCAGTGTCTAGGAGGTGTCAAAAGGAGCACCCTAGGATTCCCCAGAGATATTGGTTAACAACTTCATTATGATTTGTATGATAGGATTAAGTGCATGCTTAGCAAATTTGCAGGTGACACAAAGTTGGATGGAGTTGCAGACATTTTGGAAGACAGAGCTGGACAGACTGGAAAAGTGGTATACAGTCAATCTGATGAGATTCAGCAAGGACAAGTCCAAAATTCTGTACTTGGGAGAGAATAACTCCATGTACAACTGCAGACTGGGGAGTGACTGGCTCGACTGCAGAGAAGGATCTGGTTTGGGGAGGGATTTACAGTAGACCATAAATTGAATACGAGTCAACAGTGTATTCCTGTTGCAAAAAAAGCTAACAGCATTATGGGTTGTTTTAACAGGAGTGTTGCTTGCAAATCAAGGGAAGTGATTCTTCCCCTCTATTCAAGACTGGTGAGGCCTCACCTGCAGCACTAGGTTTGGGCCTCCACACTTCAAGAAAGATGTGAACTGACTGAAAAGAATCCTTTGGATATTGACAGAAATTAGAGGCCTAGGAAGCATGATTTATGAAGAGAAGCTGAAAGAACTAGGATGATTTACATTTGGCAAAGAGAAACTGCAATGGGGATTTGATAACAGTCATCAAGTACTTGCAGAGTGATTTATAGAGAGGATGAAGACTAGACTTTTCTCTGTAGGGGGTAGAGCCTCTCCACAAACTGAAACCCTGTAGCAGTGGAGAGCCTTGTGTCCAATGATCTCAGAGCTATGTCACCCAGAGTTTCACATTCCTGGCAAGCAAGCCTGATGGGAAGTTCCAGACCAACTACGGTCCAAATCCCAAATCTTTAATGGCAGATCAGGTGGAGGAGAATTTGAGGATCTCAGTGGCTGTAAAGGTGGAAGAAGACTGCAGAAAGGTGGAGGTCTCTTGTCATCTAGGGTTTCCCTTGCTATTGTGCTCAGGTCTCCACTTTGTCAAGGTCTTGTGGTTGCTGTTTCCATGCACTAGTTTTCTTATATTAAACCAAGTCACATGGGCTTCTATTACAGGAAACTACACACTCTCCTGTACCAACCTTCAAAAGCCCTGCAGCAATGGATAAGTGGTGACAGAAATGGGACTAATGATTCCAGCAGTCTCCAGCCATGAATCTGCATGCAGAAGGCAGTATCCTAATAGCCATCTTGCACCTGGGTTGAAATGGGTGCAATTTGGTAGTTGCTACCATGACTGAACAGTTCTATTCAGGATCCCCTCTGCTCACCCTGCATGGGAAGGTGCTAGAAAAGGTGCTTTAAACCTAGGATGTCGTATCTGCCCAGGTTAGATAACCACATCCAGTAAGATTACTCTCTCTGTGATCAAAAACATCATAAGACGACAGTGATTTTTTGCAACATGGAACATTCACATGTTGATGGATAGCTAAGGAAACAAATAACCAGAAAGAAGAACTGCCATGGACTCCAGGGAACTGGCAAGTTGCAACATCAGTGTTCAAGTCTGGGTAAGACAAGATGACAGAATGAAGGTCAGCTGAGGGAAGAGAATGGAAGGGGAAGGGGAAACTGGCCCAAGACAAACATTCACAGCATTGGCTTTGATACCAAGAATCAGCTCACCAGTGAGCTTACAGAGCTCCCTGTGGGCATTAACAAACATCTTATGACTTTCTGTTCTATGTTCAGCATCAACCAGTACACCACCATCATCAGTGCATATGCCCCATGCTTGATGCTGGCAGTGATATCAAAGAACTGTTCTACTCCAACCTCGATCATGTACTGACTAACACTTGCAAGGAGGACAAGATCGTTCTCTGCAGTGACTTCAGTGCCAAAGTCAGACATAACCTGGAATTCTGGAGTGATATTGTTGGGAAGGAAGGAGTAGCGAAAGCTAACTCCAATGGCACCCTTTTCCTGAGCAAATGTACAGTCTTGTCATCACAAACCCTATCTTCAGATAGAGTGACAAATACAAGACCACCTGGAGACACTCTCACTCTAAGCACTGGCACCTCCTCAACTAAGTTATTGTTAGAGTCCACAATCAAATGGATGTCTGTATCATGCAAGCTATGCAAGAAGCTGATGAGTGTTGGACAGACCACCATCTTGTCAGATCCATTATGAACATCTGGCTTGCTCCAGAACACTGAAAACAGCCAAAAAATGTGAAGGACTCTCAACACCAAATCTCTTCTAGACCCAAAGGCCTATAAGAATCTCCAACAGTGTCTCCATGGAAAGCTCTCTACCCTGTCCACAAATGAAGGCAACATTGAGGAACTCCAGAAGGAGTTTAAAGCTGCCATTCATATGACCAGTACTGAATCCAGAAGAGAAGGGCTTATTTTGCTTGGCAAGATGACACCTCATTTCAGCAAGTGGAGGAGACTGATCAGCTCCTCAAAGCTGAAGCTCAAAGGAAGATCTGGGAAATCAAAAATCAGTGGTGCCAAGATAAATCCAAAGAGATCCAGCTCTCTGCTGACAAACAGGACATAAATAGCTTGTTCTTGACAATGAAGGCCATCTGTGGCCCAGTTTCTCATGATCTTACTTTTCTATGTTTGCAGGATGGCTTGATGCTCTTGAAAAACTATGAATCTCTCCAAGCTTGATGGAAAGAGCACTTCGGGGCACTCCTGAACTGTACGTCAACTGTGGCAAATACCATTGTCAAAGCCATTCCCCAGTACCTTGAAAGGGAATCCCTTGCTCAGCCCCCTATCTTAGAGGTCTGGCATACCATCAAGGAAACCAAGAACAAGGCTACTGAACCATATAGTATACCTGATGAAGTCTGTAAGACTGGTGGTGAGGAACTGGTACTGAGACTCCACAAATTTATTCTCCACATTTGGTGCAAGTAGGGGATCCCTGGGGACTTAAAGAATGCCAACATCATGACTAGACTTCAAGAAAAGAGTTGTCTGCGTGTGGGAACAGTTGAGGTATTGCTCTCCTTTCTACAGCAGGGAAAATCCTTGCCTGCATCCTGAACAGTCTTCTACCTCTTGCTGATGAAGTCCTTCCAGTGTGGTTTCAGACTATCCCATAAGGCAATTGGCATGAACTTTGTTGCCTGCCAGGTCCAAGAAAAGTGTCAGGAACAACACTGTGACTTGTATATGATCTTCATTGACTTCACCGAAGCCTTTGATTCCTTAGTCACGAAGCCTTGTGGAAAGTACTGGCCAGAGTTGGATGTCTGTAAAAGTACATCAAGGGCCTGAGTCTGCTCCACTTCCAGATGACTGCAACTGTTTTAAGTAGTGGATTGGAGATGGATCTGTTTGTCATCTGAACTCAGGTCAAGCAAATATTTGTTATTGCCCCAACTTTGTTCTCAATTTTTTTTTTTCACAGTCATCTTGATTGCATTAAGGACCACTTTCCTTTCAGAATTGACATAGAATGGTGGATGGAGAGCTCTTGAATCTAGGACATTTTCAGTCTAAGACCAAAGTACTCAAAACAGCCATCTTTGACCTTCAGTATGCTGACGGTTGCATCAGCCTTGCACACACTGAGGAGAACCTTTAAACCATACTTGATCTTTTTGGAGAAGCCTACCAAGCTTTGGGCTCCTCTCTCAACATCAAAAAGGCTAAAGTGTTCTATCAGCCTGTCCCAGGCCATAAATGTGATTCCCTTCCCCAAATAACCATAAAGGGAAAGACCCTGGAGGTAGTTGAGCACTTCCTCTACCTTGGTACCTGTCTCTCCTAGAGAGTGAACATTGGGAAGATCCAACACAGGATCCATTGTGCAAGTGCCTTCTTTGGGAAAATGCTTTGGCAGGTGTTTATCCTTCGTGATCTTCAGAAAGACACCAAAATCCAGATCTACAATGCAATCATCATTCCCACTTTCCTTTATAGATGTGAAGCATGGATGACCTACTGTTGTCAACTCAAGAGCTTGGAGAGATGTCATCAGCAATGCTTCTAGAAAATCCTCCACACTGAATGAGAAGATCCCCACACAGACCACCACATGCATCCTTGTTGAAGCCAGTGTTACCAGTACCGAGTCAGTGATCCTTAAGCACCAACTTCACCAGGCCAGATATTATGTGTGTGGATGCCTGACTCTCAACTCCCAAAACAAGTTCTGTACTCCCAGCTTAGTAACTCTCTGAGGTGGCCAGAGGAAAAGCTGATGGTGATCTTGTGGTGGCCAGAGGAAAAGCTACAAGGACACATTGAAAGCATACTTCAAGAAAATGGATGCTGACGTCAAGACTTGGGAGGAGCTGGTTGCTGACTTGCTGACCAAGCCGCTGCCTGCTTTGAGGTAAAGCTTCTCAACCTTGAAGCAGAGGAGAGAGAGCAGAGGAAGAAAAGGGAGATAAATCTTGTCCTATGGCCTACCTGCCCCTGCAGAAAGATTTGCAACTTCTGCAGATGGATTTGTGGCTCAAGGATTAGACTCTTAAATCACCTCAAGACCCATCAATGAGCTGTGTTGAGAAATTGCTGATGACAATAATGGGACAGAGCTAGGAGCAATAGCCTTAAGCTGTGGCAGAGGAAGTTTAGGTTGGAAATTAAGATGTAGTCAAGCCTTGGAACAGACTATCTAAAGCAGGGTTCAGCATCATTGTTGGGCAGAGTACCAAAAACACCCACAACCGTGATTTGTAAGACGTTGGCATGCCAGAGGTGGACAGCAGAGGACTGCAAGGTACCCAGTCCTTATTGTGGCAGCACAGCCTCAGCCCCTTCCCTGCTATCTGATCTGAGGTGCATGTGCACCTGCTGCCAGCAGTGAGCCAGGTTGGGGCTCCACAGACCCCATGTAGTGTCCTGGCTGCCTGCCACAGCCAACTCAGGCTCTGGGCAGGCCCCTGCCAACCACGACAAAGCCCAGGCTGCTCACAGCAAGCAAGGGGAGGTTGCAAGCTGTTGCGTTGAGGTCTGTGGAGCTTGAAGCCACCTGGCTTCTTTCTAGTGGCAAGTGTGCATTTACCTTGAGGTGTGCGGTAGGGATGAGGCTGGGACTGCACTGCCAGAACAAGAATTGGGCCCCTTGTGACTTCCTCACCATCTGCCCCAAGGCATGCATGCCAAGCAAAACACCTTCACATGCCACACTCTAGTGTGCATGCCAGGGGATGCCTACCCCTGACATAGGGGCTATGGACTGTCCTTCCCAGAAAACTTTCAACTGCACATTAGCCTGACACTTGTCTGGGATGTTTTAGTCAGGGACAATCCTGCCTTGAGCACAGGTTGGACTAAATGATCTTGCGTGGTTCCTTCCAGCTCTACTTTCACAAGATCCTGTCTGGTAAGATTTTCCCTACTTCCCAATAGCTTCACTTCACAGCCTTGAAAAGGTTCTGAATTAAGTTTTAGTGGTTCGAGTCCTTTTCTGATAAATCAGAGCAATCAAACCAGAAGCCTTACATTAATTTTTCTAAATATCTGAATGGTTTGTTATTCCCTTGGAAAATCTTTACTATAAAGAGGGAACTGTGTTAAATGTTAATGTGCTTCTGTCAGTGAGTTAATATCTATCTTAGAAATTTATTTTTAATTATAATATTTGTTGACATTTAAAAATGAAAGGTTACCAGTAGCCAGAAATATTGAATAATTATTGATTGAGCCAGAATGATTGATTGTTTTTTAAAGGCTAGCAGTGCAGCTCAATATGATAACTGAAAAAATATTGTTAGGTTAGCAGCTCAGGCAAATGCTTGTTCTCAAACAGTTTTTTTGTTTTGTTTTACTTGATGTATTGTTTTGGGACCCACTATAGGAATAAAAAGTTTGTTTTAATTTTCAATTGTGCTATTGATATGTATTGTCTTTGTGTCACTGAATAATAGGATTAGATGTCTTGCTTCCTGGTTTTTTGTGAAATTATACTTTGGGTGTTTAACACCTGAACTATTATGCTAGAATGAACATGCTGGTAAATGAAATTATTTTTTGTGGTTTTTATGAGTTTGAAAGCTGGTAAATCGAATCAGTATATCCTCATATGAGCAGAAATATAATGGAATGTCCAGAAATAGCTGAAGTGTTTTTTAAGATTAGATCATACAAATTACTTTAAGTATCCTACTATTCTCCCAAGTTTTTTTTCATTTCATAGGCTCGTGTAAGATTGATTTTAAGGTGCATGTAATTTTAAAACATACAAAGCTCTAAATGTGGTACTGTTTACTTACCGTGTAGCCATTTCAGATGTATTTGACAACTATATTGTGGATTTTATGTGAGATGCTAGCTCTCATCAATTACTTTTTAAGCACTCATTCATTGTAAAGATACCCATAAGGGGTATTTTAGGGAGTTTTCTGTAGAGAACACCTACCTGGTCTCAGGCTCACTGTAACCCAGACCTTTAAAAAATGCATGTACAAGTAGGTTGCACACATTGTTTTCTGAAATACCTGGTACAGGGGATCCTTGGGATCAGAGAGAGGTTCCCTGATCCCAGGGTATTGGTGTGCCAGGATCCTAAGACTGTGTGCAGCCCAGCTGTACATATGGTTTTCAGACCTTCTTGGCACTGGGGAACTTCATATTAAGGAGCTTTTCTCAGGATCAAGGAGGCTTTACCTAATCCTGAGTTTTTTAAAGGTCCCAGAGTGATAAAGCCCCAGGATCAGGGAGCTTCTCCCTGATACTGGCATGCCCCATGTGTAGGTAGGCTGCACATGGTTTTTATTCATTCCAGTAGGCAAGGGACACTGACATTTGGGGAATGGTTAGCCATATCCTCGATTTCATGTATCCCCTGCAGGATTTAACATCATCCCCAGTGGGGCAAGTTCTTTGGCTCTTTTTTACCCCCTTCCCCCATAATCCCTGCTCTGATGCCCCATGCTCTGCAGAGGCAACTAGGACTAGTGTGTGGCGTTTTGGCAATCATCCGGTTGTCCATGTGGCAGGGACCATGCTGGGGCCAGTTCCAGATCCCAGTTTGATCCCTGATGCCACCTAACAGTCATCTAATTGTGGGCACCTGCTTTCAACTTGCTGAAGATGTGGAACCAGGGATCATGATCCTTATCCACAATCCCAGAATTGCATGTCCTGTCATGCACATGTGGCATGGCAGGAGGGAGGCTTAATAGTTGGGAGGATCACAGATCAGAGCCCATCACACTTCTAAATTAATGTCGGCCAGTGGCCTATTTGACCATTTTTTGAACCATGACATCTCTTATCAGCATGAAATGATCCACTGCAGTAAATCCATTTTCAGTAATTATTTATTTGCCAACATGATACATTATAACTAACCCAAGGCTACCTACTATTTACTAAAATAGATGGTCCACTTTTGAAAAGTACAAGGTAGCCAGAGCTGCTTTTGACTTCAGTGGAAACGTGATACTTAGGAAGTTAGAAAATCATGCCACATATTTAGGGGCACAACACTAACTGCCCAAGCTTGTGTATTGACTTAATTATAAAAATCTACAGGTGCCTCCAATTAAACATTGTAATGTTCTTTCCGTAATCCTCTCAATTCCCTTGTTGGCACCAGTAATATTTTAAAGCTGTAATTATACTGCCCCCAGACAAGCAAATGCTTGCACTGCTTCCTGGGATTTCAGAGCAATGTCTGTCTTTAAAACCAAGGAAAAAATAGCTACAAGACTTTTTGTCAGTACTCTTAATGCATTAGTTTTGACCTACGTACCAAGCATTGCTAGTTAAAATGGAATGCAAGGCTCCAAGCCAGTAAGGTAATTGAGAGAATCCAAATGAATATGAAATGAACAAATAAGAAATTAACATGACATTTTAAAATGCTTTTCTTTCTTTTCCTGCAGATACACCAAGTATCACCGCTAAATTGATTAATGAACAGAAAGAAGACAAGGAAAAAAAGAACTATGAAGAGAAAGAAAAAGTTAAAGCAGAGAATGGTTTTCAAGACAATTACAGTGTTGTTGTTGCCTCTGGTGTGTATCTCTTTAATTTTCCATTTCTTATAAGCTTCTCTTGTAAAATGTGACCAATTATATCAATTAATATAAGCACACATCACTTTTACTACCAAGGATAATTTTGAAAATTTTAGGCTAGCTAAGCAAAATAGGCACTTCCATAGAACTGATCTCTCATATAACCATTGCCCTAAAACAGTCACCCCTTGGCAAATGTTAGACTCCTAATTATAAAGGTATTCAGACAAGGTATGCCTGTAAGCAAGTGCACACTCTAGTTTCCACAAGGTAAAATAAAAAAGATAAGGAGAGTTTCCTCTGTATCATTTCATCTATTTAAGTGCCCATAAGTAGGCTCTTTGTAGGTTCCCCACAACCTTATTCTGTATGAGACTACATGCAGCCTTCTCTCCAAAAGTAAACACATCTAATCTCTCTCAAGTCTGCCTCACCACCTCCTTCTTATGCACAGATCTGCTTTTACAGTTTTGTCTTTCACTGGACACTTGAATACTGACATTTTTAGGGTCACAGAATTAGTTGTTCAGAAGAAATTTTTTATAGTTTTCCATGTATAGAATCTAATTATTGGAGAGTGTGTCTTAAGTTCATCCATTCCCCCCCCCCCCCGTGTAGGCAGTGGGAGGACCGGGGCAGGGGGTGGAGGAGACTGCTGGGGGGGTAAGAAGTAGGGGGTGAAGATGGTGGGGTAAGCAGAGAGGGAAGAAGGTGGTGGGCAGCTGTTTGCTCCCTGCCACCTGTCCCCTCCCCCACTTCCCTCACTTGTGACTGCCCCCCTGCAGCTTTTTAATGTGATGGTAACATCACTGTGGTTAATGAAGCCCCAAGCACAAGACAGGATAGTTATTGAAGGTTATACTCTAAAAAAGGGCCCTTGCTATAGGAATGTATTTCTCATTATCTTTTATTGGCATATCAAACCACTCTCTTTACCCAAGTTTAATGGGTAGAAATGGAGTGATGGGAACTGCTGTTTGTGGATACTGTATAGTGCAGTTTGATCCTTATTTTAATTGTGCTTCTATTTTCAGGTTTTTGGTGCAGGAGAACATATAGCTATGTTATAATTCCAAAAGTGCATAGGAACTTTTGTAAAATATTGAGTAGAACTCAAAATAGGTTTTAAAAATGCCTAAAGGAAATTCATATATCTTTTAATGCATCTCTGCTGAAAAGTTACAGTTCTTGCTATGAATCTTCTGATATCAGAATGTTTCATTTCTGTACAAGGTTTAAAATCTCAGTCAAAAAGAGCAGTTTCATCTACTCCCCCTCGCCCGCCATCAAGACGAGGCCGAGTGATGGCTGATAAAGTAGGTTGTTCTTCTTCAGGAGGCGAGTCTTCCAGCAAAACCATTAGTGTTCCAGTCTTTCACCTATACCATAAACTTCTACCAGGTAACTTGAACTGTTTTTAAACTGTTGAATTCATTAATTTTTGTTTAAATTTTAAAGTACATAGTCCTCATGTGTCATTAAAAAGTGGTTAGAAGATTAATTAATTATCTGCATCCATCCATCACCTCTTTTGCTGCAGGTTATTTTATCAGTAACCCACTTTCCCAAATGAGAATGGAATTGACAGAACAACCCTTTTATTTATAAAACTAGTGGTTAAACTAAAGTATGGATGTGCTGATTATCCTTGATGGTTCCATTGGTAGCACATGGTTGAACTGTAATTAAGAAAAAACCTCTAGTCCTGCAATTAGAGTTGCCTCTCAGGTTTTTTGACCTGTAAATATAATACCAAAGATCAGCAATGTCCAATGTACTTTCCAAGTGGACAGTCAACTTTATTCCTATTGTAAATTTCATAGACATTAGGGCTGGAAGGGACCTCTGAAGATCATCGAGTACAGCCCCCTGCCTCAGGGGCAGGAAGTCAACAGGGGTCATAAGATCCCAGTAAAAAAACATCCAGGTTTCTCTTGAATGCATTCAAAGTAGGTGCTTCAACCACCTCCGGCGACAGACCATTCCAGACTTTGGGAGCTCGGACAGTAAAGAAATCCTTCCTTGCGTCCAGCCTGAAACGGTCTTGCAGGAGTTTATAACCGTTCAACCTTGTCATCCCTTGGGGCACTCTGGTGAACAACTGTTCCCCCAGATCCTGGTGAACACCCCTGATAAAATTATAGATGGCCACCAGGTCCTTCCCCCCCGCCTCCCTGGTTAGCCTGTGCTTTTCCAGACTGAAGAGTCCCATAGATCTCAGTCTCTCATCATAAGGTCTGTTTTCCTGACCTCTGATCATTCACATGGCTCTCCTCTGGATTCTCAAGCTTCTTCACATCCTTTTTGAATTGTGGGGCCCAAAACTGGACACAGTACACCAGCTGTGGCCTCACCAAGGCCTGGTACAACAAGAGAATTACATCCTGGAATTTGCTTGAGAAGCATCTATGGATGCAAGCCAGCATTTTGCTTGCTTTACTAGCTGCAGCATCACATTGCAGGCTCATGTTCATCTTGTGGTCAATCACCCAAGTTGGAGAACCTTGCATTTTTCGGTGTTAAACACCATCAGGTTCTCGTCCGCCCATTTCCTGATCCTGTCAAGGTCATTCTGGATTACCCCTCTGTCCTTGGGTGTGGATGCTGTACCCCGAAGTTTGGTATCATCAGCAAATTTGGCCAGTCCGCTTCGGACTCCAGTGTCCACATCATTAATGAAAAGGTTGAATAAAAGAGGTCCAAGGACAGAGCCTTGAGGGACCCCACTAGTCACAGGGCACCATGACTATTGACCTCCATCAACCACCACCCTCTGGGTCCAACCATGGAGCCAATTCCCCAGCCAGCGGATCATGGTGGACCCAAAGCCGCATTTGGCCTGTTTTGGCAAAATGTGATCTTGGGATACCAGATCGAAGGCTTTTTTAAAGTCAAGATATATGACATCAATCTCTTCCTCCTTGTCCAGATGATAGGTCACCTAGTCATAAAAGAAAATGAAATTGGTCAAGCACGGCCTACCCACAACAAACCCATGGTGACTATCCCTCAGGGTGTTGCCATAGGCCAACCGTTAAGAATGGCCTCTTTGATAATCTTTTTTAATACCTTCCCCAGGATGGAGGGCCTGTAGTTTTCTGGATCCACTTTCCTCCCTTTCTTGAAGATAAGCACCACATTGGCCTTCTTCCAGTCTTCGGACACTACACCAGAGTGCCAGGAGCTCTTGAAGATCCATTCCAGGGGCTGAGCTATGATGCAGGCCAGCTCCTTGAGTACTCTGGGGCATAAACTGTCAGGGCTGGCTGACTTGATGGTGTCCAGCCTCTCAAGCTGTTCCTTCACGAGGTCAGCATTGATGGAGGACAAGAAACCACCCTCACATAGGCATCCCTGTCCCATAATGGCCTTGAATGATTGGCCTTGAATTAATAGGTTCCTATCTAAAAATATATATAAAACAAGTTTGCGGTCCACTATATTTTATTTTTTTGAAAAGTATAAAATTTTGGTTCTTCAGTTCTTAGGTACAAATCTGATTCATTGAGCCATAAATTTAATGAAGAAGGGTCACTTTAATGAAGAATTTTAGATTCAGTAAAGGTTGATAAGAATCAGTAAGCCAGGGAAAAACTCTCTCCTGGAAATCGACTGATAAGTCTGAGGTTGCTAACCTTCAATAAGGAAACAGAAAAAAACAAAAACCTAAGAGTCATAATTGTTCAGACCAATGGTCCATCTAACCCAATGGACAAAAAATGGCAAAACAGGTGGCTATAGAGGGAGAGCATTGAACCAGATATTTCTAAAGTGATCTATCCTCTATTAATTAAAGTCCATATAGCTAGCCTAGAACATGGGAGACATGAATTTAAATCTTTTTTTCTGTCTCATGCACTCACTTTCTGTCTCATGCCTATGCATGCTTTCTGACTTGCTCATGTGCGTGTGCTTTCTGTCCCTGGAAGCGGTGGCTACAGGGAATTTGGGGTAGCTATAGCCCACCCTGTAGCCACCCCTCCCAGCATCTCTGTTGCATTCCCCGAGTGCAGTCCTGGCCCAGCCCCCCTGCTGAGAAGAGGCTGACGCAACCCCTGGCCCTGATCTTGCAGTGGGAAGCCTGCCCTTGGCCCACGTACAAATCCAAGGGGGCACGTGCCCCCCATGCCTCCTCTGGGGATGCAGGCAGTGGCAGGGAGCTGTGCCCCCTGGATGATGTGCCCAAGGCTCCGTCCTGTTTCCAGTGTCACATTCAGTAACTTGGCTGGGCAGTACCTGCCACTGCCCTGCTCTTTCCCTCCCTCCCTCACCATGGGGACCTCAATCTCTCCCCTCCCCCCACCCCCCAACTTATTTGCTGGGCACTGCTCTCCACATTGCCCAGCTGCATGCATGCTGCAGCTGCATACATGCACATGGCATTCATCAGTGACATCGGCAAAAAAAGCCAATTGCTGATAATGCCAATTGTCCTGTTATCAGTGCTGATCTAATATGCAACTGATATTGGTGCATCTCTAGTTGTAATCTTGCAAGTATTTACTTAGTG
The DNA here is from genome assembly GCA_030014935.1 of Caiman crocodilus. Classification (NCBI taxonomy): domain Eukaryota; kingdom Metazoa; phylum Chordata; order Crocodylia; family Alligatoridae; genus Caiman; species Caiman crocodilus. The sequence continues at coordinate 47,485,731 of JAGPOW010003648.1, forward strand.
TAAAGAATAATTGCTTTATAGCTCTAACTAGGGAACCTCAAATGGTGCTTACATAATAGGAGAGGCTTTGGGCATCAATATTTCTAGGGGCTGCTTTTGCAAAGTGGCAGTATCTAATAGCCTGTGTTGCACTTAATGTGGGTTTTTAAACCTAGAATTGACGCAACGCTTGGTTGATGAATAGGCAGAAAGGCTTGCTTTAATAACTACCAACAAGCTACAAAATGAAATGACAGAAAAATACCTCTTTCCCAATATAAAATGAGCTATTAGTTCTTGTACTAGATTAGGTGCAAAGAGATCTTTACCCAGTGCAGGCAAGAAGTGGTTTTTGTACAGCCTCACAGTGTGGATCCTTTGCTTACCTGCTTGGTGGCAGGATGACTTCTTGGTCTTTCCTGGGCTGCACACACCTTGCTGGCAAATCTGTTTAGTTCTTATACTGTTTAATTGTATAGCTTTAAAGCATCTTTCCTTGATGCTTGGTTGATTAAAGTCTGCACAAACAGGGAAGAAAAGGGTGATCATCATACTACAACTGTTAAAATGCCTGGCTCCTGTTTTGAGTTTGTCTATGTGTGAAGACTTGTGTTTCTCTGCAGCTGCTCAATTATAGGTCAGTTACAGGTGATGGGTTTTTGAGCAGTCAAACAGGACACTTAGAGGTATGTTCCTGGACCTTTCTTTGGGTATTTGTTTAGCAGTGGGGTAAATTCGCAATAACTTGTACTGGTAATGGTCTGTTTACAAAACTCCAAACATACATTGAATGATTGAGGCATTTGTAACACCTTAGACATTGGATGTCTGTTTTGAGAAATGTGAGCATGACACGCATAGGACATCTTTCCTGTACCTTTTATAGGTTTCTCTTGAGATGCATATTTAGTTTTTTGCCTTATTTAGTTGCTAGTTTGATTGAAATGCATATGTAGTTTCCTTGCCTTCTCTAATTACACTGGCTCAGCTTTTTCTTTGGCTTTCTTCAATATGCATGTGATGAGCATGTCAGGTGTCTGCCAACAATTTTAACCATCACTTTTGTTATTTTATGGCATTGGTCTGGTATTGGGTATCGCAAGCACTCCACTGTCTCGACACCTAATGTGTTGCAAGCCATTAGCAAAATTTGATTTTCTTGTGGCAGTCTTGTTACCACAACCAAGTCTTGCCCCAGTCATTGTCTTGCATTTTTGTGCAAGAGGCACTGTCCAAGCTTTCACAGTTTTCTTATGCAGCACCTGTTCCAAATTGATGGAATTCCTGTTGCAAGAAGGCAAATGAAGCCATAGGGCCTGAACTGTCATAGTTGAATGAAGTGGTCAGGAAGGGTTGCCCTACTATTCATACTACTTAGCTGTGGAACAAACGCACATTGTAATGCATATTAAAGTAATCTAATCATAATTAATTTTCATAAAATGTCATGTCTGACTCAGTTATGTTGTTCTTTAGGCCAACCACTGCCAGCTGAGATGACACTTGCCCAGCTTCTGACTCTGCTGTATGACCGTAAGCTCCCTCAGGGCTACCGATCAATAGACCTGACAGTTAAACTGGGCTCCAAAGTGATCTCAGACCCCAGCCTGTCAAAAACAGATTCCTTCAAACGCCTTCACACAGAAAAAGGTAAGTGTTCTTAATTTGTTCTCTTTGGAAAAGAAATACCCTACTCTGGACTGTTTCCCATTTTTCCCTTGCTGGCTTTCCTGAATCATCCAGTGTAACAGTGTTGTGATTTACAATGTGTGCCATCTTCACTTCAAAGTATACTACAGTATAAAACAAAAAAGAAATTAAAGAAACTATGCTACTAAATTATCGTAAGTAGTGTGCATGCTAACCACGTGCAGATATTACCAGTGCTCAGTGATAAAGTTGTCTCTTTGAATGGCACCTGGGCCTGCAGAACTGGTGATGGAAGCTGTGGGCTAGAAGCCATACCTGCTGTAGAATCCTCTGAAATTGTTTGCCAGTTCAAGCACTTAATGTGCCCCTCCTGTGACTTGTTCTTAACCCATTTTGTTCAAGGAGCTAGAAGAACTGCTCAGACCTCCTTTCTGCACTTCTATTTAACTTCTGTGTTTGAGGAATTTAGGGACTGTCTATCTCCAGATGCTGCCTTATGGTGGCTATTACCTGTTCCTTTAAAAAAAAAATCGTAGGTGTTTGTTTTAGATTTTCCTCCTTTAGGAAAAGAGCTGCAGGGTATGGATCCCAGAAGTGCAGTGAAGCTCTCCTGCTTGAAACTCTGTCTAGAAGCTGAGAAGAAGGAGCAAATTATTTGGACATTTTTAGAAGGTGGTGTGGGCTTGCCACAAAACACATTCATTTAGTAGAGGTTTTAGGAAACAGCATGACAACATAGGATGAAAGGGAAGTGTTTAATAACTGGCTGCTTAGTTTGGCATAAATTGTTCCTTATTTAAGTGTTTGAGATTTTATAATGCTGGGTATACAGCATTTTGTATACTTCACTACTACATTATGATGGAGTTTAGAGCTTTTGTATAAGTGATTTTTCTTTTATTATTACTTAGCCTTATGATAACTATCTTCCTAGTATTTTAAAGAAAACTTGTAAGTCTTATGAACAGATAAATTAATGAGGCTCAGCTCCTGATATGAGGCACAGATGAAGGAAGAGTCTACTAAAGTAAATGACCTCTTCGCCTTTCCATCATATCGGTAGACCTTGAAATCCAAGGCTACTACTTTTGATGAACTGCCAGCAAAACCACAGTTGTTATGAAATGTGCCTTGGTAATCCTGTAAGCCCATTTTGAGTTTTTACTAGAGGTGCATCAATACACATTGGTCTGATATCAGATCAGCATTGATATAAAGACAATTCTGTTTCAGAAATCAGCCTGATATGGCCAATAATTTGGCTGATAAATGGTCCATGCATGCATGCAGCTGCAGCGCAGCACATAGGTGGCGAGGAGCACAGCCAGCAAGTTGAAGAGCTACATGCAGCTTGTAAATCTGTTGTGGTGGAAGGGGAAGGGGGTGGGGGAAGGGAAGGAGCATGGGGAGATGGGGAAGATCAAGGTATCTGTGGTGAGGGAGGAGTGCAGCTGGGGCTGTGGCAAGTGCTGCCCGGGCAAGGCAGGTGCGGGATGGAGCCGTGTCTCGTCTGGGGGGCTTCTGTCACTGTGTGCCACTCGTGGGAGCCACTGGTCTGGTGGCTTGTCCAGCGCTTGCCTGCTCACCCAGCAGCTCCAACCACTGCTCCTGTTACTCATCTGGGAGAGCATGGTGAGGTGGCAGGCATGTGCCCCAGATCAGCACAGGGCCAGGGCGGTCCCAAGTTCTTCCTAGCAGGGCAGGGCTGGGCTCAGGGCAGGTGGCATTGGCAGCTCTGCGGTTGGAGGAGGGGTGAGGGGCAGGTTGCAGCCACCCCAAGATTGGCCATAGCCACCGCTGCCCCCCCTTCCCCTCCCAATCCCAGCACTGCCACCCAGAGCCCAGCCCTGCCTGGCCGGGAGGAGCTTGGCACAGCCCTGGCCCCACACAGATTCAGGGGCACGTGCCCTGCCCCCCTCCCATGTCCTCCAAGACAAGTGGCAGGAGCAACAGTGGGAACCACCTGGCGAGTGGGCAAGCTTCAGACAAGCTGCCAGAACAGCAGCTCCCACACGAGTAGTGTGCAGCAGCGGGAGCTCTCCGGGCAAGAGGCAGCTCCACTCTATGCCTATCAGGCCCTGGCTGGGCAGTGCTTGCCCCAGCTCCACTCCTCCCTTACCACAGGGTCTTTGATCTGCTCCCCACACCATGCTCCTTCCTTTACCCTTCACCCCTCCCCTTCCACCAGACCAGACTTACTAGCTGCACACAGCTGTTCAAGCTGCCAGGCTGGTATAGGAAATCAGATCAGTATTGGCCGATACGCCTCCTTAAAAATCAGGTGTCGGTTTTGGCCCCAAAAATCTCTGTTGGTGAACCCCTAATTTTTACACAGTTGAATTCTTTCCGCCTTCAGTTTACTTACTCATGTCTTGTAATCTGCTGTGAATTCTGTTGGATGGAGGGACGAAGGAAAATCAGTCTTGCCTCAGGATTTTTATTAGAATCTTCCTTGTACCACTTGACTTTTCCAGAGTTCACAGCAGTTCAAGCCACTGCAGGCAGTCTAGTTATAAATGCTGCCTAAACCAATGGAGGCCAACTATTTGCTAGTCATGCCACAAATTAAGCGCTGTGGCCCCCTCATCCCAAGTGCCATTCAAATCCCATTCTCCTTTCTGATCTGATGCTCTGCTTTTTGCTCCTTGCCTGGTTTGCCACTTTGCAGCCTGCCACATGCCATGCACAAAGGCTGCCCGTGTCACTTGTGACATATATGCCACAAGTCAGCCACCCATGGCTTAAATTATGCTGAATACAAGTGATTCAAATTCTCTGTCCAAAGATGGTTGGTTTATAGGGATAGAACTGTAGACTAGAATTCATAACTTTAAATTGATGTTCATTTTGGTAGTAAGGGAAATTTTGGGGTAGATGGTGACAAGCTATTAGGAGTTAAGTGGCATGTAAAAGCAGCTATGTCTTTTTAGAAGGGGATATGCCAAAGAAGAGCTGTTTTCTTCTTCAGTCTGTACTGAACATCAGGCACAATTCCAGAGTAATCAAAGGGCTATAACTTCGGAAGTGTTTGTCTACTCTTTCTTCACTCCCATATCTCCATTTCTCCTGATGCCCTTACTCTCTCTAAAGGTTCGATTAAAGAAAATACGTCATGTCAAGCACAATAGAGGTTATTCGAAGATTTCATAGACATTCAGGCTGGAAGAGATCTCAGAAGATCGAGTCCAGCCCCCTGCCCAAAGGGCAGGACGTCAGCTGGGGTCATAAAATCCCAGCAAGATAAGCAACCAATTTATGTTATGGTTTCTTCATATTTTGCCCCAAAGAGGTCAGTTCTTGAATCTCAATTCACAATTGTTTTACATGGATCCTCAGTTGAAAATAATTGTGGATAAGACCACTTAGGTCCTGCTGGGAGTCGCAGAAGTTATCCAACAATGAATTGAAATGAAATTTGTTTCTCTAATCCAGTGGCTGTCTATTTTTTTGGACTTGAGGCACCCTCCCCAAACCCACCCCTGCCCCCAATAACTTTTGTGAGTTGAGTGTGGCACCCAATTTAAAAAAAAGTAATTTTATAGATTACAGTGCTTGCTGCTTTACAGAGAGGCTTGGCAGTGGGGATGGAGGGTCATCGAGGCAGGTGCAAGTCTGAGTCTGCTTAGTTGCTAGTTTATCTGCTTATCTTTTAACAACTTGCTTCTCTCCTCGCATCTCATAAGCCCTTCAAAAAATCTGGTTGGCACCCCATGGTGCCCTGAAACTGCTTGAGAATCACTGCTCTACTCTATCATAACATAGATTAAGGTATCTCTGATTTACCTTACTTAAAATATTTGCTATCTCTTTTTACAATATGAAGTTTGCCTCAGTTTCTGTGTGACTTCAGTATTCCTGATAACCATTACTGCTTAATGATCTTCTAATGAAAAGGGCATCTTTTCATTAAGCTTTTTGTTTAGGGGCACCTGCCTTGATAATGTATCTTGCTTGCAGGCTTGAACTTTGCTTTGTCTGTTGAAAGCTCTCTTCACCCTTTCTCTCTAAAATGTGTTCTGCATTGTTTTTTGTCAACCACAAGTATGTGGAAATTTAAGATGCTATAAGCTTGTCTTTATGGAGAACTAGAAAGGAGAGATTCTGTTTGCTTATCCCACTTTCCTTCTCAGATAAGACCGTTTTCAGAAACCATCCTAGTAATTTATAGAATTAGATAAGATGTCTAAAATAGTGATTATATTTGCAGAGCTATACTAAATCATTGACCTGGAAGATGGGATGGAGTGTACCCTCTGCAAATTTGCAGATGACACCAAACTGCGGGGAGTAGTAGATATGCTGGAGGGTAGGGCTAGGATTCAGAGACCTAGAGAAATTGGAGGATTGGCTGAAAAGAAATCCCATGTGGTTCAATAAGGACAAGTGCAAAGCTCTGCACTTAGCACGGAGCAGTTCCATGGATTGGTACAGGCTCTGCAGAAAAGGACCTGCGGGTTACGGTGGACAATAAGCTGAAGGTGAGCCAATAGCGAGCCTTTGTTGCAGAGAAAACTAAGAGCGTACTGGGCTACATTAGTAGAAGCATTGCCAACAGATTGAGGAAAGTGATTCTTCCCCTCTATTCTACACTGGTGAGGCCACATCTGGAGTACTGTGTTCATTTTGAGTCCCTCACAGATAGGCAAATTGGCGAGCATCCAGCAGAGGGCAATGAAAATGGTTAGAGGACTGTGGGATGTGACTTCTAAAGAGATAAGGGAACTGGGCTTACTTAGTTTGGACAAGAGAAGCCTGAGTGGGAGCAGGAATTTAATAACAGCCTTCAGCTACTGGAAGGCTGATTCCAAAGAGGTGACAGAACAAAGAGAATTAGTCTTAAATTTAACAGCTAGGGAAGTTCAGGTTAGATATTAGGAAAAACTTTCTCACAAGAGGGGTAGTAAAACACTGGAGCAAGTTACCCAGAGAGGTGGTAGAATCTCCATTCTTGGAGGGTTTTTAAGACCTTAATAAGTAAAGCCTTGGCTGGGATGATCTGGTTGGGGGCGATCCTGCTTTGAGCAGGGGGTGGACTAGATGACCTCCTGAGGTCCCTTCCAACACCCATTTTCTATGATTCTGTAAATGGGTTATAATGCGTTTGACCTTATTATGAGTGGATCACTTTGCCAGTCTCTCTTGTTAGAATGCTACTTTCTTTGATTTGTGTATATATCTAAGGTTTTAAAAGAGAATGGGGAGAATTCAGTTGCTGTAGTCTGGCACTTTTTGTTCTCCTGACTCCTAACTTTCAAGTGAGTGTCATGTTACAGTGATGTATTTCTTCCCATTCCCTTTCAAAATGAAATTGAACGCAAAAGCATTGCATGAAAATTGAAAATCCAACTGTTAGACTCAGATAATCACACCTTTAAATTAACACTGCTGTGAGGGAATTTTCCAGCGCGCAAGCTTTAAATCATAGATTCTCAACATGAGTACCCCTAAATGATCAAGGATGAAGAGATATCAGGACCACTTCATTTTACATCCTTTATGATTAATGCTGGTGGTCTTGAAACCATTCTTCTGTTGTGCCATAGGTTTATAGTATGGAAGAATGAAGTGTACTTTATGCAACTGCAAATTGAAATTTTTAGATATGATGCATTGTATTAAAATGAATCATGGCAAATTTATATATTATAAACAAATGTGTGAAATGGTAGTGACTGTGTCCTGTGCTGAAGGAGGGGATGGATTGGGTTGTGGTGGAAACCTCAGGGTAGTTCTGGGGCAGAAAAAGACTAAAGGAATTGGAATAAGAGTTCTGTGCTAGTGTACCATATCCTTCTTTGAGGGAAAGGAAGAGGCATTGTGAATTTATCATAGGTGAAAGAGTCTGGCTTGTTGATATGGCTTTTATCAAAAACTGAATAAGAACGGAGTCTGAGGGTAGCTAATAAAGGTCCCTACAACACTTCTGCTGTTGGGATTTTGGAAGAGTAGAGAGTCAGCAGAGCAGTTAGGTGAAAGTATCTCTTTCTTTTCCCAGTTGCAGAGTTGATCCATGAGTAGCAATCCAGTGCTGTTTCCCAACTGTTAATTGTATGTTCTCACCACTATCACGTTTTTCAGGTGTGGATCAGAGTCCGTAAGTGGTTTTACACAATAAAGTTTTCACTTTTTCTTGTGACTGGTTTCCCAAAATGTGGCACGTGATCCTATTGGAAATGGCATGGCAAGAAAAAAGTCCTTTACAAAACAAATATTTACAGCATACACAACAGTAGAAGTGGCCAGCCTGCAGCTCGTGCGTATGCTACAGGCATCATGGGCTGCTGCTGTATGTGGCATACAGTAAATCAGGCAGGGAGCAGAAAGGAAGAGAATTGGAGTTGCACTTGGGGTGGGTGCAAGCTTAATTTTTGGTACATTTTTGGTACACAGTGCTATAGCATGTCAGAAAATGACATAAAAACAGGAAATTCCTCCTCATCTCTGTGTGGAAAGTAGAAGTGGGAGTCTGCTGCCAGTTCTGGTAGATAATACCTGTCCAAAGGACTGAGGAGAGAACTGTCTTCAGTAGCAGAGTAGTTGGCTGGCTTCTGGTTCAAATCTCTACCCAGCAAGGGAGCCACATAGAAGTTTCCCAATATTGCTTGGAAGGGACCCTTTTTAGAAAGGTGCTGGAGCTGTTTGGGAGCAAGATGCTGTGTGAGGGTAGCTGACAGCCCATGTACTACTTTTTTTCCTGCTACATGGTGCCCTCACTACTGCTGCAACTTTATATTCAATCCCTCCTTATTCTGGGAACTTTTCTGTTTCCTTTTGAGAGCTGCTTAAGCAGCTTTGTGTGTTATTTTATTTGAATGGTTTTTGGGGGAAAAGCAAGCAAAATTAAGTTGACTTGTATAAACAACAATCTAGGTAAGAGTTAGCATGAACTCTGAACTTAAATTAGGTATATGTAAAATTTAAGCCACTGAATGACGTTTCATGCGTAACTAAAATATCATTTTATTGTGTGTTTTAATTTTAGTAATGTTAGAAGTAGAAATAAAGGTTACATCTTTGTGCACTTTTCTGAGGAACTAAATTTCATGTTTATAAAACAATATAACTGGAGATGGTTGGGAACTTTCCAATAAAACTTTTTTTTTCAGAAAATGATAAAACATCAGCTTGACGGAAATGTCTTGTTAAAGTAAACCTTTGAGGAAATTTCTTAATTTTCTCAAAATGGGAAGGGTACTCTGGGTTCTGTTCCCTTCCCCTCCTGTGAATGGGACAAAAGCTGTCTTACTGTAGCGTATCCATTTTATTGAATGCAAGGTGCAGAACAGTCTTTGGAGGCTAGACTTGAAAATGGAACCTAAAATGTATGTATGTGCCAAAATTGACACATGTTTAGATAAATTACCAGTTACCCAAACATTAAATACCATTTATGTTTAGGGATCACTTTCTCCCTTATGCCCTATCGCAATCCCTAAGGTCAGCTGAGAGCAGCCTCCTGCAAGTACCATCAATGTGCCAAGTCCACATGGTAAAAATAAGTGGGAGCTTGGTCTGTAAGCAGACATTCCTCACCTCTGGAACCTTCCTTCCCCTCAAGGTCCACCAGAGCCAAAGTCTGGACATCTTTCAGAAATGCTGTAAAACCTTCCTGTTTGGGTGGGTGTTCAGCACGCATGGTTAGGATATTTTTTAGAGGGGTTTTGTTTTACTTTGATATGTTACTTGCTTTTTGAGTTGTTTTGTTGTCTTATTCATTCTCTGGTTTATAAGATATGTTGTTTTTTTACTAGAAGCTGCTCTGAACTTTGTTTGGAAAAGCGACATATACATTGAATAAATAAAATAGTGTAAAATAGTAGTGTAAGAGTGATGATGTAGCTGTGATAGTCCAGAAATTATGCAAGAAGCAATGGTTTCTTAGGGTAATATCTTTTACTGGACCAATTTTTGCACGCAAGATATTCTTTATCTAACTTGGCCTCAGTTCATACCCTTATGGCTGGGGCAGAGTTAAAACCCCAGCTGGGGTCTTGACAATCCACTGGTTGTTGGCTAGTGCCAAGACCTGACTAAGGTTAGTTGCAGATCCCAGTTCAGTTCCTGGCACCAACTGATAGTCAGCTGATTATCAGAATCTAGGTTTATCTTGCTGATGCAGGTGGATATAATCCCTGAGCCCAAAATTGCACATCATGCCATGAGTATGTGACATGGCAGGAAGTGCAGTTTTTAGGATTGATGCTATAAGCTGATTACCTGTTTGGGGCCTAAGAATTTTGAACTGGCTTGACCCAAGGTACACAAATTATGTTTAAAGTGGTGCAAAGTCCTATCTGGAAACATGTTTTGGTTTAGAAGGGGCTTCTATCATTTTAGTTAAACCTGCTTCTAATATACCTGAAATAGCTATTTTTAATTAAATTTCCCCAAATACTTTTATGCTACTTTAACCAAGAGCCTGGGTACATGGCCAGGTTCATGAGGTAGAGGCAGTAATTTACTCGTGTCATCTATTCCACATTAAGTGCATGTGTATATGCTCTTATCCTGTGGTAGATGGAAGCTAACCTGTGGTAGCTTAGCTCTGTTTTATTAAAGGATAACCTGCCGTGGATTCATTTTTATTTGCTGTGGGGTGAGAGGAAATTGTCAAATAAACTGTTAGTTTTCAATCTGTGGCCGTGACTAATGGAACAATGTCACTTTTGCTGGTAAGCAAATTTGACTTGAAATGGAAAATAGATCTTTTATATTGTATTAGTGGTACCAAAACAGTGTTTGGCCTCCTTTTGGTATTCTTCTAGTTACTTGTTTAATTCCACAGAGCAGTGAACCTCAACCAGAGCACTGTGAGATCCTTTTAAGGGAGCTTTAGGTTGCCATATGTTATTGAACATGTTAGATGTGCAAGCACCTACACGTAATTCACAAGATCATAAAACCAGAGGTTTCAAATAGGAATCCATAGTGGCTAAAACATTCTGCCCTGTTGTGGATTTTCTGAGTTCTTTGCAACAGAAGAGTTGCTCTAATATTTTTTTGTAGTCCAAAAAAAAAAAAAATGAAATTCATTTTTGATCTGGAAAAGTCATGCATGGGGTTCCTTAATCAGTTTGCGGACCACTTCACTACAGGCTTCAGAATTATCAAAGACACAGTATGATAACTGAATGAGTAAATATACTTATTTTGTGAGTGGTAAATGAAATGTTCTGATGTTTAAATGATTTCCCTTTCCTCTCTTCTCCTCCCCCCCCCTTTTTTTTTTTTTTATAGAACATGCTGATTTACTGGGATCCTGTCCTGAAGATGAAGCAGTCACTCCAGGTGATGAGTGTATGGATGCAGTGCTAGATGAATCACTTCTTGAAACATGTCCTATTCAGTCTCCTTTACAAGTTTTTGCAGGCATGGGAGGATTGGCCCTCATTGCAGAGAGGCTTCCGATGCTTTATCCAGATGTAATTCAGCAAGTAAGTCAACACTGTAGATAATGTCTAGAAGCATAGGCTGGGTTCCCACCTGTGTTCTCTCTGGCTTATTTTCTAAGAGACATTTTACGTGGGAAAGGTATTACAAAATAAGCTATTGTATGAATTTAAAGCACCATAGCAATTCCCTAATAACTTCCAAGTAGATGTTCTTGTTAGAAACTGAGAAGGGGGTTTCTGGATTACTTTACTTTAATCTACTTCCAAAGTGGATTAAGGTAAATTACACAAAGGCAAACAATCTTGTGAAGTAGGGTTGTCCAAAAATGGAAGTTGCACACAATAGCTGTTTCACTTAAGTTCTCACATCAACAGAGAGAAAAATTGCCCCATGAAATAAAGTATACTTGCATCTAATTGATCAACTGTTGTGGAATTTTCTTTTTTTTTCCTAATTAAATTCTTGGAGTATTTATTCCTTCTGAAGTCAGGAGGTTTTCCTGAGAAAAGGCCAATGATTAGGATGATAAATGCTAATAAGTGAGAGAGAGACTGAAGACATAAGGGTTCTACTGTAGTTGGATAACCTTTTAATAAGTCAGAAAATGTAAACGTTCATGCTAAGTCAATATACAGTACTGTGATATTTTGTTTTTCTATTTAATGTGGAGCTATGTAACTTCAATAGAAAATATATAATGTGGCTTAAGCTAGTATTGCTGGTTAAAACTTTTAATTTAGGGAGTCTCTTTATAGCAGGGGTCGGAAAAATGGTAGATCTGGGCAGAAATTGGACTTGATTTCCCAGCAGCCCCTGTCTGTCTCTCTCTGGCCAGTTTCCATGAGAACCCCAGCAGTGGTGGTAATATGACAGCACAGGGCCAGTGTTTCCATGGAGACCAGCCTCAGCAGCGCTGGGAGGGCACGTGGCTGGGTAGGGCTGGACCTGGGATCTTTGCAGTGGTGACAGCGAGGTCCAGAGTCAGGGAAGAACCTCAATCCATTGCTTGCACACCTCTGCCTGCAGGATGTGGGCACCGGGTCTTAGTTCTGCTTCAGCTCTGGACCATGTTATCAGTGCCACAAGATCCCAGCCCTGGAACAGCTCCCCACCCAGGCATACCCCCTGTCAGCGCTGCTGGGGCTGGTCTCCATTGAAACCCTGGTCCTATGCTGTGGTGGTACTGCTGGTGCTGGGGTTGCCGTGGAAGCCAGCTGCAGAGATGTGGGCAGGGGCTGCTTGGAAATGGAGTCTGTTGCAGGCTCAATCCAGCCTACGGGCCAGCCTTTGCCCCTGCTGTATAAGTTAATTGTGCAATCTTAATATTGGGCTAACTCAGATTTGGGTATATTTCTAAAGGAAAAGTTATTTGTACTCAGTGCTAACATACTTAAATTTAGAGCTCTGTCCTACAAGTCAATGGATGCATACAGAACCATTTCCTGGTTTTGAAGCTTAAATGATCTTATATGGGCTTGGGAACAATTTTTTCAGTGCTGTTTGGCTGGCAACTTGAGTAACTGTAAAAACCTGTTTACCTTGTCAATGCTGTCTCTTATGTAAACTAATCAGTTTGAATAACATTTTACTGAAGAAGGCAACAGAATGCACATTTTTCTTTGTTGACCTTGGAAGTAGCTTTCTTTTTATTTATTGGGGAAGATCAGACCTTGTTTTCTCATAAGCAACACTCATACTCTGAGACATTCACACAGAGGCTATTGGGTTCAGCAGGCAAATGTATTCTAAATTGAGGTGATACTTCATTAAGCTTTTAGAAATGTAAGGAATAATAAATTCAGACACAACTTTTCCGTTAATGTGTTTGCAAGTCTGTAGAATGGGTGGGCCAGATGCGGCCCACCAGGCCATTATATCCGGCCTGCAGGGTCCCTAAAAAATTTAGAAAATTAATGTTTCTCTGCCCCTGGCTGCCTGTCATGTGGCCCTCGATGGCTTGCCAAAACTCAGTAAGCGTCCCTCTGCCCAAAATAACTGCCCACCCCTGCTGTAGAAGAAGGTGTATTGCTTTCAAAAAGAGCAGTGAGGTTTTGCAACAGCTTTTTAATTAGTAGTAGTTTGGGTCAAAAAGCCCAATTAATTTTAAAGCAGACTGTTATCAGCTTTGGAAAAGGTTCATACCAGGAGTAGGCAACCCCTGACACCTGCCAGTATGTAGCGCTAAAGTCATTTTGCTTGGCACTCATGCCTCAGGCAAGGGGCCAGTGCTGCATTGCCACAACAAGGATCAGGCCTCTCTTGGCTCCCTTGCCATCCACCCTGGCACACCAACATCCAAGTCAAGGTTGCAGGTGTTTTTGGTACTCTGCCCCAAAATGTTGTCGATCCCTGGTTTATATGATGTGGTTGCCCGTGTAAGCAAAGGGACACGTCTTGATAATACAGGAGGTTTCTTCCCATCTTATGCTATCTTATCATTTTGCTTATACATGCATGCAAAGCTTACTACCACTCTGAGACCAAAATCCAGGCTTTTCCGAGTTATCTGTACAAAATTGGGACTATCTTCTGTGAAAATCGAAAAATATATTTTGTCTCATTGTTCAAAGAGCTGAACAGATTTGCTAGAAACACTGCAAAGATTACTATTTTGAGGAGACCAACTTATACTTTCTTTATAAATATGAACCAGAACAGTACTGGGTCTCCTAAAGGTAGAAGCATGTGTTTATCTTTCTCCTTAATGGAAGACGTTTAAAAAAAAAAAAGTTGCAATAATTTAACTTTTGACACTAATGATTAAGATGTCATAAGTCTTATTAAATGCTACCCCATCCTTTCTCTAGTTAATACCTACTTTTTCCCTTGTAAAATCAGCTAATAAATCCATGATTGCCATGAGAAAGCTGACATCAATAATTGAAATGCTTCAGAGAATATTTTTCTCTCTGTAGTCTGATATCAAGGCTACAATAGGGAATTAGTTTTAACAAAAATAAAAACCACATTGATGGAAAATGTGTTTACATGAGTGATCCTTGATTCTCGGATCACATGGTCTCGCATTGGATTTCCTGATTACAGGAACATAGTCTCTGGAGTGCTGCAGCAGCACAGTGCCTCTCTACAAAAACAGAAAATATTGACCTGTTAGCTTGCACTTTGTTCTTCTAGACTCCAATCAGAAATTATGCAAGATCTTTTCTGGAAGTTCATTTCATGTCTGCCTCTACCTACCCCCAATTAAAAACATTTTATTCCCACCTTTCATTAACTTAATTTTGGACTTTAGGATTGGATAGTCCGAGGATGTAGCTCTCTTAGCTTTTTTAGATCCAAGTCAGACTTTAATGTGTCTGCAGCTTGAACAATTGATTGATGCCATCCCTGATAATTCTTAAAAAACCTTAAAATGTTTTAAAAAAAATAAACTTTTTGCCTTCCTTTATTCAGCACACTTACTTGAGCTATGAGGATGATGGCAGTTACGCTTTATGAACCTCCACTGAGAACTACATGTACAACTAGCATTCAGGCATGCAGTTCACAAAAACAAATATTTTTAAAGATAGCTGTCACATGTAGCATTACGTTTCTAAAATCTGGCAGCTTGGTACATACTATTTAGAGCCTGCCACAGTAGCTGTTTTTGTATCTTATGGGTTTTAACCAGTGATGATTTGATTTTTGTTGTCCATTTCTCTCCCCCGCAATGTATTGCTCAAAATTACTAAGGGTTTAAATGAGTTCCTTCTCTGTTTGTAGTATATTAAAGGATGGTGTTCAGAACAAACCTCACCGCCCCTATTCTAAAAATGTGTGCGTGTGTGTGGCAGGAGGAAGGTGAACATTTTTTAATTTTAAACTTTTTTTGTTCCTTTTACGTTAAAATAATTTTACCTGCATGTGTAGGTGGACTTTCTAGAACTTCTAAAAATGTAACAAGCTTAGTCTCTTCTCTATAGCTGTTCAGTCTGATTTCATTTTAACCTAGAAAAACATCAATGAATTTTGTTATTTTTCATGTGATACCATGTATTAAAATTGTATGTCCTCAAAATCCAATCCTGATAAGAGGGAAATTGCTGTGTGGATCAATCAAACGAATAACTATTTGAAAGACTGATATATTCCCTTTTTCTTTAAGGTGAGTGCTCCAGTGGTCACATCTACCACACAAGAGAAGCAGAAGGACAGTGATCAGTTTGAATGGGTTACCATTGAACAGTCAGGGGAACTTGTTTATGAAGCCCCAGAAACAATTGCTGCAGAGCCTCCACCAATCAAATCAACAGTTCAAACCATGTCTCCTATCCCTGCTCATTCTTTAGCTGCCTTTGGATTATTCCTTCGTCTCCCCGGCTATGCTGAGGTGCTGCTAAAAGAGAGGAAACATGCTCAGTGTCTGCTTAGATTGGTATTGGGAGTGACAGATGATGGTGAAGGAAGTATGTTGTAATTTCTATATTTCTCTATAGAAAGCTGCTATGTTTTTTAACTTGACTGTATTATAGTGCCTTTGTAGCCAATGGGAACAGGTTTGTACAGACTGAAGAATCAATCTTGACCATATCTTGGATAACATACAGTCTCTATATGTGAACACTGAAGCTTGTTAAACTGATCTCAAAGTTAGTAACAGTTGGGAAATATTGTCAGATGCTTTTAGTGGGATTGTGTGGGAATTGGTACTCGGTGGCCCCTCATTATGTAATGTTTCCACTGATCTAAAAGTGAACATAAAATCACTGCTTATAAAATATCCAGATGACAGATAGGCTGAAGGGTAAATGATAGTTATGGGATAGTAATACAGAACATTGGATAGCTTGGTAAAATGGGCCATAGAACAACATGTTTCAGTTGTTCAGTTCAGTTACAGCCTAGTTCAATATTTATCCTGAAAAGTGGTGACTTTGAAAAGGATGTGAGGGTCATAATGGACAATCAATTCTATATGAACTTTCAGTGGAAAGCTGCAGTGAAAAAAGGCTAATACAATTCTTGGATAGCCACATTTTAAGGATGTTGAGAAATTAGGAGTGCAGGAAAGATCCTTAGAAATGATTTGAGGATAGAGAAAGTGCCTTATAGTTGAGTTCTTTAAGTCTCTCATCTGTTTAGTTGTTATCAAGTAACCTCTCAGATTTCTTACTGGTATAAGTGCCTTCACAGGTAGAAATAATGAGGTACAGGTACATGAGGAAAGGCTTTACATGAACCAGTGACTAAAAGGTGAAGCTTTAAACTGCTGTGGGAAATAGTAGATTCTTTGTTGCCTAATGTCTTCAGATCATATCTGAATGTCATTTTCTGAAAGAGATATTCTTTAGTCAAATACAAGTTATTAGGCACAATGAATTGGCAGCTGAGCAGAGCTTTAAGGTTGTGATACAAAGGTGGTCAGACAAGATGTTCCAGTGGCCACTTGTGGCATTACATTATGGATCTGTCTGTAAGAGCAAGATCAGAATAATGCAAGCAGCTTTGGTAACAAAGGACTGAACTGCTCAGCACAAGGCCAGACCCAGTAAGATGTTAAGAATACTACCAGAAGTTAATTCAATTGATTTTCAAGACCTCTTACATCCACTGATAGCCAATGAAAAGCAATGGCAGTTTATTTATTTCCCCTTGATATGCATTTTATCCACCTTTTTCTCAGGGTTGTCTCAATTCCTTTGTTTATACTCAGTCAAGCCTTTATTCCTTTGTAACGTAATAATTTCTTGTATCCAAACAAGAAACTGCTTCTTCAACCCAAAATAGATGCCCTTTTCAGTAGTCGTGCTCCCGACAATGTCTACCCAACATTAGATCCGCTGCCACAGCTAATAGAAAGAGCAATATACTTTATATGTTTCTCAGTTCTTTCATTAATTTCTGTTTTTTGTTTTCCTCCCTTCTCTAATGACTCCTCTAATTGGGATGGTGGACAGAAAAAGTCAGATACCAAAATTCATTTGAATTTTCCCTCCAATTTTGGGACTACCCAAAGCTGTTCCTGGTTTTGTCATTTTGCTTATTCATAGGAACATGGGCCCAGAAGACCTCCTTTGTCATCAAGTCCAGTCCTCTGCTTTCATAGGCAACCATATTTATATAGTCCCTTTCATAAACTGATAGGACTGAATTTTTAAAAGTAGGTAGGCTTTTTTGCCTTTAATGTCATTATTGGAAAGTCATGCCATAAGCTACCTACTCTGGTGGATAGAAATCTTTTTCTAATTTCCAGCCTAATTTTTTTTCTGGCCAAATTGTGCCAACATTGTCCTCGTAGCTTAAATAACTCTTCTCCCTCCCTCCCCAGTGTTCATATTTCTTATATATTAGGAGAGCATTCACTTTCATTTTGCAAGAGGAAGCAGGGCAGGTTCTTTTAGTTTTCCATTAAAATCTGAAAAATCCTGAGTTCTTCAGTATTTGCATTAAAAAACAGGACCAAATGTGTAGCGAAACACAGTATGAACCAGCTTTTCTTCCTGGATATAGGGGTTCAAATCTTATTTTGTTCATAAGTTACTGTATACATTCTTTTAGTATCAGATTAATCCGTAAAGGAAATAAGTTCACAGCTTTTCCCCTACTTTCTCATCTTTTCACCGTGGAAGATTTTTGCTAGAGACAAATTCGACCTTAGATAATTTGTTTTGCTAAAGACTTAAGTAATGTTTTTAGAATATTGCTGTATACTTGTAATAAATCTTTACAAAGCATAACGCATTGTGCTGACTATTAAAAGAAAATACATAATGTTGATTTCTTTTTCTCTACAACTTAGGTCATATCCTTCAGTCCCCTTCAGCTAATGTGCTTCCAACTCTTCCATTTCATGTGCTGCGTAGTTTGTTCAGCACTACACCATTGACTACTGATGATGGAGTTCTCCTTAGGCGGATGGCATTGGAAATTGGGGCAATACATCTTATCCTTGCTTGTCTGTCTGCTCTAAGTCATCATGCCCCAAGAGTGCCCAACTCCAGTCCCAACCAGACAGAGGTAAGCTTAGCTTCAGGTCAGTAATTAGTTTGATTCAGTAACCCAGTCTTTAATTGGGATGCTAGGGCAGCATTGCACACCAGTGTCCTGCAGCTATTAGAAATGAAATCTTCAGAAAAGATGCTCAAGGGAAGTAAAAAACGAACTTGAAAATCCTACCCTGCATCTAGAAAAAATTTTTATATATATGGAGCTGGCAAAGGTTTGTTTGCCCCCTGGTAGGTCTTCAGGTAGCTTTTTGAAATTCACTTTCATTAACATCCCACTTCTAGCAAAACATGCCTCAGATACCAGGATTTTCATTATAATGCTAATAAAATCTTAGCATGAGTCCAGAAGTACTCGCATGTAACCCATTTGCTGATGAAATCTTAGTAAGGACTGCTATTCAGAGCAGCAGCCCAGCAAGCAGATGCTCTAGATATTTTTTATAAGGTCGGGTTCCGCTCACTAGATACAGTGTAAGACAAGGGTGGGCAAAATGCAGTTCGGGTGCCGGATACGGCCCGCCAGGCCAGTCTGTCCGGCCCTCAGGGTCCCTAAAAATTTTAGAAAATTAATATTCATCTTCCCTGGGCTGCCTGTCCTGTGGCCCTTGAACGCTTGCCAAAACTCAGTAAGCAGCCCTCTGCCCAAAATAATTGCCCGCCCCTGGTGTAAGATCAAGCAGTAATCACGCATGAAGAATCTTCTGATTTCTTGAAGAATGATGATCTAGAGAATATGTTGACAGTCCATTCATGTTGCCTTTCAGGTCACTGTTTTCACAACAAGTGCATGTTTTGTTGTGTTGGGAGCATACCTGAAAACGACAATGAAGGGGCTTCAGGAAATCCCATATAGAAAAGGGGAAAGTACTTAATTTTTCCTGTTTACAGAAGTGAACACCCTAGAAGAGTGGTTCTCAACCTTCTGTAGACTCATGGCACCCTTCAGAAAATGCCAGCTTTAAGTTTTTTAGGCTTGTTTTTGTTTTTCATTTAAAAGGTAGTTTTCTTGGATTTTTTTGTTGGTTGATTTTTACTACAGAAAAATAATACAGCAATTTTTCTGTTGCAAAGAACTCAAAGATCACAACAGATCTGAATGCTTTGATGCTCTGGATTCGTGTTTGAATCTCTTGGTTTAACTTCTTAATCATATTTGCACACTGAACAGTGTTACAATTACATGACACCCTACAACAACACTGAAAGGATCTTGAGGCACCTCAGGTTAACCCAGCACCCTGGTTGAAAATTACTGCCATACAGGTTTTTATTACCACCTTAATGGGAACATGTGTTTAGTTCTGTTTGTCACCATCATCTGTTTGTCACTCCTGAACAATCTGCAGAGCCAGAAGGCTCCAAACATATAATTACAAATAAAAACATATTTAAAAATGTTACTGTTTTTTTAATTGTCAGTATAAATTGACAACAGCTATACTTCATAAAATAAAAAGTATTAAGGACAAAACATTGTCTTGGTTCACTATCCAAAATAGCATTCAACACAAAAATAGCCTGTGCAGTAGCATATAAACAAATGTTCTGCATTCTTTACTTCAGTCCTAAACTGTCATCTAATCTACTTCAGTAGCGAAACTACAACGTGCTCATCTGCATGGAGTTGTCACCAACTCTGAATATATTGCTTCTTTGGCCTTGAAGACAGCTGTCATGAGCACTGACCACGAGCCCTTAAAGGAAGATTTTACCTCAAAAATATAAGTCTTAGTGCAGGCCTTCTGAATCTTGTATTTTAAAAATGCCCTTCTATGACAGGTAAAGGTAGAAAAGTTAAGTGTTAGTTGGATTTGTTGATAGGATGCAGGCTTACCAAATTCTCCTAATGATGTGTGGGTACTTGCCCTGAAAGGCATGGAGTCAACTCTGCCCAGACCTTCAAGTCCATATATTTGAAAGGAGCTGTAGGTATTCAGCACTGCTGAAAATCAGATTGAGGATTTGTGTTGAGTTACCCATTTAGGTAACTTCATGCACCAGGTTGAGTTCTCTTAAAATCCAACAAGTTGACTTTCAATTTAACCTATGTCACCTCTGCTGACCTGCATGTGCTGGGATCTGGGCTCCAGAGCCCTATGTTGGCTCTGCCCAGCCCCACATTACCTGATCTACTATATATTTTTTTTTAAAATCCTTGCTGTTTCTTTTGCAGGACAGTAGAAGTATTTTAAATCTGCACAACATGTAGGGTCTGTAATCTGAGTTTGGGATTCACTTTTTTTAAGCCACAGGTGTCAAGTACACACAACAGTGCATCAACTGAAGAACAGCAGTTGTACTGGGCCAAAGGTACTGGCTTTGGAACTGGCTCCACAGCTTCGGGCTGGGATGTGGAGCAAGCTTTGACTAAACAAAGGCTGGAGGAAGAGCATGTCACGTGTCTTCTTCAGGTACTGAATGGTGAAATCTATGTAACTGTATAAGCATTTGTGTTTGTGGTCCTGACAAACTTTATTGCTAGAAAAAATTGCATTTCTAACACTTTTTCACTTAAATATTTGAAACATTTTGCTTTTTGAGTTGATCCGTCAGTCAGCCCTTTGGCTGTTAATCATTAAAATATACCATGTTCACTCACAGATCGCATGCACTTTTCCGAAAAAATCAGCCCGCCAAAATTGGGACACATGCCTTAAGGAAGGAAGCTGATATTTCTTTGCTGGAATAAAAGCAAGCATGGAGACATTGCTACAAAATGGCTGCCATGCTTCTCCCTCTGCTGTCCTCAGGGAGAGAAGGGATGGAGTTCACCCTTCAAGGGCAGAGTTAGTGTTAACCCTTTTGGAGCCACACAATCCCCTGCAGTCAGCCTTGAATCATTACTCTAAAAATCATTTTTCCCCTTCATTCTACCTTCTCAAAACCACTTGCATCTTATTTGGGGGGGCACGTGGTATACATGAAAATAATACTTTAACATGCAAATAACAAGATCACAGCCATGAAGGCAGTGGAGCTCATTTTCCTACAGAACAGAGTATACCCTTTTTTTAGTCAGCTAGCAGTTATTGGGACATATAAAGGATCATTCAAAAAAAACTCTCTAGACTAAATTACAAATTAGATAGATTACTTAGTAGCTTCCAGTATAGGTGTCCCTGTAAAAAGAACTGAGCATAAAAGCGGGTATGCTGATCTGTTAGCTGGCAGACAGTTCTGAGTGGTCATTGCACCAATTAATTTTCCAGCAGGTTTCTGTGGAGTTGTTCTATATCTAGTCAAAAGAAATGCTGGTTCATCAGAGGAAGAGCCAAAAAATTAGGAACAGATGTTCTAGCGAATAGGTTTCAGTTTTACCCACCACTAGAGTGGGTAAATGACTGCTTTAAGAAATGCATGCATACCAGCCTGTGGCTTCTTTACTATTCATTTCATCCAGGAAGAGCACACATCAACTGCAAATGCTTCCTCAACCTGATGAATGGTATTTATACCCAAAAGCTTGCAAAGAAGAATTTTTTCAACTATTTGGATGTCTTACTTGCTTGGTGTAGGACAGAGATTGTGTGCTGCTGCAGCAATTCACGTGGCAGGGGAAGGGTTACATGCTGGTCTTAGAGTTAAGGTAGTGGATGGTCACATGTTATCTGTGCAGTCCAGAGCTGCCCCTGCAGCATGTGGCTACAAGTTGTGTGGTCCCCAGCTGTGCTGAAAATAGGCAGCTCTGGGTGGAAGTGATGTGATTAAAGCTTTGGAGCTGAGCAGCATTTTGAACATTTTTAGCTCTGATTCTCAACTTTTTTAGGCTCAAGGTGTGACCCTTGAAAAATGCCGGTGCTTAGCTCAGTGATTCTCAACCTGGTTAGACTCAAGGTGTCCCTTGGAAAATGCCAACTCTTTGTTTTCACTTGGCTTTTGACTACAGAAAAAATAATAAAGCAATTTTTATGTTTTAGAGAAACTCAAAGACCACAACAAGGCAAAATGTTTTAACATTATGAATTCCTGTTTGAAATCTCTGGGTTTATCTTGTGAATTAATTTTGGACACCTAACAGTGCATGATACTGCATGGCACCATTGAAACACTCTCAGGGCAGTCAGGGGTGGTGTGGGACCCTGGTTGAGAGTAATTCTTTAACCTAAGGGTATCTCTTATAGAGTTACCTAGGGTAACACCTGATTTTTGTGTTTTCTTTCATTTCTAAAATAGACTTAAAAACTGAGAAAACAGAAGAATACATAATTGACACTATCAGGTTTTTATTTCAGTTAAAGAATTCATCATTATAGAGGTACACTGAAAAGATTCCCCCAACTCCTACCAGATATTCCACATTAAAAAAAAAAAAGGCTGCATAAATAGGCCTCGGGGCCAGATGTGAAATTCAACAAATTTTAACAGAAACAATCTCAGAGCAGCATAGGGCAAGCCCTTTTTATAAAACATTCCCACAAGTGTGCTTCATTTTGCTGTAAGCTTCAAGTACATGTGTTGATCTCAAATACTAGAAGGATGTATAAGGAAAGTATTTTTTTTGAGGTGGCCAGTTATGGTAGATAACACAGACATCATGCTTATTACAAAAAGCCTTTCCTAGGAAAATAAGGTGGTAAAATGTTTTTATTATTCACAAGCAGAAGTTTTTTGGCAGTTTTCATATGTTGCCTCATGGATGGATTAAAGTGGTAGTGATCAGTCCAAAGGTGAAAGTTAAAATTTTTTTCCTGCTTCAGGTAAAAAAGAGTACTGTGTTAGTGTTTTGCTGTTTAAAGGTAGGATAGAATCTAACAGTGACCCTTTAGCTGTGAATTTTATTAATAACAGGGCATACATGTACTTGGCCAGTTGCATGGTCTGTCATATGACTTAAATACTGGATTCATCGTGAAGATGGGTAATATTTGGAAGGAAATTTAATCTAATAGATGTTTTAGAATACATCCTTGAAACCACACCATTTGGGGGTATTTAGCCATACAGGACATTCAAAGGTTTTTAAAATAAAAACATGACTGTATCATTTGAAATAATATTTTTTGTTGTTTTTCAAATTCATAACAAAAATAGTAGTTAACTGTGATTACATTTCTGTATAGGAAGAAACGCATTACAGCATTGTATTGGTAAAATAATTGTAGACTACCATTAAGTAATTTTTAAAATTGGTGCAATTTAAGTTCTTTCCACTAAAATGTATAAGCTTTTGACTAAGTTTCTTAATGTTTTTCAGGTTCTTGCAAGTTATATAAATCCTGCAGGGAGCACGTCAAATGGAGATTCCCAGACTAGCCATGAGGCTAGAGGACAGAACAGCAATGCACTTCCATCAGTTCTGCTAGAGCTACTTAGTCAATCTTGTCTCATTCCAGCAATGTCATCATATCTCCGTAATGATTCAGGTAGTGTACTGATGTTCTCTTATAAAGCCTATTCCACTTGGTTCTATTAAATTAGCATGGTAGGAAAATATTAATCTCAAGATAATTGTAAGGATTCATTTGCAAGATAATTTCATGGTTTTTGTACAAAATGAGTAATTCTTCCTGGTTTACTTCAGGGGTGTTTTCAGCATTTTAAAAAAGGAAAAAGCATATTTTTATTCCTCTTGTTACAGTAGCTTCACTTCTGCCTAATGAGATTTACGTTGTTTGCTATTCATTTGACTATTCATAGAACTTCTTATTGTGTTTATAAATTTTGAAACTGTTGAACTGAAGAACTGTTCCGTACTTTCTAATAATTGTTTTTTAAAAATGGTATGGTTTTTTTTCTGGTAGGGAGGCCTATTTAGATTGTGTCAATTTGCAAATTACATTTTGAATGCTGCACCCTATTTATCTTCACCAATATCTGAATTTACCAGAATAGAAAGATTCAATATTACTCCATAAGTCTCGTGGAGAGATTTAAAAAATTGAGCCTGTGAGAAATGTGTGTTTATATGCTTGAAGTTATTAAATGCCAGGACTTGAAAGCATTTGGTACAGGGGCAGTCTAATTTGCTTGTCTCATTTTTTATGAAGGTCATACTTTTTGTTATACTTTAGTTGTGAGGTACATTTATAATGTTATGTTCCTTTAAGATTTATATTGATAATATGCTATCTTTACCCATTCCAAAACAAGTTTTTTTTTCCTGCATACAACATGAGGGGTTGGAGGGAAAGACTCTCATCTTGGAATAGTGTATGAGGTGGTGGGTGGGCAGGCAGGTGCTATAGCTCCTACCCTGACCCAATTTTATTAATTGTGGCCCTAAATCATGTTGTTGACACTAAAATCTGATTGTAAATCTCTGTAAGATGCAACATTTTTTTCTAGCTGTAATCTTAAATCCAGTTACAAAAATCTAAAGCCAAGTCTACACAGTCAACACTCAAAGCTCTTCTGTGAAGAGTGGAGTTCTGACAGTTCAAAAAGCTACATCAACTCTTAGATGAAAGAAGGTGTCTGCCTTTGTTCTTGGTACCAACAGAAAATGCATGAAGACCCTTCCATGCCTTCTGCTGGATGCTGTGATCTCACAGGTGCACTTTGCAGTCTGCCAGTATGACTTTCTGTAGCACCTGGATGTGTGTAGTGGCAGCCTCTGTCTGCTTTCAGAAGTGCTTTTGGCCGAACCATGCTAGTGGAGACAGGGCCTTAGTCAGACCAAGATCTTTTAAAAATGGTTGCTAAAGTTATGCTCTGAAATCAGTCTTTCAACATTCATTTTTAGGGAGAAAAAAATAGTTCCACCAGGCTTTTGTTTTTGGTAGAGCTTGGTCGCAATATTTCCTGTAGTCTAGAGGAGAGTTGCTTGCTTTTTATGGAAGTAACAGTTCTGATAAGTAACGTTTAAGCTGTTAACAATTATGAAATTAGGAGTGCCAGTGAAGAATGCTAACTGCAACAAACTTTTAATCATCTCCAGTGAGTACATATTATTACATTTTCCATAGAATTAATGATTCTTACAGAGACCTTACCATGAGTAAGTCCCAAAGCACTTTGAGAGAGGTTGCTATTATCTTCCCCATTTTACAAATGAGAACTGAGGACTAGTGGTGACATTTAAGGTCATGCAGCAGAAAAATGAAATGGGATGCAAACAGATGATCACCAAGTGAAGGAGATCAGGTCATCAAGTGAAGTGTATCAGCTGTGCCAGGCTGTCCTATTACAGGTGGCACATGTCAGTGGGTGTAATGTATATTGCCCATTGTCACACCCATTAATGTTGGGACAATGGATGGCGTGTTCTCCTTGAGTGTAAGGGGCTAGACCTAACCATCCTGGGAAATCCCACATAGATTCAGGCCCCTAAAGCCACCAAAACACCTGCACAGGGCAGCTGGAGAGCACAGGCAGCTCTGGGCTGCCCATGCTCTCACTCCATAAAATAAACAGGTGCCCACTGCTAATTAGCTGCACAAATTGGTACCATCTTTGTTATGGTCACATTTGTGGTATGACAAGGAGCATGGATATCTGTTTGCCTTTTGTTTGTGCCACCATAAGTTTTTAAGTCTGTTTCCAGCAATACAGAAACAGTAGAAATGGAAGTTAATTTCTTTTGAGATGAATCAACAGTCTTCTGCTGCACAGTTTCTAAGCTGGAGCTAAGTGAATATCCAAAAAGCAAAAACCCTTTGCAAGCTTCTTCAGACATGAAGGATCAGAGCTGCTGGTTAGAATTGTGAGTGAATGTATGTGGTAGCAGCTGAAGTTCTGTTTGTTACTCTTTCTTGCAATTAGTAGACTTAGTGTTGCTGTCAGTACTGGGAGAGACAAGCAGTGACAGATTGTTAGAAAAGAATGAAAAAGATACATCTTCAAAAGAGTGGGTCATCCTAGATTGCTGACTTATAGGCATTCTGTAACACGTGTCTTAAAGTCTTAGTATTCCACTAATCAAGCTAACTTTTCTTTTGGCAGTTTTTCTCTTTTAGCTACTACTAGCTTTTCTTTTCCTATTTCACAGGCTTTCAAAATATTTTTAGCTCTTTAAAAAAAAAAAAAAAATAGATCTTCCCATGGAGACAAGTCTTCAGCAACAGCTAGGGGTTCAGCTTTTGGTTAAGCAGGACAGGAAAGGTGAGTGATTTGATGATTAGGCTCTGTTCCTGCTCTTTGCAGCCATAACTCTGGAAACATTTATTTTCCTCCATTTTGTCTTCCCAGAAGGAAGGTGCTTGTGTTATTTGGTGGGGGAAGAAGCAGGGGATGGAATGTGAGAATATAGGGAATTACAACTCTGCATTTTTAGATTAGTATATGAAATTCTGAATGCTATAAAAATCTGGGCTTTTCTGAATTGAATATATAAAATGTTTTCCTAAGTATCTAAAGGCCATAATGATCTGTAGCAAGCAGGTCTAACTGTTTATGTTCTTCAAGATGCATCTCCATGTTGCTTCTTTTTTAAATTCTTTTTTAATAAAAAGTTTTGTAATACATTTTTTTTCAATCTTAATCACTTGTAAATTGAAGGAAACATCAATGAAAGAAAGCACTCCTAAAATACCTACCAAGGCCTATCTTGGAATGATTAGTAAAAAGCAGACTTCTGAGGATCTTGAATAAGAGGAAACTAAATGTGCAGAAAAGCACAGATTTGGGGGAATTGATGTACCAAAGAATATTGCCTTTTCTTCATGCATACTTGAGACTGAAAATTTAACTTGTTTGAAACCAGGACTTTAAAATAGCTTGTCTTATTAACGAGCAGACATCATTGCAGTGCAACAGTTACTTAGCATAGAGACAGAATTAATGCAAATGAGTCTTAAAGGTCGAGTTGGGGGCTTTTGCCTCCCAGATAGAGGGCAAGAAGACACAGTTAACAGAAACTCGCAACTTTGGACTGTGAAGGGAGTGTAAGTTACTAGCATCTTCTCTTAGCTTCTATCTGCATCCTCACAGGAGGGTGAAGAATACACTTAAACCAGGTCATCTATATTGAAATCTCTGTTTTGGGGACAGCAGAGTACTTAAATTTGGCAGATTATTTCTGAAGGATAGCGCAGTTTAGTGCTAAGACTTGAGGAAGCTATATTTGAGCTCTAGGTTTTATTAAAGGGTTTTTGCTTGCATATGGGATAGCAAGATTTGTTCATCAAGGAATGTGAAGGGCACAGAATTAAAGACCAGCTAGTAGAAGTCCTGAACTCATGGTCTCCTGGGTTCCAATCCAGTGCTGCTTCCTGAGGCCGAAGAATATTTTTGTGACCAGAGAAGCAGCAGGAGCAGGGTACCTGTTTCTGTGGCATGCTGGACTAAAACTGGGACGCTACATGCATAGTGCTAATAGAATGTTCTCGGGTGTTGGCTTCCAGCCAAGAACAAGATATGCTCAGAAAAAGTGATGGAAAACAGCAGTTTTCAGCAGCTGCATAATTTGCCTGCATGTGAATGGATTTTCAAAGGACCAACAAATGGTTACCCTTATTTTAGGACTACGCTGTTCCCAAATTTCAAATTCTTGCTCTTGCAAAATCTCCCTCTCTAATAAAGTATTAGACTACTACACAAGAGTCTACTGTTACTGTGATATTGTCAGAGAAACTAGATGCTCAACGTTTTGGTGATAACTAGGGTTCTGTCTTGTTTGCACCATTAATCATGGTAGCTACAAGTAGAGAACATGCTTTTCCTGTAAAGTTGGTGTGATGTAGTTGTTTAAAGAGGCTGCTAATGCTTGACAAACACCAAAATACTAAATTGACATTTCTAACGACTATAATTTTTCATGAGGGTAAACACTTTTTGGCAGGCTTGCTCTGCATTGCTTGCCTCAAATCTTTGCAAAAAGATCACTTTTCTAAAGAAAGTGAAACACATGATGAATAAGCAGACGAGTACCACTTAATCATTTAGAATCTCACCTGGAAATAGATCTTCACAGTATTAGCAGAGTAGTCACATTTCTGCATCCTCCCAAGGGAAAGAACAGGGTGATCCCAAAGTCCTTGAAATTGTAAGTTGAACATTTTCATTAATTTTCTTAATTGCTTCCTTTCTCATAGAGAAGGAAAAGTTCTTTGTGAATACGATGGATTGTGTTCAGATATTATGCAGGAGTAAGGTGCTGGAAACATTACTGAGTTTCTTAATATTTCTGCATTCTGTTTGGCAACTTAGTGTAGCATTACCATGGCTTTAATGGTTCTTTTCCCATTTCAAAAAGAGCATTAAAGGCAGTTTAGCACTTCAGTGTATGGTGAGTTTTTAATAAGCTTATGTTCCCATATGTGAGCACTTAATGCAGATGTACAGGTACAGTATTAAAGTATGCATATAGTAAACTGTCCTTACTTGATTCTAATTTTATTCCTTAATTAAAAACAAAAACAGTCTGTTTTCCTTAGTGAGGACTTGCATGCATTCCATATTTTAAAACTTAAGTAAAGCCTTGTTATACCTATCTTTTTTTTTGCGAACACAATTCCCAAAAACATTTTCAAATGTGGGAATGACACCCCCCACCCATGAACTGCAGATATAGGGCACATCTACAAAAGACTGTTATTGGGCAGAAGACTAATTCTACTGCACATTAGCACAGTGGGAAAGCCCGTGCTAATGTGCTGTAGTCTTAGTGTGATATGTATTAACATCACCAAAAAAAAATTCATCTGCGCTAATGTGCAGATTACAGCACATTAAGTTCATATCTGTCATTACAGGTACTAAACTTACTGTGCCATGATAATAGCTCATTAATGAGCATGTAGATGTGCCTATAGGTTTGCAATGAAATGTCATGCATTTATTACCATAAAGCAGTAGTTTCCCACAAATAGATGGCAACATGTTTGGATCACTGGCTCTTAAGAGTCGTGAAGTAAATCAGCAATTTAGATTTTATAATTGAAAATTAAGAGTACTTATTCAGTGGACCTCATTTGTATGAAAATAAGTTTGTCCTAGTCAGGTCACTTGTTGGGAGAGATGGACAGGTCTCAATAACTGTGAGTAGGATAGAACCGAGAGTTCAGATAGTACAAAATAAAAAAAGGAAAGGCCTTTTTAGATAGGAGCCATTTGTGTTATATATTTTAACGGTGAGTAGTGTAATGGGGCTAAGGGCCCTGTGTGTTGCTACAATTGCATGCAATACCAGTGAACTAGTACTGATTAAAGACACCTTTAAAAATACATTTAGCAGTATACATTTTCTTTATGCTAGTTCAGATATACAGCACATCTTACCTACTGCTTTGGATCATTATTAGGTTGACTATACTATTTTGAGTTCACAGAAGTAAAGAGTTTTAATGTTACTAGTTTCACCTTATAAATGCTTGCATCTACATCAAAAGCAACAATATTCTGCCTGTCTTTGATAGCAGGAGCTAGATTTGTGCTCCCTTTGCTGCCTGCCTTTGGGGGTTTTGGCAGTCCTTTCTTTCTGTGTTCATTCTGTAACTGTCTTCATTTTCCTTTCACAGTACAGAAAGAGTCCCAGTTTGTGGTCAGTAGAGCTTCTGGTAGCAGGGCACTTTGGCCTGTTTTGAATTTCTATCTAAAGATCCGACTGTAACATTGTCTTCAAGTGAGATTTCCTCCCCTACTGAGAAAGAAAATGTCATCTTTCCCTTCTGGGCCTTAATCAGGAGCTGGCTTTGTGAGAGGGGCATTTTGAATTTAGCTTTGATGTAAAATTAAGTTACTACTGTCCAAACTTACCAAGAAATTCTCTGTGGTGGTTTCATCAAAAGGGACTGGTAAACCTTCATACACCTTAGTTTCTGGTAATTTTTTTTATATGCCCCTTTGAATTTCACCAAGTAGTCTAGCATTAGGTAATGTTTGCCAATTCATTCAATTGTGATTTTCATCCTACTCTCAAGTATCAAATTGCAAGATGATAGTTTAATTTACTTCTGAAGTAAATAGTATGCAACACCCACTACATCTCCTTATTCCTGTTCAAAGCTGCACTGTCAATTGAAATTTCTTTTACTGAAAGATTAAGTTAAATTGCCTTGTCTATTCAGAAATATTTTCCTCTATCATTCCATCAGCCAGAAGTTGAGCTGCTCCAAAATTGCCATTACGAGCAGTTCCACCCTGTCTTGTCTCAAGAAATTACAATGGTGTGTTAATTAACAGCATATCTCCAGATCTGTGGACTTGCTTTGTGTAAAAATAGATGATATATTTTAACAAATTTGTTTTTGTTATTTTTTTAAATAAGGTAAAATCATGTTCTGGTCTGTTTTTTTATGAGCTGTATTCTATATAAATACATTTTTCCAGATTTAAAAATTGGAAGCTTTATACAGGAGTTCATGTACCCAGATGTGTCTAAAATGCTACACACTGAACTTTGTCAGATCCAAATGAGTGTTTGAGTCCAGGAGGACTTTAGGTATGCTTGAGTAACCTTCATGTAACAGGTAGCTATGTAGCACAAAAGTTGGAAGCCATTGTCTTACAAAGATACTGCATTATAACTTAGAGCTATCAGTGAAAAACAGTATTTGTGTAAATAACAAATGCATTATGAATTTGGGTAGGCAGAATGAAATTACCCAATTAAGTAAATGACAAAGATATCAGCATTAATATGCTTACTCTTTTTAAAAATGTCACTGAATCTGCCACTTGGATATAACTTTGAGAACATAATATTTACCTGAACAGTTAAACCAGTGGTTCTCAACCTTTTAAGACTTAAGGCACTCCTTGTTAGACTCAATCCATCCCTCAGAAAATGCCCCCTCTCAACTTCTATGTATTTTTTTGACTACAGAAAAATAGTAGAAACATTCTTTTGTTCAAAGAACTCAGACCACAACAGATCAACTCATGGCTTTGACATTATAGACTTCTGTGTAAAATGTCCAGTTTTATCTTGTTAATCCTGCATACGTTTTTGCAGCTAATATTGCATACTGCCCTTAAAAGGGTCTCATGGCATCAAAGAGTTCAGAATCACTTTGTTTAAACCAACAACATAGGGCGTTTTTACATGTGGTCCTGATACAGTGCCAGGTACTTTTAATTAGCAAGCTGCGCTAACTAAAAGTGCCCATGTGTCACTTGTATTAGTGGCACAGCACATGCCTGCACTGAGAAAATGGCAGCAGTGTGCTTTAAACTAAAGCACATTGTAGATGTTTAAGTTCAGAGTGCACCACTGCCATTTTCTCAGAGCAGAGGCATGCTGCACTGCTGATGCATGTGACACATGAGGCTGCCAGAGTGTGTCAATTTACATGCTCCAGCAGACTCAATTAATCTAGTCTGTTCCCCGAATGTATGTAAATGCCCATAGTGTGTTAACCCATTGCACTGGTTCATTAGTGACCTGAAAAGAAAAAAGTGCCTTCTACCAAACTGTTACACTTCTTTGCTATAACTTGTGTTCTACATTGCTTAACCCAAGTGTCCAAAAAAAAGCTACCTGAGCCTTTTTCTTAAAGCAGAGAATACTTCATAACATAATTGATAAGCCATTTTAATAAACTAGTGCTGGAGTGAAAGTGAACATGAGTAATTTCTCCCCAAATTTCGCTCAAAGAATAACTTTTATTCAGAAGTACTTGAAAATGAAATGAAAATCCCTCCTCAGCTATCTCTGTTCTTACACCAGTGTTGTTTTATATATGTACAACAGCAGGTATAAAATAATGAATACTGTGAAAAAGCCCAAAGAACAGTATGTCTGCTACAATAGTTTAAATCATTATGAATAACCTGATATGATTCTTTGCACATAAGTGCTTCTTGAGTTTGTTGGGTTTTTTTATATGAACACTCTAGTACTTTGTGCATCTACAATGATGTCACAAGATCAAAGATTGCTTGTGTAATATGGGTGATGCCAAAAACTCTCGTCTCACGCTGATGTATTGCCTCCCAGTTCAGTTTCATCTGTGATTTACTTTTGTGACATCTCTTTATAGATAAGCCACTATCAAGTTTAAAATGGCAGAACTAGAACCTAGTGTCTTCTAGCTCAGTTCTTCTTCATAAATAAATTCAATAGAATATTGAATGCAAGCTGCTAACAATGCAGGTGCCTTTCTCTAGTTCACTCTGAATATTGTGGAGTCCTGACAGCATTTGCTCTACATGGTATGTTTATAAATGTATTTCATGGACTCAGTTTGTTTAAGACTCAGAGTAGTTTACACAACAGTAGCATGTCCATGTACAGCTGCCTTATTTTATGAAATGGGTTGTTGCTAACCAGCCCAGGAAAAATTGTGTGTTGTTTTCAGAAGCATGTTTCCTTCCTAATCCTTCCATGTCCAGTGGTAATAGTAATTGTTTGGTGGTACTCTTCTAACTGTTCTAGGAAGTTCATATCCTAAAACAATGACACGTTTAGATCAATTATTCTATGCCTCTTTAGCTTTCACGTTTCTTGCCTTGAACACTTAACTTATAATCTTAATGTTATCAAGGTAAATTTCTTTTATATGAAAAATATTTAGATGTGTATATAAAAACTAGTACATTTGATCTTTGTGTGATTTTTTTTTTTTAAACCCAATTTAAACTCAAAAATGGGTTTGTACGTTTAAACTAGGTATGTGAAATAGTCCCTTGAATTTCATGGGGATCACTCAATCGCATGCTTTCAAATATAAGTATGAGTATAAGCTGTTGCAGTCCTGAGCCTAACTAATGAGCAGCACCTTTCAAACATGGTATAAAAATTTAAGATCTATGTAGCACCTGGGCCATACATGGTAAGTTCTTCAGGGCAAGGATGTAAAATTGCCTCTGTGTGGCATGAAGCACTCTAGCACTTAAAACTCAGTGTAGTCTTTGATTCTTATATCAAACAGTTTAGATATATTTCTTAGCATCTAACCAGTAAGAAATGCTCTTGACTGTTAGAACAGTTCTTTATCCTTGTGTGATGCTTTTATTTTATTTTAAAATAAGCATCACAATAAAAATGTTGAAAGTGACTGAGATGCATTCTAGAAATGGCAATATGGAAAATGTAACAGATTTCAGCATTTGGAGAAAACATCTATTAGTATAGTATTAATTATCTTAATAAATGGTAAAAGAAAATACAAAAAATCACTTGCAACATCCTTTTAAGAATGTTTAACTGTAAAAGCATATCCTTACTTAGAGCACTATAATTCCAGTTAAAGATTCAGTGGAAGGTAAGGGTATCTGACTTTTCTTAACATTGTATAAGAATTAACAAACATGTTGCAGCATATAGTCAGTAGTTAAAATTTTATTTATTATTTAACAGTATTTTTGGTATTATAATACTCTTCTTTCCACCCCTACTATATATTTGTTTAAACGTTAACACATTATAATAGTTTAAAAAATAAAAACCCTACTTTTCTCTCTTATGTTACCTTTTTCACCTGTGCAGAGGTGTATTGTCACAAATCTTTAGAAAACATCAGTTTGAAGAAGTAAAATATATATGCAATCTGCATTCTTCATGGAGACTTCTGTGTTGCAGTCATCGTCTGTTTTTAATCTGTTTACACTGCTTGTGTCTTGCATATTCATTGGCAGTAAAACAATACTGTCTGTATTTCCAGTGTTTGAGCTCTAGCCATTATCAGTGAGAAGCTGAATACTGTCTGTCGCCATTTACATAATGTAGTAGTTTTAACTGGGCTCACAGATGCATTTTAGTCACTGATGCAGCATCCTTAGACAGACACTTTGCTCTGGAATGTATTTAATAATCTTTTAGGCTGTTTCCTATTGCTTTGCATTTAAAAATCTTTTTTGTCATGACTAGTCTTTGCACGGTATACTGTACCGTTGATGCTGAAAAAATGCCATCAGAGTGTAGTGTAGACGTATACAAAAACAATCACAAAGAGATTGAGCACTGTTCCAATTATCCCCAGCATAGCTAAAATAGATTCTTCTTTTTCCTCATTCTCCTCTTGCCTTTTTACATCTTCTGATGTTGTGATGGCTGAGGTCCCCATTTTTCCTGCAAGTATCTT
This sequence comes from Caiman crocodilus, assembly GCA_030014935.1. Classification (NCBI taxonomy): domain Eukaryota; kingdom Metazoa; phylum Chordata; order Crocodylia; family Alligatoridae; genus Caiman; species Caiman crocodilus. Next base: position 47,519,605 of record JAGPOW010003648.1, read on the forward strand.
CACCAGTGTTCTGATAGCTAGCTAGAAGAAAAAAGAAAATGATTAGTCTAGCCTTTTGAACAGGTAGTTGGGGTCCTCTGCAAGTGAAAGAGTATGTTGTATTTGTGTACTGAAGGTTTCTTAAAGCTCTTTTCACATAAGGTTCAGTTTTTCTGTCTGTACAGTTATATCCCATTGCAATTATTTGCAGTAGCTATGGAATAAAGTATAATGTAAATCAATTCTGGTTTGTTATTGCAAACTAATTATTATGTTTTGTCATAGAAGTTATCTGATCTGGCTTTAACCCATTTACTTTTTCCTTATGAAACAAAAAAGTTCATATAAGCATGTATCCTTACATGCTTATGTAATAGAAAATGACTGTGAATGGCCAGAAGAAATTATGTGAATTTTCAGCTATTGTTGAGCACTGACTTGTCACAGTACACTAGCAGGTGGTGATGATCCTATTTGGTTTGTTGTTTTCAATGTAGAAATTGGTTATCTTAATATAATTATGCAATCTCTGACTTATCCATACCTAGCTAGCAGATCTAACTAAGGCATTGTCATTTTTACTTTTTTTTTAATATGCCTGCTTTTGGCCATTTTGTAACGGTAAATATTTTTAACAAAGAATGCAGATCTGCCAGTCTTCGTATACAAATTTTTTTATTGCAGTATGCCCAGAGACAATGGTGCTGTTACAGCATTCACATATCCATCACAAATAAGGATTTGAGAATTTCTTACAAATGTGATTTGTGATTCATATACATTCTTGCCCTTTTTTGCAGAGGTAAGAATGTGACAACCTCTGATATCTAGTTCTGTTCATGCTTTTAATGTATTTGCAGTCAACATGCCTCCATTTAAATATTTTCCTGAGGAATTACTTTCTTTTTGGGTTTACGTATTGGATTGATTGCTGTCCACTGTGATTAAGTATTGGTGATAAGGAATTTCTGCTCTTACTAAAATTTGTGTTTAATCTTTGTAGAAATCCAAGCCATCCTAATTTACTTAAGCGTCACATTTTGAATACAGTGACATTTTTATCTGTTGCCAATCATGTTTTTATTAATTAAAAATGAGTACACTTCTGGTGAGTCTTATTTAATCAGAGCTATCAACCCACAACAAAATATATCTTTATATAAAGGGGGTTTTTTAAAAAAAAATGTTCCTTACCCTACATTGCATCAGGAAGAAAATGTCATCAGACATGCTTCTTACTCATCGATTCAGTGGTGAACCAGCCTTTTATCTTCATGGAGAGCTGCTCTCTTCTTTCAGAGAAAGAGATCATATACAAACATGAAGAATTTTTTTATACATAAAGTTAAACAGTGTAGATTGTGGTGGTACAAAATCTTCCAACTGACTGGGCTTATCTTCCAGTAATCCACTGAAGTCAAGTGCTGTTTAAAAACAAAAAGCCCTTCTTAGAATTGATCCATGCTGCACATTAATTTTCATTAACTTGAGTTTTTTCTTAGGCAACATGCATTTTATGTACCATACATACTATGTGCCGCTTGGCTTTGCTTTTAAAAAATAAGCATAGCTCCTGCTTTTGTTCAGTATATGTTGTTTTTTCTTGAGACTTTCCTTTCAAAAATGAGCCTTTATCTACACTACTACTTGCCAGCCACGTGAAGATGCTTTCTCACGTTGACATGCTGTAATTCCAGATGCAGTCAACTGTGCTCAATTACACTATGTAATTTTAGTCCATGCTTTGAAAAACAATGAAAACAATCTGGTTGATTGTCAGTGGTGTTAGCATTGTAACACACCTGCTTCAAAGCCTCTGAAAATAATTCCAAGGTATTCTTCCGAGCGTTGCATAACTTAGTAGCCAGTCAGATCAGAGAAGCAGAATGACAGTGGCTTTAGTTGCATACTGTAGTGAGCTGTGACATTGATTAAACATGCACTTGGCACTTGCTGAATAAAGAAGGAGCTACAAGCCACCCTTGCAGACAGTGAGTTGCATAACAATGTGCAATGGCTCTGCTATTTCATTGTCAGGCCAGGCACATTTTAATCCTGTAACAACAGTGAAAGTGTTCTGTGTAGAGGGGAACAGAGTTAACTGTACTTCAGGGCTTTCTGATGAAGTGCTGCATGACAAATAGTGACATTAAGGCATTCAAGCTGAAACAGTGTTTCTGCCTTTTGTCTTTTTAAGCTTTGTTTGACAGGCTATTGTTTCAAGGAGGAATTACTACTTTTTAATGCTTTCCTCTTTTTATTCATTGCCCAAAGATGAGATTCTACAGAAAAATATTCCTGATCTGCTTGATAAGAAATAACTAGAACTCCTCCTGTGCATGAATTGGAGATGTATTTTTGCATGTTCCATTTTGGGAGCATTTTTTAAGTCTTTCCTTGTCACCCATTCCACTAAAACCTCAGCCTTGAGGTTGAGTTGACAACTGGCTACTCTTCAAACTATTTTATTATTTGGTTACTTTGTTATGGGAGAGCTTTGGCAGAGTAAATATGTTTTGGCACTGGGGTTTCTTATCTATTTTTTTTTGTGATTGGGTCAACCTATTTTCTCTTTTCATTGGGAATATTATTTATTGAGAGACTTCAAAACCAGCGCTTGTACCCTGAAATGTATTGAAAATACTGACATATTCAAAATATGTAGGGAAGTATTGCAATTTAAATAACGTACTACACTTGTATAGTTCACCTGGAAGCCTCAGTATATCTGAGTTTCCCTGTTCTAAACCAACACATTCCACAAAATTACCCCCAAAATATATAAACCCTTATCTTGTTTTCATTCACTTTTTCTTGGAGTTTTATTTTTAGAAAATACATAGATAAATATCTGGAATTGCTAAATAAAATGCTTTTTCAACAAAGAGCTTTATTTATGCATTACTGGTAGCTTATTTTCTTCCCATTTTGTAGTGTAAAAAGTGAAGGTTTGCTTGCTTTTTTGTTTTTTACCTAGAGTGTTAGGGGAGGAGGAAAGGTGGAAGTAGGATTGAAAATGTCATGCTATAAAATACGGGGAGAGGAGGAAGCAGGGGGAGGGAGGGAAGGTCCTGGACCTTATTAACATCTTTACTGTGAGACAACAAAACTAACTGGCAAATAAGCTATGCTATATTTGCAGCCAGCACCAGTTTCCAATGTAGTGAACTTCCACAAGTTAAATATGATGCCTTCACCAAGCTGTAGTCTTCCATAGGGGTTTGCAGTTTGATCTCAATGGAGCCTGTGTTCCTAAGGCACAAAGGTGACTGAGTTCCACACTTGCGCACTTTGGTATACAGCTAGGAATTTTCCTTTGGGCTGTCATTTTGCAAATTTTGTGTGAGAATAATTTTTTTTTAAATGTGTAAAAATAAATTTAGAGCCATGTTGTTGTTATATCCAAAATTTAAATTTTACCCAGTTCAAAATGGAGTATCTTCATTTTTACACGAAAGATTTTAGGCCACTGAGGAAAAATATTTAACAGTTGTACAGTTTGTCTGCAGTTCAGCTAGCATGTACATGTATATACTTACCTTTTAAGTCCCAGCTTTCCTATTAAAATCAGTGGGCTATTCATTGGAATCAAATGTTCTAGATGTTATGGGGTCATTGCCTTCTTTTTCAGCATTCCTTTTTCCTTTATCAATCACCTGTATAATTGGGAGAGTTGTTGGACAAGCTTTTGGGCATCAAGGGCCCTTCCTCAGGACACTTTGGGTACCTGTTGCCTGAAAACTTATCCAACAACTATACAGCTGATCCAAAGTCACAAAAAAAACCCTTGCCTTTCAGGAATTTCCTGAGTTGTCAAGGCTACAGCACTCCAATCATAATGGCAATTGCGTTTGTAATTAAAAAATAAACCAGACTTTAGATTATAATATTTTTGTTATAAATGTTTCTAAAGTTAAAATAGTGCAGATTTTCAAATTAGTTTTGCAAATTCTCATACACTTTAAACAGATCCACCCTGTTATAAATTTACTAATCAGTCTTCTTGTAAGTTTGAGTAGATTATGAATAGACCCAAAGGTTTGGGCCAGTTTGATTTATTGTTGGGTTGGGGTTTGTTTTGCAGGGGTGAGGGAGAAGATGCAGTATGTTTTATATCATAGGCCTTGCTATTAATCAGTTGTTGTGATACATTTAAAAATGCCAAAAATATTTTAATTCATTTTATTTATTGGGAACATCTTTTTTATTTTAACAATCCTTTAATAATTTTTTTTAATGATTACAATACACTGTGTATCTAATAAGCTAAATAAAAGGTTTTGGCTTCCCCATTTGAACCTTAAATATGCCATCTTGAATTGAATATTTAACTAATTGATATAATGTTCTGTTACTGCAAGTTGCAATTTTCTTGTTAAAGCCTCGGTAATGCTCAACTAAAATCTCTAAACTCTGAGTAACAACAAAAATGTTCAGTCTTTAGGCATTTTGTGTACAAAAAGTTCAGAATTTTAGGATTCCTTCCTTGCCTAGCTAGACACCACCAAACTAGTTGGTAGTACATAATACATCTCTGCTAAGCAAGGCTAACATTACTGTTGTCCTTCTTAAGCAGCAGTTACCACCACTCATTACAGTTGAGTTAAAATAATTTTCTGGGGGGACATCCTAAAAAACCAACTGATCAAATTGGGCCTAATTAGTATATTTGATACAATGCTTTTCATTCTGATATATCTTACAAATTACATAAATAGAGTAAGACTGCTTTCACTGTTGGAAGAATAACTGCAGGAACATAGAATGGGCACATTCACTTCTGCAATAAGACATCTTACACTCTGATGCTAGGGAAAATCCTCACTCTTGGGGACAAATATTTTCTGTTGATATCTACACCAAAGGTGGCCAACTGGCTGCATACATGCCACAAGCAACACAAGCAGTCTCTGTGTGTGCGACAAGGCAGATCAGGAAGGAGACGAGCAGTACACTTGACACATGGGGAAGGGAGCAGCAAGCAGAGTAGCAGATTGGATATAGGACATAGGGCAGGAAACAAAGCAGAGCAGCAGGCAAGGGAAGGGGATTGGACTGGCACTTGAAAGGCTCAGAGCTCATTTTCTCCCAGGTCTTCCATTCTTCACTTGGCAGACAAGGTTCTTTGGGTAAATCTGTTTTTATTTTGAAAGTGCTTTTGCCATTTATAACCCTTTCTTTCAACTCCTTTTCTGTTCTGTACCCTGCAAATTACCCACATTATTTTAGATCTCTTTGGAGCAATAAGGCTAGGCTTAATGGAGGTACATTTACTCACCTAGGTAGTGTGGCCCTCTGATCCTCTAAGTTCTAAAGAAGACCAAGTAACAATACTTGATTTTCAGAGCTCTGCACATACATTAATTTTCATGTTAGAAAATGAGATTTTTTTTCTTTCTCTTATTCAGAGGTAAGGATTGATGAGGGATTTTAAGAAATCTGTCACTTTGCTGATTTAACATACTCTGTCTGAAGGATTCAAGGTCAGCAGCAAATTTTGTGCAGTACAGCCAAGTATAAACCATGAAGAAAAGTAAATCCATCAGCTGTAGAGCAAATAACCATCTAATTAAGATGTAGAATCATTGAGTAGCAGGCAAGGAGCAGAATAATTCTGTAGTTATGTTTGTTACCCTGTTTGAATTCTTGTGTCAGTGATGTTTTTGTTGGCATTTAGAAAAATTGTTCTTATACAAAATAATGACAGTAAATGCAGGACTGCTTTTGTAGGGAGGAAGAACAAAAAATATATCTGTTTGGAATGAGGAGTTTAATCAGTAGTTAATATTTTTGTTCATACTTGCATCCAAAAAGTCCTAATACTATTATTTTCATATAAGCAAAATTAAAAAGCTCTCGGCAAAACTTTGGCAGTTCAATTGACGATGATTTAGCATCTTTGGGAGTGGGGCAATTTCTGTTGAATAGAGGTCATTCTGTTCATTATGGCTGAAAAGAGACCTCATGCAGCACAAATGCCATAAGCATCTGCTTGTTAAAGGTGTTCCTATTTCAAGATAGACATGCAGGTGTATCTACTAAAGACTCGGTCATCTTGGCTCTTTAAATGAAGATCATCTTGATATGAGTGAAATAGAAGTGCATGGAAATAATGAACTGTTCACAACACATGACTTAGAACATTTAAAGAAGGTGTACACTGTAGCAAGTTATTGGCTAGTTATTTCCAGCACAGCTGTGTTGGTCAGTAGTTGAAGCCTATAACAGCTGAAGCCTGTAATATAGACATAGCAAAATGGATATGGTTTACAAGTTGTGTTTAAGTTAAAGAGAAAAAATCATTGCAAATAGGAGTCTCTGCAATTATAAATTGTCTCTTCTGTTTTTAATGTTACAAATTTTAGAGGTGGCTTCTCTGAAAATTCACATAGCTGTTCTTTCTGCCTACTGTAGTTTTCTTAAAGAACCCTTTTTTACCTTCATCCTTCAGTTACTAGTTTTCTGAATGGAGAGCAATATGCCTTTCTCATTAGTAGAAGATCTTTCTTAACTTGGGTCTTAAATTAATTTTAATGTCAGGGTACTTTCATAAGACACCTGTCTGTCAAAATGGAATTGTTAATAAGTAGTATCTCACTAAGGTTAGTAAGTTAGTGTCTCCATGGCCTTTCCACCATATACAGTGGTACATGAAAGCAAAGTCATTGTGAGACTTCAGTCTTATGACTGAGACATTTATAGATTTATTTTCCAGGCTCCCAAGTATGTGGGCATACCGTCTCCAGAGGACATTGTGTTATTACTCAGGAAGGACTAAACCTTTCACACAAATTCAGCCAAAATATTTATTGATAAAGGGAAAAGGTGTTTTAAAGGGAAATTTATTAGTAAACAGGTTCTTTCCCACTGGATTAAAAAGTATGTTGAGTATTGGTATACTGTCAAACAGGTACCTCTTGGATCTACTTGTACTACAGCTACCCCTGGAACGCATGGCCAGGTACAGGTGTTCAAAAAGCCTGAGGTAGAAGCAATTTAAGTTGCATGCTTTAATCTAAGCACCCTAGGTTAGATTGGTAGTGAACAGAACACATGTTCGCTCTTAGGTGGAAGAACATGCACGCAGGCTGCCTGCACTGGGTGAGGACAGCAGGTTGAGGGTACTCCTGCATGCCACCAAGCTGGTCCCGGGGCTACTGACAACCGATAAGCACAGCCCAGAGCAGGTGACCAGCTGGGCCACTCCTGATTGGCTGCCAGGCATGGCTGAGCTGTCCCCACCCCCTCCCCCCCAGTAGCATCAGGCATATGCATGACAGCTGCTGGCAGATGAGAAGTAAGCCTGCTCAGCCATGGCCAGCAGCCCAGTTCTGCTACCTGGGGCTGCACCCACTTGCAGAGGCATGGGGCTCCCCGGGTGGGCTCCTGCACACCTACCCAGGGACCCCCATGATTTTGCGAGCTGATGCAACCCCAGGGAGCAGGATGAGGCTGCTGGGTATAGTCGAGCCGATCTCCGCCCCCCCCCCCAACAGCATCGGCCACTGTGCTGACTTGGCTCTGTGAGAGCCCGGGGTGGGGCTGACTGGATGCTCATCTGGAGCAGCCAAGCATGGGCCAAGTGCTAGCACATCTTTCTGCAAAGGGAGGGTTAGTGGGAGCCATAAAGGAGCATGGGATGCCAGAGGACAACAACCTGCCCTAAATCAATAGGGGATCTAGTACAGAAGTTCCATAGACTAACCTAAGTCACTTAAGTCTGATACTACATAGACCTGGATCAGTCATAAACCAGGTGCTGCCATTTTTAAACCAGTCTGTGTGCACTGAACTTCTGTTCTGTTACAAATATAGACCAGTTTCTGATCACTTATACCAGTATAAGTGTAACATCTGTACCTATGTGAGGAAGGTACCTATTACAGAGGTTTGCAAAGCAGCCTATTTTCACTATTTATTGTCTGTTGGACATAGCATCACAGTCTGGTCCTTGCTTTGCTGCATTTTTTGGTCTAGATTTCTTCACCTTCCATCTTCAATGGGGCATGCTGTGCTTGCAAATTCCCCAACAGCGGACACCAAGGAGCTCTTCCAGAATATTGAGACATTGTTCATTCATTAGTATAACTATTGTACTTTTGAGAGTTTGTCTGTACACTTCCCTGCCCCCTCAGCCCCTTCCTCTGAGTGTTCACTATTTTTGGTGTCAGGCTTCCAAACAAAAAACTGAATGTTGAGGTTGAAAATATTTCTGCTCCCTGTCTGCAACAATAGAGAGAAACTTTTTACAGTTATTTTCAGAAATGTTAGAACATTAGAAATGACAGAATTTAAAAGTTAGTTTCCAGCCAGTTTTTCCTGACTAAGTAATGCATCATTATTCATTATCATCCCCAATAAATCTATGCTGTCTACTTTAGTTTCTATCATTTTTAGTAGAACTATGGGGTATAAAAGTAGGATTGGATAAATAGATGCTGTCTTATACTTTGTGAAACATCTACTTTATATTGGAAAAGAGACAGTTTAGGTTACATTAAATTATATACATTTGTTTTTCATAGGAAATTATATTGGAGTAGAGTTTTATCTGAAAATGTCAGATTTTATTCAATAATGTAAAAACATTATTTTCTGGTGAATAATTATTCATTCTATATCAATTTTAAAGTATATAGAGCATGAATTTGGAGAATTTATTCTTTAAAAAAAAAAAAGCCCTCCTATTTTATGTTACCTTTAAGAATAGAATGTATAGTATAAAAGTAGGTTAAGTTTTCAGAAGTGTTTTCTTTTTGCTATACAGTTTTGTTTTTTTTTCTTTCAGTTGTTGGAGAAACCCTTTTGGTTTTTCTTTGGCATCTGTTTGTGTTAAAATCTATTTCACTAATTCTGCTTGTGTTCTGGTAGTCCTAAATTTTAAATGCCATTTAAATCAAAATATAGTACTGTATCCTATTCTTCCTTGAAGTTTTCCATGTCCAGAACGTAAGCTTGTAGTCCCAGTGCCAGATATAAAGGAGTTCACAGACCCTGTGTATTCCATCATGCCTTTATGGGGTTTAATGTCCCTAGTGTCAAGTTACAGAACAGTATAATAAAGCTGAATCCACTTTGGGATGCAGTAATACTTTTGTGCGACAATGATATCTTCTCTGTCTCAGCTTCCTGAGCCATACCCTCTTCCCCAAAAATAGCTCAGATACATCCTTCTTACCCAGAGAATCCTGAAATATTCATGCGGCATTGTGATGTGTGCAACTAATCTGTGCCTGACTTCTAAGTCAAATAGATTTGCCTAGCTGTCTGGAGGAATCAAAACACCTACACTCTCCTCAGCCTTGATTACTTCCAGTAGGGAATAGTTTGTGCACCTTAGATACATGACTGACTGTAATCTCATTTTCCTGCTAGATGCATCACTGATGAGCAGTACCCTCGATTTTGGCCAGTGTATAGCTAACAAATCCATCATCCATTCCCACTGGGGCTTTTTAAAAACCTGACAAAATGTGCCACTAATATTTTTTGCCAAGTTACTCCCTCAAAAATGCTCACCTCTATTAAATCCTCATATATCAGGTATGCATATTCTCACGAAGAGTGGTAAGGGGGGCAAGCATATATGTTTGTATTGTTTTAATACTTAAATCAAAATACTGTCTCATAAAAAGGGATTGGCAAACGCACATTTTGTTCCACACACTAAGAACATACCTTGGAAGGTATACCCACTTACATTCCTGATAGATCAGTATAGTCAAACTATGGAATCTTATATAGGGGCAGAGGTGTAACTGGACAGTTCTATGCCCTGGGCAGTTGTAGCACGCAGGGCAGCAGCTGCTGTTGACAGCAGCATCCAGTCCAGCAACACAGTGGGTGCAATTTTTCATCTCCTCTCCCCTTCGTCAATGCTCAGGACTGGTATGCCATTGCCTCCCCCCACACACACACACACAGTTCAATTATTCTGCTGTATAAGGGCATCATGATAGGATTGAAGGCCTCTCAGATAAGGAAGGGTCGATAAGCACCCTGAATAATACTTTTCAAAATAGTAGGTACCTAGGGCATCCGTTAGGGAAAAATCTTTCGGCAAAAATCTCTGAGCTGCAGGAATGGCTTATGATGTCTTTAGCAAGGTTGATTTATCAATATCCAGACAGGAATGACTGTTGGAAGCACTTCCAACCCTTTGTTCATTTTGGAGGGGTTAAGCAAGTAAGGGGTTCCGACCTCGCTGGAGTGCAAAACTAGGAGTTGTCCTTTTTTCCTTTGTTGTTGTGATGTTTAAATTTAACCTTTCACAGATATTTTTTTTCTAGAACAGCTAGGGAGACTTTTTAAATATTGGTGAAAATAAGGAAATGTAAAGAGCCCTTTCGAGAGTTAGTAAGCAAGTCAGAGTATGACGTCACCAGTGACTAAATATTGGACATCCGGGATTTTCAGGCAGTGAGGGTGTTTGATTTTTGTTGTTTCTTTGGTTTGGTTTTTCTAATCACGCACCTAAAACACACTGAGCACAAAGGTAGTCTTTGATTAAACAGCTGATCTCAAATACTTACCATGCTTATCACCCCCACAGGGGTCACATTCTGTTTCTTAATAAAAGATGCACTTTTATTATATGGTTCCTAGTTTATAAAATTATTTCCACAGTCTTGAATCAGCCCTTGAGGTAGTTTCCCCTGTGGTAGGCAGTTACATTGTACCAAAGGAACAGAGGAAACTGCAGTAATCATCTTGATCCTGAAATGTGCAGCTAAGCCTTCAAAACAGTGGCAGAGATCTTAATTTGACACAGTTGAAGCTAGTGTATCAAATGAAGGATAGATTTCTGGTGGTTTTGTGGGTGTCCAAATTGCTCGGTTAATATTTTCTAGCAGTTGCATTTCCCTCAGGATTTTGGCTTTCATGCCCATGCAGTCTTTGAACTGAAGCTAACGAAGCTCCTGCTTGGGTCTTTAGAGCAAGGATGGCCAACCCGTGGCATGCATGCTGCAAGTGGCACAGGCAGCTGATGTGTGAAACACATGGGGAATGCAGGGGCATATTGGGCATAGAGCAGAAAGCAGAACAATAGATTAGGCAGGAGGAATACAGGGGTGGAAGTGGCAGCTGGGCAGGATGTGGGCCTTAGTTTGTGGCACGCCTGCCAAAAAGATTGGCCTCCCATTGTCTTCAATGATCTTTCAATAAAACACTTTAATTCTGCTACCGGAGATTAAGCAAACAAGTCTTTTGAATCCTTCCCCCTTTTTCCAGTGAAGAATGGAGGAGAAAACCCTTGAGACTATCTATGACACCAGAAAGAGCCCTAAAGTCTCACCTAAATGATGGTTCTTTCTTTGCCATTCATCTAGATCCCCCAACTCATCAGCTGGTTGCCACTCATTCTTTCCAGTCTGTTCCCTTATGTATCTAATTGCCCTACCCTGGATCTAATCAAACTTCTTTTTAATTGAAAATTGATGGTGCTAATTCACCTACTTCTCACAGAAGAGTCAGAGACACTTTAATAAAAAGAATTGAGGAAAACACATTCATGCCATTCACCCAGTATCTGACTATATGAGCAACACATACCCTTAATTTCACTCTTCAGTCAGTTTTCTGTATGTCTTTACAATTACTCACTGAGAAGTGAAGACTTGTGCCGAAAATATACTTGGCTCTAGTTAACTATTCCAGGAAATCATTTCTTCTACAAGAGCTAAAGCCATTCATATATTAAAGCTAAAAATCTCTAAGGATAACTTTTTAGTTGGATTCCTGGTACTAGTGGTTCAAGTAGTATGGGGTTTGGCAGCCCCACTGCTAAAGACCACAAAGAGTGCCCTCTTCACTTTCCATCTGTCCAACTGTACCCCGGTGCAAGGGAATCTGAGGTAGCAGCAGAAGTCTTGGGCCTAGCTGAGGTGTTTCTGAGGTTCCCATCTTTTCTACCAGGAGGAGCAGAACAAGGACTACTTATAAGTAATTCCTCTAAAATTTTTTCTTAATTGCCCTCCCATCCTTTCTTATCTAACTTTCTCTTCAGAGAGGAGGAGTCTGGCCTATAATAATATTGCTAAGGGAAAATAAATTTTAATATTTCTTTGAACCGCACGCTATGTATTGAGTACAACTTCTGGTGGGACCTACCTACTAATCTGTTACAACCTAGAATTAGTTAAAAATTGTCTAATCATTGTTGGTGGAAGTAATTGTCGTCTGCAGCTCATTAGTTTGAACTGGTATATTTAAGGATTCATAAAAGGGAATTTGTTTGTATTTTCTGTGTCCTTTTCTGCCAGTTTGGAATATTCTACTCAGCATTTGTACTACAAGAAGAGAACCAAGCATTTGCATGTAAATATTTTATTTACTTTTGACGGTAGGCTACAAACAGATTTAAGACCATCTACTTTTAAAAAGGAAGTCTTTATATTGAAGAATAGTTGCATAAATCCATTAAATCCTTAAGAGCTGATTTTCTTGGATGTGGTTTTCTTCTAATGCTTTTTGACAGTTGTTATAATGGAAGCTTATTTTGACATTTGTAACTTACTTTACTTTAACTGGTAGAATTAGGCTTCATTGGATGTAATTTAAAGAACAAATTATATAAGGCAATTTTTATTGGCTTAATAGTACCTCTTCCTGTAATGGCATTAGATGATAGCAGAAGGTAAGTTTCTAATAAATTACATTTTGCTCTATATATAAACTTAGGATATGTCTGGCAAAACAGAGTATTCTTTCTCATGAGTTCTCTCATGTATTCAATAAAATGTTTGAATATAGTGTATATTGGATAAAAGAATCTCATAGTCTTCTCTTAAAGATTAATAAATATATTGTCCATAAGTTATACTAGTAGTTTTCAGTGCAGGTTTATGCTTGCATTCTTGATTGCAGCTAGATGCATTATATGAGTGTAACTTTATTCTTGAATTGCTTTTTATTATAACTACTTCATTAAAACATTGTCTGTTTTTCATCGACGGAATTAGCATGCATTTTTTATAATGGCACTTTCTTTTTAGATGTAGTCCATGCCTTGTGTGGTGCCTACCACAATGGGATACAATTCTGTAGCAGTGTTAATTCATCAACAAAAATACCCACTTTGTTCTTATTGCTTTCATACCGAAACACGTAGTTCTGTAGCTCATAATTGAAAAGTACTAATTGCTGTAATTGTAACAATGATTTTTAGCAATAATTGTTCGTGGCATTGGATTTTCCCTGTGTTCTCTGGATGGCCCTTCTAAATGGCTTTCAGCAATTACAAGGTTGTATTGACACTTCAGTTCAGAAGTTACTTTCTGGCTAGTAGGTGCTGTAGAAGTATTAAGGATCTTAAAGCCAGCTTTAGTTTCTTAACTGCTACACTAAGGTGGCAGGGCACTTTAATTAGAGTGGCTCTGAGAGCTGCTTTAGTTAAAGTGTCCATAGTATCTCATGTATCAGCATCCCCATGCTTCAAAATGGTGGCAGGGGTGCTTTTAACTAAAGCTCATTCAACAAGCTTTAATTAAAGCACCCCTGCCACCATTTTGAAGCATGAAGACACTGATACAAGAGCCACATAAGCTGGCTGGAGTGCGCTAATAAGCTCCCTCCAACAGACCTTTTATTAATCAAGCCTGCTCCAATGAGCTGTAATTACAGCAGTTTGGAGCAGACTGCATATGTACAGGCACCTCTAGTCTCTAGGACAATGGTTCTCAACCTTTTTAAGACTCGAGGCACGTCTCAGATAATGCTGGCTCTTAGTTTTCACTTGTTTTTTACTACAGAAAAATGTAGGACAATTTTTCTGTTGTAAACAATTCAAAGATCATAACACGTCACTGTTTTTAATTGCCATAGATTCCTTTTAAAACCTCAGGGTTCATCTTCAGAATCATGTTTGCTTACTTTACAGTGCTAACATTGTGGCTAAGAACAGACATTCGGGGCTATTAGGAGCAAGTTAAAATGGATCAAAATGGCTGCCCAATATCAGGTTAATCGGGATGAGGGTGCTAGCCGAGTGGGGCTGGAGGTTCAGCAGGTTGAAGGGGATGGGGGGTGGCACGTCCCGCAGGTAGTGCTAGCATAGCCCACAGGTGGGGTGGCCAGGGCAGGTGTAAGCCATGGGTGGGGTGGGCAGGGCAGGCAATGAACTGTGGGTGGGTAGAGGTTGACCCCAGCAAACCTGTACCCCTCTCTCTCCCACACCTCCCGCCCCGCCCCCCACCAAGACTTCTTGCTCAGCTGCAGCAGCAGTGAATGCTGATAAAAGCAGTGCAACTGCTTTGGTTGTGCAAGCCCTGGGTGCAAAAGCAGTGCAAGCCATGGGTGAAGTGGGGTACCCTACAGCAAACCTACACTCCTATCCCTTTTGCCCTTCCCACACTGAGACTTCTTGCTTGCCTCCTGCAACAGCAAATACTGATAAAAGTGGCTGCTTCCAGTGTGACATGTGGGATAGGGGTTGAGAGGCCTGGCTGGTTATAGGGACGGTAGGGCCTGGAGGACAGAAGTAGCCCAGTATGAGGCAGGGTAAGTGAACAGAGCAGCACCAGGAGCTGGGCCAGTGGCTGGTTTTTCCCAGCCCTGGGGCTGCTCAGGGAAAATGTACAGAAGTTCCATGCACTGGTTTGATGTAAATCAAATAAGTTTGATACTACATAGATCTGAGTTCATCTTAAACTGGGTTCTGCAATTTTTTAGACCAATTTGTGTGTGTGGAAGTTCTGTACAGTTACAGGTTTAGATTGATTGATTGCCGGTCACTCAGACCGGGTCTGTAAGTGTAAGGTCAGCACCGGGACAAGCTAAGTTTTAAATCAGGTGGCCATTTTGAACCCCATTTAACCTCCCCGGATTTTCAGTTATGCTATTAATTGACTCCAGTAAGGCCCCTACTGAGATGTCTGAGGCAGTTTGCACTTCTCCAACCTGTTACAATTTTGTTATAGAGTTCAGTAGGCATTAGTTCACATTCAGCTCACCTTTTTTGAGAATGTTCTCATGGCTTTAGGAGCTAGAAATTTATTTTTATACTAAACGGAAGCTAAGATTCTGGAGCATGACTGGCAAGATAGATTTTCTTGCAAAAATGCATAACTGCAAAATTGACACAGCCATGGATTTGTTAAGAGCTATTATAGTATTGCTCCCTCAATTTATATTTTACTGACTTGTATTTCAAGTTGCCTCACTTCAGCAGTTTTCCATATATCTGTTAACCTTTCCCATCGTAAGGATTTGGGTTTTTTTCTTAACAGTTTTTCTGATTCAAGTCTGTCTAAATATAACTTACAGTTATTTTGTTATTCGATGTACTATTTCAATTCTACATGAACTTTTGTAAATGTGTGTATTTTGTGCCACCTTCCTGATACTTTTTATACTTTTTCATGAAAATTCTATACCTTAAAAAAAAAAAAAAAAAAAAAGTCTGACAGTGAAGTGTAGGGATATGCAGCCCATTCATTGCCCATATAACTTTTCTAACTCCATGCTTAATTAATTTGTCATGTGATCATATTTCCTTCTATAATTGAAAAGTGCTTTTGAAGGTGTAAACCTTGAAAAACTGTTAAGTTTTCTCGCCATACTTTGGGAAAAGCCTACCTTCAGCTGCAATGCGACATGAACCAATATGAGATTGGCTTTAGCAACCAATACTTAACTTTCCTAAAAGTAATGGGAAGATGACCCATTAATCTAAACTGCAGCCACTCCAGAATAGTGATAGACTTATGTCCATTACAAGAATGAAAATGTCCCCAAATAAATAATACTCTCAGATTTATATACTAAAAATAATTTGTGATACTCTTATAATCAAACTTGATTACTGTGATAACTTCTTATGGCCAAGCCTGGTGTCACTGAATTCATAAGTTCATACTTATACCACATATAAGAATTAATGCTCATAGAAATATATTATGTTTTGCAATTTGCCATTTTCATATATCATCAACTAAAATCTGTGGCGCATTTGATAGTAGCTGTCTTTCAGAAATATTCTTTTTTTTGTATAATTAACTATGAGACCTGTATTTGTCTGTGTGTGTGTGTGTGTGTGTGTAGAGCATGATAGCAATTTCATCTTGTCAAATAATTCTAAGAGTTTTTTGAGAGCCATTTATACTTATTTCAACCACTTTGTCATACCTTATTGCAAGGTGTCATTAGTCTTTTCTGATGCCTTTTATGTTACTGTTCCAGACTGTACTGTGAAAACACTGAGGAACAATTGACAAGTCCAGCTAATTACAAAAAACAATAACCGAGGAACATCAGCATTTAAAATTGCTTTGTGGTTAAGGTTTGATGCTTTTCTTACAGATCCTTGAATGCAAATGGTTCTTCAGGCAAACTTTTTCCTCAAAATATAAGAGAATCTAGAGTGTTAATTAGACATATTATAAAAGAGTGTAGCCTCAGGTTTAGTCTGAACTAGAAAAGCAAAAAGCAAGTAGGGCTTGAAGTTTGGAACTGACACTGTAGCCTGCAGCATGAACTGCATTCATAGATCATATGTTTAGAAAGGTGCAATGAAAAAGCTTGGCTGGGGAAAGCCTGCAGCTGTAAATTATTTAGAAACCGTGGAATCAAAAGCTTGGCCCCTTAAGAAACAGGCTGCCTAAGCCATTAGTGTTTGTCTGTGTCTATAGCAACAAGGCTCAGTTGAAAGTTTTTAAGTGGAAACAGATAAAACTGTAATATTTTGGTCTGATTTTCTGTTAAGTGTTGTGCTATGATACTCTACGCTTTAGAGTATTAATAAGGTGTTTTTTAATTGTCATTGAATACCCTTAGGGTTTCAGGCTTGTGACCATTATTATACTGTGGCATCAGTATTAAGTTGTCAGTAATTGCAAAGATCATTGCATATTCTACAGATGCCACATGTGCTATAAACATTGATTTGACAGAGCTTTGAAAGCTATTTTACAAAGATCTTTAGGTGAAATCACTGGCAAGCATTTTGTATTGCAGTATTAATATGGTAAACATTCAGCTTGAACTTTTTAATAAGTGAGAGGATAGGGAAGAGCTGTTATGCTTGAATTTTTTATTACCAT
Organism: Caiman crocodilus; assembly: GCA_030014935.1. Taxonomy (NCBI): domain Eukaryota; kingdom Metazoa; phylum Chordata; order Crocodylia; family Alligatoridae; genus Caiman; species Caiman crocodilus. The sequence continues at coordinate 47,536,623 of JAGPOW010003648.1, forward strand.
CTTACTTATGAAACTTGAACTGCACCTTCTTTCTGTAACAAAATAGTTCTATATTGAAAAAGAAAATTACCTTACGGTTGTAAACTTGAAATATAGTTGTTCTGTAATTGCTTCAGTAAACCTTGAGTAATTGTGTGTGGTTGTACTATTTTCCTCTGAGGTCAATTGAGTATTTTTGTTACCAGTGTTTACAGTAGCATCAAAAGAACCTATTCAGGATAAAGGAAGGGGGTTTGTTGTATTAGCTACTGTACAAATACAGTGAAATGTCAGAATAAATATATTTAAGTGGATTTGCAAATGTAATTTTTTTCTAATGACATTTCATTCAAAATTGACAAGCTTCAGTTTAAAGAGCACTTCCCAAGGGATCATTACCTGCACCATGGGATCACTAGCAGGTGGTCTAAGGGTGACTAAAATAGACATGTAGGTACATAATACAAAACAAAGTAAAAAATATGAGCTGATTACATTTACGGACTGTATTATTTTAATACCAAAGTGTAGTACTATACAATAGTTTGTTTGATTTAGTATGGAAAAACTGGTTCTCTTTTGTGTAGTCATGATAATGCCTGTATTCTTGTCTTTCAGAATGATATTGAAGTACATATGCCTATTTTGATGTTGTCAGAAACAGCTTTTAGTGATGAGAGAGAGCCCTTTGTGATGGTGACGATGTTTTAAAAAGAAACCCTGGGCAGTGAACATATAGATGCTTTGTATATCTGCTTCTTTTCCTTCCTCTTCTTCCCCATTCTGTTTTTTGCATCTATAATTCCAACAACAATGGAATTGTCTGATATCTGATGCTGCCAGAAATGTCATTATCCACATATATATAATCTTTGAATGTCACTCCAGAAGCAACATCAGTTTTCTTGAAGACCTCAATCTACTTTTTTCTAACATACTTGGCTTCTTACTCCCTTGCTCTGGAAATGTTTTGTCATCTTGTTGCTGAATTTCAATTGGCATTGCTTCTGCTTTTTGCCAGCAGTTGGTTATGACAGACTGGTTAAGGTTTCTTCATGCACACTGTCATTTGAGTGACAAGAAAAACATTGATATTTGGAGACTTGTTCATTTCCAAATTTACTATAAAACTTTGTTCATTTGCTCTTGATCTGTAACTTGTTCTGGTAGCCTAGGTAATTCCTGGATCCAGTGGCAGCAACGCATTAGTGCTATGGGGCGGAAAGAGCTCCACTTTCATCTTTTTTTAATGTCTTTGGGGCCAAGCTATGGGCAGAATATGATCCTTATCCTAGGATCAAGACAGAGGAGCCATTCTTTGAACAACAGCTCTGGAGTCATTCAAACCTTTGTGTTGGCTCAAGAATCATAAGGCAAGCTGTTCATAATGTTAAAGCACCTGCAGCTCTATCTTTGATTTACCAGTGACTTCAGTTTATCTACAGGGGTGTAGGGGTGTAGGCATGTTGGCCTGAGGACATAAGCAGACAAGGTTCTTTTGGTGAATCTGATGTCTTTTAGTAGACCAACTTAAATAGTTGCAAAAAAAATTTTAGCAAGCTTTCAGGTTTAAAAACCTTTCGACAAGCTGAGGAAGTCTCTGTGGTTGTTGTTTATCAATGCCTTTCAATTTATCTATGTTTTTTGCTTTGCAGCAGAGCAGCAGAATCAGTCTCTACTTTGACTGCTTCCCCCATAATAGCAATTGCCCTTTATAGCTAAAGTTTTATTGGCTGTCACCTGCAAGAAGACCCATCTCGTCTGCATTATAAATTACCTCTTGACTAAATTTTCAAGACACATTGCAGTTCACTTACTTGCCATTTAAGCAGAAGTATCAAACGAGCATCAGCTTCCTCACCATACACTACTACTCTGTACATAATGCTGTAATGTCCAGAAAAACAATTCAGTCGGCTAATACCACCTTTAAAAGTGGCAGCACAAAGTTTATATACTTTCCGTGTGTATCTACAAACTTGTCCTGCCTTGTCCACCTCTTAAAAAAATGTTTGTACAGGCATACTTCTTGTGTGTTGCAAGTGCATCATCCTGGATTTGGTTTTCAATTTTACATAGTCTTTTAAAAATATTGCAGTTGATGGTGCTTTGAAAAGCACACTATTCTTGATTCCATTGTCTGCTCTATTTTATCATTTGTAATTTGTCCTTCAGAGATAATTGCTCATGCTTCCTCTCCTCTCCTTTTGCAACCAAACAAAAAACATGGAGTACGTGAACTTAAGAGATGTGGTTTGGTTCATGATTTCCTGAACCCAAGTCCTATACTGTGTGTAGTGCTGGTGGGTGAATAATAGATAATTTGCATAGTGCACTGATTGTTTCCTTTTGTCTAGTTTGATTCGTCATGTTCGCTGTTAGCGGCAAGGTTTGTGTGAGAATATCTGTTATTGGACCAATTATATAGTTGGAAAAACTATTGTAATTTGTCTTACTGGTCACAGTATTGCACACCTGGGTCTCAAGTTGTTTGATTAACTGAAATTTCCACTGTTGAATTTTGTTTTTTCATTTTACTGAAATTTTTCCTTTAATAAAATTCCCAATGCTAGTATTTCACTATATGAAGTAAATCATTGTGCCCATTAGGACAGTATGAAGTCTAATCTTAGACAAATTGCAAAGAATGGGTTCCCATGCCATATAATCCAAGTGTTTCATAAACAAAGGCTGTAAAGGGGGTTGGGGAAGATGCATGTCATAACTATAAAGTTAGTCCACAGTTTGAGTATTCTGATTCTTTTTAAACCTGTTGTTGTTAAAACGGATTCCTCTACTCAATTCATGTGCCAAATCTGTTTTTAAAACCTATGAAACTAAATCACTGTTTCTAGTAATTTCCAAGTACCTTAAAATATAGTTTTTGGGGTTTTTTTCAAATTAAAATCCTGTTCCTTTTACAGCCCTCTCTTTTTCCTGGTTATTTCCTTTTGAAACAAAAGTACCTTCTGTTGAAAAAGAGTTACAAGTGGGACTGTAAGTACTTAGTGGAATGCCACCTGCTGATACTGCTATGGTTCCTGTCTGGTTCTGCAGGAAGTGGGAGGGGGAGACTTGGGGGCAGGTGAAACCAGTTGTTGATGAATAGAAGCAAATCCATGTAGAAAGACATTTGAATTATTCATGCATTTTACTGGGTTCTAAACTAACTGTAATATATTAGATGGGACAGGAGTTGTCAACTTGAGCTACACCTACTCCTGGAGGTACTTTGAAAGGTCCCAGGGGAGACATGGGGGCAGGTGGGGACAGAGTGCTGCCATCCCGCACTGCTGCCTCGCAGGAGCAGGAGCAGGGCGGGGCAAGAGCAGGGTCATATAGATGCTGCACTGCTGCCACTCACCATACCCCTGCTCCACGTCTGGCTGCTCGCCATTCTCTCCCCCCTTCACCCCCTGCCTTTCTGCATCTGGCTGCTTGCCACCCCCACCTCGGCTCCGCATGTGTCCCCTCGCCACCCCCCCAGTACGCTTATTAAAAAGAGTGCCACCAGGGGTACATTTATTAAAAAAGGTTGAAAACCCCCTGAGATAAAACACCTGGACCTTAGAGCGGGTTGCTCATTGGGGATCTCCACTCAGTGTGCAGTTGCTGTTTAAGAAGCATCAAAATATTACCCTTTGGGGATGGGCAATAATACTGCAAATAGTCATTGTATACACGGGTGTGCCATGCTCACTTGAAGGACAGCACAGCGCTATTCACCCATGCTAAAAAAAAATGAAAAGGAAAAAGTTGTGGAAGGTATGCCAAAGAGAGATTTGGGGAGGCAGGGAATATCTTAAAAAGAAGGAATGGAAAAAATGTGGCTGTTTTCTCAAGGAGGAAAATAATAGAGGATCTGGTGAAAAAATAGACAATAGTAAGTCATGTAGGGAGTATTGATTGGAAACTTCTACTTTGCTTTTCTCACTGTACAAGGAAAAGGGCATATTTGGAACTGATGGATATTTTTTTTCATGCTGTTCTTTTGTTAAAAACTTAGAGTATAAGCTCTCTTTAACAGGGACCACTGTTTTAGTACAAGTTTCTACAGCATTAGTCTGCATCTAGGGCTTCTTGGTACTATGATGATATAAATAGTACAGGCGAGCTTTTCTGTGTTCCCTTGCAACATTAGTCCTGGTTTGCCATATCTACTCATACATACCACATGCATCTTCCCAAAAACAAAGTACATGTCTTATTTGGAGCCTGTTGCATAGAATACAATTTGGTAATAAATATTCCACTCTTTCTCCTCATACTTCTTTTTTTTTTTTTTTTTTTTTTTACTTGGTTGCTCTGTAGGCATGAAGATTTTGCAATTGTAGGACATGCATTTTTTTCCTTTTAAAATTATTTTTACATGTGCTCTCCGCAGTGTTTTTTTTTTTTTAAATATATTTCCACCTAAGTAGTAGTATAAGTTCTATATTGTCATCCTTATTCAATTAAGCTGTACTCAGAATGTTAAATGAATTGGAAAAAGAATTTAGTGCTGCTCAATATTATCTATTTAATGGGCCATTAGGCCTTGCTATTCTTGGTTTGAGTTTCTTAGAATATTAAAAGAAAGCAAAAGAGTCATTAGACTATTGAGCTTTAGGTGGTATTATTATTTTATGTAATTTAAAGTAATATCATTATTCTAAGAAACAGTTAGCCCTCATGGACTTTTTCCAGACATTAATATTTAGGTTAGTAGCATATGTGGATAGTTTGTATCTACTTAACATTATGTTAGTAATGAATAAATAAGTGGGTTGCCAGTTTAGTTTTAAATTTATGGATGGTCCTATGTAATTTAGAAATGCTTCCAAGCAACTATTGTTCTGTGGGGGACTGTTAGACCATGGCCAAAGCTTTCAAAGGTGATTGGTGTTCTTTACGTGTCTTGACACCTGGCTATTCAGCTTTAGAGGTCTTTAAAACAAAAACTAGATGTCAGAATGTAGATATTCAGAAATGTCTGAATATCACATCTTTTTAAAATCTCAGATTAGGCCCCAGAATTGCAGCTGCCAAAACAGTCTGTTCTGAAAATCTGGATATGAAAATGTCTTTTTGCTGACAACAATCTTTCTATCAAAATACTTATTTAAATGGGTTTTTTTTAATTGCTATTATTAAAAACTATTTGAATAGTGTTGATTCAGGACAAGGCTTGATGCAGAGCAGATGTGAAAAAAAAAGACTGAGACATTATGCCACTGAAATATAAGAATAATTTTTTAAAAGTACAGCATTTATCTAGCAGCTTTCCTTTTTCTCCTCAGTAGCTGAGAGCTGTTCAGTTGCTTGAAATATTGTTTGTTATATATTTTCCATTCCCATCCCACTCCTATCCCTCAGCTAAAATGTAGTTCTTTAGAGAGAGACCAAAGTCAATGAAATTAAAGGTCAAGCTGTTCCTATAAATAAATAACACCCATTGCATACAGACTTGGACTCAATGTAGTAGCTTTAAAGCAACTGGAGACAGCTCACTGAGGCAGACATTTGTTTTTCTTTAATATCACTATTTGAGACTCTGCTAATGAAAGCTAGTGACGTTCATTCTGAAGCCAGACACTTTCAAAATACCATTTTTCATTCTCTTAAAAGGGGTGCTTTGTACTGTTCATGTTTTTTATTAATTTATTTGCATGTACTGTCGCACAGCCACTATCAAACTTACGCTCCAGGTGCTGTTGTCATACCTTAAAGAGTATGACAAGAGCATCTGTATCAAAAACATCATCCTGAGTTAACTAAGGTAATAATAGAGTAATAACATTCAAATTGTGATATTCCTACAGGTGTGAAAAACATTAACACCTTTGTTTCTTTTTTTGGTAGTTTATAGGTAAAGGTTAGGATAGATTATGATAATAGACCAACTTTTGAAAACCATCTAAGTGTCCTGTCAAGCAATCATACCAGTAATTTTTTGCCTTTGGTCTAATGTGTTTTATTGCCTCCTATGCTAAAATAAAAAGATTAGAAATTCAGGATGTGCTCTCCAGTAACACAACTGATGACTCATTCAGTTTATCACAGCATTGAGAATTCTTTCCTTGTTTTTAATCCAGTCTTGTAATCATTTCTCTAAATCCTTTTGTCTTCCTCCAGACTGCTAAATTTTGACTGTTGCCTTCTGTTAACTTGCATGGTTTAAGCACTTCACAAATGTAAAGGGTAAACCAATTGTAGTGCACCATAAAACATATTTAGTCTTGTTTACACATAAAACAAAGGCTAACAAAAGGTGCTTAAAACACAGTTGCAGTTCTAGGTAGTCAGCCCTGAGGCCTCAGCAGCCCCAAGCTGGTCAGCTTGTGCAGTCCTGCCCAGCAGGAAGGCAAGCCCTCATTTGCAGATCTTGCCGTAGTTGAAAGGTTTCCCCATGTGCTTGAAGTCACCCTCCCACAGGAAGGATCCATCAGGAAGCAGGGAATGGGGCTTCCCTCCTCTTCTGATGGAGTCCCAGGACCTTTTTTTTTCTGGTTCCAGGATGGAAACCTTCCCCTCCCAAAAGTACTTCTAGGGGATGAGGGGAGGGACTTCTGGTGGCAAAGGTCAAGGGTTAGGAGCAGCACTTCTGGTCCCAGGATGGAGACCAGGGGGCAAGGCACCTGTCAAAGGCAGGGCTAGCCTTGTGGCCCTCTACAACTTGCCAAAACTCATGAAGCAGCCCTCCAGCTGAAATAATTGCCTGCCCTGGCCCTTGGGGGTGCCTGTTTGGGATATCAACTTGGATCTCAGCAGTGAGACAGCTTTGCTGTCTGTTACTAGGGAAGATTCTACTACCCCAGTGAGAAACTCCAAAGGGGAGACTCCACACTGGAGTCTCCCTAGGCTCTCCAGTCACCTCCCTAAAGCTACTCTTTCTTGGTCCCTCAGTGGGCACCCACCCCTTCCAGCTCTCACAGGAGTAACTCCCCTGCATACCTAATGGAGGGTATGCAAATTATAGAACATGTTGAGAGGGTCACATGCCCCTAAGCAGGGTTTCACAAGTAATTAGAAATTAGCTGAGTACTGTTCATGTGTTTTTGCGTGGCTGTATGTATTCTGTAGACAAAAGGAATGCCATTAAAAATATTTTTGAGCAGTTTTATCCTTATCGCATAAGAAATATAGGAACATATTTCTTAAAACTATTCTGCAGATTTTGCATTATGTAAAGATTTGGGGGGTGGCACAATTATTTAGATCACATTTTGCCACTCAGTTTAAAAGTAATATCCTGACTTGCCTGAAGACAGTGCTAAAACTTCTGTTAGCTTTAATAGAACCAAGATTTCATACTAAATATTAAGTAAGACAACTGTAATATTTGACAGAGCTGGACATGTCTACAGTCCAGAACCTATGTAAATAAAACTCATGTTAGTAACATAGTTGAGTTTGATCTTTTAAGATTAATCAAATTTTGCTGCAAATCGAAAAGGTTTTTGCTTTTCCCCTGCCTGGGGAGGAGGGGAAAGGAAGCAGGGAAGGGAAGCTGAGTATTTGTATGGGGAGGTGTATTTGGTTTGTTTGTTTGCTTGTTTTATTTTTGCTGAATATGCCCTTGGGACATAAGGTCTGGATACTAAACTTCAAGAAAGATATGACCAAATTGGGAAGAGTCCAGAGGACAGCAATTAAAAAATATGAGAGGTCTTACAAAACATGGCATATCATGAAAGGTTAAAAGGATTGGAATTATTTGGTCTGGAGAAGACAAGATTAAGGGAGGATTCTGTAAGACGTGGAATACAAAATGAGTTGTAAAGAGGATTACAGAGTAGAAAATAATGTACATATATTTACCCAAAACCAAGACAGCTTTGAATTTAAGATCCAAATTAGAGTCTGTATGTAGAAAATTTATACATTTGTTATAATTTTCCATGTATATAATCTAATTATTGGAAGGTAGGGCTGTGTGAAGCTTCAGGTGCTGATTCAGTTTGGAGGAGACTGGGCCCGATTTAGCATCTGAATCTCTAAATAGAATCGGGGCACCAGTTAAAAGGTCCAACTCAATTAGAAGCTCTCCGAATTGATTTGGAAAAGATTCAGAGAGCTTTGATTTGGGCACGAGGGAGTTGGACCCAGACTCTGAGCTGGTAAGTTGGGGGGGGGGAACCCTGCCAGGCCCCATCCCCTGCCTGGTCTCCCAGCCTGCCCCAGCTCCCAGCCCTTAAAAAAATCAACCCAAAATCTCCAGATTCACCGACTCCTGCAGCAGCCTCCAGGTGTCAGGGGGCTCGTGAAAGTGGGGGCAGCGGGGCTCACCCCCACACACAAGGCAGCATGCAAGGAGTGTGGAGGTTTTTGGAATTTTTTATAAAGGGCCATGAACTGGGACAGGTAGGGCAGCTATGGGAGGGGCCATGCCTGGGACAGTGGGTGAGGGTTGGGGGGCTCATGGCAGTGTGGAGCAGTGGGGATTCCCCCCACCCCACCCCTGCTGGGCAGCAGCCAGTGTGTGGTGGCTTTTTTTTCCAAAGAGCTGGGAGAAGGGGTGGGGGGTGGGGGCTGAGTAATTCGGAGATTTGGCTGATATCCCGCTATAATAGGGAAAGCAATAAGAAGAGCAGATGCAGATTGAGGAAGCAGCCTCACCCCTGCTTTCCCTGCAGTGCCCTAGAGCTTCTGACCCTTTCTGTAGCCTCTGCCCCCCAGCCTACCTCCCCTCACCCCCTGTAGCCTCTGTCCCCCACTCCCACTGCTTACCATCAGGTGCATCTCCAGTCTCATTTCATTCAGAGGGATGAAGGGCCAGGGTAGTTTTGGCCCTGGCTCTGGCCCAGCCAATACAACAGGGCTTTCTGTGGCAGCAGTTTCAGGATACTGGAACTGCTGCCACCGCTGCTGCTGCATGACCAGGCCCTGTGGTCCATGGCAGGAATAGGGCCAGAGATGGTAGGCAGTGAAGGGTGTGGGGAACAGGGAGGGGGCAGGTAGCTGCTATGGCTCAGATTCCAGCTACTAGGCTAGATGAAGACTTGAACACAGGGTATGAATTATGTGGGAGCTCAGGAGGGCTGAACACCCCCGCCATAGGAGATGAGAGCCCCCTCTAGGCAATTCTCATTCCAGCTTCTAGCTGCCACCACTGCAGACCTTCCCCCCTGCACCGCACACACCCCCCACCCACCCAAGGAGTCTGAATGTAATCTGAGCCCTGCTTGAACAGATTGTTTAGGTGGAGTTACTACCATTGAAAGTTTAAGTGTGGATTAAACAAATATTTTAGAGTGGTTTCAGCTGGTTCTGCTTTAATCAGGAGGTTGAACTTCTTGAGGGTCCCTTCCAGCCCTGTATTTTATGACTCTGTGAAACTGACTGTATAATGCAAGATGTCCAAATATAAGGTCAGTATTCAGAAGATTCTCATAGTTAGGTTTTACTTGATGAACATAATCAAAGTCCTTGTATTGGTTAATATGAAGGTCAGTGTTTTATATCTACTGCTATGTTTTTAGAATTTTAAGCTGATTCTTCTAATGGACTTCAGAGCAGGATCTAATTCAGTAACTGTTTCACAAAGCTGTATGATTTATATTTCTGAAGCACTCTCCCTGAATGTATATATGATGATATGCCATAAATCAAGACTAATTAAATAAGTTGCAAACACAGACAGACACGCACACACAGTAAAGGTGACCATGGAATCTGAAACCCCATAGGTTTGACATTGAGATCACTGAGTTTGAATGCTCCCTGACTTCACAAGCCTATATCAATCCAGTAAAGTTCCTTTTATGACATTTTTAGATGTAGCAAACAGAACCACAGAGAGAGATTTGGCAAACAGATGTACACAGGAACGTTGTTGCATTTGTCTTACAAAGTACTGTCATTTTAGCACTAGTGATTTAAGTGTGATGTCAATGGTTAGGTGTGGACATTCAAAAAGTCTGAGGTGGAATCAATCTAAGTTGCACAATTTTCTTTAAGTAGCATAATTTAGATCAGTAATGAAAAGAACACACGTTTGCCCTTTGGTGGGAGGCTGCAAATCTTAAATTGGGTTCTGTCATTTTTTTTAAACCAGTCTGTGTGCGCTGAACTTCTGTTCTATTATGGGTATAAACTGGTTTCCAATCACTTATACTGGTAAAAGTGCAGTGTCTGTACCTAGTATGGGTATGTGAAAATTTGGCTGCTGATTCTATTCGGAGGATTCTATTCTATCTGTGAGGGACCGGCAGGAGACTTTATGTTGAAGGGAAATCAGCACGGGTTTGTTAAGGGCAGGTCCTGTCAGACCAACCTGGTCGCCTTCTATGA
>JAGPOW010003648.1:47546973-47562048 GCA_030014935.1 Caiman crocodilus
GACTAGATAGGTACTTGGCTGGGGTCCTGTGACCCCAGCACTTGTTTCCTGCCATTGGCAGGGGGTCAGACTAGATGGCCTGCTCTAGGCCCCTTCTGAACCTAGTTACTATGAAACTATGGAGGAGATTCTGCCCGATTCCTCGGCCAAAACTCCAAATCCATATTGAATCAGGAAGCCCTTTAATCTCTCTAAATCAAATCGGAAGCCTCTGAATCAGTTCAGAGAGATTTGACGATTCGGCCATAGACACGGGTTTGTGTTTTTTCTATGTACCTCGAGGTCCAGGCATGGCTTGTGAATGCCAAGATGGTGGGGCAGATGGAGCATCCCACAGGAGCACGGGGGGGGGGTCCCCTGTATGCTTGGAAGTGGACCAGAAGTTTTTCCAGTCTACTTCCCAGTCTGCCACGGAGTGCACAGGGGACCCCCCTGTCTCCCAGGTGCCTCCTGGGTCTGGGGGGGCACCCAGGGTCCCCCTGTGGCTGACTGCTGAGCTGGAGGGGTGTGGAGGGGGGGTCCCCCTTGTGCTTGGTGGCAGACTCAGAAGTGGACCGGAAATACACCAGAGACTCTCCCATGGGACTCTTCATCTGCCCCACCATTGCATTGTTCACAAGCTGCGCGTGGTACCTTAAGATATATAGAAAAACTATATAAAGCTGTGTCTGTGGCCAAATCACTGATTCTCTAAATCAGAATCTAATCTTCAGGTTCGGCTGAATTGAATGGGGACAGTGATCCAAATCAGCAAATCGAATCACTGTCCCCTGAATCGGGTTGAATCCGAATCGAATACTGCCCACTTCACGTACCCCTAGCACCTAGCCTTAAAGCTCATGAGTTGCCTGTAATTTGGAAAATGTCACAAATTGCAGGTAAATACAGAGATAAGAAGTTTGGGATGTCTTATGCCTTTTCAGAATATACTGATGTATACAATTTTTTCATTGTGCCTTTTTTTCTTTTGCAGAATAGCAATGTACCTTAATCATTAAGGACCAGTTCACAAACAGAGTTGTGTCTGATTTTCAGTTTGGTGCAGCAAGTGACTTCTGGTATAAGCTGGTTTGCAAGATATTTGACACAAGTTTTTTCTGATATGTAATATAAGCTTTACTTTGCTCAGAACACAAAACCAACGTATTGTTTCCAGCTTCTTCCCTTCAAAAATAAGCACATACTCATAAGTCTAAAGATGTATAACAAAAGCTCTAGACAAAAATAATGCAAGACAAACACTCTAATCAAGAGAACCTGTTAGGACACTCAGTTTTGAATGGCTGGCTGCTCAAGAAAGAAATTTAGCAAATCTAGAGGTAAAAGAAATCAGTTGTCACACCCTAAATACAATAATTTTCCAGAATAGAAACCAAGGGGAGAGTTTTTGAAAATTAAGATTAATATTAAAACATAGCAAACTTAACTTTGAGAGGAAACGCCAGGAAAAACCTATCTTTTACAATTGGTGTCTTTAAAATGGAAAATACTCTGCCCGGAAAAATGCAACAGTACTATTATAGGCATAGAGCAATTGCCTTGAAATTTGCAGTGGACAAAGGGTCATCCATACAGCAAAGAAGAGATAATGCAGGTATTCAAAGAACTTAGAATTCTTGTTTTAGTCTGGCTTCATGAAAATACAATGTTAACATTTAAAGCCAAGGTCTGGGAATAATTCAGTTATTGGAAAGATCATCTTTCTCTCTCCTACCAGAGTCAACAGAAGTGTTCCAGTTGGATCTCCTTCAGCATAATAACTAGAGAAAGTTTGCTGGGCATTCTTTGAGAGGGGCTTGGTTTTGGAATTCTCTGTCTTCCCTTCTTTAATCTGCCAGTGTCTTTCCAGGCAATGTTTCTGTAGTCTTAAATCTGTTTATACAAAGTGGAGAATGCTGGGTGGGGTAGGGTGGAAGGTGGATTTTTGTGGATAATCCTTTTTCATTGTTTCTGTAATTGAAGGGGTAGGTGTCCAGAGCAAAGAATCCACCTGTAATTAGACTTAGGACACTTGAAGATGTAATCCAAATCAGGATGTATGGAGGGGCAGGGAGGTTATGATAAAATTAAAATTAAAAATACTATATGCTTTAAATAAACTTCTGGAGTACTTCAGGCCAGCATATTGCTGAAGGCAGGATACCAGACCCAGATGGCCTCATAGTCCATTTCAGCATGACAATTCCTCTGTTTAGTATTCAGGCTAACTAACTTGAGCTATTGTACTGGTATCAAAATATGACAAAAAAAAAAGCTATTGTGCAGCTCTGGATGGCTATTTTTTCTGTCCCATATGCTTATTTCGAGTTAAGGAATTGGTAATGGGAAATGAAAGCTTATATCCTTTAGGTCCAAGAGTGAGGTGTGGTAAATGAAATTTAAAGTGTTTCTGTATGTCTCTTCCTTTTAATGCCAGTTGTCAGTTTTTTCTCTTGTTTTTTCTGTAAAAAGCAAAAATATGTTTTATTAGAAATGCAGTCATTTGTAAATACTTTGAATAAAGCTATGGTTTTTTGTGCAGTACAGTTAAAAATAGCATGTCCTAAGGACAGAGGAAGCGGCTGTGTAAAGTATCTGAATATTGCTGCCTTTTGAGGATTTCTTTAATTATGTGAAATTCAATTAAAATTGCATTCATTAGATATTTGAAATAATGAGCAGAAAAGAAAAATAAACAGCATGACAGTGGAAAAATACTTCAAAATATGTATACAGGTTTCCTTTGCTTTATGCTGTACATGCATTCCCGGAAAACAGCGCATAACTCAAATTCACATAAAGTAAACCCACTTTACAATGTAACAAATAGGGATACGTTCCAAAACGTCAACTGTACAAACTCCCAGACCCATTGCTACCACTTTTACAAGACAATTTTGGTACTCACTAGCACACACAACCACAGGGTGGTGGTGATTGTTACTGTAATGGGAATGGCAACTACAGAAGCACGTGTCTTAGACAACAAGTGAGGAGCACAAATCCACACAGGAGACTTTATTTTGGTATGCGTCACTCCCACAATGCACCGCACAAAGCAGCTGACTGCAGGCTTCCACCACACCAATCGCATAAGAGTGAGTTTACCTCACATATAATTAATTTTTGGTATAAAAAGGGTCATCGCGAATTCACACATACAGAACCTGCATAAAGCGAGGGAAACCTATATGAGTTTTGCAAGTTGTTATTTTGGCACTTAGTCACAAATTAGCCCTGTACTCTACCTGAGTGTCACTCTAATCTCCTCTTCTGCCCAGTCTTCTGCTCCGCTTTCTGCTCCCTGTCCTGTGCTTCTGCCTGATGCTGCTCTGCTATCTAATCCCTGCCCTGTCCTCCCTCCCTCCCTGGTCTGCTGCTTTGTTTTCTGATTCCTACCATGCATCTCGCATGCAAACTGTGCCACTTGCGGCGCACAGGTTGGCCAGCACTGACCTACACGAGCTTTGCTTACCTGTCATATTCAGAATAGTACTAGTTTAATCTGCTCCATTTTTCTTATGTTTGACATGCATCTTCCAAACCATTGAACACAGGGCATTTTAAACGTGAGGAAGAAAGCTGAAAACAGCTTTCTTCCTCACTCTGGGGGTAACCTACTGATTTAACCTTTCTAGTAAGGTCCCTATAAATAAATACCAGGATGTCTAAATTAGCATGCTTTGGGGTAAAAATTCGTTTGTATACTGCAGGAATATTTCTGGTCAAGAAATAAACCTAAAGACCAATAATCAGTTATTACAGCATTATGCAATTTGACATACGTCGTTGCTGTAAAATTTAAGGTATGTTTTCCTCTAGATTTCAGGTCACGCTGACCATTGACGTGAATTTAAAGGTTGAATTTCTCCATTAGGTTTTAAAATATTTGAAACAAGTCTAGCAGGAAAATCATTTTAACATATATAGTCTGTTAAGCACTTCTTTCCTTTTCTTTTTTTTGTTTTTTTAAGTGACAACCTACACCCCTCCATACTGATTTGACCTTTGAAAACTCCTGTTTTTCTGCCCTGTTTTTGCTATTTTTTTTTTATTTTTTCTCTCATTCCTCCTCTACCCCTCCTTCAGTAGAATATATCTGACTATAGATTTATTTAATAGTAGGATAAGCAGAATAATTGCGTCAGTCTTTTGGTTACTTGTGGTCAGATCAGAAGGCATATGATGAGAGGGTTTTTTCTTCTTGTTTAATGACATACGTCCTTTTCTTTCTTAGTTTTGGATATGGCCCGACACGTTCCCCTCTACAGAGCTCTGCTAGAGTTGCTCCGTGCTATTGCCTCGTGTACATCTATGGTGCCTCTCTTGTTGCCTTTGTCTGGGGAGAATGGTGAAGAGGAGGAAGAGCAGCTAGAGTCTCAAGCTTCTGTTGGCACTTTGTTGGCCAAAATGAAGACCTGTGTGGATACCTACACCAACCGATTGAGGTAAATATTTTAATCCTGATCTTCCCTTTTTAAAAGTATTACTGATGTTTAATGATTGTTGCCTCTCAGAAATGACAAAGGAACTAGAGATAAATATCATTTCTCCATGTTCATACCACAGTCCAGAATCAAGGCTGTCAGCTGCATTCTTTCGTTGGTCATTTGCCAGGTGGTCGAAATAGAATATTCATGGAGACTCCTATCTTTTCCACCTCAGTGAGGACTGATACATGTTAACAAGACAGTATAGGAAAGCTTGCTCTTCTGATGTTGGTGTGTTCTGCCTCGTCTGTGAATAAGCAGAAGGTACCACTTTCCAGAGCTATTAACCTTGTACTTTAAGTGAGTACTAAAATCCCAAGCTTTAAAGGGGGGAGAAGTAATCAGAGTAGAATTACAGAGATCATAATCCTGTATGTATATTACCTCCTTACAGCTATTCAAAGGTTAATTCACATGTAAAATAATAGAGTAAGCTTTTTAATTATGTGAATGTCCACCAAAAATAGTTACAGAAGCATGGAAAATATAGCTAGAATCATTTATAATGCAAAAATCACATTTGTACAAATAGCACATGTCCATTACTAATAAAAACTTTTCTGTATATAAGAAAATAATATAGTAGTATGTGCCAGCCCAGCCATTTCAACCTGGGATCTGAAAGTTCAGCAGAGTTCTTTCCAAAGAACTGATTACAACCAAAAATAGTTTTGCATTTGTAACTTAAATATTTGATCTGTTCAGCATAATTAGATATTCAGAATAGCTTCTTTGCTTGTAGCATTTAAGACAGCTCCAAATTATTACTTCTCACCATTTTGCTTTAAATTAAGGCAGGTCATCTTTAAAACTACCAAATATCTGGAATTATTGGGGTTCAAAATGTATTCCTCAGTATTGCAAAGGAGAATTACCAACAATTGAGCAGTGATGTCATGAGACAAACTGCTGTCCTTTTCAGCTTTCATGCCAGACCAATAGGTATTTACTTTCTGAATACAAGCAAACTGATTAGTCGCATCATGCTGAAAGTAACAAGTTTAAAAATATAGTGAAAAATTACCTAGTACCACTGACTGGTGTAGAATAAAGCCTCTCATTGATATTTTTTTCCCTTTGGATTTTCTAGGGACACGAAGTGCCTTTCTTTAATGTCATGTGAGATGTCAGGTTATCCACATCCATCTCTGCCTGTGTTTTTTGGTGTAAAGTGTAGGTGTTTTTCCAGTTCTTGGAGCAATACATAACATTAATCTACTTTAATTCCTTTACAGAAAAGATACAAATATTGAAGTACACAGCTAGTAAAGCTTTTCTTTCAGCAGACAAGTGACTTCAGTCACCCAGATGTCAGCTTTTGCAGATGGGTTCTGAGGTTTCTGTAAGGCTGATAATGGCAGGCTTGCTATTCTCCGGGTTGACACCATGGGCACCTGAGCCAAAGTGTCTCAGAACATTTATGATGTTTTGCTACAAAGGCAAAGGAGGATCGTAGACATCAACTTCAGTCTTTCACGATGGTAGTCACTAACAGTTTGTGGCCTTAGCTGGCAGGTGTGGGATCCCTGTCAGTATGTGGGAGTTTGCATCTGCTTGTTTCTGCCCTACGAAACTCTTCCTCTCTCTAATTTAGTTCTAAAACTGCCAGTTCTAACACACCAGTTCACAAACCTGAGTGTCTTAACCTGAAGTGAGTTCAGAAGCCCCATAGTAATTCTGTGGCAAGCATCAAGCGTGTTCTGGAAGTTTAGTTGTGGATTCACAAATGTGGTCATGGAACTGGAAAAATTTGTAAACTACTCCATTGACAGACAATGCTAACTGCCAAGCAGGAGCCAAGCCAGCCACTTCCTTAACTTACTTTGTTCTGAAAGTGCCAAAGAGAGGTGTTTTTATAACCAACACTGAGTAGTTTTTAAAGGCCTCAGTCTATCATTATTTTGATGTTAAGCCCTAGCTAGTACTAATGTGGATTGTCTTCAGTTTCTCTCCAGCATTGGTCAAGACATTGTCCCTGATGCATGCTCTTTTTTCCCTGAGCATGGGAGTCAGAAGTTATTTTACATATTTTCTTCAATCTTACTGTTTTGGAAGACTAATTTTGGAGGTCAAACAAGATGGAGCCAAGAGCCAATAATCCTGGCTAGTGCATGATTATTCTTTTTTCTGATATCCTGGGTCTACAGCTGGAATGACAGATTCACCACTGGGATCCAGAATTTCTCAGGCTGACAGCCTGATTTCTAGATTACTATATGCTGTTGATTCAGCCTCTTCTGAGGTCCAGATTAAACTTTCACCAGACATTCCTTTTAATGAACTGGAGGAGATTCTTTGGAGAATGCAAAAGAAAGTAATAGAAAGTGGGAGATAGTTCTGCTTTTGTTTTTTCACTGATCCATATTACTTAAGGAGGAAAAACTCATATGAGATGGAGCATTTGGCTGCTGTTTCAGCTTTGTCATCTGCTATAGGCCGAGCAGGCTTAGCTGACATATAGCAGTCAAGCTTATGAAACGGTTGCTCCAAATGCCATTGTGGCCATGTTGAGGCATTCATTGCTGTGGTGGCTCCGGCAAAGGAGATTTGAAACCTCAATTGCAGTGAATTCATAGTTTCATAGTTGGTAGGGTCAGAAGGGACCTGAGCAGATCATCAAATTCAACCCCCTGCCATGGCAGGAAAAAGTACTGAGGTCAAACGATCCCGGCAATTGATGTTGTATGTGTACTGCAGAAGAACATGCTCATTTGAGTGGTTATAAAAGGCATTTTGTTTAGTGTATGAACCTCCCACATTATGAGACTGGAATGACATTCATAAAAAAACAAACAGGTTTTTAATAAAATCCCAAGGTAACATTGGACTTACTTAGGTGTAAACGAATCTTGAGAAAATAGACAAATAGCCTGACTGACATGGCATAACAGAGAAATTTTAGTCAGCAATTTAGGGGACCATACTTTTTGTATTGAATGTGCCACAGAAGATTAGGCATCAAATCTGTACCTTACTGAGTTTGCATAAAGGCTGCAAAGAAGGCATTTTTCACAGAGAGCTGGTACAGAGAACATGTTCACGCAGCAAAATATTCTGTTGGAAGCATTCATACAGAAAGCATGGTTCAATAAATTCCTGACAAAAGTTGCTTTCTTATGCCGTGTTAATGAGACCATTTATTTATTTTTCCTGAAGAACCTGTGTGATCTGCCTAAGACCCAGTTCTCATTCTGAATTCTCTGCTTTTCAGATGTGTTGTGTTGCATATCCCAGTAATACTAGGGTCAATCTTTTATAGCACAGGGCTTGTCTAAAAGATTGGCTCTGTGTACAATACAATTATTATGATCTGGCAGGTTTTCAGTGTACTCAAGTGGGCCTGAGGCAGTTTCCATAGCATGCATTTGAACTGTCCTCACTGTAGAATTTTGCAAAGCTGTCCCATGAAATTCAGTATTCTGCAATCAGCATTTGACCTTCTAATTGGCTTCTGAATTCAAGGCCTGATTTAGGAGAATAGAATTAGAGAGTCTGTCTAATTGACATCCAGGGCTCATGCTTGATTTGGGAAAGCCATTTAGAAATCCTGGTGGAAAAGAACTGAAAAGCTATTGGGGCCATTCCTCCCTTTTACATCTTTGGAAATATACTGGAGTTGAAGCCCTTCAGGTTGACTGACTCTAACACTGCTCTTTGGAAGATTCAAAGGCTGCAGGCTTGGCACTTGTATCCCAACGATGTGAATGTTGACGTAACGTACCCAAAGAAATGCTGTTCAAGATAAGTGATGTCTCTAGTAGATGAACTGAAAGGTTCACTATAACTGTATTTTGTCAACACTTTGATAAATTTATCACTTAGTATGATCAAATTTTACCTCTGAAATATCCAGCATGGGTAAATAAGTATTAGTATTGGCTTTAAAAATTAGAGTTGCCTTGGGAATGTATCATTATTCATTTAACACAGTGTGAAAGGAAGAATGTTATCTTCCAGCACAAGCTAAATTAACAGTTTAAATTATTAGCATGTACTCTGCTGTCTCTTCTAGCAAATATATCAGTGGCTGTCAGTCCTTTAAATGTGAGCTGACATGATTTCTGTAAGTGAAGACTTTAAGAGTCTAAACTAAGTGTCCAGTTCCTTATCTTCCTTGCAATAGCGCTTTTAGCCAAACAAAAATTAGATCAGTTAGGACTTATGAAGCATTTAATAGCTGTTGTAATGTAACTTTTGCTTTGAAAAAGTAGAATTTTGGAAGAAAATTGTATTATAACATAATACAGGAATAGAAAAGAGAAATATCTGATTTAAGGTGGAAAAAATAATGGGGAAAAAAATTATCCTGGAATACAAATTCTAGCTCAGCATATCACTTATGCAAATATTAAATCATCATTGGGGTTTGAAATAAAAAAAACCCCAAAAAAATTAAAATCTCAGAATCAGAACTTGGAAAGTTAACAGCATTGCCAAGGTGTGTGTACGCACATGCACAAATGTGCCACGTAGAAGGGAAACGCAGTATTTTTCCATATACATTTCAGTGTTTAATCTTTCCATCTCCAGCTTTCCTGACAACTGTCTTTTCCCTCCATGTAGGAGTGATGTAGTCTTCATCTTGAGCTTCTCTTCCCTTTCTGGCAGAAGTGCAGAGTTGGGTTGGGAATAGTGATCATATATTGAAAGTCAGGGTCCCAAACTAATGATCTGATGATGGTGGTGTGTGCATTTCCAAATAGTGGAGTACAGCCAAACTCTTTTCACCCCCATGGTAACAAATTGCATTAGAGGAATGGAGATGAATTTAAGTATCAAAAGAAAGAGGGTTGCTTGTCTATAAAAGTCAGGTAAGTAGAACCTACAGCAGCATTCATGTTGCTAGAAGAGGCTTATCCTTGGGCCCAGCCCAGACAGGATTCCGGCAAGGCCTAGTTCAAACCTGTAACGTTTGTTCTCTTTGCTAACTTCTCTCAATATTTAAGACTCTTCTTTGCCCTTTAAATTAAATTTAATCTTTCTTCCTTCATTGGCTTTGACTCAGAATCTGGTTTTAGCCCTTCTGATAACTACTTTCTGGGGAGGAGATAATACATTTTATTTTAATTTCCCATAGCCCATAACCTGTATGTTGAGACTTCCCATTCCTGCTTGGCAGAGACATGGTATGAACTGGCTGGTGCTCCTTCCATCAGGGATTCCAGAGGTTTTCTCAAAAGAGCTTTGACCTTTTTAGTGAACAAAGTCTATTTTAAATATAGTGTACTTGTAATGAAAAAGACCCCTCCTTTGGGAGAAACTGTGTTTGTTTGTTGAAAAGAGCTGTGTATAAAGATCTAAGCTGTGATTATCTGTTATGAAGTGGAATTGTTAAAATACAGTATAATAATCAGTGACTAAACTAGAATTAAATTGTCTCAGGGTAGCTGGCAATGCAGTCAGGAAGACAAAGGCTCCCTGGAATGAAAAGCTGTCTAAATTGTAAGACTTCACAAAAAGATGTTTGATCAAGACACAACATGGAGGTGGCTTGTATAGTCTAGAGAAGAGAAGACTGAGAGAGGATTTAATAGCAGCCTTCATCTACCTGAAGGGAGGTTCGAAAGAGGTTTGCAGTGGTCTCAAGTTGCAGCAAGGGAAGTTTAGGTTAGATAATAGGAAGGATTTTCTCACTAGGAGGGTAGTAAAACACTGGAACGGGTTACCCAGAGAAGTTGTGGACTCTCCACCTTTGGAAGTTTTAAGACCCAGGTAGACAAAGCCTTGGCTGGGTGATCTAGTTGGGGGGTGGGGGTTGATTAGATGACCTCCTGAGGTCCCTTCCAACCCTCATTTTCTATGATTTTTTCTATGATTCTGTGAATCTCCTCTAACAGATTTTTCTCAACTAGGTTCAAATAAATTCTTTAAAGTACTACACATAGATTATTAGTCCTTGAGTTCCTTTATAGGGATGGCTACCAATTAAGAAAAATTGTGTATGATACTAAATTATTTAGACATGGAGGAGGGGGGCATGCAACTGAGAGATGTCATAGCATAGTCATCTAAACATTTTCATCATGTTTAAAGGTATAATGGTATCCTCATTCAGACATCAGAAGATTCCCAAGACATTAAAATAAAGGTAATAAGCCAGAAGATGAGCGGAAAAAAATAGGGCTTCATTGACAAAGGTCTAATTCAAAAAATTGAGCAGGGGCAAAGACAGCAAGAAGATAGGGACAAACACAAACTCTGATGTAATACTTTTAAGCTACAGTAACTACAAGATGTAGGAACACTGGACTAGAAGGGATTTTCTGGGTCATTGAGTCTGTCCCTGTTGTTGCAGGCAACCATGTCCCAGAATCTTTGTCATAAATTTGTAAAGCTTTGGCCTTTAAAACTGTTTTTTGTTTTGTTTTATTTTTGTATTATGGGGTTTTTTTCCCCCCTCTACATCTCCAACAAAGTTGTTCAAGAATGTCATGCTTTTAAGGATTAGGAGCTTTCTGATTTCTAGCTTAAATTTATCCCTGGCCAGTGTATGCACATTTTTGTCTTTTCGCTTAAATTAAATTAAGCAGGCCTCTTCCCTCCTCTTCATTTGCCTTCCTGCAGTGTTTAGTCAACAGTCATGTTCACTCAGCTTTTTTTTTTTTTTTTTTTTTTTTTTTTTTTTTTGAGGCTAAACATGCCAAGTTTCTCTAGTCTTCTCTCATGTGAAGGCTCTCAGTACTCCTGGTCATCTTGATAGCCCTCCTCTGCTTACCTTCCACTTTGAATTAATCCTTTTGAACATAACCAGAATTGTACACAGTATTCCAGATCTTGTTTCTCTGTAGTGAAGTGGCATGGATATTTCCCCGACTGCTATAAATACCATTACTGATGCATCTTGGGATTGAATTTGGCTTTTTCATGGCTCTGTCACATTTGTGGCTAAAACTATAGTTCTTGCATATAATATGTCCCAGAGTAAGACACATACCTTGTTTTTGAAAGGCAGAATGAAGAAAAAAAATCTTTCCCTGAAAATACTGGTATTTTTCCTGGGTAAAACAGACTGCTACAGTAAAAGTGGAGCAAAACATTGTTGCTGCTCTGTTACCTTTTTAGCTGGAGGATACTACAGGTGCTGCTGGCTGAGCCATATTGTCTGACCTCTCTTCTCAAGCTGAGCTCAGCTGGGCAAGAAGTCACCAGTGTCTGCCAAGTCAGTTGAGGACCTGATCCTAGCCAGCAGCACCTGTTGAGGCAGTTTAGGGTCCACTTTGCTGTTTTAGCAAGAGGTGTCAGTAGCAGCTTCTGCACCCTGAGCCTATGTCAAGGGAAAGAGAACATGTGCACAGACAGCAACTAGGAAGACCCATGTGCTCACTGTGCTGCTTCCTATATCATATACTCAGCATTACTTTTTCTTTCCCCTGGCAGAGGCTCCTGTTACCATATGTCCTTACTTAAAACACATACCCCAGTTTCAAGCAGTTGATTTTTAGGGAAGAAATAGTGTATGCTGTGTGCACAAAAATACAGTACTCTTAGTTTGGGGCTGTCCAACCAGCAGCCCATGAGCCACGTGCAAGCAGTTGACCCACAGTCTATGTGGTTCTGCCTGGGCACAACTTTTTCTATTGCTCTTGCTTCTGCTGCCAGAATCCTCAGGCTCCTACCCCTGCATCTGGGGGTAGGGTTGCTGGGAGGCCCACATGACATGTGGCCTTTGGCCACTCAGAGGTTGGAAAGCCCTTCTGTTAGTCATTGAGTCATATGCTGCTATCCTCCTTCTCAGTTGTTTCAAACTGCTCCCATTTTTTCAGTAGAATGTCTTATTAGTAGTCCCCAGATCCATGTCTACACTTTATATACTGTTCAGTTTCACCTAATATATTTTACTTCATCTTTCAAAGTTACCCCAATGCTTTGTGTATGATATTCTAATCTTGCTCTTTATTATCATTGCATTTCAACCCTGTGTCATCAACAGATTTCAGCTCCCTTCCTCCAGCCTGACCTTTTCCCTTTATACAATACATCTCCTTATGAACCTTGCACTTCCTTATCTTATGCCAGTCTTTTCTAGTTTACCCAATTTCCCATGCGACAGTTTATCAAATGCCTTACTGAAGTCCACTTTTCATTTTCTGTACAATTAGTTATCACATTAGTTAGAGTAGCACAATATTTCTATTGTAAATGCATGATGAGCTTTATCCTGTTACTGGGTCTCCTGACTTAAGTGCATTAAACTCCTTGAGGTTTGCTACAACCTCTCTTATAGTAATTTCTTTCTTCAGGCCCCATCCTTATCCATCTTGTCTTTGCCCACATTATCAACATCTTTGTGCATAATGAAAAATTAAGTAAAAGCATTTATTTAGCAGGCAGTTAAGCTGCCAGACACCACATCTGGTTTGCCAAGATGAAAGTGATGATTATAGCTAGTTTTGCGTTTCATGGCACTCAGCAGTATCCTTTTGTTTGTGACATTGTGGTTTAGACCATTGACCAAAGCAGCAGCTGCTACTCAAGGCACCTAGTTGTGTTTGGAATGAGCAAAAATAGTTCTAAATCCCTTCCACAAAAAGAATTTACTTCTTAATAGATATAGACACATCTATAGTAGCATAATAATGGACAGGCAAGAGGAACATGAGCCCTGGGTGCTGCCCTAAAGAAGGGTTGGGGGAAGCACCAGAACAGAGCTGAAGAGCTTCATCCTCTCATCTCCCAGCCCTTGGCCCCCATACTACATACTTCCCATGCTCTGGGTCCAGTGGTACATGTGCAAAAGTAGCAGCTGGAGGTTCACTGCTACTGAAAAGCTGTCTGCTGACCCTACTGATGGAGAGGGAGCAGGGAAGGTGCAGAGTGGAGGGGAGAAGCACAGTGCTGTCCAGTTATGCCTCTGCTCATCTGTGGCCAAAGGTTACCCCTCGTTGCACAGAGTAAAGAACACCCAGACGCTCACATTTGTGTCTGTAAGTATCAAAAGACTGCTGGTAGCCCAGATCTCCAGATCTTCATCCTTCCATTTCTTTGTATAAAAATTCTGCCAACAGGATTTCACATTGTGTCTTTTAAATGTTTCTGATGCAGGCATTAAAAAGCCTGACTAGAACCACACCAATCTTATCTTGCATGTATGTCAGAGTGGATATTTGAATCCCTCAAATGGTGCACAATCCCTAGTGGTGGTCTTTTAAGTGTTTGGGGGATTCAGTTCACTTTCCCGTACAGAGGGGACAGCTGCATTTACATGTTATTAACTGATCATTGATTTGTTTATACTATTATAAAATATTTGAGGGGGGCTTTTTTCCTCAAAAGAGGAAGATTTAGACTAAGTACAGACATTTTGGAAAGGTTAAATTGGGTTCAGAAAATGCCTGCCCAATTTAAATGTAGCTGTTCTCAGTGCCAACCTTACACTTACAGGCTCAGTTTCAGTGACTGGCAATCAGGCTGCACCTGTAATTGTACAGAAGTTCTGTGCATACGAACCAATCTAAAAACAGTTTAAGATAAACTTGAATCTACACAGTATCAACTTATTTGATTTACAGCAAACCAGCAGTTGGAACTTTTGTACACTTACCCTGAGCTGCCGTAGGGGTGAGAAAACAGAAATGCTGGCACCGTCCCTGGGGCTGCGTCTCTTTATGCCTCCCCCCTCCTCCTTCCATAGGCTAGTTTTTGCATTCCCCTCCTCCCAGCCCGTTAATCCTCCTATCCCTCCAACCAACAAGCCCTCTCAACCACCATCCCACAAGTCGCTCAGGGTGCTGCCAGTTATATCAGCTTTTGCTGCTGCTGGAGCGGAGCAAGTAAGTCCTATTAGGGGAGGGATGGGGGTGTAGGTTTGCTGGGAGGGGATATCTCACCCCACCCCACCCATGGGTTGCCCCTGCCCCCCAACTCCCCCACAAGTAGTACCTGTCCCCCCCTCCCCACGCTTGCAGATCACACTTGCTCCTCCACCCTTCACAGGTCATGCCAGGCCCACCCACGTATCATACCCCTCATGCCTCTCCCTATCCCCTGGAGGACTCTCAGTCCCCCTGCTCACCTCCTATCCTGACTTACCTGATATTGGGCAACCAGTTTGAATCAACTTAACCTCCCCTAATGCCCCCAAATGTCTGTACTTAGCTTTTAGAGTAACCATTGGAGTTAGGCTCATGTGATCAATGTTGTGATAAGGGTATTTATAACCCTGATGCGAGGCACGTAATTGGAAACAGAAAAAAAAGACTGCTTCCTTGATATCACTTTTATCTTGTATCCATATTATATTAATCCTCATAATGCTCTTCTACTAAAGTGTCTAATGTATCTTTAGAAATTATTCAGGACACTATTGGACTTCATGTGTTTAAAAAAAGAAAGACGTTTTTCTACCCAGAAAAATAAAAACTGAGGAACATGTAGAAATTTAAAGAACTGAAAATGTTGCGTTTAATCCCTCTTTTCAAGAGGGATATGGATGGCCTCGAGAGGGTCCAGAGGAGGGCCACCAGATTTATATGCGGGCAGCAGGATAGGCCTCATGAAGAGCATCTGAGGGACCTGGTGGCTGCCTATAAGCTGCTGAGGGATGATCAGCAGGAAATAGGGCAGGCTCTTTTTTCCCGGGCACCACCAGGGGTAACTAGGACCAATG
>JAGPOW010003648.1:47562148-47572682 GCA_030014935.1 Caiman crocodilus
AGTTGTTCTTGCTCCTACCTTGGGCGTCTTCAAGAGTAGATTAGATAGGTACTTGGCTGAGGTCCTGTGACCCTGGCACTCGTTCCTGCCATTGGCGGGCGGTCAGACTAGATGGCCTGCTCTTGGCCCCTTCTGACCCTAGATAATATGATACTATGAATCGGAATCTAGAAAAATACCTTTACCTTTGAAAAGCTAAGGTTTTAGAAACCAATTTTCTCAAATTAAAATGTTTTTAAGCATTGAGGTTACTCGGAGATGGAGGAAAATTTTGTTAACAGTCCTGTGATAGTCAAAGATGTGCCTGTGCAATGCAAGTTGGAAAAAAAACTTATTTCAAATTTTTTAAATAAGCATAAATAGTAAAATCTAAATGCTTGCAATAGTTTTATACTTTAGCTGCCATTTAATTGTTTGTTGATAAAAGCTTAGTTATTTAAAGTATTTAAAAAGAACAGTTTTTCTTATGATATTGTGTCCTGTCTCTCTATAGCTCACATGATGTTAATTAGACCTATCACTTAAGTGAAGAAAAGGGAGAAACATAATATAGTTGGTGTGTGGGCTCTTCAGTTATTCCTTTTATGCATCCAACACAAGATTTAGGAACTAAATTAAAGGGTCTTCAAAAAAAAATTTGGCCTGTGTTTCTATAGGATAGAAACTGTGGCACACGAGCAATTAAAATCAACTGCCGGTTCAGAGATCCTTCTCCAGCTTTAATGCACCTAGATCCTGTCTTCCACCATCCTAATGCACTTGAAATGCCAGCATTTCTCAGAGCAAACAATGGGTCAGAATCCTTTTGGACTGAAGCTGGTACAAGAAAATAAATGTTACTGCAATAAACAAATTGAATTTGTTACTAACAGTACACTGTGGATGGTTTTTGTTCGATTAGATTCAAAGACCTTTCAGCATGGCCATAATTACTTCTGCGTTGAATGTTTAGAGAATCATTATTTACACGTGATTTTATCATGTTCCAAAATCTGCAGGAAGTATGAAGTATTCACTGACTGCCCAGAAAACAAAGTATACTTAGAGCATCAAAGCATTAAATTGCTAATTTCTACTTGCATAAACAACTTTTTGTTAAGCTGGTACCTATGATGATAGAAAATAAAAAGCCAGTGCTTATTTGCCTATTTGCCTTGTTGGAATCTTAAAACAAATAGCTACTGCTATTAAATAAAGATTTACAGGGAAGCAAAAAGCCTACTGAAGCCCAGTGAAAATTGTTTTGAGAAGTGAAAGGAGCAACACTAAAACCTAGCATGTTTATATGATGATGATAATATGGGGGCATAAAAGATGCAACTAAACTGCATGTTTCATTATTATAAAATGCGTATTTTGTTATTATAAAACAACTCTTCAGTGGGACATAATTTAAATTGGCTGTATTTTATTTCACATTAGGCTGAACATCATAAGTGTGAATATCAATATTGGAACCCTGATTTTCTTGTTTGTGTTTTTTAAGATGAGGATTTTTTTTAAATCAAAAGTAAAAGTGTTGGCCTTGCAGCTACGGGAAGCTATGATGAGTCACAAGCTTTGTTTCTGTTCTTTTAATATCAAGACTGCCAGAGCCTAGTCATACTGTAAAGGTGGTATGGCTTTTGTATCCATTTTGTTATTTTTTTTATCAAGTTTGGTGTTTTTAATGTATATTAGGGAAAAGAGTGCTATATTTTATACTTAGGATGGTTGTTCTCAACCTTTTTGCACTCGTGGCACCCTTCATTGGATTTGCAGCACCCCTCCCTAACATTTGTGAACCCAGTTCCAGAAACTAATTTATGTATTATAGTGTTTACTTCTTTGCAGAAGGGCCTAGCAGTGGGATGGACAATCCTCCAGGCAGAGACAAGTTGATCTGCTTAGTTTCTTCTCATCTTCTAATACCTTGCTTATCTCCTCAACACCTGGCACCCTGACTGATATTCACTGACTCTAGGACCTGCCACTGCTTAAAAGGTCTTTGTGGGAAATATTTGAACCTTTCCATTTTTCTTCTATTTTCTAGGAATGTTTGAAAATGGAGCCAAGAATCTCTTTATTTTGGTGGTCTTGATATTTGTCTGTCTTCAAATTTCTGAACATAACCTACCCTAGGTGCACATTTTTGAAGGTCCAGTCTAAGCTGGATGTTGAGTATGGTCATATGTCATAAGTATCATTTGTCACCAGTAATTAGCTGATGCATACAGACTCTAGATTTCAGAAGACATTGTTCTCATATTAATGTTTTTTCCCCATTTTCAGTAATTAGTTTTCAGAATATGTAGTCATATAAAGTTTGTTCCTTCGCTCTCTCTCTTTACAACAAACAGATCTAAAAAAGACAAAGCTAAAGCAGGAGTAAAACCAGATGCTTCTGATCAAGAGCCAGAGGGACTGACACTTTTGGTTCCAGACATACAAAAGACTGCTGAAATAGTTTATGCCGCTACCACCAGTTTGCGCCAAGCAAACCAAGGTAAAATAAGATAAGCATTTGATGACTGTTATACATAAGCTCTTTAGGGTTTTTATTTCAATAAAGTTCAAAAGTCAGGATTTCAAAAGTACTGAAAGCCTCCCACGTCCAGTGTAATCTCAGTTTTATTTCCGAAAGGCCTGGGCACTTAGCAGTTCCTCAAAGTTTGGGCACTCCTTTTTTTAAAAGAACTTGGCAAGAATTTGAAAAATGTTTAGTTTATTCACATGCTGTATCTCACAGTTTTAATTGAAATTATGGAACAATTTGTCTAACATCAAAAGGAAAATTAGCATAAGTGAAGCTTGTAAGTAATAGCTCTGCTGATGCAATTAAATAGCTTGAATAAAATATTTAACTATTGATAGCCTGAATTGAGAGCAAGTTCTAAGTGGTACATTAAAATAAAATTTTCTTTTTATAAAGAAAATGTTTTTTCCAGTAAGGAAGTCTTCTTCAAAATGTTTGTGATCTGCTTTGTAATAGAGAACAGTACAATTATATAGACAGTTAAGAAAATGTTCTCTTCCACAAGACAAGGCTGTTTGACCTTGAGCATTACATTATTTGTAAAGCAAAGCTCAATCTGAATTTAAGTGAACAGTGCATTACCATCACATGTAAGTAATATTGAAGGGTTCATTGTTCTTTTTAAATGGGCATCAGCAAATTAGGAAACATTAGATATTAATCTTTTTTTTTTTTTTTGAAAAATACATAGTAAGAGATCCTTTTTTCCTTAAACTTTTTATGTGACAGAAAAGAAAATGGCTGAATACTCAAAAAAGGCTGCTGTGAAGCCCAAACCTCTGTCTGTTTTAAGGTCCCTTGAAGAAAAGTATGTGGCAGTCATGAAAAAACTCCAATTTGGTAAGTTAAGAAATGTTCATGTTGTATAATGTATGTAAAAATCTAAAACCTAAAAAATCATACTATGGTGTCAATTCTGCCAGTATGTGTGCTTGTGAATAGTAATCACTCAAATACCTCTTCCTCTCCTCACCCCCAAAAAAGCAACAACAAACTCTGCATGTCTTTGTTTTCAGGTTCAAGTCCAAGTTTTCTTCACTCAGGTGTTCTTAAATTTAAGTTTGGTACTGATGCCCTAATCACTAAAACACCTATGTGTGCAGGAGGATTTTTCATTTAGTTCTTAGAGGATATGTTGACAATGGTGGCAATGGTCGACAATGGTGGCAGCATTGTCCAGGACGTTCCAAAGCAGGCCCCACCCACCTACTCCTACTTGCTTGCTGCAAACCCAGAAATACAGCAGTCAGGCTGCTCCAATGTCATACCTAGCAGTTATGAGGCTGCTGAAAGACATTTTTAAAAAGTCATGATGGGATCTGCTGCATAATCGTAACAGTCATGCTTCCTGCCATGCCACCACACACGCATGACAGGATGCTTGATTGTGGGATGGAGCATCAGATCACATACCATATTGCCAGTGCAGTGGGAGCCTAGGATCAGGATCCCAGTCTCCTCCTACACTGGCAATCTTTGCTTCTGTGGCTGGGAACCCCACCAGTCATCGGAGCCCTCAAAAAAACTGCACCCTCCCAGGGAAGTATGGTCTGGTGGGACTACACGTGGCAGGGTACTTCCCCAGAAATGCCAGGCCACCTGCCTCCCGATTGAAAGATGGATAGAGGGGTGCCTTATAACCCTGGCCTCCACATCCTGGTGGAATACCTTGATGTAGGGACAGGCATAGGGGCCAGGAATGTCTTCAGACACCTAAGTTCCATGGGGTGAAAGACCCCAGAAACCCCAGTAAGGGGAGGGGGGCGCATGGATAGAGCAGCCCCAGTGAGGGGGTAGAAGGATGTGGTGGCCCTCATAGAGTAGAGTGTGCTGTTCCGGCCTGAAGGACTGTAAGTGGGTGCAGAGTAGGGTTGCAAGGCCAGTCTGTAGGGCTGCACCAGCAGGTGTGTGGAGCAGAGCTATAGAGGTAGCCTGAAGGGCAGCGCACAGGCCAACCCCCATAAGTATGTGAATATGTTAAATTGCCTGCCATGGGGCAGAATCAGCCCAGTGTGAGGCATAAGGCTGGAGCCATATAGAGTAAGGAAGCTTGACTGACCCAAAGGGCTGAATGGAAACCTGCCAGCATGAGAGTAGGGAAGCCTTATGGGCCAAGAGGGGCTGCTCAGGTAGCAGGACAGGTAGAGAATGTCCCAGTATTATGAAAAAGACCCAGTGAAAGTGGGCAAAGTGAAAGAAGCCACAATAAAAGGGGGGTGGTATGGTATATGTGGTCCAGCAAAGGGCATAGTGGGAGAGCCCCAACATAGGAGCAAGTTTGGCCCGGCTTTAAGCCAGAGGTGTGATAATCTGGATGCTATCTGTGAAGCGTGAGACAACCATGTAGGGATGATACGGAGCTGTGTGTAACGCCCTTGGCATCAGGTACTTAATGGGCAACCTCTCGCATCATTACAGCTGATATCATAATAGCAAGTCATGGCAGGCAAGACAGGGCAGACTGTCCCTAGACAAGTGGGCAGGCCAGTATGTGACCTGGACCCGAGAAGGCTCTCCTGTCACAGGCAGATACCTTTGTTGGGTCACAAGCAGACTTTTTTTTAAGTTGCTTGAAGTATTGGCATTTTTTTCAAGATCATTTTGATATATTGGTTAGTGTCAAACATGCCCATACATGCTTATCTTAGTAACCTGTCTGTAGTCCAGTTGACATCATATTACTCATGCACATAAGTTGGAACCTACTCATTTAATGATTTCATGCATTTTCTGGAAAATGTGAAATTGGGCATTGTCCACAAAATCAGGCAGTGTCCACAAAATCCACCAAAAAACCCAACTAAAAATAAAATGGTGACTCTCCAGTGGAAGCCAACCATCCAGACTAGCAGCCTGCTAGTGGGTGGAGGGTACTATCAAGATGGCATCCAACTCCTCCCTCCCACCATGCCCCTCACTGCTGATTGTCTGCAGGGGCTGTCTGTCACATGACCCTGTGATAAGCCAGCTAAAATGGTGGCTGGCCCTGTGATCTGTTCTTAAAATCAGCTGCCTTCCTCCTTGATTTCAGTACGTCCCTACACATAAGGACTTTTTCATGTGAATTAGATCTTTGTATAATGGGATCCTTGAAATATGTTATCCTAATAAAGTTACAAACTGTCCTATAACATATTTTTAAACAAAATGACAAGATTTTCTAGGTTGTATAGTATAGATTGAAATATTGTGGTCCATAATATAATATGGGAAGACTTCCAGAAATTAATTCTTGTAAATTGCAAACCCAGTGTCCACAAGATTTCTCTTGCAGTTTTTAAGAACCAGAAATCTCTATGAAGAGCCCAGAGATTGAACCCTTAGCATAAAAGCCCAAAGATTTTCACCCATTCATAGGAAAAATGGTAGATAAATGCATCAGTCAATGTTAAAGAGGTTAGCGGCGGGCAACAAACCTTTCCAAAACTGAAAATGATCATATTTTTCTAGGTCCCTTTAGTCAAAAAAAAATTAGTTTCAGATTAGCCACAAGATTTCACAAATAATTTATTTTGCCTAAACTAAACAGTGAACATAAAATTGCAACCAGAAAAGTATTTTGTTTTCAAAACAGTTAACGTGGAGGAGTTAGGATCCAATTTTATGGAGTCTGACTTCATTATCTTAATTATGCAATTCACCACAATAGCATAGAAGTTTGATTCATTCAAGAAAAGAAGCCAGACTGACTTTGAAGTTGGCTTGACAAATTAATTATTTCTTTGATGGCTGTGTTTATGTTGCAGATAGAATTCAGTGGCATCATTTTTGCAACAGCATGTTTGTGTCAACTTTTATTTTCAGCTTGCTACCAATACAAAGACAGAGTAGACTGAACTTGGCTGGGAGGGCTTAAGATGGTAGCTTTTCACTTTTCAGAAACCAAGTATCAAATTTCACATAATGACAAGTAATTAAAGAGTTTGGCCTTCATTATAATCTTGTGCGATCATTTGCCAGCACTGTAACCACCACATAATTACGCACCACTGGGGGTTTGCTACAGGTTGAGCCACAACTAAAAAGGATTTTTAAATAATACACTGTGCTTGAACATCAGAAATTAAGTACGTTGGTATAGCTGCGTGTATTAAAGTTGATAAATCTTATGCTGAACTAATCTTAGTTCCACCTACTGCTGTTAGTGTTTCATTTTCTGAGATCATTCTTTTAATACAGGAAACTGCTTAAAAAAAAAGGGAGTGGGAAAATGCATATATTCATATCCGTATCTCTATAGAAATATACACATACATTTGGATACATTAGAGAAAAATGTAATTCATATTAATATTTTGGTGGTTTATGCCAAGTTAATCTACTGTATTTACTCAAGTATAAAAGAAGTCCACCCTTACAGTCAACATGAGAGAGTAGCCCCTCTGCTTACATTCACATAGAAGGAAACTGAATTAAATACATTGCCTATCTTTGAATTGTTGCTAAAAACATCATATGCTCAATAATAGAAGCCAACTTTTGAATGTAAATGCAGCTAGCACTGTGTCTGAAAAACACATGACCTATTTTGGGAAAATGTGCTGATAGGTGGTGGAGAGCTTCAGGTGGCGATTCAATTCGGCCCAATTCAGTGGCTGAATCTCCAAATCTGAATCGAATAGGGAACAATTAAAAGGTCCAAATTGATTCAAAGCTCCCTGAATCTTTGGGAAAGTTCAATGAACTATATGATAAATCATGAGCCTTTTGCCTTTGGACTCATATCACACACAGTTTGTGTTCTCTCCAAGGAGATCCAAAAGTATTGCTTAGAAGTGTGTTTATGGAGTACCTGTACTAAAACTTGCAGCACTTTCAAAAACGGTAAGCTGTATCAATTCTGGATGAGCTAAGTTATGGGTACTATATGCAAATTGTTACAACTATGTTTATTTCAAGGTCAATGTTTTCGAATTTGCTTCTCACTTCAGTGTGCTCAGGGAGAGCAGGGTCTTATAGTAAGAAGGAGCAAAGGGGCTGCAAAGGAAGAAGTTGGGGAGTGAACAGGGAGAAAAGGGACTACCTAACCCCTCAGATTTATTTTCCCTGCTATAGCAGTAGGAGGTTGGCGCATACTCAAGACAGGCCTCCAATCTTTAGATTCTGTACCTGGAAATTATCAAATTTATACATTTTCCATATATTGAATCATTATTTGGGGGGTCATCTTATAATCAGTCTCATTTATTATTTGAGTAAATGAAGTATTAATAATTTTTCTGACTTTTTTGGTATGGTAAAAATACTATTATTTTTACTCTTATAGATACCTTTGAAATGGTTTCTGAAGATGATGATGGAAAACTGGTCTTTAAAGTGAATTACCACTACATGTCTCAGGTAAAAAATGCAAGCGATGCAAACAGTGCTGCCAGAGCCCGGCGTCTTGCCCAGGAAGCTGTGACGCTTTCAACATCATTGCCGCTTTCATCCTCCTCCAGTGTTTTTGTGCGCTGTGATGAGGAGCGACTTGACATCATGAAGGTAAGAAGCAAAGTAAAGCTTCTTCTGATTCTGCATTTGCATCTGGAATGATAAACATAAAGGGAAATTTCCTTAAATACAGATGAAAAACAGGACTATATACCATCATTGTTGATGTCAATCATAGCTTCTAAACTGATCTCCCATAGGTGACTGAAAAAAAAAGTCTTGGCAGAGCTGATCCTAGTCTCTGTGCATTCTGTATGTGTAAACTTTTGTTAAAACTAAATAAAGAAGGGCTAGATTCTTGGATTCTTTCTAAAAAGCAAATTCGTTTTTATTAGTGTTTCTGCAATGGGAAGTAGGTGTAAAAATAGCTTCCTGACATTTTAGTTGTAATTACCAGTAAAGTCATTCTTGTCTCGTTACTGACCTTGCTCTGAAAGTCTAGGGGTTTAAAAGCCTGGTTAGATAATTCTTTCCTCCTCATCAGTAATAGGTTCTGCAGGTCAAACTTTGCCTTCAAATATTTGTGCTACCATATTATGTTCAAAGTTGCATCTTTCACTGGCTTCCGTTCTCACACTCCATTTCCCTTCTAACTCACCAAAAAGGTGTACCTGAATGACCCTGTGATTAGAACTTGGTAAACCAGTTCTGTTAATGACACAGAAAAGGGGGTGGAGCTAGCGCTCGTTTTTCAAGTGCAGCGCTACTACAAGAAGGAGTTTAACAACTTCCTGTAGTTAATAACCTGTTTAGGATTTCTAATACCCAGCGAGCACATTGTTTAAGTGAAGAAATGAAGCTTTTATCTAAGTTGTATTTTCTGAATAAATTGCGCATTAAAAATTAATTTAATCCTGTAAGCACCCAAGATGCAATGTAATGCATTTCTCTTTGTGGCAGGTTCTGATAACTGGCCCAGCAGATACCCCATATACAAATGGTTGCTTTGAATTTGATGTATATTTTCCACAAGACTATCCAAATTCCCCTCCACTTGTGAACCTGGAAACAACCGGAGGCCATAGTGTGAGGTTTAATCCAAACCTTTACAATGATGGCAAGGTAATGTAAACGGACTTTTGTTTTCATGTAGGAAGGCTGTGTATGTGTGTGTGGGGGGGGGCTTAGTCATCTGTCTTTGTTGTGTGTCTATGTATAACGCACTTTAAACACAAATAGCTTGAAAACTCAGAGAGAACATTCGTGTCTTAAGAGAAATTTCTTTGCTAAACCTTAGTATTTTTTTTTAGTGACTATGTCAGGATGATCCCAAAATCCAGAATTTGGGAAAAAAGGGGCCAGAGCTGTCGTCAGTGAACCTGGCCAGTGAGCTCTTTATCCCCATATCCAAATAGTTAATAAAGATGTTGAAAAGTAGTGGACCAAGCACTGGCCCCTACAGGACACCACTGCCCACTTCTTGCCAAGATGACACAGATCCATTCACTATAACTCTCTCCGAGTCATATCCAGCCAGTTTCTCACGCATCCAACTGTCTCAGAGTTAAGCCCATAATCCTCCAATTTTCTCATGAGGGCATTGTAGGATTCTGGATCAAAGAAAGTCATGGTATACAATGTCAACCTGCTCTCTTGTGTCCAGGTGGCAAGTTACCTGGTCATAGAAGGAGATGAGGATGGTAAGGCAAGACCTGCCCATGACGAAGCCATGCTGCCTGTCATTCAGAATCCTGCCTTCTGCAAGCTTATTGCAGAAAGACTCCTTAAGGAACTTTTCTAGGATTTTCCCTAGGAAGGAAGTTAGGCTGGATTGGCCTATAGTTACCTGGGTCCTCTCTCCTGCCCTTTTTGTGGATGGGCACAACATTGGCCCTCTTCCAGTCCTCAGGGACTTCTCCAGAGTGCCATGAGTTGTGGAAGAGTTTCTCCAGGGGTTTCACAATGACTTCAGCCAGCTCCTTCAGCACTTTTGGATGAAGACCATCCAGTCCTGTCAACTTGTATACATCTAATTTTGTTAATTTTTCATACACCATTTCTACAGCAATATTAGGAAGGTGACTATTCCTACCATGCTCATCCTCTACTCTACCTGTCATGATTTTCCTCTTGGCCTAGTGAAAGACCGAGATAAAGTAATCATTCAGGAGTTCAGTTCTCTCCTGGGTGCCAGTAATCAGCTCTCCTGAGTTGTTGAGCAATGGCCCCACACTCGCATTTGTTTTCCTCCTGTTCCCCATGTACCTAAAGAAGGACTTCTTGTTATCCTTGATTGCCGTTGCTAATCTAAGTTGGTTGCTGTTTTAGCCTGTCTTATCTGTTCCCTGCAATTGTGGGTTATTGTGAAAGAGTCCTCTTTGGGGCCAGCCTGAAGCTTCCACTGTTTATAAGTTTCTTAAGAGGACTGTATTTCCCTGTTTGTCCAAGAGGGTTTCCCAGCCCTTCTGTTACCTTTTCTCTGTATGGGAATGGACTTCCTTTGTGCTTCAAGGATCATGTTCTTAAGGAACAACCACACACCTTTTGCCTTCGGTCCATGGTCCCACAGCACTTGCCCTACTAATGACCTAAGTTTGTTGAAATTTGGATTTTGCCATAGGCTTAACACCCTAACCTTCCACAAGT
>JAGPOW010003648.1:47581908-47614017 GCA_030014935.1 Caiman crocodilus
GCCCTCCTCTGAACCCTCTCCAGGCTGGCCACATCCCTTTTGAAGTGCAGTGCCCAGTACTGGACGCAGTACTCCAACTGCGGCCTGACCAAAGTCACACAGTGGGGGAGTATCACCTCTCTGAACCAGCTTGAGATGCGTCTTTGGACACACTACAAGGTATGGCTGGCCTTGCTGGCTGCAGTCTGGCATTGGCAGCTCATATTCATCTTGGAGTCAATAACAAGATCCTTTTACGCCTCTGTGCTTTCCAGAAGGGAACTCCCCAGCCTGTGTGTATGCTGTGGATTCTGCAATCTCTCTCTCCCTACAATATATATGTGCTTCAGTGGGGAGACGCTTTAAGAGCCACTCTCATTAAAGCACCCAGAGCTTCATGTGTATCAGCGTCCCTGCACTAAAAAAATGCCAGCAGGTGCACTTTAACTAAAGCTTGTTGAATGAGCTTTAGTTAAAGCACCCCCCACCACCATTTTTCAGCACTGGCACACTGATGCACATGGTGCTGGAGTCTGCTGGAGCTCAGTAATTACCAAGATCCATCAGACTACATTAATCATTTAGGTTTTGGAGAGTGGTTTTAATCTAATTGATTAATCAAGTCTGCTTGAGTGCGTTTTATAATTACAGCATGTCGGCGTAGCCTTGCTGCATGTGCATAGGTGACCTAAGTGACTACAGCTCACTTATCTAGATTATGGTCCTGTGGTCAATATCTTACTTGGCCTCCCACTTCTCTTCTCTCATTTTGTTTGGGTGCAGTAGAATTAAAAATGAAATCAATTTTAAGCAAAATAGGTTCATCCAGTCCTTACCTTTTCAATTGCGTTACAAAGAGAAAAGTGAAATATCTTTCACCGCTGATTAGGAAATAACATTAGAGTTGGTTTCCTCCTACTTTAAGTTGAAGATGGCATAACTTCTGTCACATACTGAGATACTTGATTGAGCTCCAGTTCAGCAAGAATATAACAATGAGAGTGGATCTATTAAGTGTTTTGTTTGCATGAAAATCATTAAATGAATCTTTTAAAGTAGTGATTTTCACATGTTTTAGATTCAAGGCACCCCTCTGAAAAGCTAAACACTGGCATTTAACTTTTTTAACTGTGGAAAATAAATAGAGCAATTCTCCTCTTGCAAAGATGGTATCTTTTCCTTACTAAAGGGAGCAGTTAGATGTCAACTAATTTTCTAAAACAGGTTCTCTGCACCTAAATTTCAAATAGTATTTTTCAAGTCAGTGGTTTTTAGTAGTAAGTTATATAGGAAATTCTGTTAAAATGAACACATTTTCCAGTTATCTTGACATGCAGTTACATTTGTAGTAGATATGGATACATTTTCAAACTTACATGTTCAGCATTAAGGGCACCTATATACATGCTCTGGAGTGAGGGTGGAGGCATTTTAATTAGAACAGCTCTCTGGAGCCACTCTAATTAAAACACCCACAGTGTCTCATGTATTTAGCATCCCCATATTTCAAAATGGTGGTTGGGGTGCTCTAACTTAAAACTCATTCTACAAGCTTTAGTTAAAGCATTCCTGCCACCATTTTGAAATGTGGAGATGCTGAATACATGGGAGACTCCAGCAGACTTGATTAATTGAGTCTGCTGCGATGCGTTCTAAACAGAATGTGTTACAATACATGTATAAGTGCCCTAAATGCCTGAATCCACATTAAGATAACAACTAAATAACAGTCCCATCCCTCTCTCCCCCTCTACCTTACTAGGTTGCTTTCTGAATATTTTTCTCAGCAACATTTTATATATTTGTCTCCCATGTACTTTGCTTGAAGGCTGATTTTTCAAACCTTTGGCCTATGGATAATAAACTGCATCTTTGCATGCTCTCTATGCATACATTTTTTGTATTTGGGCTTTTTTGTATGTATGTAGGGATGTATGTCCCTCTATCCATGTGCAAGTATAGATTGGGATTTATTAATACTGTATGTGAAGAAATGTTCAGGCCCCTGCTATTGAGAAGTTTGGCTGCTGTATTGAATGATATATATCACATGAGACCAGGACAATTTGTTTTTTAAAAAAAATCTGGAGGCAATAGGTAGCTGTTTTAATGGTATTATAATTTATTGTTATATTTTTTCTTGATATTAGATGATTAATGACATGGCTGGTGGTTTTTAAGAAATATGATAAGTGGTTCAGATATAGACCAGCAAGGCAGTATGTAGGGTACATTAATGTATTTTGTAAACATTTTTCATCTAATATAGGCAAACTAAAATGCATATGTTGAAAATAAGCAGCGCTCACCACACAAGAGGCTACGTTACTTCATTTATCCATTTTGCTGTTTCTCTCCACAGGTGTTGGTGTCTGTTCAGTCCCTCATCTTGGTAGCAGAACCCTATTTTAATGAACCAGGGTATGAAAGATCTAGAGGTACTCCAAGTGGTACACAGAGCTCTAGAGAGTATGATGGAAATATACGACAGGCAACAGTTAAATGGGCTATGCTTGAACAAATCAGAAATCCTTCGCCATGTTTTAAGGAGGTAAGTATTATGAAATTAAAAGTAGATAACTAGCTTTAATAACCAGAAAACTCAGACAGTTATTATTGTTTTATTCTGGAAACTGTATCTCTTTCAAATGCAGATGTTTCAAACACAAAAAGCTAAGACAAATATTGTACAGCTATAGAACATGATAGGAAAATATTCAGGTATCTTCAGTGGACTAAGCCATAAGTCTTAAATATAAAAGCCTTGCTCAAGGATGTTGAACCACTTAACATGCCAGTGCAATAACAATAATTAATGATACACCTAAGTGATAGTCTACATATCTGAAAATACCAACAAGGCCAGTTTTCTCTCAGCCTAGGGCTCCAGTAGAATTTTAACAATGAACTTCCCTTGAAATAACAAGCTCTTTGTTGTCTCCTAGAGACATCCAAATACTGTTTGGGGTTTCCTAAGAACTGTAGCTACAATTTAATCAGATTTTGGAGGATGCCAGATGAATTTGAGGCTGAGGTGAAGATATAGGGGGAGTGCCATCTTCAATTTCACTTGACAGTACTAGGATTGCCTCCACATTGGTTTTTTTGAGATGCCCACATAGCATCTTTACCTTAAAAAGGAGCAACTCAAAATCATGAGGCAGTGAACCCTAGTGAAGAAGGTATGGGGCTGAGACCGAAGGACTCTCATTCTGAAACAGCTCTGATGCTTGCTGTTGGAGAGAAGTAAAAAACATTTTGTTAAAGAGTCTATGAGCATTTCTGCACATAGGTCCCTAACAATCATCATCATGATATCTGAATTCCCTGCTGTAAGGTGAATCCCAAAGAATCATATTGTGGGAGTCTCCCAAAAAATCAGCCAGTCCTATCTACCATTGGCACCCCTGGAATCGATTGGTTTCAGTTACATTTATGGAGTTTGGTTTGAGGGCAGACAGCATGGGGAGTAGGAACAATTTCAGCCTGTGGATGAAAACTTTATATAAAAAGCTTAAAGGGAAATGTTGGAAATAACTACTAAACACAAACTTTGGAATAACAAATGCGCATATTATTATCTAGCTTCCTACTAGAAAAGGGGGTGACAGTGATGACTTGTTGAAGTGTGAGCTATTAACAGGGACTTTATTTTGCTAGAATTTACAAATTTCTGAAAGAGGTGGAGAATCTGTGTGGTTCTATACATTTTGGTGAGTTCATGTTTCACAGTTTAAACGTTGACTGTTCTAGTTGTATTGTATGAAAATTGCTGATTTATACTAGGAACAGGTACTTAGTTGCCAGATTCTCTTCTACCTGTTAAGTGCCTAAGTGTGATTATTTCCCACCCTGTTCAAATCCTTGAAAATTATTAATGCATCTACTTTTCTAGCAGTGGTCATCTTACCCTCAAACTGAGTTTCTAAAGATCAGCAAGGAGAAGGACCCACCCACCTTTTATATTGGCAACTTCTCTAGGGACTTTTGCCTAGTGCAGAAGAATCACACTTAAATATATAAGGGAACTTAGGTAGACTATAATTTGGTCCTTTGTAGGGACAAAGCTGAATGGGATTTCTGCTCATCCAGAAGCACAGAAAATAATTTTCAGTCCTTTTCTGGTTTCTGATAGGAGTACTTTGTGGTTGTTCACAAGATAAATATTTATTAATATAAAACCAGTTGACCTGAACTTGGTACAGCAGGGTTGACCTTATTATATTAATGATTTTGTCTTCACTGGACCAGAAAATCTGGTATTTAAAGAAAAAAACTAAATCACTTCATTTTCATGAATTCACTTGGTCATGCTCCTCCAGATACAAAAGGAAAGTTAGAAGTCTATTACTAGACATGAAGGACAAATTAAAAGCCGTAAAAGAATTGGTATGAGCATTACCGCAAGATAGTTTGTCAGACATGAGTGAACCCTACAACTTCTATCAGCATCCCTAAAGAGAATTTTTTTAATGTAAAAGTGTAGCTTATATTAAAGTAGTCATCGTATAATGGTGGTTCTCACCCTTTTTCTAGACGCAAGGCACAGCTCAAGTCTCAAGCACCCCTCCATAATTTCTTTAAATTGAGGAGCACTCCATTTAAAAAAATTGTATTGACCCAAATCCAAGAGAGCTTTGAATTTTAGATGCTTCCCCCCATTTATTAGATTCTAGACATGGAAAATTATAAATTTGTCTTAATTTCCCATGTCTAGAATCTAGTTATTGGATCTCCCTACCACTGCCACAAGGAAAGCAATGACTAGGGGGCAGGCAGCTTGCCCCATGCACCTTATCTGTTCTCCCTTCCCCCCAGGCCTGTCATTCTACCTCTCCCTGCCTCTCCTTCCCCCCCACCACTTGTGCCCCTCTGGTGCCTGTCCCCACTCCCCTGCCACTTGCGTTTGCAGCTGCTCAGACTTCCTTTGCCAGGGGCATGGATCACTTGACTGGGCAGGAGTAGCAGTGACCAGGGTCCAGGCTCTAACCCCCAGCCTAGGTCAGGGTCAGGGTTGGAGTCTCAATAGCTTACCGTGCTCCTCCACACATCTGTTTCCCATAATCCCCTAGCTCTGAGCACCTCTC
The DNA here is from genome assembly GCA_030014935.1 of Caiman crocodilus. Classification (NCBI taxonomy): domain Eukaryota; kingdom Metazoa; phylum Chordata; order Crocodylia; family Alligatoridae; genus Caiman; species Caiman crocodilus. The sequence continues at coordinate 47,586,975 of JAGPOW010003648.1, forward strand.
CCCCATGAGCCCTTTCCTTCCCCTCCTCTTTATGGGAAGAGATGTGCAGACAGGAAGATGCGCAGATAGCTCATCTTCCCCTTCCCCTGCCATCCTTTCCCCGGTGCTCCCCCCTTGTACTGCATGTCCCTACACCCCTTCCCTTTGCTCCCTTCACTCTGCATGTCCCTTTCCCCATGCTCTCCTCAGCACCATGTGCCTCTTCTTCCTCATGATCCCCCATATGCCACGCACCCCCTACCTGCCTCACGGGCCACCTTGGCCCCATTTGGAGCCGCAGCAGTTGCTTTTCTGATCTGTACTCAACTTAAAGACCAGAAATTTTTTCCTTTAGCTGAATAGGAGAAAACCTTGTCTTAGGTTTGAGTAAATGCTGTAACTTGTTTATTATAGTGCTTATTCTTACCTCTTTGCGGAGGGGCCAAGCGGCAGAGGGAGTAGGCATCCAGGGACTCAGCTGAGCCTGTACTTACCTCTTTATTTCCTCACCCCTCACACCACCCTTCAAAGGATCTCTGGGTGCCCTGACACCCTGGCTGAAAATCACAGTTTTTGCAAGGTTATTCACATTGCTAGACTTCTTTCAAGGGTACAGGTTACATGACATGCGCTGTATGCTCTGGCCCTATTAATTCAGATATTAATATGGTAAGAAAACCATAGTTGTTCTTCTAAATGGACTATTAATATTTTACGTAAGAACTTACAGGCATTGACACAGATGGTGCTGTGGCACCTGTTTCAACCAATAAATCTTTCATAAGTATTTGTAAGTATTTTTACTAAGAATATTATCTAATTATAGCTATTTAAATAACTGAAAATGGTAAAAAAAAATTCATTTTAATATTTCCCACATGTCTCACTGATCTCTGTTACCCACTTGACACTGACATGAGACTATTCCTTATGCATACCAAATTAGGCTAATACATTCGGATTACCTGTAGAGCTTAATTCAGTGTCAGTAGCTTGTCCTTTGAAGTAAAATTAGCAAAAATTTGTTCAGTACTTTTTGCTTACCAGCTCAATATCTTGGATTCTGTTAATTACGGGGGGGGGGGTGTTAAAGCAGGCATCACACTATGATATCCTTCTTATTGTTAAGTGAGTAGAGTAAGCTGTATCCAAATGGATTTATCATAGTAGAGAGCAATCATTCACTGAGAGCAGATGAGGATTCTTACAAAGACACCTTTTTTGAAGCGATTGTAGCAGTAAAACAGCTGACTGCCTGCCTGCAAGATTTGTAGCCTGGATTGATTTCCATTAAACCACAAAACCAAGCAAAAAGTAACATTGACATTAATTAAAAAGCAGATCTCAGCTTACAGAAAGCAAAGAAATCTTGAAATATGCTCTGAAACTCTCATCCCTGGGGGAAGGAAAATGGTCTGAATTTCCATCCACTGAACCTGGTGGTTTTGGATAAGAACTTTCTTCCAATTGTTAGCTTCCTTTTTCTGCAACTCCCAAATAATCTGCAGCTCTTACTTAGGGCTTACTGGAGAGTCATGGTGTAAATCGCATCTCCTTAAACCTCAAATGAGATGTGCATAATTTGAAGTAAACTTAGATGGTTCTTCGGAATATACCTCACTGTGTGGGGCTCAGATGTCGTTGTGGTGAGGAAAAAAAGGTCAAGGTACTAATACGTTTTCTGTTAAATCAGAGAATCATACTGGATTAAAATGGTTGTTACCATGTGCCCAGAACTCATTATATCAGATGCTTCACAATGTTGTATGGCATAAGTCCCTTCGGAGTGCTGCTTCATTGGTTCTACCCTATTCCACATGCATCACCTACACATTGGATAAAAATTCCATTCATCTTTCTTATACATTCACATGCAGATCCAATAGATTGTTTAGAGGTTATGCATTGAAAGAAGATCAGTTCAACTAGCATACTTACTATGTTCAGTGCCTGTGGAAACACAGCTATATTGCCAGGAGGGAAAAAGAAAAACTGGAGCTTTAAATTATGTTAAATAGTGCATGCACTATGTTCCTGTTTAAACCATTATAACTGCTCCAAATATAAATCAGGCTTCACCAGGCAACTGACAATTGTATGTGCTATTTAAGGGCTATAATTTCTAACACATTTTCACCCTTCTGCTCCCTTCCCACTGAATTGCTAGCATAGAACAATTCAAAAGAGTGTTGATTTCTGGCAAAAAAGAATGCTCTTTCCATGGCATGAGGGAATTGATTAAGTTTTATCTTCTACAGGAGAATGATGAATAACTATGCCTTATCAACTGCTTGCTGTTTCTGAAGCAGAGTTTGTGTTTTTCTCTTAAAGCACTATAAAGCACACTTGTTGTTGTCTTGATCAGGAAATCTCTTACTGTATATCAGGGTGGAAGAAATACATTTCCCATTTATGTTAACAAAGTACTTTAATATGCATTCTCTGGCTATGGACATATATAATTTATAACCACTTCAAAATGAGAAAGGGAATTGCCCCTATGGAGAATGCATCAGCTGCTACACTGCAGCTGTTAGCACTGCTTGCTCGTGTAAAGATGCATATTACCTTAGTCCTTGCAAATTTAATTCTGAATGAACTAGGGTTAAGATTGCAACAGTTTTGTTATGTTTGCATCACTGCAGGAGCATTCAATTTGTATGTAACAGTTATGCAATTATGTAACAGTTATGCAATTATTTATCAACCACATGTTTTTGTAGCAGCACAGAGGTCAGCCCCAGCTTGTGCAGTTATGCAGCATTTTAGTGTGTTAGTTTAATGAGGGTGTCATCATCATCAGACCAATCTGTTTCTGTCTTTATTTGATATTGCCAATAAATTTGCTAACTGTAGGAAAGCTAATATTATAATTTGTCTTGGAAAACTTCATTCCTCTAATTGACAGTACAAGTGTCAAATTAAGGGTTTTTTCCAGTAAAGGAAAGATAACACTTTTCTTAAGTCAGCAAAATTTGGTCTGAGTAATAGAGGCCAGACTAGGAGTTTCAACATGGTCTTTTAAAAAAACAAAACAAAACCTTGTTAACCTCTTCAATAGAATCCAGGCAAAGACAAGTTACTAGTGTTCATTTCCTTTTTTGTGTGTGTTGGACCATTTCTAAGTGTATAAGTGGAAGGAAATAGAGAGGTATGTCATGAGGTCAGCTGCTGGCTGTCTTGTATGTGTTGGAGGTAATAAATCGATTTTATAGTAGCAGCCTTTATCTGGTGACTTATTAATATGTTACTTTAACTGACTAGGGTTTCTTCAAAATGCTGGATAGTACATTCTTAATTAATAAAAAGAATATGATGACAATTAAGAGATATTATCCTAAAAAATAGTGATCTTACACTTCCTGGAATTAAATTGGTGTGGTGGTGTTCTATTTAATATGCAAAGACTTACTCAGCATTGAAAGAGCAAGTTTTTATGGTCAATGAGCCACAGAAGGAATAAAGTAATGTCTTTTGCTAAAGACATAATTAAGCCAAGCTTCTCAGTAACATTGCATCATGGCATCCTCCTTTTCCACTCTGCTTATGTTAGGTTTGACATTGTAGAAGACAGTTGTAATGGTAGGAGCTAATAATAGAAGTTGATTCGTTGATGTAAAAATAGAATAATTAAGCAACTCAGTGTTACACTGAAAAAATGTATCTTTCCCTTTGCAGTACAGCAAGGACAAGCCTAGCACTGCATCTTTCTCAAGATTAAAAAAGATTTTATAAACCAGTGCTGTCCCAGATTTCTTTCAACCATTATTAAAAAAAAAAAAAAAAAAAAAGCTACTTATCCACCTGCCCATCACCACTTCCTTGGCCATTCAAGCGCAAGTTTTAGTAGGAATAGGGCTTTGGAGTTTTCAGGTTATAATTGTTTGTGTTTAGGTTATTTAGTACTTACAGATAAAGCTGTACCATTCGAGGCATCTGCCTATGTTCCGTCTTTGGGTTTTGGGTACGCGTTTTGGAAATCGTGAGTAAGGGTCACATTTACCCTGATTTGAAAAACTACTAGAAGCAGATGGTTGCTCTAATGAAATAAGAAAATTTGGTTCCTCATCTACAAACCAAATGCCTGGGCATTTTGTAGAAAGATGCACAGCTTGTGCTAGGTTCACTTTCCATGCCAGAAAGACATGTTAATTGCCTTGCTGGTCCTTCCTGATGGAATAGACTTGGATAGACTCTGAAAATCCAGTGGCATCAATGGCAGTCCATTCATGAATTGCATGTCTCTACCACTGTACTTTCCCAGTACGTCACAATTCTTTATCTTCACAATGTGACTGGGAAGTAGGGAAGTACTTACATTCCCTTGCTTATATTTAAGTAACAGAGGGGCATGTACAAAAAGTGTAGCAGATCAAGTAACTGAACCCAGGTCTTCAAGTCTGAGCCTGGCTCAAATTACTTTAAGGTGAGCTTGGTTGTGAACTTGCTACTCAGTCATAACTTGGTATATGTACACTCTTACCCCAAAGTAAAAGTAAGGTAACTTGCCCCACCTCGCTTCTACCAGTGTAGTAGGCAGCTATACCAGCAATCTGTAGTCTGTGATTACAAACTCCAGCAAAGGTTTTAGCCCTTCCCAGGGGGTATGGTACTAGTTGCTCTCCCTTCACACCAGTTGACAGCTCCAGTTAAGAGTATTCCATAACCATTGATGCTCTTCCACATGCTTTACTTGGGAATGCAGTTTTTTCTACCTATTTGTGTCTTGTTTGTTCCAAAAGCAGTAGAGTCATGAGAGAGAAGTATTATTTATAGCTCTTCCCCATTGCACCACACCACACACACACAAACCCCCTCTGTGCTAGCAAAGCAACGGTTTTTAAAACAAATGATAAAAGCTCTACTAATGCGATAGTTGGTGGGTTTTTTTCAAAATTAGAAAGTATTGATGTGCAAATGTATATCCTGTATAACAAATTTTATCTGGAGTTTCTGGGTAAGCAGAGAATTTGGCTAGCATTTTATGAGCTGTCAAATCTGATAGTGTCCAATCATGCACTGTGTTTAGACATTCATTCAGACTCCAGCTGTGTAACACAAGTGGATACTTATATAGCAATCTGCTAATCGAGATGACGTTTTTAGGTCAGCACTTGCCGTCTTCATGTTCTTAAATTATGCGCGTGTTAAGTCAGTGATTAGATTTGTTTGTTGTCTTACATTGCATATTTCCTTACAGGTTATACATAAACATTTTTACTTGAAAAGAGTGGAGATCATGGCTCAATGTGAAGAATGGATAGCAGACATACAGCAGTACAGCAGTGACAAACGGGTAGGCAGGACAATGTCTCATCATGCAGCAGCTCTTAAGGTGAGGTGCCCGACAATTGTATCATGCCTACGAGAGGAACAAAGAGCAGAGTGGCACAAGTCAAAACAAAAAAAAGGCAATATTTAAAAAAAAAAAATGCAAACATAACTGACAGCTTTACAGTTGCTGAGATGCACTGTAGGTGGTTGTCAATTTCACAAAAGGTTTGAATTTGCTTATAAATGGAATTTATTTCTTTTCCATGTGGTTTTCTCACGAGTATTTACACTGGAGTGTTTTTCATAAGGATCAAAGTAGCGGAAAGTAAGAGATCTTTATGGGGATTTTATAGCATTTTTTTTGTTTTGAGATGTATTATGGAATATGATAAACTCCAGTGCAGCCTCCCCACGCTATACATTTTTAAAGCTTGGAAACAAATTCCTTACATGAACAAAGACAAAATTCTGAGGCTCAAAAAACCAGCATTTTATATTGCACTTGCTATAATTTTTAAGTAAGACAGTTATTAATAATGGTTTTAATTCCCTGTTGGTTTGTTACTTTAATGTTCTAGTGTATTTTAGTATCCTTTAAGGAGGGTGACAAGCCATTTCTTACATTCATAAATTAACTTGTATTCTATGTGCAAAAAAGCAGAATTTTATGGATTTACTACTGGGGGACACTTTCTGTTGCTTACGTATACATTGTTTGAATACAGTTGGGCTTGTTACTAGTGTGCAGTTTACAGCTATGTTCGTATGCTAACACTTATGTCTCTATTTTATTATACACGTGTGTGTGTGTATATATATGTATGTGTGTATGTATATGTATGTATATATATGTATGTGTGTATGTATATAAAAAATTATCATACTACTATACCGTTTAGAAGTGATGAGTTCTGGTTGTCCAGAATTTCCCCTGGAGTCCCAGCCCCAACTGTGAGCTTGGGCCACTCCACCATTTTAATGCACAGCATTGCAATACCTGGGCACTTCCATTGCTGCCTTCCCTGGACTCCTTTGTTTTGCAAGGCTTGTTGGGGCTGGAGGAATTCCATATCCCTCCTCATGCTGTACTGTGTGCAAGGGACCTAGGTTCTTACAGCCATTCCTGGGTGCTCACTTGTCTATCTTTCCTAGAAATTTGCTAGGAACAAAATTACTCTCTCTTCAAAGTGTTGTGAAAAGTAACGTTTTAATGTTTCAATGCAGCGTCACACAGCTCAGCTGCGGGAGGAGCTTCTGAAACTTCCCTGCCCTGAAGGCTTGGATCCAGATGCTGATGACTCCACAGAAAAATGCAGTGCTACAACAAGTTCTGAGGAGACTGTGTTGCACGACCAGGTGAAACCGAGCAGCAGTAAAGATATCCCCAGTGACTTCAAATTATGAGCTGCATTGACATAGACTTTCTAGACGCAAAGGCTTTGAAGCACAAGCCAAATATGTCAATATTTGTATGTAAGAAGCTAATTATGTAATAGGTAATGAAATTGAAACTATACTATGCCCTTAAGGATATACAGTTTAATTCAAAATGATCTTTTATTTACCTGTACAAGAGTGTAAACTTTTTTTGTGCTTTTATTTTTCAATTGTGAGAACCACTGATTGGTATGTTTAAAAAGTTATGTATACAAGAAATGGATAAATCACTGATATATAAGGGAAACTACCTTAGGAAAGAATGTTTACTGAATGTTTATTATTATTTTTTTTTTACTTGTAGAGTGAGGGCGGTTGTAACAGAATATATATTGGTCATTCTTACAGCTACTATTTAAAGTCAGAAAATTTTCACTGAATTTGATAGATTTTACGTTTGGCCATATCTTCATGCTCATATTTGATTTCTAAAGGAAATCTCCTGTATACTTCAATAAAAGTTAAATGGACATGCTCCCTCTTTTATGATTTACTGGTACATTTTTTAAATAATCTGCCATAAAATACGTTATAGCCGGAGACTTGCACTTGTATGACTGAATTTATTACAGTCAACATATTTAATTTTATGCTTACTAATTCTAAAATGCAGATGAAATAAATGCACATGGTTTTACCTCATGCCAAAATTTGGACTTCTGAATTTATCTTTTGTTTAGCTACTTTTATTCAGGGTAATAAGGGTTCCAAAATCTGTCTTGATTTATTTGTAAGGGCTATCCTGGAATTATTTGTTTTAACGAATTATCTGATTTTACCAAATAGAATCAGGTGTATTAATTTTACTTTTTAAGTACTAGCCATGATCAAGGACATCTTCCATAGATCATACTGTAAAGGTTCCTTTTCAGTTTTATGCTTAAAGCCACAGATGCATACTAAAAAAATAAGGTATTAGGTGGGTTTAATAATTCAGTGTTGCTTTTAGGACTACATGCACTGCTGTCAATTGTTCTTAATTTTCAGTAATCCTTAAAGAACTAATCAAATATTATTGGTGTTACCTCAGATGAGAGAGAAATCTGTTGTAATAACAATATTATAAATCAGGAAAGAAAAAGAATCTTTTAATTTTCTATTTGTTGCTGTTTATAAGTATCAAATTGGACTCTCTTTTTGGTTTTTGATTTACTGTGCATCATTTCTCATGATTAAAAATGGCACCAATTAAGGTTGTGTCCTAATGGTTGTGGTTAGCAGAAATATCAAATGCTTTAGTATTATAAATCTACAAAGACATTTTTCCTTTTCATTAATATCTCTTGAGGGAAACACAAAAGTTATATTAATCCATGACCTGTCCTGTGTTGACATAACTATCGAAATGCTAACTAGACTTGAACGTATCAAGTTAAGCAAGTCTGTCTGTTTGTTACCTTGGGGAGTCTTTGTTATAACTACATTGTTAAGCAAAGCAAACAGCCAAATACTGGAATCCATGATTGCATTGGGAGACATTTGAACTGGGGTCTGGTGCAGCTGTTCCCTTGATATTGTCTTGTTTCAGTGTTGTGGTAGCATTCACTTAATTGTGTGCAACTAAATCTTATTTCCTTGTCATTTTCTTAAAACACTGGAGAGACAACGTTTTTACAAGGTTCAAAATAAAAGGAGCTGCAGCTTAGTAGAATAGTGACTGTCCTCTCACATCTCCAATACATTATCTTCTGTTTCAAAGATGTTATGTATTGTATTATTAAAGCAAAGTTCTAGTTAAAAGGGTTAATTAAAACCCTCCATTTTCAAATGCATTTTTTCCCAAAAAGTTCCTTTTGAGTTAAAACTTGCCATATAAGCTACTCAATCAATGGAAACTGGTCAAGAAGGATTGAAGTCAAGCTCACACCAACAGAAATCTGCTCCACACCTTCAACCTGAAGATTAATTCTTTATATGCATAGGTTAAGTTTTATTTTTAAAAATAACTTAGAAGAAAACGTAACTTGCACCACTGGTGTTGAGTAGGCAGGAAAGATGCCCATATAATACTTTTGTCTGGTACACAAGTTTTTGCATACAGAGAAATAATTCTAACATCACATGCAGTGTATATATCTGTAGTTTATTTCAGTGAAGTCATAGAGTTATCATGCAGGTGTAAACTAGTGCATGTGACTTTGGAACAAACCTGTACGAATACCCAAGGTGGTATTTTTGCCATTCTTACAAGTTAGGACTTGCATGAGGAATTCCATTGTATTTCATTCTGATATTACAACTCTTGGCAATTTGATATAGAACTTGAAAATGTTGAATTGTTTTACCATCAGATGACTAAACTGGGTGGCAAAATGTGCGTCTTCACATTTCTAGCCCATGTTAAACTAAAGTTAGCAAATGCAGTATCAGTCAGTATGTACATTTTGTGAAACCCTTGGAGCAGACTAATGTTTAACAAACTCTCCAAAATGAATCCTTATTCCTTTTCTTAGCATACCAAGTGCAAAAAATGATGAGTGCAAGATCTTTACCTCAACAGTCACTTTATCAAAGTTAGTAGGAACTGCAGAGACGGTCTTGATTAGTGTGGTCTTTAGCCTTCACTTTCCATTTGCCTGAACACATGAGACAACAGCCACTTACAATTTCCTCTCACAAGTGTTATGCCAATTTAAAAAAAAATGGTGGTTCTTTGTTAAAATTGCAACAAAAAATCAATGGCATTGCACTCTACCTTTGAAAATCTCATCCATCATCTTTAGTACTGCTTTTAGATCAGTTTGTGTATTGTTCACTTCTGACAGATCCACACAATGCTTTGTTAGGTTGCTCTTGAATCTCTACAAGTACTCTACCAAAAAGGGAAAATGTCTGTACTATATCAGCTTTGCTGATCAATTATCACTGACCTTCATGAGACTTCACATCCTGGGACCACAAGCATGCTGCCCGCAACAAGGCTGCTGTAAGGGGTTGAGTAGCACAAGAGAGTCTGCAGTCCATTAAAGATGACAGCGATAATATCCTTTTAAGATGGAACAAATCCATAGTTGAAGTCACAGTGGTTTGTGTGTGTGTGTGATTTCAGTTTATTTAATTATGCTTCTGTACTTCTCTCTTGAATTTTAGTCTGGATATATAGACTATATTTTGCTGTATAGAGCAGCCTTTTCTGCACCAAACATACTGATGCCAAAAAGAAAAAAGATAAATTAAAAATATAGTCTGTAGTCTAGGAAGCTCATGACAAAGCTGGATACTGGAGTAATTGATGCATGAAATATAATTGAACAAATCAAAGTTTGCCTTGGAATAACAGACTCTGGTTAAGTTTACATTAGTGAATTATGTTGTCTATTTTTCAGCTCTGATAGTGAGTGTAACTGGGGTTGAGGCATGTTTACTACTTTGTCAAGAAAACAACAAATTAAATGAGCATTAATATAGGTAAAGCTGTAAGAGGTTTATAGATTCAATAGAGAACCTTTTGTCTAAGTATCATACCTTTCTACAGCTGTCAATACCATCGTTTTATAACCTACTAATGGGTATTCGCATTTTACCTTTATCTTTAGTAACTTCTCACACTGTATGTAAAATTAAGTTTTAATTACGATATACTGTGTTACTTAATATCTGTGGATCATCAGCTTTTCATGAAACATCCTGATGGTCGTGGTGCATGGGTTTGTCACAGAATTACAAGTTGCTAGTGTTAAATTGTATTAACAAGATAAAAATATGTTTAATATTGTCTTATGAGCAACGCTGTAGTTGTGACAAGCTGGCTACTTAAACACAGGTGGTCTCACATGACCACCAAGGACAGTTTTCAAAAGCACTTGCAATATGCTTTCTTTGGTAACTTGATTTTTTTCTTTTTTTCCCCCACACGCACAACCTGCCTTTCAGTTGTCAAATTATTCCAGAAATACAAGTCAGCACAACTGTAACGTTTCTGAAATCTTTACACCAGTGTAGGCAACCATCAATCCTCTGGATCACAGAGTTACATGTAAGAGGTCTACACCCATCACACCAAGACTTTTGACGCATATGCCTAGGAAAGAGTATGGCAGAGTGCAAGACCAAGACCATCCCCACCCACCTTTACAGCACTGAGACAGAATCCACAGGCCAGACCAAATCCAGAAGTTCAGTGCCTTGATGGTTATAGCTTCTATCAGAGAGCAACAGATGATATATGCTGCTGACTCCCTAATTCCTTGGCAGGGGAACATTTCTGTCATAGCCTTTCTCCAACCAAAGAGTACCCACAAGGCAGTGAGGGCTGGAGTTTTGAGGTGACTTACTCTTATGGTTGCATCATTGTTAGGGCCCTACCAAATTCATGGGAGAAGTGGGCTGCTCTGCAGCTCCTTTAGTCTTGCAGGTTCCCCGGCATGCCCCCTTGCCACTGATTGGTGGAAGGGTCCTGCTTGCAGCTCGCTCCTGATTGGTAGGGAAGCGAATACTGTGGTGTTAGACATGGCACTGTTTTGGCCTCCCTGCCAGTCAGCAGTGGGGCCACTGGGGCACAGTCACCAATCAGTGGCAGGGAGGTAAATACAGCGCCATGTTTAAAACTGAAGTTTTTGCTTTCCTGCCAATCAGGAGCGAGCCACAAGTGAGGACCCTTCACCAACCAGTGGCAAGGGGCAGTGCAAGGGAACCTGCAGGATTAAAGGAGCCGCAGCGCAGCCCATTTCCACTCTGAATTTGGTAGGGCCCTAAATATTGTGGTATTTTATAGGAGCTACCCTGCCACGAGTAGCTCCACCACATTGCCAACAGGCCCTACAGTTGGATGCAGTCTACAGTCATATCCAGGACAATTTAAACCCAGTAGGAAACTATAAATACAAAAGTGTTTGGGGAAAAAAAAGGACAAAGGTACTGCACATTTTGCATGTAGCTCAGACACATGCAGAATGAAGATGCATTGAAAGAAACCAAAGGAATTCGAGAATAAAGCTGTATATGTTGAAGAATGAGGTGGACACAAATGACAGTGTATACTTCTCTTAGTACAAAGCAAATTATTTCAGTGGCTTTATAGAACCATTGCTCTCATAATAAATAGCTATTAAACCATCAATTATTTATGGGTCAGTACTTTCTGTGGCTAAAGGGCACCCCTAAATTCCAAAGCAGTGTTAGTGACATTGCTGTAAAATGCCCTTCATTCCCTCACATGGGCCTCTCTCTTTTCACCAGGTTTACATTAGCCTAAACCAGTTGGGAGCAGGGGAAAAGAAAACAGTGGCCAACTAGGCTGCTTGCAGGATGCTGCTAAAACCAGCTGCCCCTGTCCTGGCACACACGAAGGGGAAAGAAGTCCTGTGCCACTGGCGCTCAGCCCCCTGGTCCTTCTGGCTAATACCAGCTTGTTCTCCATCCTTACTTAGCAATGTCACTGTTGGATCAGGTGGAAGCACAAATGTCTTTACCTGCTTGTGTACCAACTTAACTCTTCTGATTATTTTCATGGTGCTGATGTCCAGACCAGTTTATGATCAACTCTGCAAGATGTTCACAAATGCCTTTGTTTCACTTCCTAGTTTCTTTGATATTCAGCCAATGGTGACGAACTAGCTGACAGTGCTTGTATGATTGTGAACAAATAGTGTCCAAATCAGAAAGCACTGCCAGATATTTTGTATTCAGTGCTGTTTGTGTAAGTGGGAGGCTTCTACTTTCTCTCTGTGCAGTCTATTCAGTAAAGTAACTTGCCTTTGGCAGGATTCGTGTGAAGGAAAAAAATACAAATTTTAAGTGCACAGTGTAGTAGATAGGCCTAGGAAAAGGTTTTTTTCTCAATCGGTGTAAGATCCATTTCTGCTGAGAAGCAGGAGGCATAATTAACTGTATATTACTAGCTTAGCCTGTAAATCTAACAGTATTTATTAAGCTATTTAACATGTATTTAAATCGGCAGTAGCATGAGGTTGACAGAGTCCTGCAGCACTTAATTCCATAGGTTTATGTTATAATCTCTAATCAGTATTTCCTTTTGATAAGTATTTTCTATTATTTTGTTTGGAGATTTTAACCCTTTCTGCAATTTTTTTTACATTACCACTTTTCTGCATTTGGAATTGGTTCCTATTTATATTAAGTATAATTTTTCATTTGTGGCTACTTTTTTTTTCCTGTTGCTTTTTTTCCCTGTGTTTTTCAAAAGTTTCCTTCTGTTGGGAGCTTTATTTTTCCAGCAGCCAGTCATTGCCACAAAACTGTTTCCCGGGGCTAACACTTCATCTCTTCAGATTGTTAGCTGCTTTTTTTGAAAATATAAATAAAAAATCAGAAACATTTTTCCACAAAAATGAGACAGAGATTTCTCCATATTTTAGCACCAAGAGCAAATATACAACAGTGAAGCTGTTTCAGATAAATGTTTCTAATTTATTATTTCTTTCCCACCAAATATGGCTAGGGAGATGAAATGTCACAACAGAAATATATCGGTGTTTGAAATGGGCTGATGATTTGTCTTGATAAAATGCTCCACTTTCCTGCTTTGTTTCTTCATGAATGTCACCAACGTTAGGTGAAATATGCAGATGTTCTGATCTGAGCTTTCCAAAAGACGGCAGGTTGCAACAATACGTGCCTACTAAAACAAACCATCCCAAAATGTCTCTGACAATAGCAGTTCGTTGCACTCTTTCCTAGCTCCAGAGCAGGGATCTCAAAGTGTAAAAGACTAAAGGCAGCTTACTGGAGCTCAGTCATGCAATTCTTAGATATCCTTGTTTTAATACATTACACCTTCATAAATAAACATGTAAAAATCCTAACATACTGTGCTCAGTCTTGACCCAGAGAGTGCAGTGTGTAACATGACCTGTCATCTCTGCAGGCTGTAACTGTCAAATTCATGTCATCTGTTCTGTTCTCTGTTTCAGCAAGAGCAAACTTCGGCTTTTTGAAAACTGGAACTTCTCCGACTTGTCTGGGTAAAGTCCTTTCTACGTTAACGCTATTTTACTTTCTCCCACATACATTTTTTTATGATGCAGCAGTGATAGGTAACCTCAGAGTCATCCTCAGATATCTACAATTAAATCCCGCAACTACTTCTCTACTCAGATGATGAAACTGCTCTCTTTGTGTTTTTGAGGTTGTTTAGCTAAAGGTCCAGTAAAGATGAATTCCCCACCTGGTGGCTTGACATCAGCCATCTAGCATCTATTAGTTTTGGCTATGACTGGTTGACTTATTAGCCATGTTTGGGACCAAAGCAAAGAAGGCCCTAAAAAGATGTCCCAGTGATGTGTGAAGGGGAGTACCACTTCCTCCAAGTTCATTTCAGATATCTAATGGGCTGCCATAATGAAGAGCGCAGAATGTATAGCAATGGCTTGAAGTTTCAACGAAGTCGGTTTATGTTGGATGGCAGGAAGAACTTCAGTGTTGGAGCAGTGAGGTGAGGCAGTGGAGCAGGCTGCCTAGGCAGTTGGATAAGCATTGGGCAGAGAGGATTTGAAAGCCTGGAATGGGCTGTAGGGGTTTAGGTTGTAGCCATGTTGGTCTAAGGATATAGGCAGACAGGGTTCCTTGGGTGAATTTGATATCTTTTATTAGACCAACCCAAAGGGTTGGAGAATAGTTATTAAGCAAGATTTCAGTTTCCAAAAATAATAATAACTATTCTCCAGCTATAATAACTATTCTCCAACCATTTGGGTTGGTCTAATAAAAGATTTCAAATTCACCCAAGGAACCTTGTCTGCCTGGAATGGGCTGTGAAGCAGATCAGTTGAAAATCCAAAAGGGCCCCATACAGAGTTGTCGACAGACCGTAACAAGACTCCTAGATCTCCTTTTGTAGTGATGTCAATGCTTCCAGTAATAGACATGTCCAGAAGGCTGCAACTAATTTTTAATAATAATTTTATTTGGAATTGAATTTTTCTAGATCTTTATCTCTTACCTACTTCTTTTCTAAATCCCTTTGATCCTCTTCTTTTTTTTTTCTTAAACCCCCCCCCCCAAACCCTGACCTAGGCTTTTAGAAAGGAAGTAAATTGAAACAGACAGTCTTTTGATTTCTATATTATGTCTTTGTCATAAATTATATTAAGTACATTTGCGACCCCATTCCCCAGGGCCTAAAATAATTGTAGTGAGAGCCAGGCATTCATTAGTTCTGAGAATAATGGCAAAACCATGCTTAAATGGTTATTTATAAAGGTAAATGAATAGATTCATCCATAAAGGTTACTCTAGCAATAAACTAAATACAAACACAGATCTTTATTCAGTCTGTTCTCAGGCCCTCACCAAAGTCGCTGGGAAAGTGACTGAGTAGCAGCGCTGATGTGCAGAGCTGATGGCCTCAGAGTACTCTTGCTGACTCCCTGCAACACTATACAGCAGCATTCTTCCAAAATGCCTCCCTGTTTCCGACCCTTCTCTTACCACCTCCTGCCATGTCTACAGACCAATATATACTTTATTGAACCTTTCTACTGCCTTTCGCATCTCCAACGAGCTCTGGTGGTGACTTCAAACCACCTGCTGCAGTCATCCGGTTACATGCTGTACAGCTGTGAACTCTCCACGTTTGCTGCCTGATCCCATATCTGTACGTGCTTCTCTGTTGGTCAGTTCTATTAAACCATTCTGTAGCATAGGTCAGGGAAAGGCAGTCACACCAAAGGAAACAGATAGATATTGGTTAAAGCTAGACAAGTAAAGCAAACTAGACCCTACAGAAAAAAGAAATGTCTTGATTTGCCTAGTTCACACATTAAATCACACCCAGTGCATTTTTCTAGGGCTACATGTAATAAAATCCCAATTATTCGTATCTAGAAGGCAGGGTAGATTAATACCGTATAGAGCAGGGGTAGGCAACGTTTTTTGGCCAGAGTGCCGAAAAACATCACAATGCCTACCTTGGAAGGTGCCGGAGTGCCAGCATGCCAGAAAAACAAAATGAAGGTAAGAGGTACATGGCAAGATGTAAAAATAGAAAAGAGCAAAAAATGCTTTTCCTAAAAGAAATATTAACATGAGAAAAAAGAGCTGTCCTGAGGGGCAACCATCTGAATATCAGAGGGGAAATCTTGTCATCTAAATGAAACACGAAAGAACAATGTTAAGACTTCCAATGGACAACTGTGTACTTCTGGAACGATTGATACTCTTTTGTGGAGCTCTTAGACTTTGTGTTGCTACAGGGTCCAAAGGTGGATGGTTTCTGGCTTTTCACATGAAATGTGAGCACAGAAATTTGTAATGGAGTAATAACACAGTTATAATTCCCTTGCCTCAGTGTATACACATGCAAGACGACACAAATAAGTCAACAGTTAATGTAAATACATTTAATATGTTTAAAACAAATCTTTGGATAGTAATATCAAACAGTATATATCTTCACAGATTTTCTTCTTACACAGTTGTTTTTAATCATTTTCCTTGATTATTTTAAATGCTGCTTTGTAATTTCTTTCACTCACATTCTGATTTAAGATGTTTCTACTGCTGATTGTGTTTTTCAGGCATAAAATGCACCAGCACAAAATTCTCCTTTTCCATGCCCATCTTTGGAAATGGTGGTACAATCATATGTGCTAGAGCATGCCTCTCAACGTGCCTGAACCTTTTTTCCTGGCAGGTAAGATCTTCTGTAGCCCATGTAACCATTTGTGTAACCTTTGTCATTGTATCAAAGCTCCAGTGAGTCAGTGGCACAGCCATGTCCCAATCTCCAATATATGCATTTAATTGTAGCTAATATTGTTCAGAATGGTACTTCATCCCACATGATGAACCAGCATTAAAACAATTATTCTGTAGTATACCTAAACATGGAATCTTATGGTTGATGAAGTTTTGAAGATTCGTTAGCAAGTGGAGGTAAGTGTTCATCTCCAATCTTTATCTTATTGTCATCAGATTTAATTTGTTCCATAAATCTTCTGAAGCAAATTGTTATTCATATTTCTCCTAACCTAAATTTGGTTTGGCTGTTGAGAAGAAAATGTTCTTTCTTTATTTTCAGTATAGCTAGCAGGTGCTTAAAATGATTTTCTTTATTTGGACTAGTTAATTCAAAGTTGAGAACCACCTAGGAATTGAAATATGAGGAAGCCCTATTTTCTCTTTCAGTCTACAAATAAATGCAGGTTGGAAATTATGAGATCTACTAATTAAAAAATGCGGAGAACATCAAACTGTACTTTCAAAGGCATTCAGGCAATTAACTATACAGGTTGGTGCCCTAGTCAGACTTTTTAAAGCATCGAAGCCAGTTAAGTGCCAAGCTCACAATGACTGATACATTCACTTAAATAAATAAATAAATGGATAAATAAATACATGGATGTGGTATGTTTGCCAACCAGGAGAGTCCATTTTATGTCCCTTCAGTTAACAAAAAAGTGCCAGGTCCAATTTGACTTACAAGCCTATTTTGGTTGCAAATTAGTGTGTGTTAATGATTATAGCTAACAGTGAGAAAATCATTCTCTCTAGGAAGCTCTCTAAAAAGTACAAATGTGAAACAAGTATAGCATCAATTATTTAGATAAAAGTCCCATGTTTGCTGATTTATATCTTCATTAAAAACAGTGAATGGTTGTCTTTAATCAGGGGTGGGCAAGTATTTGGGCTGGAGGGCCACTTAAAGAGTTATGGTGAGTTCTTGAGGGCCAGAGGATGGTGGAGAGGAGGGAGCTGACCCAGCCTTGGCATGGCAAGAGGGGAAGGGGCCTGGGGAAGATGCCAGTGTATCCTATTTTGCCCCAGGCCTATCCACGCTCAACCCATCACTAGAGACATGAGATGGAGAGGACGGGATTTCTACCGCATGTGGGGAGGGGCAGGCAGGGAGTGGTGTCCTGGAGCAGGATGAGCAGGCAGGTGGGGCCACAGCCAGGACAGGGACTGGGGCCATGCGGCAGTGACAGTGCAGGACTGGGGCCCAGGGCAGAACCATGATCTGCTCCCCTCACATCCCTGGGCCAGATTCTGGTTCCACAAGAAACCATAGGGCAGGGATCTGCTCCCAGATGCCACTTCCTGCCCACCCACAGCCCCATCCCATCCACCTGGCCAAGCATGCCCTGCATGCGGCAGTCCCAAGCCAGTCTCCACAGAGAGCCTGCCCACCTGCTCTGCCCATTCCCCTCCCCCCCACACACACACAGGGGGTGTGGTGGATACCCAGGCAGCGGGGCTAGGGGCCAGCAGCAGTGGGGCATGTACCTGCTCCTTGGTGGCAGTGGTGGGAGCTGCCAGGAAGCAGAGTCCACCACCAGGCTGCCCCACCCAGTCCCACAGACTACAGCTCCCAGCATGCCCGAGAGCCATGCGTGGAGACAAGGCAGGCTGCACCAGGGAGCACCTCCACACCTGGGGATGGTGAAACCAGCTCCGGGCACCAGAGCCTGCGCTGCACCCCACATCCAGACCAGGGGGGCCTGAGGAACCCATTGCAGGCCAGAAAGAATCATGCCATGGGCCAGATCCAGCCCACAGGCGATATTTTGCCCTCCCCTGACTTAAATCAACCCCCTTTGAACATAACAGTAATCACAAATCAATTATTGATTAACCAGAAAAACAGCTCTTAAATTCTTGTGCGAAAGTCATAATTTCAGTCACAATTGGAAATAATTCACAAAACTGACTAAAACAGGAAATAAGCTCACTCCAACCTCCATGTTCTATTACTTGCATACCCACGCAGCAATAACTTTCAGGACCCATTAGACTGTTCCATCATTCCTTTTCTATTAGATCAATATGTTGGAATAATTTTTCTTTCAGATATTTTGGTGCCCACCAGATTGAAAGCAAGCAAAAATGATTAGTTCTTCAAAAACTTTTATCCTTCAATCTAGATCTTTTATCAGTTTCCCACTGAAGGCTATGATATTCCTTCAGGTATCAAATCCCTTGCGGTACTGCTGCAGTAGTAAATTTGCTTGGAAATAATTTACTCTAAAGTGGAATAAAACAAATTCTTGCAAGCCTGAAGCCTGTTGTGGTATTAGTACTGTCGCGAGTAACTGGTTCTCTTCGTAATTTCTTCCAAGTTCCTTCTCAACATCATTACCTCACCTACCAATCCTAATGTAACTCTATACTTCTAAAGTCCTTTTATTTTAATGACATCAGAGGATGAATATAGACCAGGCATTCAATTACTTGGAAAACTCAAAGTCCCAAGTATAATAATAAATGTACAATACAAAGGAAGACTTGCTTTTTGTCTTTCCATGAAAACATTAGTGAATCCAATATATTTTATATTACCTTATCATACCTCTTACAGTTATAAGGCACATTCTGTCTCTACTTGATCATACAGTGCTTTAACCTTTTTTGTCTTCGATACTAGCTAATCAGGAATGTAACTGGTTACAGTACTTTAAGCTTGTCTCAGCTGTGAGATTCTTGGCATAACATACAATAAAATAGTTTATTTATGGAATAAATTGGGAAAATAAGGAAGAATGATATAAACATATAGGCCATGTTTTGTTTTAAATGGTTAGTCAT
Organism: Caiman crocodilus; assembly: GCA_030014935.1. Classification (NCBI taxonomy): domain Eukaryota; kingdom Metazoa; phylum Chordata; order Crocodylia; family Alligatoridae; genus Caiman; species Caiman crocodilus. Next base: position 47,606,148 of record JAGPOW010003648.1, read on the forward strand.
TTTCAGTCCCTTTTAGTCTGCTAAAACTATTAATCATAATAAACTAATCTTGTTTAAAAGAGCAGGCAATATGTTGTTCCATGTAAATAACTTATTTGCCTTGACAGAACAATGCCAGAACAGCTAAATAGGTGATCTAATACATTTCCTTTTTCAGAACATTGTTTGCAATTGAAGGTTATCTGAGTTTGGGCATGATTGAGGTCAACCATTGGCAAGACTAGTTTGCTATTATTTTTTATTAAATGTACCTAAATGTTGTAAAGCTGGGATACACACACACCTTCAGAGACTGAATAGATGTACAAACAGGATATGATCTGGAGCAAAATATGCCCAAGACACCTGTAGAATAAAATCCTAACTCCAGCTGCTTATAATGTTTTCTGAAATTTGCAACAGATGACTGAAATAAAAATAAACAGTGAAAGACTATTAAAATGCACACCTTTTAAAGGTCTTGCTCTTTCTCTCTCTCTCGCTCGCTCTCAGAGCAGGAATTTCAGTATTATGTATATGCAGACATACAATCCAATAAAATATGGGGTCTTAGATATTGCATATTAGCCAAATTTAGGACAAACTGAATATGTGCATGATTTGGTCATGTAAGCAGATGTCCTGAAATAGAGTAATAATAATATGTGACAGGAATATAATGTTTTTTTCAGATGCAACAAAATTATTTTACATGGGCTGCAGTTTGCAGAAACCGTTATCCGCTTATCCAAACATTAACCACTTACTGAAATCCTAGTGCAATATGGCAGTGTAGCTAGATGCATCATAGAAGAAAATGAAGTGCAGTGTGGTCTGGCCATGCTCTTTCTCCTTTGGCTGTGACGGTAGCCCAGCCCGGGCAGGCACTCATCTTCTTTTGTACTACCTGAGTTCTGAAAGGAGAAGAAAGCCAGGCAGATAATTTATCCAATACTCAGAAAGCTTCAGATTAATGCTACTATAACTCTTGGAATATGCCAGTTGACTAGCTAGTCAAATTCACATACTGCAAGATTTGGAGCAGAAGGTTAAATCCCCATTGCTGAGAAAAGAACTATAATCCCTGGGCTATAAGATATTCTGAGGTGGGGCTTTTTCAGTTTTTCCTGATGTGATGTAGTTGTTCCATTTCATATCAAATGCTTCATATTACCTGAACCAGGGAGGGGAGAGACAGAGAGCATGAACGTGAGAATGACTGTAGTCTGGTTGTTAGAGCACTTACCTGGGAGATAAGCCTCATAGGTTTCAGTGCTGCAACGATGGGCATTTGTTTTACAAAAAGTGGAACTGTTCTAAAAGGGAAGATGAAGAGCAACCCAACAAGAATACCCTCGAGCCTAGAGCGTAGGCCACACTTGAGAGGTGAGGATTCGCCTTTGCTCAGGCAAAGGAGAGATTTGAACTCAAGTCCCCCTATCCAAGTGGCATACCCTACCTCTGGCCAACCTGCAGTGGAGGTGGCATGAATGGCCTCTGCGTGTCACAGGGCAGATGAGGAAGGGGACAGGCAGGGCAGTTGCAGATTGGGCAGGGAGCAGAAAGCAGAGCAGCAGAGCAGGCAGGGGAAGGAGATTGGTGGGGAGCACTTTGGGAGGGTGTGGGGCTTATTTGTGGCATGTCTTCCAAAAAGGTCAGCTTCCACTGCTCTGGCTGGTCCATTAAGTGAAAGAGAACTGGTGCCATCTTCTCCTCGCTGCTCTTGAGAGGGATCAAGCCATTCTCCCATTACTTTGCTTTTTGTTAAAAGCATTTGTTTTATATTTTAAGAAACAGTTCTTTTCTTCAACTAATGCCATTTTCCAAGGCCACCTGGGATATGTAATAGATGACATATGCTTTGTTTTGAGATCTGATTCTCTTGAATCCCTGTGGTAATATATCTACGTCTCTTTGCTTGACCTGTAATAGCACTCTTAATAAACCTCATTCTGAACTGCTGCTCCTCCGTCTGCCTTCCCTGCCACTCTTGAAGAGATGCTTTTAAAGGGAATTCAGATCTCCAAAAGATGCGCTTCATTTGAACAAAGTCAGTTTAATAATGTGTAAATGATAATGACGCAGGACCAAAACTAATGAAAGGGGAAACCTACATGCACTTGCATATTCCTTAATGCAGTTCATCTTATGAACAGTCTGCTGCTGTAAAATCCTGTCACTTCTTCTACTTTTTGTTTTTGGAAAACTAAATGTTCATATTTCATATGATGATAAGTAGTGTACTTCTTAAATTCATATGGAGAACCATTGTCATCATCTTGAGCAGCGTTAAAGCTACCAAATTACTCTAAAGCGGACAACCATGGTTGTATGAAATGTCTCTCTAACTCCGTCAGCTTATTCCGTCAGCTTATTACAAGCTGGAACTAATAAGATTTCTTTTTTTACCCTACTTCTATCCATTTTCTGTTAGATGCACTGCAGTCAGCTGGGGAATGTTAACCAGTTTTTCAAATCATTGTATGTAGTATTTGTTACAAAACAATTTTTCTTTTCTCTGTGATTGAAATCCAGTGATGGGAACACCTCACTGTAGGAGTGTCCTAACCACTGACTGACTCACTGTACATAGTCACCGATGACAACACACTGATGTTGTGCTTGAGTTGCCTGAGAACACCACCTATTGTGCATCAAGACAATATGCCCTCACAAAGAGGGTTATATCACTTTCGACCTAGACAGTAGGAGCTCATTAGAGAAATGCACATAAATCTGCGCATGAAGAAGACTGAATTTAACTTGGTTGGGATGGCATTCCACAGAAGCAGTTTATTTAAAAACAAGAGGTTGGGATCAAAAGATACTGGTGGGTGCAAGGAGTGTGCATCATAAAACACTTTATTTGCATGCTCACATAGTTTTCTTCAAATAATGTCATCCAATTTCTTTTCTGCTATAGTTAGGACAGGCAGAAAGTAAGAACATATGATTACCCTGGGATAATGTCATTCTACCAATCCTCAAGTCTGACTCACCCCTATCATCCACTTCCTCCTCTCTTGTTTCCATGCTGCTGCGTACCCCTGGCTACATGATCTTCCATTGTAAGTCTTGTCACTTCTGGTTTTTCTTTTTCCTAATCATTTCGCTTTAGTTCTCCAAATCATTAACTTCTAGGCTGACAATCTCAGTCATTTCCTTGCTGCCTTTGACTCATCCTTAAACCCTTGAGATGTCCTTCATCTTCCCTATCTTCTATACAGGCCAACAATTTCAAAAAGAAGACTGAAAAACTCCCATGAGACACCACTACTCACCTTTCTCAGTATCAGCGTACAGATAGATTCAATCCCTCTCCTCCAGGCACACTCTCTCTCACTTTGACAGCCACATCCTGCATCTCCTTTTTCATTTGTTTTTTTACCCACTCTCCTTGTTTGTTTTTCATTTGTCTCCCATCATAAATAACTTGCTCATGACACTAGCTTCTTTCCCAACCATAAATGACACGTGCAGGGGCAAAGATGAGCTCCCGCAGGCAGCAATGGCGGCGCTGTCAGCAGTGGGACTGTGGTGGAGGCAGGTGGGGAGCTGCTGCAGGCAACCACAGCACTGTCACCAGCAAGAGGGAGACGCCGCCAGCAGGGGTGGCGATGGCCAGTGGCAACCGTGGACTACTCACAGATTCCGCCAGCGGTGTTGGCAGCGAGGGGGGTGGTGGTGAGTGGCGACCATTCACAGGCACTACCAACAGTGTTGGTGGTGCCTTTTCACAAGGGGAGTACCACCATGCTCGGGGTACATGTGCACCCCCCAGGTGTAGCCGATGTTCCCAACTACTGTTCCATCTAGTTCCTGCTCTCCATCACCTCTTAATTCATTGAATGAACCAGCTACACCTGTTCTCCCACTCCAGTTCTCCTCTTGAGCTCTGTCTGGTTCCTGTCTTCACCAATTTCATTTAATCCAGTCTTATTAAGGTCTCCAGTAACTTCATGTTGACCAAATTTCAGAGTCTCTACTCTATCCACAAAATCCTTGATTCTTTCATGATCCTTCAATCCCATCCACCTTTTAAAAAGCATTTCTCTCTTTACTTTTATTAATCTTTCCTCACCTTGTTCTCTTCTTCCATCACTAGATGTTTCATCAGTAGCTTTTTCCTGTGGGCTCTACTGTTCTCTTTTATTTGCTTGGATTTGTTCTTACAGGGAAACGTTCTCCTTGTGATACAATTTCATGTGGACCCATCACTTAGTCACTACGTCAATACCTGCTAACATAATATAATATCATAAACTATCCTTACATGTCTACCAGTGCTCCTGATAGGAGCTCCATTTAGTTTTGCATCTCAGCCTGACATCTCATCTTTGATATCTTGCCCTCAATTTGAAATTAACACAGTCAAAACCAAGCTCATCTTGCTTCCATTTTCCTTCCATTCTTTGCCACCACTCTAGTTGCACTCAGTCATATAACTTGGGTATTGTTTGGACTAAGTTTTTCATTAACCCTGCCTAGCTAAGCAAATCCAAATTTTCCAGTTTCTTTCTTATGACATTTTCAAGATTTGACCTTTCCATGATCCACACCACTGAAACTTTTGTCTGGACTCTTGCCTAGACAAGAGATGTTACTGCAGTGTTTGTACTTCTGCCCTTCCTGATGCTATTTGGTTTCTTATGTTCAGTCATATAGGACTTTTACAAAGGCTACACTGTCACTTTCCTCCATTCTCCACTATCTTCCTCTCATTCACTACAACAAATAAAAGTTTGTAATCCTTTCCCTTAGAGGTCTATTCAATCCAACTCTTTCCAACTTCTTTACCTATTCTTGTAATTATTACTTCCTTCCCCCACACTGTGCCTATGATACTAGTCTCCACTGACTATTTATCCATTTCTCCAGAGGTACACTCTCTTTCAGGCTCTCCCTTGTACAGAGAACACCTTCTGAGCTTGTCTTTAATGACATTTCCCTATGCTTCTCCAATTCTCTCTCAAGATTCATATTTGCTATGATGCCTGTTATAAATTGCCAGTTGCTAGTGGCTGAAATCCTAGATATTTTATTTGAAAGGATTTCTGTTGTTCATCTGTTGTTTATAACTTTTAATGGAAAATGCTACCAAATAGTCTGTAATCAGTGATCACATATTCTATATATATCTGCTTATCATATTGTCCCTCCCTAGCTGTTTTTATATTGGGATTGCCAACCCCCCAAATTTTTTTACTGGCAAATAGCAAACTTGTTACTGACAAACTTTTTTTTTTACTGACACTGTCAGTAAAAAGAAAACTTCTTGGGTTGGCAGCCCTGTGTAATGGCACGAATGGTTTTATACCCTCTTTCCCCTAACACAAATGTCCCTTACTTGCCTCTAACCATGATGCAATGACTGCACTCTGCACCATGCTGCCCCTTATTTTACCCTGCTGATTCCACTCCTGCAGTTTCAGCGTGGACTTCCAAAAAAGCCTGTTTGCAACCCAGCAGTTTTACAGGATAAGAAGCAGCACTAGCGACAAATGGCTAGAGAGAGAAGGGTCTACAAGCACTGAGAGAAGGCATCCTGCGGGGTGCTGCTTGCCTGCTCAGACTGGTGCTGCTCTGCTCTGGCTGCTCAGCTTCAAATTCTTGCTGCCCAGCTTCTTTTCGAGTGGGAGATTTACCATGCAGCTGGAGACTGATTATTTCTATAAATGGCTGAAATTTATTTATGGACAGGCATCTTTAACCTGAATTTTTACGGACTGCCCACAAGTTTACAAATAGTTGGCAACCGTGTTTTAATCCTACTTGCTTCATACTGTCCTAACATCTGATGAAGCAGTCTACAACCTGCAAAAAACTCCTGCCTCTCTGAATGTGTTAGTTTATAAAGTTAACCACCCAGCCCTGCCTTTTGCCTAACATCTGAGATGTTATGGAAGGTTTGCCAAGACTCATCCAGCCCTCTGATTATGACATCAGTGTTCCTCCATGCAGGCACTAATGATATTGCCTGGGGTGACCCCACACAGATCAAAAGTGACTATAGGACTCTAGATGCAAAGCTGAAAGGGACAGGGGATTCAGCTTAGGCTCAATTTATGTTCTCTTTAATCTTTTCAGTCGAGGGGGGAGGCCCAGGCAGGGGTAGGTGTATCTCAGTGATCAATGAGTGGCTGAATTAATGGTATCACCAACAGGGCTTTGGCTTTTTTGACCTTAAGGTGGTGGTTCAAAAAGGAGTACTGGCAGGGATGGATTAACGCATGGGCCAGTTGGGCCTGGCCCGGGGGCCCCTGCCGTGATGGGGCTGGGCACGTGTGACGTGGTGGGCTGTGCCTGCCAAGTGCCATTTGCTAGGCAGCACTGCAGCCAGACTGAGCCACAGTAGGGCTAGGGGCCACCCCTGGAGCTCAGTCCATGCTGAGCACACCCAGTGGGCAGTGGCTTCATACCCCAGGTGCCGGCTCCAGTATGGACCTGCAGGCAGGGGTGGCTGTGGCTTCCGCCCCAGGCCTGGAGGGCAGCATGACCTGTTCCAGGCACTGCTTCCACTGTGCCAGCCAGGGATGGAGCCTGTGTCTATGGGGCAGGGCACAGGTCAGGGAGGAATAGAGGGTTGGTCCCAGGGCCCCAGTGAATCTTAATCCACCCCAAAGTACTAGGAAGAGATGAGATTCACCTGATGATGAAGAAGAATATCTTTGTATATAGGCTTACTAACCTAGTGAGCAGTTGTTTAAACTAGGTTCAGTGGCATAGGAAGCAGAAGGCTGGGGCTAATGAGGCTTAGCCCCCAAAATGCAGAGCAGCCTGGGTGACGGCTCCAGGCAGCTGTGGCGGGGGAGAGGGGTATGCACAGACACACAGCTGGAGCCTGCAGCAGCCTGGCAGCATGTGAAGCAATGCCCAGCACAGCAGGTAAGGCAGCTGTGGGGAAGAAGGGGCATGGGGTGGTGTAGATTGAAGCCCCAACAGAGAGGGAGGGAGTGGGGCATGGCAGGGGTAAATGGGGCCCTGGGGCTGGGGCAGGTCGTGGGATGCTTGGAGCCTAGGTGGCTCGTCGAGGAGGGGTGGGGCTCCTACCGCTGTGCTCATGCTGGTTAAGGCACAGGGGGCATATGCTCCCTGGATCTGTGTTTAGGGTGGAGGTATGCTGCTGCTGGGGGTTGTGCCCTCAATCTGCCACCCCACACCCCTTCTCCACAACAGAGTGATGTGCAGGGGAGTGGGTGCCCACGCACACATGCACACACACTCAGCCCCCTGCCCCAAATAATATTTTCTCCTTCTGCCTATATTCAATGGGACATAGAGAAATAAACCCAGAGGCAAGTATAGAGCCAGGTTACATGGACAAAAGCCAATTAAGAGGCCTTAACTGTGCTTAGAGATAAATTAGCTTAATATCTAAGATTAAATTAAAAAGCTTAAAGCATCCCCTGGTGGGGGGCAGTTCTGATGCAATTTACAGAGATCCCTAAGATTGGGAAGTCATAGCACAATCACAGAAGTATGATGTAATTGAGAACTCTGAGACTTGGTGGGATAGTTCACACTGAAATATTGTCATAAACACCTGTTTATGACAATAAAATGTCATAAATATATAAAATGTCATAAAATGTCATATTGTTTATGACAATAAAATGTCATAAACAGGTATAAGTCAGCGGTTTTCAACTTGTGGTCTTTGGACCCAGGGGATCCTCAGACTGTCTAAGGGGTCTGCAAAAAATTACTATAATTTATCAAAAGTATATAGTTTCATAGTGCCTAGGGTCAGAAGGGGCCTAGAGCAGGCCATCTAGTCTGACCGCCCGCCAGTGGCAGGAACGAGTGCTGGGGTCACAGGACCCCAGCCAAATACCTATCCAATCTACTCTTGAAGATGCCCAAGGTAGGAGCAAGAACAACTTCCCTAGGA
>JAGPOW010003648.1:47623333-47639606 GCA_030014935.1 Caiman crocodilus
CGGCGTCTGCTGCGGCTGATGCCGTTCCTCTTCCCCCTGCTCCACCTTCTCTGGTGAGTTTTTTCCTTCTCCCCTTGACCCCAGGGGTCCCTCTCGTGTCCCTGGTGACGGCACGCCGCCGTCACACTTGGTTATAATGGAAAGGAGTCCGTAGATATGTAAGACTACATAAAAGTCAGAAAACTAGGAATGAAAAGATCTGAGAGAAACTGCTTCATGTGAAAGGTAACAGGCATATGGGGAGCCTCATGGGAGGAAAAAAATTAAGTATTATCAAATGTGTCTTGTGAAGAAAAGGTTTGAGGAATCTGATGAAAAAGTATGTTTTGAGATTATTGCTACAGTAACTAAAAAAGGCCAGGAATATTGAAGCTTTATGGCCATTTCCTGTTCCTAAAATATTTTATGTCCTTAGTTCCTCCAGTTGTATGTGCAGCTATATGGTTGATATGGGGTTTTGTCAATATATTTTTATGAATTATTATTAGCCAAATAGACTGTGAAGCCTATTTATTTAGGCAGCAAGCCTGAACTTTGTCATTAGTCCAGGTCCTTGGCAGGATCTCTTCCTGGAGGTAAAATGGCTTCTTTCCAGATTGTACATTGGCAGAGATTTTGGTTATGCTTGGACCTGTGGGATTTTTCCCCATTTTGTATTCTTAAGTCATTGAATAACAATAACATCTTCATGTTAGTTAATACTTTGAACGCTATATTGATATTTTTCATAATTTGATTATAATAGTTTTATAGAGACTTTCAAAATCTGCTCTTATAAATGCCAACTGAAGAACTTATCCAGAATTACAAAGATTTTAACAGTGGGGATTCAGCTGATTCTGTACCTTTGCACTACAATGTTTGATCAGCTTGGGCCACTCCCAAAGGCAAGAGGTGTGTGCATTACAATGTCAGGCTTCTGACAAATGACACCTGAAGCCACAACACCAGGTAGAGATTTTTTTTTAAACAGTTCTGTTGAAGTTGATACAAGATATTTAGAGCTAGCTGAAGCATTGGTATAAGTGCTGGGCCAGGAAAGATATATAACAATTTTTTTACTCATGACAGCATGTTTAAAACTAACTTTTTTGTAAGCATTAAGGCAGAAATGTAGTGTATATGCAATTAATAAATAAGCAGTCTTCTTGCTAACAGGTGTGTATGCTGCTTTGTAGACATGGAATACAATGTGGAAGGCTAGAACACTTTATTGTGAAAGCAAACATGAGGCATATTTAATCTAAATTCAGTTGTCAAGTTGACAGTAGTTGGAAGCTCTCTGCATGCAAAATATAGAAGCATCTGGATATCAAAAATATTTGAGTCCTTGCTTAGTTATCTCTGCTTTCATTGGCTGGGATGAATTCAAGATACTGAGAGGCTCTAAAATGCAGATTAGACACAAAGAAGTACAACAAAGCAAAGTATGTATAAATAATACTACAGAAATTGTTAATTCTTACCATTGTTGGGAAATAGAGTCCAAAATGTCAGCACTAAATGAAAATAAGGAGATTTTAAATTCTTAGTTGTCGAGATTAACAGAACTAGTGGCACAGATCCTAGAGAATTGGTCTAGGCTCAAAAATAGGTAGCAACTTGGATTTGCAGGGCCAGAGGACATGGTAGGATTTAGAGGGAAAATATTGCTTAAAGTTTTAATCTTTGATGATAAATATGGACTTTATACAAAGCTACTAGAAAAATTTTTCCACAGAGACATAAAGAGGTAAAGGGGGATGGAAAAATATGAGCACAATTCTGGTAGACTTAGCAGAAAAGACCAATCTGTGATATTACCTATAAGAATGAATGGATCCAGGATTTACTAAAGGGGGGTGTGGCACAATGCCCCTCAGGCCATGGGGGAATGGAGATGAGGTGTGGCTGGAGCCTCCAGATTGACGGGGCAAAAAGCAGGTGGGTGAAGGGGGAGGACCCACCCTCAACCCCTTTCCTTGACTCACCTGGAGGTGTGGGGGTCCAGAGATACTCCTGTCCTTCTCTAGCCAGGGACTCTGAGGAGCAGCTGCATGCTTGGCTGGCAACAACAGTGGTGGCAACATGCAGTTTCTTCCTTCTGGCACCTGCTCCCTGCTCGTCTCCCTCGCAGGTATCCCGCACTGGTTGAGAACACTGCTGGAACGAGGAACCGGTGTGCGGCTGCTGCTCTGCTTGGCTGAGCTCAGCTCCCCACACGCTGCTCCCTGTAGCGTGGGACACAAGTGGAGCAGGAGCAACTCAGGAGCTCCCCCTTAGCCCGGATCAACTGAGAGCAGCACCAAAAGGGAGATGCAATGAGACCAGCCTCTCCCTCTGGATCTGCCTCTGCCTATAAATAAAAGCTGGACTGAATTTCAGTGTCAAAAGCCCTGTCAATCTAATGCGACAGTCTGAAAATTCAGTTGCCAATTCTTTTAAAATAAAAAAGCTTAGGGATCTTCTCTCAATTAAAGGGGCAAAATAAATACAGTATCCTTTACGTAATTTGGGTGATACTACATGCAACTTATTTCACCCTGTCCACAGACTTTCAAATTGCAGCATTGTACCATAACATTTCCATTGACAATACATAAGTATTGGATTTTAGAGGACTGCTGTAGGTTTTAACAGGTTGGTTAAAGAAACATTGGAACTTTGCACCTCTGTGAAAGCTGGGAAGGCTGCTTGGTTTCACTGACATCCATTAAACTCATGGTACGAGGAAAAGATCCCTCCCTCTTCTGAAGGAGACTGAAGGTGATTTAAATTATCCTCACTTAAATACAAGTATTGCAGTAACTGAAGGGGTGGAACCAAGAGCACAGAAGACATTTCCTGTAGCTCTGTGTACCTGTCCAAAGGGTCATTCTCATCTAAATAAATATCTAAGCAGGTTTTCAGTAAGAGTGGGTCTCTTTCCATCATGCCCATCAGTCAGCCATTTTTAAATGGATTGTCCTCGTTCACTTAAACAAAAGTCACAAACCAGTTTAAATATTTGAACCGGCTATATTGTTTTCTATGGATTGGCATACATCATTAGATTAACCTGGCAGCTGCCTTCAGCATTTCCACAAGAAACAATCTGCTTTTCTAAAACTTTATGCAAATTCTTAAAAAATCTGCAAGGTACAAACTTTTATCTCATCTCACTTGCAGTCCTTTTACTGTATAAAAGGAGAATCAAATCCCCCATCTGTCTAAGTCCACTGTTCCAGAATGGAGTCAGCTCTGAGAAGGACATTGTGTTCCTCCAATGCATTTTTCCATTTTTATTATTAACATAGTGATTTTATGCCTTGAAAATTAGATGTAAATAGAAATACCTATTATTCTATGTCAGGAACAAAGAGATGATATTAGAGGAGAACCTGTTCACATAACTGGAAGTCAGACTAAATTAAGTCTTGACCTATGCCACACTATGATTCTCTTAGAATCTGGCTCAATGCCAGAGAGACTCGTTGTCTCCTTTGCAATCCAAATTCAGCTATAAAAAATAAAAGAAGAGGAAAATAAAGCATAATTTGTTCATTACTATTCTAAGTTTCCAGAAAGGCAATAAAGCATTATTTTAGCAGATAAAACACTCATAGCAATGATGTCTGCATACTACATATTTTCAGAACACACCGTTAGAACAAGAGCAGCAATTTCCAACCAAAGCTGTAACTATGGCTAGTAGACTTAAAGTCATTCAATTGTCCTCACGCTCACAATATGAACTTTCAAGCCTTTGGAGGTTCTAGCATGAGAAGTAAAAGTAGAACTTCCCTTTGTGTTCAAATTGCTTTCAATAAAGAAGAAATTGCAAGGCAACTTTTAGCAAAATTAAATTTTTAGGTATTTTTGCTTGATTGTGTCACAACCATCTTAGGAGGGAAGCCTTCCCTATTTTCTTGCCTATAGGTATCTCCAAATAGACGATTAAAACACTAGGTGGGTGAAAGTTGTTGGTTCTATGCTAATAAAGCTTCAAAGCTTGCTTCATATTCAGTGAATATGAACATAACCTTAATTCCTGAGGTGGTTCATGCTTCATAAAAAAAGTCAGAAAATATATATAATCATAGAAACATAGAGTTGGAAGGCAGTCTACATTAAGCCAATTTCCAACCCTGCTGATGAATCATGAGTGTATCTGTCTGCTGCTGTGTGATGGGGGTTTTTTTTCAGTTTAATTTTTAAAAAAAGTCCCAAATTCAACTGACATCAGATTCAAAACCTGCTCATGATTTATCAACCAGTTGTGATCTCTACCTCACTGTACGTACCTAAGATGTGGACAACATACAGGAGACGCCTCAAGTTGCTGGAGAAGTACCATCAGTGGTGCCTGCAGGAGATCCTTCAGATACAGTGTCAAGACAGACATGCCAATGTTAGTGTCCTCTCACAAGCAAACACAAGGTGATGATCATTTAAGGGGCCAGCCACATTATCTGGATATCCAAGTCCAGACTCCTGAAGCAAGTTTATTCTTTCAGCTCAGTCAAGGTATACGTTCAAGAGGAGGACAGAGAAAGTGCTTCAAGGATGTCCTCAAGGCCAACTTAAAAAAAAGTAACATTGATATCAGCTCATGGGAGACTATCAGAGGATCACCCCAAATGAAGAAAGAGTAAACTGCAAGAATCTCAGTACTTTGAAACCTCATGATAACAACAGGAGCCAGAAAAGCAGGAGTGGCAGAAATAGTGTGTTGTAAACTGAACCAAGAATCCACAGCCACCCACCCTACATGGAAATATGTGCCCAAGTTGCAATAGAGGCTGTTGATACAGGATTGGCCCTGTCAGTCATCTCCAGACCTACAGATAAGACGATCATGGAAAACAATCATCCTTGCCTGAGAGGGATTTTTGATCATGATGAAGAACCTGTAAAAATGCGTGAGAAAGGGAAGATAATACACTTTTAACACGGAGTTGGAGTGCAGAGGGAGAACTGCACTGTCTGGGCAAAGAGCTTGGATCAAAAAACTAAGGAAGAAGAGGGCAAGCTGCTGTGAGAGAGGGTACAGACAGGGAATGGGATTCATAAAAGAGAGGGGGAGATTAGGATGAATTAAGATCGGGGTGAAAAGCTTGAGAAGCAGAACTGAGACCGAGAGGTAAGGATGGGGAAAAGGTAGGACTGGGCATAGGGACAAGATGAAGCCACTGAGGTCTTTTTTCCAAAATTAAAGGAAATAGTAGATTTTTGTCCACTAGTGAACACTTACCCTTCCAGGGCCTGGAATAAAATGCAAGAATCTTGAGCTTCACCATTCCTCTACTTTCAGTGGGGTCTCTCATCCCCCCTCAGAAGCAGAGCCACAGAATGACAAGCTACTGCTTTTATTAGCTATTCCATTAGCTCAAGTGACAGTATGGTTGATCTAACAGTTTCCAACCCTGCTGATGAATCATGTGTGTATCAGTCTGATGCTGTGTGATGGGTTTTGTTTTTTTCAGTTTAATTCTGGAAAATTAGTATGTGATCATGTAATTAAAGATTGTGTCATAAAGCATATGCAAAGAACATCAAATTAAAGTTATACTGGCAACCATAATTATGACACTGTCGCACTTTTGGGTGTTTGACTTTTCAACCTTAAGCAAATTGGGTGTTATACTTCAACAAGGAGGTGGAAAAGCTTCAGAGAGTCCAGAGAAGAGCTACCCATATGATCATAGACTTGCAAGGCAAGCCATATAAGGAAAGAGGAAGGGACTTGAGTCTCTTCAGCCTAAAAAAAAAAATAGGCACCCCACAGGCTGAATAAAATGGCCTGATGGTTTGCATCAGGGCCCTGGGCCGTATTTTGCCCACCCCTGTGATAGCGGCTTACTGCTACATCAGGGACGTGCATCAAGGGCTTGGTGAACAACTGTTCACCAGAGCACCCTTGGGGAAAACCAGGAGTAATGGTCACAAACTCCTTGAAGACCATTTCAAGTTTAACACTAGGAAAAACTTTTACAGTTAGGGTGTCCAAACTGTGGAATAAACTCCCTCCCCTGCTGCTGACACTGCGACTGCTGCCAGCAGGTGGCTGCCGTGCCCCCAGAGCCTCTGGAGGCACATGTCATTCATGTAGGTGTCTGTACACAAATGCTCAGAGCCTGGGAAACAAGCAGGAAGAATTGGAAGTCCTCAGACAGTCAAGGACCTATGATCTGATTGGAATGCCAGAGACTTGGTGGGAGCTCGCATGACTGGAGCACTGTCATGGATGGGTATGAACTGTTCAAGAAGAACAGGGAGGGGAGAAGAGGAGGAAGAGTTGCTTTTTATGTAAAACAGCTGTATAATTTCTCAGAGCTCCAGTATGAAACTGGGAATAGGCCTGTTGAAAGTCTCTGGGTTAAGGTCAGAAAGGAGAGCAACAAAAGTGATATTGTGGTAGGTGTGTGTGCTATAGACCACCAGTTGAGGAATTTGAGGTAGATGAGACTTTCTTCAGCCAACTGGCAGAAGTTTCCAGATCACAGGCCCTGGTTCTCATGAGGGGACTTCAATCACCCTATGCTGGTGAGCTCTGCTGAGAGGGCAATACAGCAGTGCACAGGTAATTTAGGAAGTTTTTGGAAAGCATTGGGGACAACTTCCTGGTGCAAGTGTTGGAGAGACCAACTAGGGGCCATGCTTTTCTTGACCTGCTGCTCACAAATAGGAAAGAATTGGTGGGAGACATAGAAGTGGATGGCATTTGGGCTGCAGTGACCACAAGTTGATCAAGTTCAGGATCCTGACAGGAGAAAGGAGAGCAGCAAAGTAAGGACCCTGGACTTCAGAAAAACAGACTTTGACTTCCTCAGGGAACTGATGGTCAGGATCCTCTGGAAGGCCGCTCTAACAGGGAAAGGAGTCCAGGAGAACTGGTCATATTTTAAAGAAACCTTACTGAGGGCACAGGAATAAACCATCCCGATGTGCAGGAAGAATAGAAAATATGACAGCTTGGTTTTCCAAAAAACTCTTCAGTGAGCTTGAACACAAAAAGGAAGCTTACATTAAGTAGAAACTTGGACAGATGACTAGAAAGGAGTAGAAGAATACTAGCCAATAGCCCATCAAGAATGATGGTGGTGGGGAGCAGGTGGGGATGGAGCCCTGTGCCTTCCCCGCCATCTGGGCCTGCTGCTTGGGGACCAGGCCTGTTCCTCCCCACTCCTGTCCCCCACTGCAGCAGCAGAGGGAGGGGAGGAGCAGGCCCAGACTCAATGCAGGGGAGGATCAGATCGGATCTGAAGGTGGGGAGAAGGTGGGTCGCCATGCGGGGAGCAGCAGGCCTGGGCCAAAACCAGCAGCAGTGGGGGAATGGGAGGAGCGGGCTTGGGCCCAACACAGGGGAGGAGTGAGACTAGGCCTGACACAGGGGAGAAGGCCTGCTCCTCCCCTCCTTCAGTCGCTGCTGTGTCGGGCTGGGCCCACTCCGCCCCATGATGGTGGTGGTGGTGGGAGAAGGGGAGGCTCGATGCGGGGGAGGACTAGGCCCAAGGCTGTGGAGAAGCACGACCACTCAGAGCATGAATAAAGCATTATGCACAGACAGACAGACAGACTTCAGCTTTTTTAATATTAGAATTGCTTGGGTATGCAGGGATGAAATCAAAAAGGCCAAAGTGCAATTGGAGCACCTAGCAAGGGACATGGAAGGTAACAAGAAGGGTTTCTACAAACATGTTAGCAACAAGAGGGACATCAGGGAAAGTGTTGGGTCCCTTACTGAACTGGGGAGGCAATGTAGTGAGAGATGATGCAGAAAAGGTGGAAGTACTCGATGCCTTTTTTTACCTCAGTCTGCACAGGCAAGGTCAGCTCTCAAACTACTGCACTGGGCAGCACAGTTTGGGGAGGAGGTGAGCAGCCCTTAGTGGTGAAAGAAAGGCTAGGAACTATTTAGAAAAGCTGGACATGTACAAGTCCATGGGGCCAGATGGGATGCATCTGAGGGTGCTGAGGGAGTTGGCTTGATGTAATTACAGAGCCACTAGTCATTGTTTTTGAAAACTTGTGGCAATCAGGGGAGGTCCCAGGTGATTGGAAAAGGGGAAATATAGTGCCCAACTTTAAAAAGGGAAGAAGGAGGATCTAGGGAGCTATAGACCAGTTAGCCTCATCTCAGTCCCCAGAAAAAATCAAGGAGCGGATCATCAAAGAATCCATTTCTAAGTATTCGGAGGAGAAGAAAGTGATCAGGAACAGTCAGCATGGATTCACCAAGGGCAAGTCATGTCTGACCAACCTGATTGCCTTCTATGATGAGATGATTGGCTCTGTGGATGTAAGAAAAGCGATGGGCATGATATACCTTGACTTTAGCAAGACTTTTGATACGGTCTCTCACAGCATGCTTGCAAGCCAGCTAAGGAAGTATGAGCTGGTTGGATGAATGTAAGGTGGATAGAAAGCTGGCTGGATTGTCAGGCTCAACAGGTAGTGATTAACGGCTCAGTGTCTAGTTAGCAGCTGGTATCAAGTGGAATTCCTCAGCAGTTGGTCCTGGGGCTGGTTTTGTTCAATACCTTCATTAACGATCTGGAAGATGAAATCAAGTGCACCCTAAGCAAGTTTGCAGATGACACTTTAGGGGATTAACAGATATGCTGGAAGATAGGGCTAGGATTCAGAGTGACCTAGAAAAAGTGGAGGATGGGGCCAAAAGAAATTTCATGAGGTTTAACAAGGACAAATGTGAAGTCCTGCACTTAGAATGGAAAAATCCCATACACCGG
The DNA here is from genome assembly GCA_030014935.1 of Caiman crocodilus. Lineage (NCBI taxonomy): Eukaryota > Metazoa > Chordata > Crocodylia > Alligatoridae > Caiman > Caiman crocodilus. The sequence continues at coordinate 47,632,045 of JAGPOW010003648.1, forward strand.
TACAGGCTGGGGGCTGACTGGCTAAGCAGCAGCTCTGCAGAAAGGTAATTGGGGGTTACAATGGGCAATAAGCTGAATATGAGTCAACAGTGTGCCCTTGTTGCCAAGAAGGCTAACAGCATGCTGGGCTGCATTAGTAGGAGCATTGCCAGCAGATTGAGGGAAGTAATTCCTCTTTATTCTGTACTGGTGAGGCTACATCTGGAGTAGTGTGTACAGTTTTGGGCCCTCCACTATAGAAAGGATGTGGACGAGTTGGAGAGAGTCCAGTGGAGGGCCATGAAAATGGTTAGGGTGGTGGGGCACATGACTTAGGAGGAGAGGTTGAGGAAACTGGGCTTATTTAGTCTGCAGAGGAGAAGGTTAAAGAGGGATTTGACAGTAGCCTTTAACTAACTGAAGGGCGGTTCCAAAGAGGATGGAGCTGAACTGTTCTCAGTGGTGGCAGATGACAGAACAAGGAGCAATGGTCTCAGGTTGCCGCAAGGGAGGTTAAGGTTGAATATTAAGAAACATTCTCTCATTGACTAGGAGGATGGTTTAAGCACTGGAACAGGTAACCTAGAGAGGTAGTGGAAATTATATCCTGGGAAGTTCTTAACGCCCAGCTTTACAAAGCCCTGGCTGGAATGAACTAGTTGGGGATAGTCCTATTTTGAGCAGGGGGTTGGACTAGATGACCTCCAAAGGTCCTTTCCAACTTTAATTTTCTATGATTCTATGATATTATTTTAATTACTATGGGTATTTTGTACATACCATGTTACTTGTAGTCATGGAACCGAAAAAAATTGAAAGGGATATTGGTAAGAATAGGTAAGAGGAAAATTCTGTACTGGGATGTTGATATAAATCCAGTGATTTAAATTACATTTTTTTTTAGATTTTCAAAAATATAAGTGAAGCATGAAAAGCATATGCCACATTTTCAATTGCGATCTCAAATACTATGGTGCACAAATAAGGCAGATAGATTAAAAAAATCCTGTTCCAGATGGCAGGAGCTACAATGAAAAATGTCTTGCCTCAACAGTGCTTACATTGTGTGGAAAGACAGAAAATGATGGATACTTAAAATGGGCAGTTAGGTATCTAAAACCTGCAGTAAAATGAACATTTGGGTCTCAGTAACTGATACTTCTCCAGAATTTGTCAAAACCCCTATCTTCATTAAAAATTAGCCTTATGCCAAAATTGAAGTTTGAAATATTTCTTTTTAGCTGAAAACCAACTATATATTTCAGGGAATATATTTCATTATTTATTTTACAAGAAACTCTAACTTCTTGTTATTAAAAAATTACTAATGGAACCAGAATTTTCTCAATCCCATTGCTTGACTATAAACACAAAAGCTTCCTCTTGATTGTTTTTAAATGCACATTGAACAAAATATTTGAAAAGAATTGGTGCCATTCTTTGTAGAGAGATACAGTGATCAGAAAGTCTTTTATGATGCATTCTAGTTTTTGTAAGCTGTTAGGTGCCAGGTTACTTTCAGTGATTTTGGGAAGACTGAAGCACAATATGGCTTTCCTAAAACTGTTTCAGAATGTGTTTCAAAATTTACCATAAGTTCATATTTTACATAGTCATGTATTAGTGCAAATATAACATTGATCACAGGAAGCTGAAATAAAATAGATCATTTTCTAACTCTTCATTGACATGTCCCCTGGATCTTCTTTTCAGATTTCTGGGACACTTTAGTCTTCTTCAGAGTTCTAAAAGAAAATTTTCTGGATGAATGAAGTATAAGCACCAAGCATTTACTTAGTTTTAAGAAAATGTCATGGAAATTACAGTTTTCAGGGAACTTGGAAAATTTGACACTTTTCCTACAGTCTTCTCAGGCTGCCAGAAGGCTTGAAATCTTGAAATCTTCCCCAAATCATTGATTCAATAGTCCCTAGACATTGAGAAATACAGTGCAGTGTACTGTTATATCATTTTTTCACTCATTTTGAACAAGCATAAATCACTACACAAGGATCTACAGCCGCTCTTCAGAATCCAGCTAAATAAATACGTTTCTCCAGTGTAGATTTCTTCACAATCTCCTGTATATCCTGGGTAAATTTCTAAACCACTGATTGGGTGCACCTACACATTCATAAATCTGCTTTTGCTACATTAAACTTAGTATGTCTAATGTAAGGTACTAAAGAAATGCATATTAGGCTGCCCTAATGTGTAGTAGTAAAAGTACACACTTTTTAGTGACACTTCTAGGGTGCAGACAGAAGTGACAATTTTCACCTGATCTGGCCATAAAAAGCAGTTTACAGCTGTGACTAAACACAAGTGCATGGCTGCAAACAGCTTAAAAAATGTCTGGTTGGGTGAAAATCTGACCCTCATTGCATGAGGTATCAGATAAAGAGGTTACAAAATGTAGCATCTTTTGTAACTTGTGTCTATACAGCATACAGCCTGTCACTGTTTTCAGAATGGGAGGGGGGAAGGGAACAGAGGGAGTGCAATTTAGGTGTTTTTCACAGCCCCCCACCCCCACGAGGGTGGGACAGGTGTATTGCAGCAACCCCCCTCAAGGTGTAGGGGCTCTAATTCACCCTCCCCAGCCTTCAACACCAGCTGGGGAGCCCCAAGAATGAGATCCCTCTGCTGCCTTTGCCCCCTCCCATTCTGAAAACAGCGAGCACTGGCAGAGAGCCTGGCTTGTTCTGGGGACCTGGCTGCAGACTCCCAGCCTCAGACAGATTCTCCTCTCCCCTGCAACCAACACTGAACTTCTGTTTGGTCTGGGGTAACGTTGCAAGTCAGAATACTTTGCAAAAATCATTCTGGTTTACACCTGGGAGCCACACTTCTGTTTGCACCCTTAATGCGCAGCAGTCTATTTTTACTCCACATTAGTGTATTAGCATGGTTTCTGAAGTGAAACTCTAATGTGAAGTAAAATAGGCTAGTACACATTAAAGTGCACATGTAGACTAAACATGCCCATTTAATTGAAAAACCATTGAATAAAATTGGACCAGTATTTGGTTCCCTGATAATCACGTATTGACAAATGTAATTTAAACATCACCTCTGCACTGGGCCTCCCACCTACAATATATGGTACAATATTTGATCATAATAAAATATTCCAACTTTTCATATGTCTCATATTTTGAACCCCAGCTTATGTTTTTAGATTAGAGGTGTGAATACCTTTTACTAGCTTTACTAACTGCCCATTCTTCCTCTGTGGTAGGCAACAGAATCAGACACAGTCAGATGCCTCTCTTTTTTCCTACTGTTTTAAGAAGGGATTATTTTAGTAGAGGTGATTCTAGAGGGAGGAAAAAGGCAAAGAAAGAGGGAATTTTATTATATGTTATCTGGGGTAAGCCTGTGTTGACTTGCTGCTATGAATCCATTCTGTTAAAAAGAATTAAAAGACATTGATTTGGAAATTCTATATTGCTAACCTTTTATCCACTGTCAATTTATTTTCTCTCTTAAAAGAAATTACTTGGCACTTTGATAATGCTGTGAGTCTAAGAGTAAAGAGAGCATTCACCATCCTGTACATGCATACACATGCAGTACGTGTATATCTGCATTGCCATTTTAGAGGAATGAGCATGCTTAGCTGCACGATCTTGTAACATAATCTAGCCTTGTAGGTCTCAGTTCCAGGCTGTAAGTATATGTTTTGTGTGAACTCTCTAGGATCCTGTAGAGTTGCATAGAATTCATTTGTAAATACTTAGTGTTTTCATAGTACAAAGTGGCATAGGACTAACAAATGCAGCTGAGGAAATGGATAGATAAAATGTGGTTGTAACTCCTATTACTTTTATTGACAACAAGGTTCTTTGGGTAAATCTGATATCTTTTATTAGATACATACACCCCTTTTACTGATGACCTGTTTTGTTGAAAGTAGAGGTTCTCAACTCTGAAGGATTAGAGAACACTTATACCATTGTATGGATTTACTGAGAGCCACAAAAAGTCATACCCTGATACCCTATTGTCGCTTGAATTTTCTGAATCATGAAACTGCATTATTATGACTCATTCTCTATATGTTGACGTCACTTCTGGGAAGGAATTGCATGCATACTTGATGTGTCTCTCTCTTCTCCATTGCTCCAGCCATTTCAGTTTGCAACTAGCCTTTCTCATCTTCCATGGAAGTTCTTCCATGTCTGTCCCTTGCCAATACGAAATGTCTGTACAGGGGCATGCTATCCTTGTCAGGGAGCCAGGCTCCCTGGTATAGTGCCACAGACCTCTGCTTTCCAGTTTGCCTTAATTTCAGATGCAGCTGCTTAGCTGAGTCTGTGTGAATAGCAAGCACCTCTTCTCTACTCTCCAGCTGGAAATAGCTATAAAGTTATGTTTTGAGTCTTTAGTACATTACTTTATTTAGCATATCCTACCAAATACAGTAGGAGAGTGTCACAAGTGCCTGTTGAGATTCACACATAGCATACTGTTTCCATTAGTCAGCTGATTTTAGCCTCTAAAATTGCTGTGGATCTTTGTGAAATGATCAAAGGCAAGCGCAGGAAGACCTTTCTAAAGCTGATAGCAAGGCACACTGTTATTGTCGGAGTCCTTGTGCCCTGAGCAGCTTGCATCTAGAATCCAGCTCTACTCAGGTCAAATCTGACCTGTCTTGCTGAGACACCATAGCCTTCTCCCCCCGCATGTAAGCAGTCTGGAGCTGGCAAGCCAGAATTGAACCTTGAGGACAGCGATCATTAGACAGTGATCATCACTCACTGGTCATTAGGAGTTTCTCTTCTCCTGAGGGCCAATTGGTCTGTCTACACAGTAGATTTCCAGGTTAAGGTTGTATGTAAAAAAAACAAATAAATAATAATAATAATCCTCCCTCTCTGTGAGGGAGGACAGTGCTATGTGCCCTTGAATCTGTCTAAAAGACTACCTCTTTCCCTGTAGTGATAGAATAGAACAAATGAGAGCAGTAGACCTGCTTGAGTTGAAACCATACTGGTAAAAATGAGAGGATTATTATTGTACCAATTTTCATAAGGGACATTTTCAGTTAGCATTGCTCCCCCAACTTTGGTCAACAATTGCCAGTGGTGTTGTCCTTCAGGGCACACTCTGCAGTCCATGCTTTTTTCCTTGCTTTTAGAAACTGAAGAGATTTGGATAGAACCAGGCTGGAAGGAACAGATTTTCTTACTGGATTTCAATTTTGTTGACGTTTTTCATGCTCCCGATATTATGTAGTGTTAGCAGCTTAAGGAACCTTATTTGTTCAATTGTATATCTTTCACGAGTGTAATGAACATTGGCATTCCTTTTGGTCAGTTTATACAAATCAAAATCAATCGATAAGTAAGGGTGCTAGATGTATAAATGTCATGGACCTTATTAGTAAACAATTGTGGAAAGACTGAAAGTGCAATTATTTCCAGGCACTAACTTTTGCCCAGAATAGCACAACCAAATGGAAAACTTAATAATTTTGGTGATCAGCATTTCAAAATATACCCAATGTTAGTTTTGATGACCTGATATAAAACTATAGTTTGACTTTTTCATTGTGTTTCTCTGTATACTTTTACAGGACATAATAAGGAAAAAAATGAGTCTGGAAAAAAAACCTTGATAATTTAAGCTGGAACTAGGTAAACAAATGCCTTTTCAGGAAGTATTTGGTACTTATACAAATTGTTCAAATGTAACATTGAAGATAATTTTATCCTCCGTACATAATAGACACATACAAATTAAAAGAACCAGCATATGGAAAATAATGTCCTTGCTAAAAAGCACAGCTTGCTTTCAATACTCTGAAAGTCTCTACAAACAATTCAACTTGAGACCGCAAAGGTCCCTGGTGCTGTAAAGTTTCCAGTATGTTTGTTACATTTCTGAAGCTGTAATTTAAACTGATGTGATCTCAGGACATATGAAGGTGGCAACCCTCACAGGGAAAAGAGACTGAGCAATCAATAACTCATAACATGCAAAGTGGTTGAACTGATTGAGCCTCAAAACCCCCAAAATTGACAGACCTCCCCTGTGACAAGGTTACTTCTGCTTTCTTCTAACTAGGAAAGATGTTGAAAAACTACTCCGTTTTAGTTCTAAAACTTTACAACTTTTTATTGTTATTTGGCTGTGACTACATTTTCCCTTTGATAGTAGGGATAAGGTAAGGTATAGCTATCAGTTGTTGAACATAAATGTTTTGCCACTTCCCACTGACTGTGGGAAGATTCTTCTTGTATTTCCTCCATACTGTCACAGCTGGGCTTGGAGCAAGTGTAAGCCCAAGCCTTAGAGAAGCCCAGCAGTCAGATCTGAGCCCTGCTTGGACAACACTGCCTCAGTAGGAGGGCTGCAACTCCAAGAGGGAAGCAAGGAGCATAACATCTGCAGCAGTCTGGAGGTTTGAGTAGGAACTAAGGTGATGGAGGAGGTTCCTGGGGACCCATTGCAGGGTCCAGAGCCCTGAGAAGGGGGTGAGTGTTGGTGGGCCTACTGAGGGGCCAGGTAAACCTCAGAGAGGGGCTGCATTTGCAGGACTTATGGCAGACTCCAGATGAGCCCAGAAAGGGAGAGATCTATGGAGGGGCCTGAGCGGGTAGACGCATAGGTGAGAGAAGGCTGACAGCTGGAGGGCTGACCTATGGAATCTCGACTGGCCAGTGTGAGATCAGGGCCCAGGAGGGACCCCAAGGGTGAAATAGGCCAGTCAAGAACTCCAGGCTCTCCCGGCTCGCTCTCCCTGGTATGGTCTGAGGCAGGGCCAGAACGTAGGAGAGGCTGGAGGCTTATGGTGGGCTACAGCCTAGAACAGTGGTCTCCAAAGTTTTTAAGCACAAAATCACTTTCTGAATTAAAGAGCAACCCAGGATCTATCTGAGCCATGCCCCTGCCTGCCTAGTGGTGGAGCACACCTAGTGACATCGCGCCACTAGCAGGGCAGCTGCAGGGGCGCTCAGAGACCAGTGTGCAGCACCAGTCACCTCCACCCTGCACACAGAGGAAGGGGGCATGTGCCCCCCAGGCCTCTGCTGGGGTGCACACAGTGGTGGGAGCTCCCCTGTGCTTCTGGACAAGTCTCCCAGGCTCTTATTGTCCCATCTCCTGGACCGGTCGGGGCCCCACTCCCCTGCCCCTGCCCCACTCCCTCCCTCACTGTGGGGCCTTAGTCTGCACCCTCTGCCCCTTCCCACCCCCACAGACTGACCTGCTGGGTGGAGGGGGGAGGCACGCATGCACTTAGCCCTCTATCAACTCTCAGAGGCTCCACAATCAACCAGTTGATTGTGGTCTACTGGCTGGTGATTACTGGCCTACAGGAAGGGGTCAAGGGGCATGTGGCTCAGGAAGAAGATGGCAGATGCTGGGCCATCTGAGGAGGAGGGCTCAAGGAAAGAGGTCCAAGAGAGAGACGGTCCTGTCTGGTAAAAAGGCATGACTACCTACCAGATTATTGTTCGAGGCTAAGTGACAACACCAAGGCCCACTAACAAGTCAGTGTCATGGTTAAGAGACACAACCATCTTTGGGTATTCGGTAGCAGAGGATGAGCTCTGTATGTGAACACCATGCAGAGG
>JAGPOW010003648.1:47639706-47655395 GCA_030014935.1 Caiman crocodilus
GGTATTCGGTAGCAGAGGATGAGCTCTGTATGTGAACACCATGCAGAGGGAGCATGATCACAGCGTGATCAGGGGGGTTGTACCAATCAGTGGCTACTCGCAGACGTGGTTGCCTGGCCAGCAGCCGTGTTCTCTGGAACCTTCTTGTTGCAAAGCGCCCTGATCGGCGGAGAAGGTGATAAAAGGGCAAGCTCCCCTCAGCGCACGATTAGGCAGACTGATCACCTGCCTAGCTGAGTGAACCCCTAGGACGCCGTAAACTGCCAGCTACGTACACAGAGCTCATTCCATTTATAACCGTAATAACTGTGACTAGTATACCCATTGTGTTGCGGTTGTATCTTCATTTGACCAACGACTGTTTGTATTCCTGTCAGCATCACGCTGAATTCGTTCCTGTGAGTAAAGTTTCCACTTTGTTTATTCACTTCGTGTCTGAGTCCATACCTACCTGCTACCGTGACCTGCCTTCATCCAGGTTGGTTTACCACCTGGTGCCGATACACATCCTACTTGTAGCATGGTGACTACTTGTCGGGACAAGTGCATGCCAAGAAGTATGAAGATGAGGTTGAGCCAGGGCCAGGTGGCCTGGAGGTCAACTTCCCAGGAGGGTGGATGACATCAAAGTGGGAAGCCCAGAGAGGGCCCAGGAACAAGACCAGGAAGGTCAAAGACTGATCCTGGGTAAGACCTGAGACTGCACCCTACTGGGGCTAGTTAGCATACTGGGGCTGCCTATGGCAGGGCAGCCTCCATGAAATGCCATGCATGGGCCACTTCAGGGAAAGGTGAGTATGGGATGCTGGAAAGCCTCAGCTCTCACCCCCTTGTGGGTTATGCTGTGGAAGGAGAAGGTTAGGAGAGCACACCCAAACAGAAAAGCACTGGGCCTGGGAATAGTGGGGTCCTGGGAATAGAGTGCAAGACTGGATCAGTCTGAGGGCCTGGAGACACCCAAAAAGGGTCCAGGACAAGAGACCAAAGGGGCTACCAGAAGGGCTGGGAGAGGGGCCAAAGAGCCTGGTAGCCCAGGGAATGGCTGTGTGAGGGGCTGGAGGAGAGACTCAGGGGTCTGACAACCCAAGAGGGGATGAAAGGGAAACTGAGTGTCTTGCAGTGCAGGAAGGGGCTGTGTGGAGAGACGAAGAGGTCTGAGGGTCAGAGTGGGGCTGAGAGAAGCAGAGGGGTCAGAAGACCCAGAGAGGGACTGCATAAGCCACTGGTAGAACATCTGTGAGGATGCCCTGTGAGGCATGGTGTAGGGGAGGTATGGAGCCATACAATTGGCCCATACGGCCTTGACCACAAATACAGGGGTCACTACAAAAAGACCAAGGCAGTCTCCTGCACTCTTTATAACAACTAACACCAAGGTGTGGCAGACAGGAGCTGGCCAGGCTGCCTGTGGAGCAGGCGCTACAAAAAATGTTTTTGGTACCCTGTGACAGTCTAATTCAAAGAAAAAGAAAATAAGAGCACCAATCAAAGTACCATAATGAAGAACATTTACAAATTATTATCATTCAGCATTCATCACCTTCTGGGAACTAGAAGCAGAAATATTCCAAAAGGAAATTTCATTTCAAATAACTAAAAAGTATGTCAACAAACAATGTAAGTCTATTTTTTCCCTTTTAACTAATGTCTTAGTCATTGCTTGTCAGTGTTTTCATGAGACAGTGAACATTGGTTGGGGCATTCATTTTTTATTTTAATCTGTCAATTAGGCTAATTTTAAGAATTGATCATTTTGATTTTGGAGAATAAAATCTATTTAAATAAATTCTGATCTGTAAGTTGTTGAGGCAGGGCATTTTATTAGCTGCCTCAAAACAGTACAATTTTCCTCAGAACAATGAAGAAACAAACCTAACCTTTGACTCCCACTTAAAAAAAAAAATATAGGGGAACAATGGGATAAAAGATGCAGGCAGGCTTGTCCAGGGACAAGAGGAATAAAAACAAAACAAAAAAAATCTACACTCCATGTAGCCTTCTTTATACATGTAAGTATATTGTAAGTCAATTTAAAGTTGAGGTAAAGCTCAGACGCAATATAAAATGGACAATTAAGTGGGTTATTGAATGCCTCATTGTTATGGTTATTGAATGCCCCATTTCACTGAAACATGATTTCTGGTATACAAATACAGCTGTCAAACATGAGCCTTCAGGAAACAGAGACAATATACTTAGGTTCTACTAAAACAAACACAAAGAGACAGCATATTATCACGGTTATTCCAAACAGGTTTAGTAATTACTAGTAAATTTTAAACTGCAACCATTTCCCAGTTTTACAAAAACAGAAGATGGAAACAGATGGTGTGGTAAGTGATTCTACAACCTTTTGCCACCAGACTTAAATCTATTCCAGCTTCAGAAACTTGTTGCCAGTTGATGGCTGTTCAGTGTCTATATAAAATGAATGATAGCTGTAGTTAAGAAAATAACTGTAAAAGCAATGTAGTAGTGCTTAATATAAAGTTTGTCCAGTATCTTTGAAAATGTATCACATTGAACAATATAAGAAGGGCTGTTGCTGTGTGAAACCCATGAATACCCAGGGGGACAGGGCTGTCCTTGCATGGGACCTAGGGAACCTGTGAGCAGTTAACATGAAGCCTGAACACTCTGGTACCTGCCTTTCCCTCTGCTGTATGGGAGGTGTGGGGGGAGAGGTACTAGAAAAGCGTACATTTTTCTCCCACATTTTACCTTGCCACTGGAAAAGAAAAGAAAAATAATCCATGGAATATTTCACTTTGACATCATAATAGCATATATTGGTATTATTTTGGTATCGATTTGATATTGATACACTTGTAATATCTGTGCTTCCTCTTAAAGTTTATTAATTTCAAAGCAAATTCAGGAATTACAGAACTGTCTGGATTTTCTTGTTATGTGGCCGAATGTTCCCAAGATATATGGACAAGCTTGATGCATCTTGGAATTGTAATTTATTTGTTTAAAATACATGGATGGAACTCCAGGGAAGAAGCAACATTTCAAAAAGCTTCCAACTGTTTCAGGGCCGTCAAACACACTGGGTGTCTCTCCATGAGACGTTTACTGAAGAGCTGCCTAATTAGCTCTGCAGCAAATGTCTCTGTGTCTACAAGTGTACCCCTATTAGGGCACACAAACCTGATGGACTCCACAGCAGGCTAGTACTTATAAATACAGCCATGAGAGCTGGGAGGTGAGGGCTCAAAAGGAGGAAGGGCTTGCAGGATGGTATAAACCAGGGGTGGGCAACTATTTTGCCTGGAGGGCCACTTAATGAGTTTTGATAAGCTGTCGAAGGCCACAAGGGTAGCCCTGCCCCTTGAAAGGTGTCCCACTCCCTGGTCATTATCTTGGGACCAGAAGTCCTGCCCCAACCCCTGACTTGCCACTGGAAGTCCTTCCCCTTGCCACTAGAAGTACTCTTTTTGTGGGGAAGGGAGGTATTAGTGAATGCAAGGTGTATTAGTGAAAATGTTTAGTATTTATAATAGTCCAATTTGGCCAGTAAGACAAGCAGATGGAAAAACCTGGAGACTGTCAACTGATTATAGGGCCTTGAATAAGGTAACGCCTATGAGAGCCCCTATCGCTGCTAAATTTCCAGAAATTATAGCATCAATAGTGGGTGGGGCTAGGTATTTTTCAGTGCTGGACTTTTCAAATGCTTTTTTTTGCTAGTCCCTCCATCCAGTTTCATGGTATAAATTTGCTTTTACCTAGAAGGAACAGCAATACACCTTCACCAGAGTACCACAAGGATTCCACAGTGTGCCAGCTATTTGTCATGATCATGAGACAAAAATGTGGGAAAAGTTGGATGCAACAGACCAGCATCAGGTGGGGTCTTCTATGTGAACGATGTCCTAATTGCTGGTACATCAGAAGATTGCAGAGAGTGAACAGTTAGCTTGCTAAAAATCATAGAGGAGACAGGATTTAAGGTAAACCTTCAAGAGGGCAGGGGTTTTGCTATCTTGGAACTGGAAAAAAATCATATTCTAAAAATGAAACATTTACTAAAACCTATTTTAATTTTGTTTCAAAAATTTTTTTTCCTGATTTGTGTGTGGTTGCATAGTGTATATAGAGGCAATTGGGGTGGGGTGGGGTGGGGGTGGCTGCTTAGCAGCCAGGGCTACTGCCCCAGTAGGTGCTGGTGCATCCTGTATGGAGGCACCGAGTTTCAGGCATGCAGCTGAGGGCCCTGGGCCAGAGATAATTGCCTTTTAGCTTTTGGAGGGGCCCTGCAGGCTGGATGTCATCACCAGGTGGGCTTGATCCAGCCTGCAGGACATATTTTGCCAGCCCAGGGTATAAACCCAGAATGGGGGAAACTTGACTTGGAAGCAGTTGCTGGAATTTGCATTACAGTTAAGGTAACAGGACTGGGTTGTAGCTACCTCTGAAGAGTAGTACAGAGGCATCCTGCAAAGAGCCCTGTAGTGGTTAGGGACCACGTGGGGGCTGCATGGCATGAGGACAGCCTAGCCTGGCTCAGGGACCCAGCAGGATTCTTGGTGGAGGCCCAGGAGTGGCATGCAAGCAGCCTTGCCGGGTCCAGGACCCCCAGGGTTGTAGCAACAAAGGAGCAGCCTTGCCTGGGTCCAGCACCCTGGGATGTGGAGGAGCCCAAAAAGTACGAGACTGAGGCCAGGGACTGAGGAGCTTAAGCGGGGGTGAGACCAGGGCCAGGGGTGAGGGAGCCAGGGTCCAGGGCGGTGGGCTAAGACTGAGTGACTTAGGCATTGTATGTGCTGTAGGAACTGCCTCAAAAATTATCCTAGGTTTTGAGTGATCAGGGCTGGCGGGCAGAGACAATCTCTTTTAGTAGGCCAACAAGATTTTTGGCAAAAAAAAAAATTATAAAAATAAATCTTTAATTGCAAGCTTTCGGAGACAGACAAATCCTCGGGTTTGAACGCGAGATGGATTGAAGGTCCCACGCCCAGCAGCATGAACACGCCCCACTCAGCTCCCGCCCCACAGAGCGAAAGCAGGCCTGCGCCTGCGCCTGCCACCCCTGCATCCCAGCATGCTGTGCGCGGGTGTCATGGCGGCGCCCTAAGGCCAGTGGCGGCACGTGTGCTGGGAGGGCGTCAGGATGCAGCTGGCGCTGGAGCGGGCGCTGCTGCGGGGTTTCCTGAGCCCGGCGGAGGCTCGGGGCTGGCAGCAGGGGGAAGCCGCGTCGGCAGGTGAGAGGGGCCCGGGGATCGGCGCACTGCTCCGCGGCGGCTGTGGGGGGCCGGCGCTCCCCGAACTCGCTTCAAGCCGCCTCGCTGGGCGGCGGGTGCGGCGTGGAGCCTGTGCTGCTGCTGCTGCTACTGCAGGTTTTGGGGCTTGCGGGCTGCCGGGACCTGCGGGGTAGGTTGGCCCCCGGAGATCCCCGGCACACTCGTGCTGATGCCTCTGGTTGAAGCCAGCCGAGGGCGCTGGCTTTGATTTTGGGCTCGGACTTGAGCCCCAAATCAGGCAGGAGGGAGTGCCCTGTCTGCAGGAGGCACGGGGACAAAACGCTTATCTCTGTTTGGAGAGATGCTTTGCTCTGCTGCCATACCCTGAAATCAGGCATTGGTCAGAGCAAGGTGGCCCCTTCCACACCGAGGGAAGACTTGTGGCAGCATCTGGTGAAGTAAACTGTTGCAGAGTGGACAACTTCAGAGAGGCATCAGTTCCATCTGCACAGCGCTCTTGTCCTGGTTTCTGCCCTATCTTGTGTTCGGGTCCTTCTTGTGCTGTGCACGTTTCCTGAGAGAGTGAAATGGATTCTTATTGGGAAGGTTTGAGGAAGCCGCTGGTGTCTCATTTTTATTCTGTTTGAAGCTTAGTGGGATTATAAATCTAATCTCCTCTTCTTCTGCTGGTGTACCTTGAGCACAGATAAGCTCCCAAGGACTGTGGTCATGTTCCCACTTGCTGAAACGTTTAAGATTCATAGAACATAACTGCCTGCCTCTGTGCTGGAGCCATCTTGAAAAGTCTTTTTATTTGGGCTGAAAGGCCACTTAATGACTTCTGGTGAGCTGTTGCCCAGAGGGGGCAATTGATCATATCTGGCTTTAGGGCTGTCTGCCCCGCACCCAGTGCTGGGAGCATTGGGCGGTGTGGGTAGGCAGATGGAGTCTCCATAGAGACCAGCCTGGGACCACTACTGGCAGGACCCACTTGGCCCAGCAGATGAGATGGGGCTGTGGGTGGGCTGGAAGCAGCAGCCAGGAGTGGGATGGGTGGGGAAAGTGCAGGTCTGGGGCCTGAGGCAGAGCTGCAATCTGCTCCTTGCATGTCTGTGTGACAGGCGGCAGTGCTGTAGGCAGGAACGTGTGGGGTGCGGATCATGGCTCTGCCCTGGCGAGCACTCCAGCTCTGTAGCCACTGTCCCATGATCTCAGCCCTGGCCTGCTCCTGGATGCCACCCCCTGCCTGCCCACTCCTCCATCCCATCCACCTGGCCGAAAGCACCCTGCCATGGGGGTTTCAGGCCTGTTTCCATGGATTCTGCCCCATACCTTCTGGCCCCCCTGGTGGTGGGTGTGGGGCTGATGAGCAGGGGTGCCTGGGCAGCAGGGCTGAGTCTGGCAGTGGTGATGACCTGGAAGAACCAGCTGGAAGGAGCCACTGCCACCATGGGGGTAGCTAGGAAGCTGAGTCTGGCTGCTGCACCACCCCTAATCCACTGTGTACATTTTGCCCACCACACTCCTGCAGGTGGTGAATTCACCCTTGTTCAGGTGGACTCACCTGTTTCATTTAGGTTCCTATATGTATTTACCAGTGTAGTATCTGAGCACCATCTAGTAGTGCTTTTAAGCATCTCTCACATGATTTGTTCTTTCACTTCTGGACAGTAAGAACATTAATTATGTAGTGCCACAGTTTGATAGAGCATGTGTTGCTATCTGTCTGTCAGGTACTGCTGTCCCTTGTGGCAAAAGGTGGTGAGCTTTCTCATAGTCCTTAGCTTTTGTGGAACGTGTTCCCTTGCACCAGGTGAGCTTCATCCTTTTTGTGGAATGCTGTTCTGTTTTTGGAGGTGGGCAGGAGTGGAGTTTCAACTGCTTAGCTATGCTGTGCCCAGCCTGTTGAAGACCTTAAATTTGACTTAGCATTGTTTAGAATGAAACACAGGTTTGATGTTCTTGCGGTTGTCTGTATTGTTGAAGAGAGTGCGTTAGCATTCTGTGTTACTTACATTATTGTAAGAGGCGATGGCTTCATGCCCAGTTATTACTTCCCATCTGGACTACAATATATACAGCTGAGGTCAGGCTGTCATTTGCCAGACAGATTCTCAACCAACCAGAGATGTCAGAAAGTGTGACAAGGGGATGTTGATGTGTAAAGCCTTTGTGTCAGCTCTGCTACCTGAACTAGCTTGGATATGTCTACATACGTTGTAGTTACACCTTTGATGAAAGATAAGTATCTTCTTGAGTTTGCTCAGGAGCAGAAAGTTTAATTCTGGGCCATTGTCAGCCAGAACAGATGTAGCTAGTGTGACTTGCTTCAGCATTGGTTGCAATATTAGAGGTTGTAAGAGGAAGGGAAGACTCTTTTCCTGAATGAGGCACTGGCTAATTTGGCATGAGTGTCATCAGCTAATCTTGATGCTTAATAAGTTAGAAGGGCAGATGTATAGGTCCTGGACAAGATTCTTAGTATTTCTTGATACATGAATATGCTTTGCTTTGTGCCTGCATTTCTGAAGTTGAGTCAGGCTGTTTGAGAAGCCTTCCTACATGTGCAGTTTGTTATAACTTTGATAGGGATGCACTGATTAAAGATATTGTTGGCCACTTACTGATGGCCAATTATTGACAAGCCATATCAGACATTACTGATCTGAAAACCAATTTATAGGAATGCAGCACAGCAGTTTGGAGAGCAGCCTCCTGCCAGTAAATCTGTGGAGGGGAAGGGGCAGAGAAAGGAAGGGGGGTGGGGGTGCAGATTGAGGCCTCCACTGTGAGAGAGGGAATGGGGCAGGGGCAGGTGCTGCCCAGCCAGGGCAATGAATGCAACCCCGGGTGTGGGATGGAGCTGTGTGTGGATCATTTGGTGGGGTGGGAAGGGGGAGTGGCTTCCTGCCACTACACACACTCTGGTGGGAGGCATAGGGGGGCATGTGCCCCCCTGGATTTGTGTGTGGGGCAAGGGCGGGCTGCCTGCTGTTGGCTCAGGGCCAGGAGCTGCCAGCCTTTTCCAGGCTGGGGGTTCGACTGGGGCTGTGCCAGAAGAGACTGGCACAACCCCTAGCATTGAGCCTGCAGCGGTCAGCCTGCCCTTGCCATGCACACAAACCTGGGTCTCCCCTAGGGGTGTGCACGATGGGGAGATGCTTCTCTCCCTCCCCACCCCTTGCACTCCCGAGATGTGCCACCTGCAGCTCTGTCCTGCTCCTGGGATCGCATTCACCACATTAACTGGACTGTGCCTGCCCCTGCCCTACTTGCTCCCTCACTGTGGGGGCCTTGATCTGCCCCCACCACTCCCTGCTCTTCCCTGCCCTGCCCAGCCCTCACTTCCCAGTAGGAGGCTGCTCTGCAAGCTGCTGGGCGGCATTTCTCGCTGTGTTCATGCTATGGCTGTGTGCATGCACACAGCATTTATCAGTGACATCAGCTACACTGGCCAAAAAAGCCGATTGCCGGTAATATTAAGTGTCCTTTTATTGGTGCCTATTGGATATGTGATCAATATATCAGTGCACCTCTAAACTTTATGACATGAACAGGAACATTCAGAATAGGATTTTCAGAAGTGCACGGTTTATCCTTGTCTCTTGGAAGGGAACATGTTTCTTGTGTCTTGTGGATGTTTTCAGCAGCTTCCTGGAAGGTCTCTGAGATTTGTGCTGTGCTGTCTGGAGACTCATTCTTTGAACTTCTGTAGTTGTTGAATTCCATCTTTTCCCTTGTCAGAAAGGTATCTTGTGTTTTCTGAATAGCTCTTTTAGCCTGTGAAATGGTGTTGTAATACAGTGTAACACAAAATGATATCTTGGTGTTTTATCAATGCATTGAAAATACTTTTGGATTCAAAATTAAATTTTTGGTTATGTGACTTAAAACTTCCTACATAATTTTAATGTGTACTTAAAAAATACTTCCAAGTCTGTCCCCCAAAACTTTGTTTTCCTTAATGATGTTGAAAAAATATGACTGTCTTGTGTTTTAACTATATAATTTAACTCCATATAGCAGTTATATTTTCAGTGTGAAAAGTTGACATCAGTTCTGTAATATTAGTCTTGAACTACAAGATGAAACTCTGTTGGTGCTATTTTTTAAAAAAAAAAATTTTCACTTAAAAGTAAAAACATCTTTTTGGCCAGCTGATGAAATGTTTTTTCCAAAACATGGAAAATGTTTTCACTCATAGGTGACGTGCCTTCTGAGGCTGGGGGGTGTTGCACGGTGACTTCTTGCAGGCAGTGACACTGGCATTGGTGGTGAGGGCAGGCTGGGCAAGGACTGTCTGCAGGCAGCTGTGGTGGTGTTGGGTGGGGAGCAGGCCCTGTGGCTGGACATTGAGCCCAGAAGTCCCAGTGGCACTTCTTGGGCGGGGGGAGGAGGGGCACCAGTGCTCCCCCTGCCTGTCACCTAAGCTTCTACTCTCATAGGAGGTGCATGTGCACCCCCGTGCCCTCTGTTTGCTTAGCCTATGTTTTCACTTGAATAGCACTCGTGACAACTTTAAGTTACATGAGAGAAAGATGTAAAACTATATCACTGTTTGTTTGTTTGTCTTTTATATTTCAGGAAGTGGATGCTTATTGCAGTCCTTTTTGGAAGGGAATTATGAAGCCATTCTATTAAGTGAAGTGATCCAGGGTGTTCTCAGCGCACCCACAGTGAGAGAGGAGAAGATTGACAGCTACTTGGAGAAGGCAATTTTAGCATTCCTGGACTCTTCCAGTGAAGATATTGATAATGTGCAAAGGTGGAAATGGTTTGCTTTATTATGTATAAGACTAATAGAAGCTACTTAGAGCTAATAGAGATCATTTAATCTTTTTTAATATTTGATGTGGAAAATCAATAATTTTTGTTCCAAGAGGAGTAATCGCTAAATCAGGGGGTTGTTAATTGGAGTACACATAATCCTGGAGGTACTTTGAAAGGTCCCAGGGGATATGTAGGGGTGGATGGGGATAGAGTGCTGCCACCCTGTGCTGCTGCCTCCCAGGAGCAGAGCCAGGGTGTGGTGAAACCAGGGCTTCACAGACACTGTGCTTCCACTGTTCACCATGCCCCCGCTCTGTGTCTGGCTGCTTGCCCTCCCCCTCCCCTGCTCAGGATCCAGCCGCTTGCCATACCCTTCCCCCCACCCCCAGTACACTTCCTAAAAAGGGGACTGCCAGGGGTGCACTTGTTAAAAAGGTTGAAAACCCCTGCTCTAAATGGATTTCCTAAGATTTATCAGTTGACTTGTTCCTTTTATAGAAAGGTGTGTGCTTCTGAATTTTAGAGGTGATAGTTGCTGGTGAAGCTGCTGGCATAAAGAGGCTAATCAGTTGCAGATTTATCTTCTCCTTTTTCCACAATTTATTATTTCTTGTAACTTTGAACACTGTATTGTACTAATAACTGAAGTGCCATAAAGCATTATATAACGAAGTATGATCTACATTTTAGTCCACCTTGTAATGAGAACATTTTCTCTCTTAAAGTGTAAAATGACTGAGATACCATATTTATTTGCATACCACGTGTACCCCACCCTCCAAAAAAAAAATCAGTGATAAAAAATCAGGGCCAATCTTCAATAAGAAAACTGATTTCTTTCATAACTGTGGTTGAACAGTTTGCTTTTTAACACATCAGTAGGTGACCTCATATCATTACTTTATGTAGGCCAACTGTACTTACTGGTAGTATACCTACACTTGATAGCCTATGTTTGCCAAGTCAGTCTTGTAGCATGCTACATATGAACATGTGACCATGAATGGAACAAAATGGTTTTATATATATTTTATAACTTGTTATAAAAATACCTACATTAGCGCTGTCCAGCTGCCAAGCCCTGGAGGGCCACACACACTGGAGGCTCCACAATGTAGCCTCACTGTTTGCACCACAGATCCCTGGGCAGCTTGGACACTCCCTCCTGTTGCAGTGTGCCCACACATGCAGCCCCTCCTCCCCACTGCTGCCCTGGATGTGCATCCCCCACGTCAGTGTGCCAGTGTGCATCAGAGGTACTAGAGCTGTTTGCAGGACTAAGAAGGCAGAAGTACAACAGGTTTAACAACAGAACTACAGTGGTTTGCCTTTGGAAGGTTACCTTTGTAAGCATATAAGGTTCAGGAGCATTTCCAACCTGGAAGCTTTGATTCTGCAAAAGGGGCAGCATTAACTTAAAATAGTTTTCTAATTGTGATCATGCGGATTTTGCAAGCCCACCTAATTTAATAGACTTTCATGGGTTCTGAGTTAGTGGTAGCTCTTAAGGAGAAAGTTGAGATGTTATTATGAATATCTCAGTGAGGGGATCAGCTTGTGTAGCCTGAAAAAGCAGTATACCATGACACTTTGCTAAGTGAGAATAGAAAGGTAACATTTATTCTGCCATTTAACGCTTAGCACTAGGAAAGGGAATGCAGGGAAAGGCCATTGGATTTGAACTCGGGAAATTTGTGTTCCGTTTTTTCTCCTGCAAACTGTCGTATGACTTTGAAAAAGTTGCTGCACCTTAGTTCTCCTTATCCACTAAAATAAAACTAGCTGATTCTGTAAGCTGTTAAATTGAAAAACGTCACTGAGGTTTACAAGCTGTTTCTTTTGCTTTTATAGTTCACTGTAGTTCACCTTTTGGATGGCCATGGTTATTAACTTTTCTGATTCACTCACCTTCAACAATTTTCTTGGCTAAAATTGGTTAAATAGAGCCAGTTATCTAGGTAAGCTTAGCTTCTGCAAAATGAAGGCCTTTTTATACCCGCACGTGGCCACTTTGTGGAAAAAAAGTATGTCATTTTTTCTGTGGATATGCTGACTCCTTGATTGTCCTCCAGTGGATGTGGAGATCTACATAAAATAAAGATGCAATTAGTGATCCATATGAAGTGTTTTAGATTACAGGATTCTAGCTCTCAAGGGCTCTGGAGAAAAAAAAATTCGGTAAGACACTGACTTGTGATTTCCAGTTCAAAACATCAACGATGACGTTTTGATGTTTGAGCTCGAAAGCCCATAAGCCCATAAAAATATAGCTCAATAGGAAAAGATATAGTAGGAGCTCTCTTTTTTTTTAAATAACATAAATAAAATTCAGCTGATATTCATGATTAGAAGATGAATGTACTTTAAGAGAGCTACTAAAGAGTCCTCATCTGCGGTCCGAATAGTTAATGTATTTTAAAATCCGCTGCTCTTTGAATAATACTGGCCGTGTATTTCTGAAATACTAATCTGCTAAAGTCTCCTACAGTCAAATCTACCTTTGTGTGGTTTAGGTAGGAAATTTACAAAAACTTTTAACCTGATGAGTACCTTTTCTCTCCCAAAGGACAGCTGTACAATGTGACATATATTAAGTCTAATAGTTTTGTCCTTTTTTTGAAGTCAGACAAAGTATTTCTATAACTTAACATATAAAAAGGTGGGTCTTTTTTGGCAGAAGCAGAAAACATTTCTTGGTACTCATTTAAAAAATAAATTCTTATATTTTGAACAAAAATACTTTTATAGGGTGGATCAAGGAGCCTAAGCTTTTGAAATTGTGAGCATTTGGATTTGAGAATCACTGCACTCAAGTATACATTGGGTAGAAAGAGAGTTGTTTATTCCTCCTTTGATTGTGCTGTACATGTATCTAATGTAAATGGAATTTTCGTATACATTAATTCTAATATTTTTCAAGGTAAATTAGTCCAGAGTGACATGGTGATAAACTCTCCCCAATAATATCAAGCAAGTGAATGTTCTGGTTTTCTCCAAAAGTGTAGTTCAGTGACAGTGTTTCTGACCTTGTTAAAAACAATTGCCTGTGAATTAAATTTGTTCAGTTAGGCCAGCCAAACATCATTATAATGTATTTTGCCACTAGAAGGGAGATTACAGGATCTTTGAGTCTGCCTATATGTTCCAAGATCCAGCAATATCGTGTATATATGTAGAGGGAGCACCTTTTACATGTCTAATTTTTACCATCATTTCAGAAAGACATTGTCTTCTGAAGGAACAAAATTTGATTCTCTTCTGTCTTAGAGTCATCGTCACAGTGGAAGGAAACACAGCTTACGTAACAGTGATAGGGATAGAATTTCCCCAGGGTATTGGTAAGCAATAAAATCCAATGTATTCCTCCTTACTTTGCCATTGACATGTACTTTGTTTTCCACTAAATTGTTTCCTTGGCCTTGAAGTAGAGTGCTTTTCTAGGCACCAAATTTAGTGTTGACCCATGCTATTTTTTTTTTTAAAAAAGGACCAAACCATATGAGTTTTCAGGATATATATATTGTATGTTTCTTGTATTGTGAATTTCTTGTGGTGGGGATCCAAGCTTGGTTCACTGATGATATGTCTTTTTCCTTGAAGAATAAGGATGAAGATTTTCTCACTGTTGCTACCACTTGATTTTTAGGTATTTGAGTCAGGAAATTAGTTTCTGAAATTGTTTTTAATAGCAGTGTGTAAGAAAGGAGGGAAGCCAAAGCATAAATAAAAGCTTGAACCATCAACAAAGTTGGTGTAAGCCCAGCCTGGCTGTCGACTTGCTTTCTTCTCAGATGGTCTCTGTGTTTTATAACACAATGTACAAGTCTATTAGTGTTTTTCTCTCTTAAAATAAATAGTTTTCTCTACATTTTGGCATAGTGTATTATCCTAATGTCGAGAAGCTCCGTGTGTGGGCCAGGGATCCTGCTGTATTAGGTGCAGTGCAAACTTAGAATGAAAAGATCATAATTGTCCCCAACAAGCATACAATTTTAAGGTGAGGTACTGTAATACATCCGGTGGAATATAAGGAAGGAACAAGGTAATACTGCCTGTATTAGCAGTGCCTTGGTAACAATACATTTTTTGCTGTTTCAGGGTAATGGGGTAATTTTGCAGATGCTCATAGGATGCTGCTTCCAAGTGAAGAGGGAAAAATGAGAAAAAAACCCATGAAGGTGCCCATGTGATACATTAAGATATAGTTGAAGACTGGCTTTTATTTGGCCAACTGGAGTCAACATTTTGATACTGATTGAGAGCTTGATTGCTTAGGGGGGAATTACCAAGAAAATTAAAGCAAATAGAGTATAGTTGATATTATAAAGAAGGGGATATAGCAGAGATAAAGGGATCCAGGTACTCTTCTTGGCTTTGGGTTTTGAGATGCTCACAGTATTGGAGGGATCGAGTCTCTTCCTGGTATTCCCTTCTGAGATCAGGCACAGTCTGGCTCAACTGTTAAGCCTGGGCCTCTCTGCTCAGTGCTTAAGCACGTCCTTTTCCAGACCTCTCTCTTTTTGGGTACTCTGGCTTACTATTTTCCTTTTCATGAACACACAATATTCAAAATGAACACATTGTAAAAGAAATACTCCAGTGGCACTTACTGGCAGGCCCCAAGCAACACAGTCCATACAAAACAAAAAGCATCTGTGCATAAATCCTTTTCAGAGTTTCCTTAACATTTTGAAGTGTTTTTGCAGGGTATGAGGTGGAATTAGGTGTGTATAATTTTATGACAGCAGTGCCTCTCTGGCTACACTTGGTGTAATTCAGGTCTTCTCTTCTAAGCTCTGAGGTCTTTGTGTGAGACGGGAATTATCATACTAGATCAGACCATGGATCGGTCTGATATTCCTGTCTCTCATGGTGGCCATCCCCATATAGATTGCAGGAGAGCATAATAATCCTAAAATAGAAAAATAGTGTATATGCCCACTACATAGGCCTCTGGTGTCAGGTACTGTCTTAACCCATGAAACAACATGTCCAAGAAGAGTGGTCATTCCTTAAGGAGACGATCCTCCGTGCCCAAAGGGAGGTAATCCCAACAAGGGTCAAAGGGGCCAAAAGGGTGCAAAATTCCCCATGGCTCACCAAAGGCATATGGGAACGTCTCCTAGCTAAAAGGGAGGCGTACACCCAATGGAAGGGAGGGACCATCACCAGAAGGTCTATACCTTGGTTGCCGGGGGGTGGTCAGGAAGGCCAAGGCGGAGATGGAACTGGGACTAGCGACCCAGATCAAGGACAACAAGAAGTCCTTTTTTAAATACATGGGGGGCAAAAAGAAGGTACCTGGTAACGTGGGGCCTCTGCAAGACATGCTAGGAAATCTGGTCGTTGCACCAGATGACAAGGCTAACCTATTTAATGATTTCTTTGCCTCCATTTTCCTGAGCTGGGACCAGATTAGCCCGTCCACCAGGATCCCCTTAAGCCCCGGGGGAGGCACACCCAGGACTAGTGTCAGTGAGGACCTAGTCGGGGGAACTTCTGGACGGACTGGATGTATTTAAACCAGCTGTTCCCGATGACCTCCACCCCAGAGTGTTGAAGGAATTAGCAGAGGTCATTGTGGGACCCCTGGCACGGCTTTACAAGCACTTGTGGTGCTCTGGTGTGGTGCTGAAGGACTGGAAAAGGGGCCAATGTGGTTCCCATTTTCAAAAAAGGGAGGAAGGAGGACCCAGGGAACTACAGGCTGGTTAGTCTTACCTTGATCCCGGG
>JAGPOW010003648.1:47663481-47694363 GCA_030014935.1 Caiman crocodilus
AGGAAATAGGGCAGGCTCTTTTTTCCTGGGCACCACCGGGGTAACTAGGACCAATGGTCACAAGTTACTGGAGAGCAGGTTTAGGTTGGACATTAGGAGGCACTACTTCACAGTTAAGTTGTCTAGGATGTGGAACTGGCTTCCTAGGGAAGTTGTTCTTGCTCCTACCTTGGGCATCTTTAAGAGTAGATTGGATAGGTACTTGGTTGAGGTCCTGTGACCCTGGCACTCGTTCCTGCCATTGGCGGGCGGTCAGACTAGATGGCCTGCTCTAGGCCCCTTCTGACCCTAGATACTATGAAACTATAAAACTAGGAGTAAACTTGCTGGGACTGGGTTAAAATACTTTTATGAGGGGATTGTTATAACTATATATAACTATATGTATGTTATTATTTATATTTTGAAACTAAAAGATAGGAAAACTTGTTTAAAAATTGTAACTGTATTCATTCAGTTAAGAAAATGGGTAGTATAGGATCATTTAGGTTGGAACATGAACTTTTTCTCAAGAATTTAAGTTACATTTTTCTTAGATTTTGAAAAAAAGTGACTAAAACTGCATATACAAATAAAAACTGCATTGAAATACTGAGATAATCAATTTGAGAAGATGAGCTGAGCTAGTCAAAGACCTTAAGAATGATGAGATCTGTATAATGATCAGTCTTCTTAAGCTAAAAAATAAAATACCCTACTTTAGATTTTGCCTTTTTATAGAACTTTGTAGTTGTGTAGCCAAAGATGCTGCTCCTACTTAAAAGAAAGTTAATAAAAACATGATAAATTAGTATTACGGAACACTGGCCATGTCTACACACGCTACATGGGGCTGGCAGAGGGAACCAGGGCCAGGGCTGGGCTCTGGGGTTGGGGGAGATATCAATTTGCTGACTGGGATGCCAGGCTGAGAGGCAGCTGCCCACAGAAGGGGACAGACAGTTCCCTTGCCCTACCCTGCTGTTTGGGCTTACGGACCAATTTGTTCCCAGTCAGCTGTCTGCACGTGTGCTACTGCATAGCAGCTACTGTGTGGTTAATGTAATACCTCTGTCTATAGGTAGTAGCCAACCGTGTAGTAGACTAATTTATTGTGCAGTAAATGCACACATGTAGATGGTGACATTTTACTGCTCAGTACATTAGTTTACTCCACAGTAAAGTGTCTTGGGTAGATGTGTCCACTTAGAGCAGGGGTGTCAAATTCATCAGGCACTGTTGGCTCTATGAGTGGCATGGGGCCAGAAATCAGCATACCTGATTTGGTTGCAGTCCCAGCCAGGCTGGGACTTGTGTTGCGTATGACATAGATCTGGGAGTGACTGGAATGGATGCTGTGTGTAGTGCAGCATGGCTGAAGTAGCCACTGTGCTGCATTTATTCCAGCAGTCATGGATCATGGACTGCCTGGAGCAGGTACCATGTGTGGCGTGTCCCCCAGAGAAGGTATTGCATGTGGCAAAATCCAGCTGGAGTGGAAACTGCGTGCAGTGGGGTGGCTGCTTTGACTGGACTGCTCTGCATACAGAACCTACCTAGCAGCTCCAGGACTGCACTATGTGTAGCGTGGGTCCCAGCCTGGCTTGAGCAGCTGCTGGATTAGGTATGCAGAGGAGGGGGTCTGTGGGTGGACCTGCCCTGGCCTATGTACTGGCACCCTAATCAGAGCCAGGGACTGGATGTTGGGGCTCCGTGGGTTGGATCCACCCTGCAGGCGGTATGTTTGGCACCCCTGACCTGGAGGCTCCAAAAAAGAGCATCAACCATTATGCTAATTGTTTTATTAAAATGCTGTTTTCTTTAAAACATTCAGTGTATGTCTTACAGATGCAGATCTTATAATGATATATATAACCAAGATTGCTGACTGTCCATCTAACAGTTAACATTTTGGAATACTTTTACGGAGTTTCTGATTATTTTAAGTTAGTAGATTCTCAGAGATGTTAAAAAGGTCTTTCATAAGCAGGTTGGCATTTCATTTTGAGTGCTTTTATATACAGACTGGTCCTTGTGCTGAAAAATATAGTCAGGCTTCCACTGAGACCAACGACCCTCTTCATAATTAGTATGGAAAAGCTTAACACAGCGACCCTAGGTTCCACATCAAGCTTTTCCTAAATTCCATGGCTATTAGTTCAGGTTATTACTATGCATTACCCTTCATTCTCTGCCCTTCTCCATGGACTCATAACCACTGGTTTTACATTAACTTAAGCTAGCAAGGGAGTGAAGATGCCCAGATGAGTTGTTTAGGCAGCTTTGTGGTATATTACTGTCCTGAGAAACAGCCTGTGAAAGCTGTTTACAAAGTTCTCGCCTCTTCTGGAGAGTGCCGGGAAGGAAGCTTTGCACTTAGCTGCAGGAAGTGTGATCTTGGAAGCTGAGAAGTTGACTTGATGAAGTTGTAAGAAACTAATCTTGCTTTGCTCTTGCAGGAGAAAGGAAGTTCTTGGGAGTACCACCTACAGAGTATTTGCAGAGGTCAAGACCTTAGGATCTAGGCAGCAAAATTAGGCCTTTGAGTAGTATGACAGAAGTATTATCTGCCAAACATTTCTACGTGTGGCGTTCTCCAGGCAGCTTTTCACACGTCTCTTTCTAGCTCATCCTGTTCCACAGTTGTAAGCTCCTCTTGAGATCTAACACCATGACCTTTTGCTATTTAGTTCCATGAAAATGATCCATTGAAAGTTGAACAAGAAGCAACTGCAGATGGGTCCCAGCTGACCAGGAAGATCAACAGAATGGTAGTAGTAAATAGTGAAGGGTATATCAAAATGCTGAATTCCATGATTTGAGAAAATACCAGATTTATGGCAAAGTCAGTTACCATAGCAGGTCCCCATTTCTGGAGCAAGTTAGCTAAGGAGGACTACCTTGCACTCCAACTTGTCAACTGCTGCAGTCAGCTAATTACATTGTTTCTGGTTTGAGAAATCCTGCATAGACATTGTGTCTATACACGTGCACTTTACTCCAGAGTTGACTAGTTAGCTCCAAAGTAAAGCTTCACCATCTACATCTGCATCCATATTAGGGTGCAGTAAACTAATTAACTCTGCTGTAGGATAGTACTGTCCAGGACAAGTACTATCCTATAGTGGAGTAATTTATATACATGTAGATGCTGACCAGGACTGGCGGGGGCATGAGGGTGCCCCAATAGCTCCTCCGCTGCTGGAGTCTTGGGCTGACCCCCAGACCCCCTGCCAGCTTGGGGCTGCTCTGCCCTGGCTCAAACTGCTGTGGTCCTGGGCACATATGCAGATGGTGTGCTCAGGAGCAGCTGACTGATGCAAACTGTGCTGGAGTTTATTGTTTCTCACTAACTGCATGTGTAGTAGCTGCACCCAGAGATCTCTTATTTGATAGTTTACATCTATCAAAATTAGCTTACAGCTGCTATTGCTTGTCTTTTATCTGTTACTGGATTTCACAAGTAAATCTGAAGGAAATTTTGCGTTGTGGAGCCCATCTTGACCATAGCCTCAAATACTTGCCAGTCAGAAAAGAACCTCTCTGCCAACTAAAATGCTCATATTTGGCTTCTTTGACTTTACTCTAATTGTCCTAAATTTTACTATGTTAATATTTTTCCCATGGAGGTCTGTAACCTACATGTCTTCTATAAATCATATAGTACTCATATTTTCTGGGGTCTTGAGTCACTCTCTCCTTCCTGAAGTCGTTAAGCCTAGGCTTTTCTCCTTTGAGACATTGTGGCAATGTGTGTGTGTTTGCTTTCTTCCCAAAGACTGTGAAAAGTGAACTTGTGAGGACCTGACAGGGTGCAGGAATTGTCAGACCAGATTAGTGTGTTGATTCATCTAGTCCGCTGCGTTGTCACTGTAAGGCCAGTAACAGATGCTTCAGAGAAAATGAAATAAGCTGTAGTAGATAACAAGACAACAGCCTGTCAGTGGGTGTTCCCAAGGCTTCCCAAGGCTTATCAATTACTGGCTGATTTATGTCTTGAGATATGATAATTATATTCCATAACTCTGCTTGTGGTGGTTGATGTTATCTGTAGTGGTGTTCACTCTTTAAATTCCTACAGTTTTTGCAATACATGTTTTTATTTTTTTTTAATTAAGCCAGCTATTGAAACCTATGATTAAATGAGAGTCTTAAGTTTAAAAATCTTTAATAGGAGTTTTGTTCTTTTTGCTTTAGTTTAAGTCTTTAAAAATTTAACCGTACAGGCTCAGACACTAAAGGTGCCTGTACACTTGTGGGGAGGCTGCTGTGATATGCTGTGATTACAGTGCATTGGAGAAGACTCAATTAATCAAGTCTGCTGGAGCATGCTAATTAGCGTGCCTCCAGCAGCCTCTGCATCTCGAGTATCAGTTAAAGTGCCCTCACTGCCATTTTGAAGCACAGGGACGTTAATACAAAAGATGCGGTGGGCGCTTTAATTAGAGCCTCTCAGAGGTACTCTAATTAAAGCACCCCTCCCCCTGACCATGTGTAAAAATGCCCTGAGAGGCATAAAAAGAACTTTGTGTTTGTGTGTGTGTTTGTGTATGTGTGTGTATATAAATGTATGTGTGCGTGTGTGCGCACGCACGTGTGTGTGTAATGATTCCTCTTTTGCTACGTCTCAGGATTTTGTGGCCTTGATTTAATGATCTTTGAACCCTTGAAGTTGGGAATAAATCCTGTAAATATAGAATTTCTTTCTTTTTCCTTGTTACCTTCTCCTAGATGAGGATGCAAGGTTTGTTGCATAGAGAAGAACATGGCATTTATTGTGAGGACAACTTTGAAAAAATTTCTGTGGCTTACTGGGAGTCAGAATCTTTGTTAAGCTTAAAACTGTTACCACCTGCATTTATTCTCATTGGTCATTATAATGCAGCAGTAGATATGCAGATTTGTTCTTCTCCTGCAAGTGACTTTGACAGGAGAAATTATGCCTAATTGATTACTGTAGTAGCTAAATTACCGTAGATTGCTATTGTGAGGAAACAGTTCTGCCTTCATCAAAGTGGGCAGCTGATTAACTGATACAAGGTTGGGTGTGCCCAGTGCATTTTACCATATTTACTTGCATACCATATGCATCCATTTCCCAAAAATAAGCATTCCCAAATTTGGATGCATGTTTTAAGTGGGGAAGCTGATTTTCTGTGCCAGAATAGATAGAAGCATGAACATGCTATCTTGCAGAATGACTGCTACCTTCCCTCTTAACAAGCGAGCCTGAGGTGCAGAGTCCAGCATTAACCCTGTCATTGCTGCTCTCAGGTTGCTGGCAGAGAGATTTTCTCTGGTAATGGTAAGTGATTTTCTTTGCATATGTTAGTTCTTTAGTGAATCTCTAGTGCTGCTTTGTGGCAGCTGAGCTGTGACTTTCATAAAATGAGAGCAGCCACAGACGTTGGTGAAATTATTCCCCTGAGTGATTCTGTAGATAGTTTTTTGGTATATCACTTGCTATACAATTTTTACTTATCTCACAAATGGGTCTTCAGGTCATCAGACACCTTGTTGTCTTTAATCAGAGTGAAACTACTTCGCTTCTGTCACAAGAATTCCTCTCAGTATTAAGTAAGTTGATATCCTGAATTATTGGTTTCAAGGTATAAGGCTGAACTGTCTTAAAATGAATTCATTACAAGTAAGTATTCTATTAATTAAAAAGTGAATTATTGGACCAACTGTTTACAAAGCACTTTCCTGAACATAAACTGATAAGAAATCTGTTGACTAGTGATTAGATAATTATACTTCATTTGGGATCAATTTCATAAGTTTATGTCAAATGTAGTTTAGGTAAATCTTCCATCACAGCTTGAAAAATTGCAAGTGGCATCTTTCTCTGCCTTCAATCTGAGCAACAACTAGTCTGTCTTTAACCCCCACTCTCTCAAACCGCAATTTATTATTTTGCAAAGTAAACTCTGTCATATGTGAATAGAAAATAATACTTGCCCATGTCTGCAGGAAGTGCAAATATTGCCACTGCTTTTAAAGCTAGAAAGAAATAGGAGGCTGCCATTACTAAAAATGACTACTGAGAGAAGTCCTCTAGTAGAGGACTCTGCATTAGAAGGGACTTGGGAGAGAACATGTATAATTAATAGATTCTTGTGGGGAAATACCCAGTGTTAATGCAGTTTTTTTGTGTGGTATAGGGGTATGCAAGGTGATTGGATTCATTAGGAACAGCTTTGCTAATTTTTATGGTGGGTAGCAACATTATTGATTTAGGATGCATGTGTTTGGGCTGCTCTTAACTAGAGGCATGGATTTTAGTCAGCAGGAAACCAGCATCTCAATCCTACAGGTTGAATCCAACTGGCAGAAGCTGGGATGGAAGTGGGATTTGAGGATATGGCTGTTTCAACCTTGTGAACAGATTTTTGTCTTTGGGTGGATAGTTGGGTAAATTTTCCAGTCCTGTATTACATGACTTATTCATGAAGTGTTTTGATCTTGTCTGATCCTAATATTTTTTGTGTCTCCTTTTCAGTCCAAGGTATGGGCAGCTGTTCTAAATATGCTCGTTCTAGATGGTGAATCAATCTATAGTCTGATTTCTCATCCCATCTTGCTGGCCTTAGCCAGAGTAATCCTTGTGAATTTACGACAGAAACTTGCAGCCATTCAGGTAAGGAATAAATATTTGGAAATGGTGATTAAAGCTGTCAGTTGCTTCTTGCTTCTCCTTATCTCATTCAATCTGGAGTTTTGGGGGGTGAATCTTCTTTTTCTTTAATCCTGCTTTCAGATGTGTCTTCGTCCACAGCAACATTTTCACACAACAAAGCCACAGACTACAACAGTGAGGGAATTAAAATGAAGTGCCGCCTTTTCTTAAAGATAACTTGGAATATGTAATAAGAAAAACAGAGGGGAATGTCTTTTGGGGCTTTTTGTCCTCTGATAGATGAAGACACTTTTATAATAGAACAATGACTTCAGAGACTGTTTACAATTTGCTGGTTTTTTTAAATAAAAAATTAGGATGACATTTTGAGGGTAGGCTTAAATGGATTATATTATGCTTCTGCATACAGTAACCTTTCTGCTGTATAAAAATTGATGTTGACAATATTAGAAATTGCCAATATTCTCTTGCCCTGGATATATGCTGCTTTTCTTTTAGACAGGATGGGTTTACATGTCTCTTCCCATATGTGGAAAAAGGGCCAAGAAATTCCTCTTAAGTGATTTTTGACTGTTTCCTAGCTCCTCCTTTGGCACATGGAGAGTTTTGCAATTATGCAGGGAACACTGCTATTCTCTGTTCAGCTTTCACATGAAAGATCAGAGAGCTTTATCCTCTTCTTTTAAAAGGAGTCTTTTGACTGTTTACTTCCTTTGTTTTAGCTTAGCAGCAGTCTGGTTGGCAGAGAGAAGCTGTGGAAGTGGGCAGGCTTTTAGAAGCAGTGCTTTTTCTCCAGTGCTTTGCTGTTGATCAGACCTTGGCTGGAGATCAAAAGGCCACATTGTCCGTCTTTGTGCTTAGCTGGCAACCACTGTACCCAGCTGTGCCTTTATATAGGTCTGAATTAAATGGTGTGGGACACACTCTGGCTAGTCTGCCCTTCTGGAAGCCAGACGCTCCCTTCATTCTGTCTCTCACTCCAAATGAATGCTGTTTGGCTCCAGGTACCAAATCAGTCAGGAGGACAGAAAATAACATTGCTGTGAAGACAGCCCTTCCCACACTTATTCAGATTGGCTCAGTGAGTGTGGCCACCTCTTCCCCAAAGCTTAAACTCATGTTTAGAAAATGTGGTTGAACCTAGTTTTAAATACTAGTCCAGGAGCAATAGTGGTTGAAAATCATTTGGAGCTATGGACCAGTTTACCAAAAAAAAAAAAAAGCCAGCTATTTTTTCTCATGTAAGTTTAAGTTGACGAGAAATCTCTCAATAACTTAGATCAGGGATGTCAGAGGTCTGGCCCATGGTGCTAGCCCCACGTGAGGTCAGTCTGGAACCCCCTCCTCTCCCTTTCCCTCCCCCCACATGTCTGATCTAATGCCCCTAGTGTCAGCTCTGGCTAGTTTGGGACATGAGCCACGTCTGCTCTACCCAGTCATAGAATCATAGAAAGTTAGGGTTGGAAGAGACCTCAGGAGGTCATCTAGTCTAAGCCCATGCTTAAAGCAGGACCATCCTCAACTAGATCATCCCAGCCAAAGCTTTGTCCAGCCAGGTTTTGAAAACCCTTAAGGATAGAGCTTCCATCACCTCTCTGGGTAACTTGTTCAAGTGTTTTACTATCCTTCTAGTGAGAAAATTCTTCCTATCTAACCTAAACTTCCCGTGCTACAACTTGAGACCATTGATCTTTGTTCTGTCAGCTGCCATCACTGAGAAAGCTTAGCTGCATCCTCTTTTGAACCCCCCTTCATGTACTTGAAGACTGCTATTAAGTCTCCTCTCGGTCTCCTCTTCTCTAGATTAAATAAGCCCAGTTCCCCAAGTCTTTCCTCATAAGTGACAACTCCCAGTCCCCTCACTATTTTTGTCGCCCTCCTCTGGGCTCTGTCCAGTTTGTCCACAAATCCAAAACAACACAGTACTCCAGATTTGGCCTCCCCAGTGCTGAATAGAGGGGAATAATAACAATGCAGTCCAGGATGCTATTAACCTTCTTGGCAACTAGGGCATACTGCAGGCTCATATTCAGCTTATTGTCCGCTGTAAACCCCCAGGTGCTGTGTATCCTGGGGGGTCCCTATGTGTGCTGTGTGTCTTGGGGGGTCCCTGAACATGGAGTGCAGTTCTGGACCAGCCATATCAGGTGCTGGATCTGGCATGTGGGGGTCCATTGGTCTCCTCATGCTAGATCCCATACTTGATCTGGCTGGTCTGGGACGGTGCCACATGATGCCTGCTCCAGCCAGTGTGTGTCCCATGTAGTATGCAGCACCCACTCCCACACTGATGAGAGCAGGGGCTGCTTGCCACTGATGTCCAGATCTAGTCAGAGTGGGCACCATATGCATCACAGTCCTCAGCTGGTGGACACCATATGCAGCACAATCCTAGACCAGCTGAACATAAACTGATAACTGAACATAAGCTGAAGCAAGCTCGACAGCAGTGTTTCTGGCATCTGGATCTGGCATGCAGAGGTGGAAAGGGGGGCCAGTGCAGGATTGCTTGTGAACTATTAATTGGCCACTCTGTGGGTCAGATGGGTTTGACACCCCTGCCTTAGGTCTTTAGGATTAATGCAGGTGCAGTTAGCACAAGATAACATTCTGAGAAATACAGTTTCTAAAACATTAACGCAGTGTTTTTCACAGACAACGTTGTGTGAGTGGCTAAATTGTTAAAAAAAAAAAAATTAAAAATGATCAAAGAAAATTCTGAAGACATTCAGCAATCCTCCAAGCTTGCTAAAACAAAGACTCTACACAGTTTAACCAGGTTAACTGAAATATAAAAATGATCCCTCACATTGAAGATTTCTGTGGCAAGAGAAAATGTTATCACTTGTGTTTGTCAACCCTGTATACAATCTCAGTTATACAGCTTTGAATTAAGTTGATATTCATTTCTGAATTTAGTTTTCTTAAAAAATCATATTTAAATTGCCTAAGGGTTTCTAAAAAAAAAGTAATACAATATAAGACCTGACCTTTTTAAACCAGGTCTTCTGTTTGGGTGCCTTTGCTTTGTTTAGCTTGATAACATAAGTCATATTTCATTGCTGTTAAAGCACATGGTATGATCCTTTCTGATAGCTCTTCTCTAGGTACATTATAATAAATTATATGTGATTGATTTAGACTTTTTATCTGCTTGCTGGGCAGTCCTTTCAACCTGGGTTCCTGTAAACATACCTGGATATATGATTTATTGTAAGATAATTGCTATACATTTATTGATAGCAGAGCTCTGCAACACCTGTTGACAGATACACTGTAGGGAATGATTAGAATGCCAAAAAAGCAGGTAAGCACTAAGGACTTAGAGCCCTTTTATAAAGAGGCACACAGTATTTATGGATGGTAAACTTCGTGACTTCTTATTGGTAAAATTATGCTATCTATGGGCACATCCACACGAGCACGCATGTGCTTCTTGCCTTGTTTCAAACCCCTTTGAGGCGGGGCAAAAGGCACATGCAGAAATGAAAAAATGATCCCCGCGCTGCAAACTTGCAGCACAGGGAGAAAATGAGACCCTTGGATGTCCAGGGGTCAAACAAAAACCTGGGGGGAAAAAATGGGTCAGGGCACCCTAAGGCAGCCAGAGGCTTAGTTCTCCAGAGATGCTATGACAGAGTGCTGGTGTCTCTATGATTGGCCCTTTCCCCGCTCCTAAAGCATGTTGCCTGTCCATGCAGGGCAGGCAGTGGTGCAAGCTGCAGGGACCTGACCCAGCTTTTGCCAGGTAAGCAGGGGGTTGGGGTGCTGGAAGAGTGAGTAGGGAACCTAGAGAGGCTGGAGACAGCAAGGGAACGAGCAGGGGGCTGGAGACAGCCCCGAAGGAATTCCCCTGCTGTCCTCTGCTTTCCCAAGGCTGGAGCAGCAGGGGAATGTCTCTGTGGCTGTCTCCAGCCCCCTGCTTCTTCCCCTACTTGTCTCCAGCCTTGGAAATACATGAACTCTGTAATAAGATGCCCCTGGTTTTTGTATTGGCTTTAGATAGAAAAGGCAAAGAAAGGATCATTTCTCCTGTTTTAGACCCATAAAATCCTCGGGCTGGAAGGAACCTCAAGGGTCACTTAGTCCAACCATCTAAACAAATTCAAAATTTGCTCTTTCAAAGCCATCCTGGGCACATCCCCATCCACCTCTTTTTGAATGTCACCAGTGAAGGGGATTCCACATATTCCCAGGTGGCTTGTTCCATTTTCCTACTGTTCCTTTCTCTCTACCCTGGGATTTCATCTAGATCTGCCTCACTGCAATTGAAACCTAACTTCTGCTGCGATCTCATGTCCTGCTCTCTTTGTCAAAGAAGAATAAGAAGAACATAGAAAGTGCCAGACTAGTCCATGTGCTGTGTGTGTGTTTCTGTGTGGAGGGTGGGAATAGGACCGTTGGCGATGCGTAGGGGGTGCACGTGCACTCCCCAAGCATAATGGTGCACCCTCTCAAAAAAGGTGTCGCTGACACAGTGGTGCCTGTAGGCAGTTGCCGTGTGCCACCGCCGCCGCCAGTAGTGTCTGCGGGCAGTGAGCAATCACTGCCATTTCTTGCCGCTCACCAGCCCTCCCCCCGCTGCTGACAATGCCGGCGGCATCTGCAGGAGGTCCCTGCTTACCACTGCCACCACTCTCCCTGCGCTGCCGTGCCCTGCCAGCCACTGGGTGCATGCAGCGTTTGTGCAGGGGGCCCACCCCTCCTAAGCAGCCCCCACACCCAGTCCCCCCACACCTACCCACACAGTGACTCTCATCCTGCTACATCGCTCCACACCCACATGCATTCCTCCACCCCACTGCCTCCTGCAAACCCCACCCATCACACACCCACCATGTGATAAGGAAACCCAAAGCAAACATTAAAACATACATATTTATGATTTATTTTAATGTGATGCTAGAGACACTGATAGACTTCCAAATCTCTTTAACATTGTAAATATAACAATAAGATGTTGCCCATCTGATCAGTCCCCCTTTCTCTCTCTCTTATGTTCTAATTGTGGAAGAATGTGGATTTAGGGGTATTTTAAAAAGTGAATTTGGGATGCTGCCTCAGCAGTCTAGCAGACACAAAGGGGCTAGTGTCCCCAGATACCAATTGCCTGGGCCCCAGAAGCTCCTGAGGTCAAGTAATGCTGAGCTGCTGGCCAGGGCAGCTTTTTATACTGCTGGGGACAGCACAGGTGCTGGCCCTGGGCTCTAGCTCCCCCTGGCTGCAGATCTGGGAGGAGCCGGGCAGGGTTATTTTGCCCCAAGTGGAACAATTTGCTCCACAGCAAAGTGAATGCCCGAGCATGTGTGCTGAGGCAAAAAGCCACAACTCAAATTTGCACCACATCTATTTGAGCTGCTACAAGCATGTGTGCTCGGACTCTTCCCCTCCCCCCCCAACAGGGGTTCGACCCCCAAACAACCCCAACAGGGTTTCAGCCCCCACACAAAGGGTACAGCCCCACATCAGGGGCAAAATGATCCCCACAGGGGCTACCACCCTCCGCAAGGCCCACATGCCCCACCCCAGCCCCCCAGTTGCTGTCCCACCTGGCCCCATCCCCCACGAGTTGCTGCAGCCCCCTCAATGGCTGTGCCACCCAGCCCCACTTCCCCAGACCCTCCAACAGCTGCCCCACCCAGCCTCACGCCCCCAGCTTGCACCCCTAGGCCCCCATGGCTACCCCCACAACCCCAGGCACCATCACTTAAAAACCCCCCAGAAAAAAAAAACAGGAAAAAAAAGCCACTGCTTACCTTAGCAGCAGGGGTGAGGGGGCTCCAGGGCCTCCTGG
This sequence comes from Caiman crocodilus, assembly GCA_030014935.1. Taxonomy (NCBI): domain Eukaryota; kingdom Metazoa; phylum Chordata; order Crocodylia; family Alligatoridae; genus Caiman; species Caiman crocodilus. Next base: position 47,675,895 of record JAGPOW010003648.1, read on the forward strand.
CAGAGCCCCCCGGCACAGCACAGGGCAGTGGGTGGCCAGCAGGGTCTGGGCTGGGGCCACTGATGCTGTCACCCTGGGCCCTTCACTCTGGCCAGCCCCAGTAGGGGTTGGGGGCCTTAGGGGCTGGTGGGGGAGGGGCCAGCCCTGGCAGGGGGCAGGGGCCTCAGGGGGACTTGTGGGGGAAGGGGCCAGCTGCAGAAGTGGTCAGGGGGCTCGTGGGGGGGCTGGGCCATTGCAGATCCCCCTGCCATGGTTCCTTCCCCCCTCCTCCAGCCCCCCCGACCCCTTACTCACCAGCACCGGTGCCCTGGCACTGAAACAGACGGCCTGGCAAGGGCCAACCATAGAGATGCTCTAGCAGCCAGAGTATCTCTGTGGAGGACCAAGCCTCTGGTTACCCGCTCTTTTAAACATTGATTTTTTTTAGACTCCTGGATATCCAGTTTGCAGTGTGGGGAACATTTTTTCATTCCAGCATGTGCCTCTTGCCCCACCTCACAGGGGTTTGAGGCGGGGCAAAAGGCACGTGCACGCTCGTGTGGATGCGCCCCATGGGTTCTAGTGTCCATATCCTCCTAGTACCATAGCAACAGTAGTGTTGTCAGTGTCAGATGCACTGAGCACCCTTGTAACATCCTGGGCACTGACTAGGGAGAAGGGTGGGCAATAAAAAATGGCTGCTACTGGCAATTGCACAATCACAGTTGGGATTACACTGGCAGCCAGAGGTTGCACAGGGTGTCTGGCTGCATCTCTATGCTGCTGGATAAGTTAAATGTATAGGTGTGAAACTTTATGTTGATTTTGAAACTTTATATTAATCAGTGTTTTAAAATTAAATATCTCTTTTTAAGTTGTGGTCAGAGACTGCTCTAAAACCATTGGCTGTTCCTAGTATTACCTTCATATTTTGTCTTGCTCCATTAGGCTTCTTGGGCATACATCTGAAAATTATTGATTGGCTTTTTTGAGGCTATCTTTCTCCTTATAGCTTCCAGAAAGCTCATATGGTGTAATCCAACTCCCATTTAAAATAGGGGCAGCACTTCCTTTGCAGTTGGTAGGAGTTGGATACGTTTAGAAAGAACTGTGTCCTACTGTGTATAAACTGTATGTCACAATTGAAATGTACATGTAATGTGGTGCATATGCTCATGCAAGAGAAATTTGTTGTAAAAACATTAGCATAACTTTGGAGTTGGGTGATGGGGGCAGCAGCCCATGGTGCTAACTTGTGTGTTTGAGGAGCGAGGAGGGCAAAACAAACAACTGTTGCCATGACTAACCAGGTCATACAGCTGCCCTGTTATGACTGTAAATTGCTTATTACACACTTGACTTTTAACTACCATTAACTTTAACTTGTGTTGCTTTTTTCATTTTCACAAGGAAACTTCTTAATATTTAAATCTTAAATATTATGTATTGGAGCTTGTGTTGCAATTACAGCTTTATGTAGGGAAACCAAGACTATTATAATGGCCCCAAAACTTTTTTCTCCTAAGCTGTCTCTGAGGGCCTAGATGAGTCTGGACAGCCCACTGGCCCTTTCTTGGGTAAAGCTTGAACTGGAGACATAGAGACAAAGTTCTGCTTTCCAGGACCAGTCAATTCTACTCCAGATCCTGTTTACTATGTTCACTGAAATTCTCATATAAATTCTTAATGCTGTCCTAATTTACACAGCAGAAAACATCAACTTGCATTGTGATTTCAGTTAACGAATAAGACTCTAGGAAATGATGAACTCTGGAAAAATTAAGGACTGTTTTTAGGCAATTGCTGTTATAGCTTTAGGAGAGAGAATCACAGAAACCATGGCTAACTGAAGTGTTTGTACTGTGTATAACAGACCCTTGTTTATTTTCTGTAAGATGTTCTTTAAATAATGAACAGTGCAGCTGTTGTGATGGTTAAATTGGTGTTTAAGTTGCTTCCAATTCTGCTATAAAATTTGAAATTAGGCTTCTATATTTCCAGTGTCTTCAGCTAGTATCTCTTTTCAACAAGAGAGAAGTGAAGAGTTTTAAATACTAGTTCTGTTTAAAATCTAAATTTCAACTATAATATAGTTGATTATACAATACAGGGTATTGCACTGATACAGGGTGTTACAACACCAATGTAAGGTGTTGCATTGATACGAACAGGTGTAATTTAAACCTCTTAGCATCAAAACAAATAATTGGTGGGAACTGGAATAATTTTTGACTGATTCTAGCATGCAAAAGCCAAAAGCTGTCATTTGGCTCATCCTCTTATTTCAAGTGAAATGAGCAGGAACAAATGAGGGAATTCAGAATTGTACTCCATCGGGCATAAAATTTCATTAGCAAACATTGAAAGAGATGCTGATCAATGGCAACAGTACCATCAAATAACCTATGTAAACAGAGGGAGTTTAGCTTGACATGGCAAGAAGAATGAGCAGGACCTTTTAGTTTGGGGGCAAGCAATATTTTTGGGTGGAAGGCCGCTTACCAAATTTTGGCAAGCTGTCAAGGGCGTCATGGGTAGCCTTGCCCCTTTACAGGTGCCCTGCCCCCTGGTCACCATCTTGTGACTGAAAGTCCTGCCCCCTGACCTTTGCCACCAGAAGTCCCTTCCCTTGCCCCCTGAAGTACTTCTTTCAGCAAGGGGGTTTGCTATCTCAGAACCAGAAAAATACCAAATTATATTCTAAAAAGTGAACATCTACAGCATTAATTAATTTGATTTCAAAAAATATTTTTGTCCTGGTTTACATGTGTTTGTGTAGAGTACATGGAGGTGATTGTATATAATAACTTAAAATGAAGTCTTACTCTTTTATATTGTGGGGCGTGGGTATAGGTTTGTGGGGGGCTGTGTCTATGTGGGGTGTGGGGGTGGATAGGTGTGGAGGGTATAGGGTGAGGGAGCATGTGGGTGGATATGTGAAGTGTGGGTGGGTATAGGTTTTGGGGAGGTTGTGTTGGGAGGAGGGTGGCTGGGGTATGTGAGGGGGTGTGGGTGTCTGCATGTATGGGAGTGCAAGGGGAGGTGTGGGTGCACGTGTATGGTGAGATAAGCATGTGGGACTCACTGTACAAAAATCCACACCCACAAACACCTGGGATACTGGAGTGGGCCTGTGCTCCTGCAGTCTGGCAATGCAGCTAGGAGCCACATAGTGCTGAAGCAGTGCAGAGGTAGGAAGGCAGGGAAATGTCCTGCTGAGGGTCACCCTGGGGTCCTACTGCCCCTGACTCCTGTCATCTTTGACAAGCAGCCAGGAGCAGATAAATATTTTCTAAATTTTTTAGGGGCCCTGTGGGCTGGAGAGAATAGCCTAGCACCTGGATCTGGCTCATGGGCTGTATTTTGCAGCCCCAACTCCCCCATCTTAGTTTTTCTGGCGGATGTAAAACTTTTCCTTGGTCACTTCGTATACTTACAAATTTTCATGGTTTCTTGGCTGAAAAACAGTTTACCTTGGAATATATTCCTTACTGTTTCAAAAATAATTTAAATGTATTCATGCAGAAGAGTTTTGAATGGTTGTTGAGAAAAGTGTCTTAATATCCTTAAAGCTGAAAATTCAGAAGAAAAATTATTAGTTACAAAACAAATAATTTTATGATCTTTAAGCCAGTCTCATGATTTTCTAGGACTAGCGGCCTGCCACCTGACTAATGATTTTTGAATACTAGGGGTTATTAGTGCAGAAACCTATTTTTGATAACAAATGAGATATTTTGTAGTCAAATTGATTTATGAATGTCCAGAGCAAAGCAGATCCTCATCTCACCAGTTTCTTTCATTGATATACTGCATATATTAAAAAGCCTCTCCTTTAATGTGTTTACCTGCTTTTATTTAAAAAATATTTTAAAGAGCTACTTTTTTGTTTGTTTTTTACTGCAAAAATCTGCATTAATGTAGGACTGTGGTTGTGAATTTATATGTAAAAATAAGAGGATTCAAATTATGGTTCTCAGAACAGCAAGTCTTGCTACTTCGTAAATAGCATGTTTCATGTGGGTTCATTATCAGACTTAGAAATGCAAAGATATTTCAATGCATCCATTTTAAAAAAATGTTTAGAAGAGCAGTGATGATTGTATATTCTTACAGCTTATCACATTTAAATACATTATAAATATAAATATTTGTTTGCTTATCTGTTTATACTTTGATATTTTTAATGTAAAGTTTAAAATGTATACACTGTTGTTTTTTTTGTGTTATAAAGATTGTAATGTTAACATCTTGATTTTCATTTTCAACACTTTTGGTTTTAAAATCACATTTTTTGAATATGTTAAGGGTTCATAAAGTTCATGACCAGTCTGAAGTTTAAAAAATAGTCCATGTTCAAATAATCTGAACCAAACAAAAATGCAAAACTTGTTGACATGATCCTTTGATGATCTGGAAATATAGGCAAATATGGAATTAGCAGAAGTATCTTATTAGCTTGCTTTCGCTTTCAAACATAATGGATCAAGCCCCCAAAAGCACAACTATGTTAAATGTATTTTTAAAAAACCAAATATATTTTGAGCTTTTGGATTTATCTTCTCATGAGACCAAGTGGGTTTTAGACCAGGTCAGTTTGGTGCAGGCCTGTCCTAGCTACCTGCGGAGGATTCAGAATTGATTGAGAGTGTGGCTGGGGAGTAGAAAGGTAAGAAAGGTTTGTTGATTTAACAAAAATACAGCTAGGCATAGTAACAAGACAAACAAAGACAAGAATCATTTGCATCAGCAACTTATTGGCAGTCCCCTCTGATGCCTGATGTATGACAAGTTTCTTTTTTCACAAAGCTGATCAAAGTCAGGCGTCCCTGATCAGCGTTGTCTGAGTGGTACTGGGAAGGACCTTGGTATTCAGTTCTTGGGCTCCCTGAGATCCATGGGCCCACTGATCCAGATCAACAGCTAATTAATCCCTTTCACAGAGTTGTATTTTCCTTCTGAATGATTTCTTGATGTTTCAGCCAATTTATAACTTCTGAACTGTGCTGATAACTTACAGCCATTCAGATTCTTGTTACTTTAACTGTCCTTAGACTAACCAATAGCAGTACAAGCCTCACATTCCTTTGATAAGGTTAATTTTAACTACATCACAGGGCCTTACTACTTCAAGGCTTTGCTAAATTTACTAGGCCTTACTTTATACAAGGCTTTACTACATTTTAAACTTTAATTAGGCTCTTAGCAACAACATACAGCTTAATATTTAAACAAATGACAGAGAAATAATTGGTCTAATCTTCACAGAGCCTTCAGCAAGCACCTTTATCACACAGACATCATTTTCAGCTGTCACACAGGCAACTACTGAACCTCATACACTGATGCACAGAAGTAGATCACTGGTACAGCACTTGTTGACCTGTGAATGCAACCTCTTTAGGCTAGGGACAGAAATTGCACATAAACTGGTGTAAGTGATCGGAAACTGGTTCAAATCTGTAATACAGCAGAAGTTCCTTGCACATAAACTGCTTTCAAAATGGCCAGAACAGGTTTAAGGTAAGATAAACCTGGAAGGATATAGTATCAGATTTAACTGATTCAAGTTAATTTACAGTCCCACAGCATCTCACAATGCTTTACATCCCTCCTGCAATGCCTCCCTTGCAGGTTGGGTGGGCTAGCCTTGGCCCAAGCCGTCTGCTGCAGCAGAGCAAGGAGGCATGCTCTAGCACCCTCCTCCTCCTCCCCTCCCTGGCTTCTGGCCTGAGCCACTTCAGGCACGTAGCTGCATTTCCGGAATCAAAAGTAAATAAATGTCTGTTCACTTCATTATTGGTTCGATCTATGTAGTTTAGACTAATCTGCAAAGATTGAATTGATTCTGCCTTAGGCTTTTTGGCTGTCTGTACTTAGCCTTAAGGGAGGAGTCAGGGTGTCTGTGCTGCAGGGGTTTGAGTTGGCTGCATGTGTGACTGGGGTGGGGGAGGCTGAAGCTAGGCTGCCTGTGCAGCATGTGCAGAGTCCAGAAATGGGGAGAGCTGGTCTGTGCATGTGGTCCAGTTGGGGTGGGAGAGCTAGGCTTCCGGTGCTTGTGGCCAGGAATGGAGGATATGGGCTGCCCATACTGTGCACGTGGTGGGAGAGATGGGATGTGCTAGGCTGCCTATACAGAGGTAAGCTTGGGTGGGCTGCCTTGTTCTATGGCCTGCATCTCATGTGACTCCCAGGAATGTGTCATGGCATGCAGCTACCAGCTGCCTGGAAGTTGGACAGCCCTGATGTATGGTATGGGAAAACCTTTGCTGTCTATCTTCAGTCAAGCCACTTCAGGGCTGCCTCTAAAGAGACAACTTTTAAACTACCAATCTTAAAATAGCAAGGAGAAAATGAAGCAAGGCTGAAGGGGATTCAATTAACTGTGAATTTGAGCCTGCATTGTTATGGGTGCTGTCTTCATCATTTTACATCAAAAAGATGTATGGTGCTTGTATCGTTATGATGGATTTCTAATTTGAAGCAAGTCCTAATTTGTCATACTTGTTAGATAGCTTCAGATTTGTAGCATTCTCCTTTATAGAAACAAGGAGGGAGTGTTAGGGAAAAGGTATGTTGATTTAAGCTTTCATATAAGAGAAGTACAAGAAGGCAGAAACAAATTAGCTGATGATTGAACACCCATCTGCGCTGGCTTTTTTGTTAGATGTTTTTTAATTTCTCTTTGAATGCATTCAAAGCTTATTCTGCTTTGTTGATGCAATTTAATTTTAATACTGTAGAATTCTTCCTAGGTCAGTCTGTTTTTAAGTAGGTCAGACGTGGTGTGGAATTGTTATAAAGCAACAATTTCAATTATGGTTATAAAGATGCATTTTAAAAACCCTCTTCTTTAAAAAAAAAAAAAAAAAAAAAAAAATCACCTGTATTAGTAATTTACATAGGATATCCTTATTCTCCCTTACAGACATTGCCTTGGTGGACTTTGCGATGTGTGAACATTCACCAGCAAGTGCTAGAAGAACGATCACCTGAGCTCTTCGCTATTGCTCAGACCTGCATAGAACAAGGTATGCTTCAAATCATTCAGTTTAAGTTGACATCCAGTACTAATCACTTTTCAAAACGAGATGTTTTTGAAGCCATGTCAGTGTTTGCAGCATGATTCTTACCAGATATTCCTGGAGCTGCTAAGAATTGAAAAGGCATTACTTCAATTTTATGTTAATTTTTAAGGATAACAAAAAAATGTTTTTCAGATATATAGGGAGTAAAAAGAAGGCCCAGGGTGATATAGGACCACTACTGAATGGGCAAAAGCAATTTGTGACAGACAGGGGGGACAAGACTGAACTCCTCAATGAGTTCTTTGCTGCAGTGTTCCTAAGCGAGGGGCAAGACAAGTCTCACAATGGGATTGTAGAGAGGCAGCAGCAGGGCGCCAGACTACCAAGCGTTGACCCCTAGATGTTGCAGAGTTGCTTGGAAGGACTGGATACGTTTAAGCCGGCAGGCCTGGATGAGCTCCATCCGAGGGTACTGAAGGCACTGGCTGATGTCATTGCACAGCCACTGGCAAGAATATTTGAGCGCTCGTGGTGCATGGGCCAGGTCCTGGAGGACTGGAAAAGGGCCAGTGTGGTCCCTATTTTCAAGAAGTGGAGGAAGGAGGATCCAGGCAACTACAGGTCAGTCAGTCTCACCTCCACCCTTGGCAAAGTCTTTGTAAATATTATTAAGGCTCATATATGTGAGATTCCAGCAGGAAAAATTATGCTGAGGGGAAACCCGCACGGGTTCATAGCAGGTAGATCATGCTTGACTAATCTAGTTTCTTTTTATGACCAGATTACAAAACACCTGGACGCAGGAGTAGGGCTAGATATTGTTTACCTAGACTTCGGGAAGGCCTTCGATAAGGTATCGTGCCCCATACTGGTGAACAAATTAAGAGGCTGTGACTTGAATGATTCCACAGTTCAGTGGGTGGCAAATTGGCTAGAGGGTCGCACCCAGAGAGTGGTGGTGGATGGGTCGGTATTGACCTGGAAGGACGTGGGCAGTTGGGTCCCGCAGGGCTCGGTCCTTGGACTTATACTCTTCAATGTCTTCATCAGTGACTTGGATGAGGCAGTGAAATGTACTCTGTCTAAGTTTATGGATGATACAAAATTCTGGGGAGAAGTGAACACACCAGAGGGCTGGGAACAACTACAGGCAGACCTGGACAGGTTGGATGAGTGGGCAGAAAACAACAGAATGCAGTTTAACAAGGAGAAATGCAAAGTGCTGCACGTAGGGAGGAAAATGTCCAGCACTCCTACGGCCTAGTAAATGACCTGCTCAGTAGCATGGAAGCAGAAAGGGATCTTGGAGTCCTAGTGGACTCCAAGATGAACGTGAGTCGTCAGTGTGACGAAGTCATCATCAAAGCTAACTGTGCTTTATCATGCATCAGCAGATGCATGACAAAGAGAACCAGGGAGGTGATACTTCTCCTGTATCAGGCGCTGGTCAGATCGCAGTTGGAGTACTGTGTGCAGTTTTGGGCGCCACACTTCAAGAGGGATGTGGATAACCTGGAGAGGGTCCAGAGAAGGGCCGCTCATATGGTTAAGGGCTTTCAGGCCAAGCCCTGTGAGGAGAGACTAGGGCACCTGGACCTCTTCAGCCTCTGCAAGAGAAGGTTGAGAGGCGACCTTGTGGCTGCCTATAAGTTCATCATGGGGGTGCAGAAAGGAATTGGTGAAGCTCTGCTCACCAAGGTGCCCCCAGGGGTTACAAGAAATAATGGCCACAAGCTAGCAGAGAGCAGATTTAGACTAGACATTATGAAGAACTTCTTCACAGTTAGTGTAGTCAAAATTTGGAATGGGCTCCCAAGGGAGGTAGTACTCTCCCCTACCCTGGGGGTCTTCAAGAGGAGGTTAGATAGGCATCTGGCTGGGGTCATCTGAACCCAGCACTCTTTCCTGCCTATGCAGGGGGTCGAACTCGGTGATCTATTGAGGTCCCTTCCTACCCTAACATCTATGAATCTATGAATTTAACAATTCGTTTATGCTGGTATATATTCCGCCTGAGGCTGGAAGCCTGACTACATTCTATCTGTTTGCAAGACAGAAGGTATTGTGTGTGTCCAATGTGTGCCACTCTCAATTTGTCGCAAACACTTTTAGGTGTTGTCTTTTTCTTCATTCTTTTGGTCTCTTAGGGCATCTTTACGCATGCTCTGGTGTGGGGAGGCTACTTTAACTAGAGCTCTCGGGAGCTGCTGTAATTAAAGCACCCCCAGTATCGTGTAGTCAGCATCCCATGCTTCAAAATGGCTGCAGGGGTGCTTTAACTAAAGCTTACTTGACAAGGTTTAGCTAAAATGCCCCAACCGCCATTTTGAAGCGTGGGAATGCTGAATGCACATGACGCGGCGGCTGCTGAAGTACACTACTTAGCATACTGCAGTAGACTTGATTAATCAAAGTCTGCTGCACCATGTGCTAATTAGCACACAGAGCAGGCATCAGGCATGTGTATAGGTGCCTTTATTTAACAAAGGTAGTTTGGTTTCGAAATGTGAATATGTTTAGTTCTCTACAACTTCATGAGAGATGCTGACCAAGTTTTTTTTTTCACTCTTCCCCACTGAATTTCAAGATCCCCATCACCTGTATCAAAGACTGGTATTCAGTTTCAGAGAGGTTTTGAGTTGCACGCAGAGAGAGGATATAATTTATAAAAATGAATGTTGACCCTAATCTTGATCAGAAAACAAACGGTTTTATGTTAAAACTAAATGTACAATAATATGGCATTAGTTCCTTCCCCTTCCCCTTGCCAGCAAGACTTGTTAGCTGAAGATTCTTGCATGGTAATTTCAACAAGCCTGAAAGTGCATTTTCAACTGAACATTTTTAAGACACTTTTTTTTAGACATATTGGCATGCACAGTTTTTGTCCTTGCCAAAGAGAATATAGACGGCCTTAAATTCCTAAGCTTTTAGGACTTTTTTTTTTCTTAATGAAAGGTCGTTTTGTTCTGGGATATGAACCAACTGTAGCAAGAGTGTCAAACATATGGACCATGGGTTGGATTTAGCCCATGTAGTCTCTTAATCTGGCCTGCCAGGCAACTGGCAGGCACTGGAAATTGGGGCTGCAGAATGTTAGGGTCCTTTTAGACATGGTCATTAGCAGAGAGCTTGGCTTTCCTCTGCTGGATTCTTCGCCACTGGAGTGATCATGGTGGCACCACTCACACCGGTTTGGATCTGGCCCAAAAGGAACCCTGCGGATCAGATTTGGCCCTGGGCCCCAGATGTGTTTGACACCCATGAACTATAGGTTTGAGCCATAAATGTGATCTCCAAGCTCCAGAATAGTTTAGGGCTCTTGCGTATTTTCCAGATTAATAGGAAAAATTTTACAGTAACATTTAATGCAATGATTACAGAATAATGTTAGAACCAACCTGTGAAGAAGCAGTAATGCTACTTGTTGGTCTCAGTGGATGCTATGAGTGAAGGATTAGGTCCTTCCGTGTTCTTTTGTGTTGTTTATAAATTAGCATTAAAAAATGTTCCAGGCAGTTTTACTGAATTGAAAATTTCATTTATTAACTGTACAGTATTGAAGTTCAACAAGTTATGCATGTCTGTATGGCAACAGGCAGCACCATGTTAGCTTCTGAACCAGAAGCAGTATAGTCACATGTACTCCAGCACTGTATATAGACTAGGTAAGTACCATGTTCATGCAACTACATTGCTTCCAGTTTGGAAGCTAGTATGTAGTGTTTCAGCATAGTGCTGCCTTGCACTATACGTTGACTGAACAGGGTTCTGTAACAGTAAGAGATTTGCTAGGGAATTGCAACTTCCAAAAGAAGTGAAATCTTTTTTAATTATTTCATCTAATAATGATAAATTTGTTGATGTGCTAATTTTAACGGTCAAGGGAGTCTTTAACATTAAGTGACACAGAGAGAACCAGTTCTGACTTATGCTTTCAATTCCTAATTTTTCAGAACTCATTGTTTTACATACTCATGTTTTACATGATACATGCTGAATCTATCAACATGGTAGCAAAATACTTCTAAGAAATGTAAGTCTAATCAACCTAAGTCTTAAAAACAGGCATCCTTTAAAACCTATGACCTATGCATGCTGCAAAGGTAATTTTCCTCCTCTGTTATTTTTTATAAAGCGAGATTTGTGAAGGTGGTGCATTGTTGAAGGTGAAAATTTGTTTTTCTGGACTGGCTGGTTGGGAAATGGATTATATTAGATTAAATTATTCTTGCTTATTTATAACAGTGTATAATTTAGGGGTTATAATGTATTACCATATTTTATTGCATACAACACACATCTTCTCTCCAAAAGCTAGCTGTTGGAAATTGGAGTGTGCATTATATGCGAAGAATGCAGAAAGAAAATTTTTTGCCACTTACTGGACCAAAGGGAAAGCAAAATCTTCATAAATTCACAGGAACAATAAGCAGGATCTGCTCTCTAGCTGCTGTTCTTCTTACTTATTAAGAAAGATCTTTTTTATTCCATTCTGCCTTTCAAAGACGAGATGCATATTTTATTCTGAGATATGTTGTTTTCAAGAAAATAAGGTATTTGTAGTTTAGGTAATTTCTAAAGTTCCTTAAATGGATGCTTTAAAAAAATATGTATAAATATTAGAAAATATCCAATGAGTGATTATTGGAGTGTGTTATATAGGTTAGGAAGGACAACAGGAAGGAATTTCAAAAGCTTTTTTCATTATTAAAGAATGCAAACATGCAGGTCATAAAACTCAACAGTTATTGTTTCTCTGAATGTGCATCCATGGCACTTTCATAATGTCAGTGGTGATTCTATGCCAGCAAGTTTTTATTTGCATTTGATCACAGTAATTTTGTTATTTGTCTGAGCAGTTTTATTAAGTTGACTCTGTATGAGTATATAAAATATTTTTTAGTCTTTTTGTTTACCTTAAACTGAGTCAGCCTAAAATTTGAGTTATCAAGAAAAATGAAAACATGTACTATGAAGAATTTTATCAGACGGTGATTTTGAATATTCTACTATATTTAAGATACCATTTTGCTTCCTTATAAAAATTTAAAAATAAGGTTTGGATCTAACTCGGTACTAGGACATTACAATGATTAAAACAAACTCAGACACACTTACATATTTTTCTCCTTAGTAACTGATGCTTTTTTTGCATTGGCCACCCTATGAGAGAAACTTGGAATTTATGGCAATTATATCTGATGTATTGGCATCTGACTTCTTTAAAACTAGGAGATTACAATTAGATGAAATTTTATCCGGTATGAGACAGTTTGTGCAACCTTGATCTGTTTACTGTATATTCTATACACAGTTGTTTACAGAGTCACTATCCCGGCTTCAGACCCGCAAAGACCAGTGAACAGCTCAGAATTGACTTTTAAAAATCAAGTGTAATCTTGAGCATCTCTGGATCTACCAAGCTAGGGGCTGGACTTGATTTTTTTAAACTACTGAAAACTAGATAGTGGTAGATGTTCAGCGCTTCTGAACATCAAGCCCTATATTGAGGTGCCTACTTAAAGAATAGGATTTCTGTCTTTTGGTAACTGTTTTCTTTCAAATCTTGGCTGAAACTTTTTGAGGAGTGATGTCTTAAGGTACAAGAATTTTTATGGGGGATTCATTTATCTCATGTAATGTGCACCCTAATTTCCACCACCTGGCTTTGGTGAAAAAGGTGTAGGTTATCTGTGAGAAAATATGGTATACCAGTTTTTAAATATATTTCTCTTTCCCTTTAACTGCCCTATTTTCTTTTTTCATCTTCTTCCTTTTAAAAACAATACTCTATTTACTGGAATCCAAGATGACATTGTATTTATTATTATATTATACACGTGGAAAATTATACATTTATTATAATTTTTTTAGGTATAGAATCTAATTAATGGAAGGTTTCTTAAAGTCATCCCCCTGCTGCTATGGCAGAAAAGTAGTGGTGCGGGATGGAAGGCCAGACCCCTGTCTCTTGTCATACCGGTATGTGCCCCCCTTGCTTTCTGACCCATGCCATGTGCCCACCAACCGTTTGCTGCTTGTTCCCTGCTGCCTGCCGTTTGCCCCCTGTACCTGTACCTGCCCTCCCCACCCCTAGCCTTCCTGGTTCTGTGCCTGCTCCCCTCTGTCTGTGATTGTGCCTACCCCACTGCTTCTGCCTCCTTCCTCTGTGCTTGTACCTAACGCTTCTGCCTGTCTCCCAATCTGTCTTCCCCCTCTCCAGGTCCCTGATACCTTGTTCTCTGCTCTTCTCTGGCTCTGGAACAGTTAGTGGCAGCCCTAGCCTGATACCAGCCTAGTCCAGCCACGGAGAAGGGGCAACAGCTTCTTCAGTGGCCACTGAGTGGGTTCCCGTTTTCAGTCTGTTTAGATTTTCAGCTTGACAAGCTAAATTCCATTTTTTCCCAACTACTTACTGGATCAGTTTCAACTATATAGTTAGTTCTTGAACCATCAGGTTATTGGATTAGACTGACCTGATCCAGTTTGATCTGGCAGGTCAGTTTCTGTGTTCTTATTAGTTGCATAAAGAAAATAAAATTAGGGTTTTTTTTATAAATTTGGGAAAATGCAAGTATATGATACTATTTTAAAGTACAGAGTACAATCCAACCTTAATTTTGGTTGCTTTGTCTTTTTTTCCCATTTTTCCCCATCAATTTCTGTTTATAATTTTAACTCTTAATTTTTTTTCTGCTGGGAAGGAAGATTTAATAATACCTAGCTATATATAATCATTTATATCCATAGTGCTGTATAAAGGAGTTCAGTATAATTGCCAGTTTAACAAATGGGGAACACGAAGTCATAGGGAAAAAACTCACTAGGTCACAGTTGCTGAGCACTTGTAGATTTAACTGATTTAAGTTAAATTGGTTTATTGAGCTTCTGACATGGGTCCTCTCCAGATTCAAGTTAACTCGCAGTCCTCCAGAATCCTAGGATGCTTTCCACCTCCTATGCAATTCCCTCTCCTTGCAGGGTGGGTAGGATAGCCTTGGTCCAAGCTGTCTGCTCCAGTGGAGCAAGGAGGCATGCTCTAGTGCCTCCAGCTTCTGGCCTGGGCCACCGAAGTCATGTGGCTGCATTTCCAGAATCAGAAGTGAATGTCTCTTCACTTGCTTATTGGTTCAGCTTGACTAACCTGTGCAGATTGATTTGATTCAGCCTTGCGTTTTTTGGCATTGAACCCAGAAGTCCCGAGTCTTAGTCTAATACTCGGGACTTGTGTCTCCAAGGTCATACTGGGTGTGCAATTAATTTGAAGCAATAAACTCTGGAGCAGTTTGAGCCAGAGTAAACTATTCCTGGGGATAGCATCTACACATGTACCCAAGACCGCAGCAATTTGAGCTGAGGTAGAGTGGGTTATACCAGGTCTGTTTCTGCTCTGCTTTGCCCCAGGCTCCAGGTGGCAGTGGAGGGTCTGGCTGAGACATGAGGGTGCTGAAAGTGCAGAGCTGTGTGGCTTGGTAGCAGACGGGAGTCTGACTCCCTGCTAGCTGGGCTGACTGGGCCCCTGTATCCTAACAGTTTATGCCCATGGCCAATGCCTACACGTGTGTTTGGTCACAGTTCATTACTCTGCCATAAGATAGTACTGTCCCCGACAGTACTATGTTATGGAAGTGTTAATTAGTTCACTGCAATCCAATGCCATTACATGTGTAGACAGTGATGCTTTATTTTGCAGCTAGTTAGTCTTTTCCACAGTAAAGTGCACATGTAGATGTGGCTACTGTGTTCTTTTCAAAGTATTTATGGGAACAGACGCTTATCCTCCCATAAGTTGTGCTTCAAGTTACTGTATGCTGTTCTACTTCCAGTGTGACTGGCTCTATATTATACTACATATTTATTTAATACTTACATACACTTAGCTTTGGGCATGACACTATCTTCAGAGTACTTTACTGATATTATCTAATATATCAACAACCCCTTTGAGGAAAGGAAGGAAGGTAGTTATTCTTTCACAGTATCCTAACAATATTCAATTGAAATTTTGTCATTCTTAAGTGGTACAGTGATAAAATGGCATACAAGTGAATCACTGAGTTAATCACTGGTCTTGGAAATAGAATTTAAACTTTTCCCCCCAAATAAGAGAATCAGATAAAATAATAGACAAAGACTTGCCTTAAAATTTTGTTTGTTTTTAAAAAGAAAAGTATAAAATGAGTGTTACTTCAGAGGCTTGTTCCAAACTATTAAAGAGAATTAAACAGATGAGTAATAACTATAACAGGTCATCAATTATAAAACATTGTCAGGTATACTGCTTGTCTACAACTCAGGTCTTCTCTCTTTATTTGCATACTCAAGACACCATGGTACAGTGCCTCTGGCTCTGGCTCTTTCCCACAACACTTTTTCCTTTGACAATAGAAATTGGAGAATGAATTTATGATAAGGTAAAACCAAATTGGGTCGGTTTCTTCATAATAGCCATTCATTTAGGGGATGTCATCTTGATTGCTTATTTGCAGGAAAGCATTAAGAACCTATGTCAGTTGTAGCTTGAATGTTGGTTATAAAAGAAGAAAATTGACCTGTCCTTCTTTCTTACCTCATGGTTGATTTAAAAAACAACAACAACAACAAAAAAGCCAAGAAGATCTTGTGTAACGTCCCTGGAGAAGAATCTTTCCAAATTTTTTTATTAAGATGTGTATATCTTTAAATTTCCAAGTAAATTCAGATAACAGGTCATTAACATTTACCGATATACTTGTAAATATGTTGTAGTACAGAGGCTGATGGGTATGCTAACAGTGTAACGTTTTTTTTCTTTCTGGTATTGTAATTCATTGATTTTTTTTTTTCTTTTGGTAAGGATTTATTCCCTAGAGGTGTTCTAATATCTCTTTTCTCTTATTTTGCAGTGACAGAAGTAGAAAGCTTACTCATAGGTGATGAATGCTGGCAATTAGCTGTTCAGTTTCAACTTGAGTGTGCATATACATTTTTGAATTACTATGAGTATAAAAAAGCAAAAGAGCGTTTCAGCATAGCTAAAGACATAACCAAACTACAGATTACTTTGACAGGTAAGTTATATTTTCAAGTTCTATGAAAATGTATCTTAATCAAGATGTTTTCTTACAGTTTGAGTTTATAAATAACTGAGAAAAGAATACAAGTTAGGTAAGGGTTTGGAAATACTTGCTGCTTAATAGTGACACTTTTTGCTATTTAATACATGTTCATTTTTAAATGAAAACACTAAGCTAGTAGCATCTTTGAACTTAATACTGACATCACAGAAGTAATTTTCTGTGTTTCAAAACTCTTGTGAATAGTGCTGAAAGAATGGTAAAGAAAAAATTAGAATCAGTGTATTCTCTTCCTGCCAGTCAATGTAAAATATCAGAATACCACAGATTCCTAATATTACTGTACTGTGATTTCATTTTCAAAAGTACCACTTCATGAAAAACTCCAGTTAGTCTTGTTAATCATTGTGATCACTGTTTGTAATCATTGGAAATCCTGGAAGCATTCTGTACAGCATGGAAATTGGTGAGGAGTATCTGTACATTTGTAGACCGTAAGTGGAGATAAAATAGCATAAGCTGAAAACCCTTAAGCCTCTTGCTATTTAAAAAATAACATTCTTCTATATCTTGCCATTTTATAGCGCGTGCCAGGGATTCCTAAAGGTTTCACATTTTTGCATATATTTACAGCATTTTTCCTGATTATGAACAAAATGGTAACTCCAGAAATAGCTAGAGGATGTAAAGAGGTATTGGGATAAAGAGAAAATTCTGCAAATTTGCAAAATGTTCCTTTCTGCTTGATTAAAAATGATCTTTAAAATATTGGTTTTAATGTTTGGTCAAGAAATTACCTATGTGACTTTCACATTCTATTATACTATTTATGGTAAATTTTAAATGTCTTAATGCAGAGCTTTCTTGGTCAACACTAAAATACCTTGTGTGATATCTGAAGTGTGGGTTCATCACAGATCACTTGAACAAGAAAGAAGAGTGTGCATGTATTTGGAGTAAGAGGAGAAACTAATTTCTTAGAATGAACCTCCTGTCATGAAAGGCTGATTGTGGACTACAATACTACAACCTACCTTAGCTTTTTAACATCTGGCAAATTCTAGACCAGTGATTTTCAGTTAGGTCGCCAGGGCGTTCTGGGGTGCTATGAGGTCCTTTGAAGGGTGCTGCAGGAAGTATGAAGGGATATGCAGATAAGAGCAGACTCAAGCTCTCCCTGCCCCCCTGTTCTTCCACCTCCATTGCCTGCCCCCTATACAAGGAGGTAAGCCCAGTAATAAATTAGTTTTTGAAATGGGTGTACCTTTATTCACAAAAGCTATAGAGGGTTGCCTCAAGTCAAATAAGTGGTACCTTGAGTCTAAAAAAAGTTGAGAACCACTGTTTTAGTTTGAGTAGCTGTAAAGTTAGTGGTCATTCGGCCTCTGGCTGACCATGAATTGGAAAGTCTGTTGTGGTACACAGAATTAATTAGCAGGGATCCTGGTTTTCTCTGATAAAAATCACAAATTCTCTGCTAAACCCCCCCAAATCCATGATTAAAATTAAAAGACCCTCCCAGCGCCACTGGCCCTGCTGGTGCCCCTGCTCCTCCAGTCCTGACGGGGAGTCCCCAGCTGCCAGGGACCGACTGCAGGCTTGGGTGGGGTGGCTTTCTGCTGATGTGCATGCCCCCATGGGACAGGGGGGACCTGCGCCCCCCAAATTGGTACCTGGGGCAGGTGCAGGCTGAGGGTGCTGCCCACCCAGGTGGGGCTTGGGGCCTGTGTCTCCTGCCTTGCTTCCCTCCCCTGGGGCCTCTGGAACCAGCAGGCACAACCCGGTGTGGCTGGGAAGAGCGGGGCCTGGCAGAGATTCCTCGGTGCTGTGACACTTCCCTACCCCCCCACCCTGGCTGCCCTGGTGATGCATCCCCAGCACCTGATGATGCATTGAGGGGGGCAGTCTTGTACCGCTGCCCTTGCCACAGCTCTGCTCAGCAGCGGCAGCCGCTGGAGGTGGGTCACCAGGGTAGTGGTGGGGGAGCTTGCACTGGTGAGGAATCCCCACATGTCTCCATTGTCCCCAACCGTGCCGTGTCACCCCTGCCAGCTCCGGAGGTCCAGGGGGAGGGAAGCAGAGCAGGAATTCGAGCCTGCAGCCTATGCCTGTCTTGGGTCTGAGGGACACGGGATCTCTCCTGTCCCCCAGGAGTGAATGCGGCAGCAGGGAACCAGCTCTCTCCTCTCTGTCCCTCAGATGAGCCACCTGTGGCCCCATCCTGCTCCTGGCTGGGACCCTGCAGCTGCACATTGTGGCCCTGCACCTGCCCCAGGTACCAGTCTGGGGGGTGAGGGTCCCCTCTGCCCCCTGGGAGTGTGGGTGGAAGCGGGGAACTGGCCCTCCCTTGGACAGGCCACCCCGCAGCCCCTGCAGCTGTGCATTGGAGCCCCAGGCCCCAAG
>JAGPOW010003648.1:47694463-47753264 GCA_030014935.1 Caiman crocodilus
CCCAGCTGGGCAGCAGCCCCAGCCATGTCCAGCTCCCTCCCTCCCTATGGGGGCCTCAATCTCCCTCTCCCCCCCCCACTTACCTGCTAGAGCTGACCTGCAAGCTGCCTGGGGCCATGTGCATGTCTATGCATGTGGCGCCCCTGTCTTTCCTCCTTCCTCTCGCTCCCTGACAGCTCCCTGCAAGCTAGAACTAGCCTGCAGGGAGCTTATTGCAAAATGGCAAAATCCACGGGTTTCTCTGGTAAAATGAGAAATCTGTGTTTACTTTTGGTAAAAGGCAAAATCCGCGGTTTACTCTTTTTTTGTGGGAAATGAAAAACCCGGATCCCTGTTAATTAGTGGTTCAGAGGATGGGTAATTGAATTCAGTCTTTCACCTCTGTGGACCAATCTAGTCCATATCAGTATTGTTGAAAAGTACTTCTGAAGATTGTTGGTTGTTATGCCTGGTGATAGAAGTCCAGTTCCTAATGGAAGAGTTGTTTATACCAATAAGTGGTATTGACCATAGGGTCAGGACTGGCTGAAGAAACAGAGAAACTGAATTATCTTCTCAACCTTATGTATGAATTGTTCTGTCTGATTATTGAGTGGAAAGCATGGAGGATTTCGCATTTTTGTTCTCTGTGTTCACATCACCTATCCAGACATTGTTTTTTGTGGTCACTACCTTTATTTATATTTAAAATATTAAGCAATGTAAACAAAGTAACTTAAAGCCCTATTTTCTCTTTTCCCTTCATAAACTGGTTCTAAACATTTAAATGATAGGAATTGTATTTTCTCCCATTCTTTAGAACTTATATTCACATTTAGAAAGTTTCCTTTTTAAATTTAGTAAACCAAAACAAAATTTTTTGATGGCATCATGAATGTTCTGATTTAACATTCAAGATAGCATTCATAGTAGAGAATGAAGAAAAAAACCATAGATAATATATGAGTACCTAGCTAGACTAGGGCTGTCCAGTTGTTGGCCCATAGGCTTCATGTGGCCCTTGAGGGGTTAACCTGCAACCTGTAGGCTTCTGGTCTGGGCACTGTTTCCCAGTCACTCCTGCTTCTGCCAATGTTGTCTCTGGATTCCCCCTCCCTCCTCTAGCTTCTATTTCTTGCCCCAGTTCTTGTGCCTTGTTTACCCCAGTCCCTGGGGTTGAGGTAGGGTGACCCACAGAGCCAAGTGATCCTGTGGTTGAGAGGCTTAGTGGGACTCAGCAAATCTGTGTAATTCTGGGGCACTTGCAATGTGGTGCCATTGTGGTCAGTCCAACGTAGCGTGATGCAGGGCATGGTGCAGAATTACACCCTTCATGTTATGTGGGAGGGAGCATATGGTTTACACAGAGTACAGCTGAGGAAACTGTGACCTCTAACAGCTGAGAAGTTGGACGTAGCTGGTCTAGATAGTGGCACTGTCAGAAAAGCTCTGTGTATTGTGGTGGATTACAGTCTCAACATGAGTCAACAGTGTGATGCTGTTTCCAAAAACAAATGCAATTTTAGGTTGCATTAATATAAATATTGTTTGCAAGACAAGAAGGTAGTAGTCTTGCTCTACTTAAAAATGCTTAGGACTCTACTTCAGTATTGTGTCCTGTTCTGGGCACCAGAGCCAGTGAAAGGTATAGAGAAATTGGATATGATATACAGGCAAGTATGAAAAATGATAATCAGTGGATTGCAATGCAAACTGTATGTCAAAAGGTTGAAATAACTAGGTATGTTTAGTCTGGATATTAAAGAAATGACATGGTACCACTTTTAAGTATTTGAAAGACTATTGTGAAGAAGAGAGATCAGTTGTTCTCCCTTTCCATAGAGGGTAAGACAGGAAACACTTGGGGCCTGGGGCTCCAATGCACAGCTGCAGGGGCTGCGGGGTGGCCTGTCCAAGGGAGGGCCAGTTCCCCGCTTCCACCCACACTCCCAGGGGGCAAAGGGGACCCTCACCCCCCAGAAAAAATAAGGAGAAAAATACACAGACTTACTATCAGAAGAGTGGGATAGTGGAACAAGCTGCCTACGCAAGTTGTTCAGTCTCCTTCATTGGAGGTTGTCAAGAAGAGGTTGGCTAGGCATATCTGTCTGGGTTTGGGTACATTCTATATCTGCATGGGAAGTTAGACTAGATGACCAATGAGGTCCCTTCCAAACGTTTGCTTTATTATGTGACTTGTTACATAAAATAACATTTGCTAAAGCCATAACATGAATCTCTGCATCATTTGGAATGAATTGGCCAACATTTTAACTGTCCATACTCGAGGTACACTGATACATCAGTCCATATTGTGATGGCACTGATAAAAGGAAAATTAACATTATCTGCGATCAGCTTTTTTTGGTTGTTCTGGCCAATAATGTCATCAATAAATGCCACATGCATATGCAGCATGTAGATGGGCAGGAGCGCAACGCGGCTACATGAAGAGCAGCATCTGGCTGGTAAGTCTATTGTGGGGAAGGGGCGAAGGGGGAAGAAGGAGGCTTGGAGGGTGCAGACTGAGGCCCCTGCGATGAGGGAGTGGAGCTGGGGTGAGACAGAAATTGGGCTTTTTGCAGAGGGTGGGGGAGTGGGTCAGGTTGCGCTTGGGATGGGCTGTGACGGGGGGGCTACAGTGAATTTTAGGGTGGCTGCCTGCTGTCCACCCCATAGACCCCCTCCCAGTGCTGCTGCCTCCTGGCCCAGTGCCCCTGCCAAAAAGAGTCCAGCACTGCCCCCAGCCCGCAACAGCGGCCCTCCTTTGCCGCATGCACAGATCTGAGGAGCAGACATACCCATGGCTCCTCTGGGGGTGCATGCAGCAGCAGGAGCTGACCCTCCCACCTGACACCCCCCAAGATGAGCTGTGGCTCTTGTCCCATGCCCCACCCTGGCTGGGCAGTGCCTGGCTCAGCACTAGCCCCGCTCCTTCCTTCTTTGAACAGGCTTCGCTCTACCTCCCTCACCCCTTCCGCCCCCACAACAGACTTACTAGCCAGA
Source organism: Caiman crocodilus (assembly GCA_030014935.1). Classification (NCBI taxonomy): domain Eukaryota; kingdom Metazoa; phylum Chordata; order Crocodylia; family Alligatoridae; genus Caiman; species Caiman crocodilus. Next base: position 47,697,449 of record JAGPOW010003648.1, read on the forward strand.
CGCCACTCTCCATGCTGCTGGGCTCCGTATGGCAATCAGATTGGTATTGGCTAATATGGCCCAAAAAATCTCTCAGTTCACCCCTAGTCACATATTTTCTTCTCTTATTCCCCCTTTTTAATCTATGAGTGACTGATCACATAATTGGATTTAAATGCATGTTGGGTTGTATGCGCTATTTTCAGACAGTTCTCATAGAGAGCATGCAGACGTTTGAGGAGGTGGGATTGCAATAAGAATGGCCACCCAATCTAACTTAGATTGCCCAGGTGCGGACCCTACACTTAGATCCTTAGTTAGGTCAATGTAAGTGTGAACTGTACAGAAGTTCAGGAAGGTTAGATTACTTTAAAAATGTCCAACCTGATCTGAGTTAACTGTACCTTGGAGGAAGTCTAATTTTAGATCCTCTCCAGCAAGAATGATATAATGGAACTTCTGTACTGTTCCCAGTACAGTCCTGGGTCTGGGAAAACCCATCTGCTGGCCCCAGCACTGGGGCTTTGCTTTTCCTAACTGCCTCTCGCCCACCCCTCCCCCCTGGGCACAGGGCTGTTTTTAGCCCGCTGGCCCCTTGCCTCTTCCCCAGACAACCCTTCCCCACCCTGCCCTCTCCAAACCTGCCAAACCTCCCATCCCTCAAGCTACTCCCAGTGCTGGTTCTACTGACGTTCAGTGGTGCCAGGAGTTGAGGAAATAATTTGGAATGGGGGCAGGGGTAGGCAAGATGGGGGTAATAAGTTTGCTGGTGGGGGATTGTTTATTTGGGGGTGGGGAGTGTTAGGGGGCTAAAAATAGCTCATGGTCTGGGGGAGGAGAACTAGAGCCCACCATGGACCCTGCTAACTCCCCTGATCCTGACAAATCCTCCCAGACCCCACCAACCCCCCCTGCAGACCCCACTAACCTCCCCAATCCCCCAAAGCTTTCTACAGACCTTGCTTGCCCACCTGATCCTACCAACCCTCCCTGCAGACCCTCCTAGTCCCCACATCCCAATTTAGCTTGGATCAGGTGGCCATTTTTCACTTGATTTAATCTCCCCCTAACCTCCCTGAATGTCTGTATGTACCCCTACTATCCTTAGCACTTCAGGAATAAGTGGTCACAAAGCTGGTTGCAATAGACTTTGGATGTCTGAAATCTAAATATGATATGTGATGTGATAGCCAACACAAGGCATTCTGTCATGTTTTGAATTAAGTGGATGTTCAATTTATAGTATGGAATATGCTATAAATTTGATAGTATGAGGCAATTTAGTTAATCTAAATGGTTTTTAGTATTTTTATTAAAGAAGTAAGAGTCTGGTGTGAGAATCAAACTATACTATACACTATAAAAATGTAACAATTTAAGAACAAATAAAATGGAATGGCAGTTGGCTCTTACCAACTATTTCCCAACTGCAAGTAGAACAGTTATAACCATTTTTCTTAATAAGAGGCTTTAGGGACATCATTTATTTAAGTGTCCAGATTTAACATAGAAAAAAGCCATTGTTCAATGGAAGAATGTTTTGCTGTATTTAGTATATGTGTAATTTTGATTATTACTTTAAACAGAGGTTAAGATAGCCCTAGAGATTATTACCTCTCTTCTCACTAAAATTGTTTTTGTGGAACTCTTAAAATATTGTGGTTTCTCTCGCTACATCTGTTAGAATGGTTGTGAAGATGCCCAACCTGAAGGCAGTTTAAATGAACACATGGGAATTGTTGCCGTATTAGATAAACGTGGTTGACACACATATTTTGGCTGCATAGGAAGAATATTACATCACTGAAAAGGATTCTACTTTTAATATAAAACTTGCAACCTCCAGCAAAGATATTTTAAATGAGTTTAATAGGCATTTCCTTCTAAAAAGAGAGAGGTTTAACAGAATTAAATCTATGAGTATGGTCATTATTCATTGAGTATTTTGATGCAAACAAATATACATTTTGATTTGAGATGATTTTTTTTTCTAAGCTGTCATTTTACAGATTTATTCTAATTGAACAGTTTATACATGGAGAGAAGTAGTAGTCTTATCTGGGGCTTTAGGTTTTTAAGGGCAAGTTTTAAAGGTCTTATTTAGTTGAAACAGCTATACCTGAATAATAGTAAGCTCATCTCAGTATTGACTGCATAATAGTAAGTTTTAAAGGGCTTCAGAATTTTTCAAGATAAAACTTAAATTTCAGGTTCAATTCTTCTGAGGACTTGCTATATTAAATTCTAGACTAAATCACAGGCCTAGTGTCCAATAATGAAGTTTCCATTTTAAGATTTAGGGCTATAAACTGTTAGCCCTAGTTAGGCCTTTAAACAGGTTTGCCAGGGGATAGAGACCAAAGCGTTGAGGTAAGGGGGAAAGTGAGTGATCTGAGGGAAGAGCAAGCAGGAGGGTGTAACAGGGGAGGTGTCCTTATACTTTCAGAGAAATCATGGCAACTGACTAGCTACCTCAGGTGTCTGTACATGAATGCATGGAGCCTGAGAAACGAGCAGGAAGAACTGGAAGCCCTTGCACAGTCACGGAACTATGATGTGATTGGAATAACAGAGACTAAGTTGGAGCTGACATGACTGGATTACTGTCATGGATGGATATAAACCATTCAGGAAGGACATAGAAGAAGAGGAGGAGGAGTTGCATTTTATGTAAAAGAATCCCTATGATTACTTAGAGCTCCAGTATGAAACTGGAGATAGGCCTGTTGAAAGTCTCTGGTTTAGGGTCAGAGGGGAGAGCAACAAGGATGATGCGGTGAGGGCCTGCTATAGACCACCAGACCAGGAGGAAGTGGTGGATGAAGCTTTCTTCAAACCACTAGCTGAAGTCTAGATCACAAGCCCTGGTTTTCATGGAGGATTTCAGTCACCCTGATGTCTGCTGGGAGAGCAATCCAGCAGTGCACAGGCAATCCAAGAAGTTTTTGGAGAGCGTTGGGGGCAACTTCCTGGTGCAAGTGCTGGAGCAGCTAACTAGGGGCTGTGATCTTTTTGACCTGCTGCTCACAAACAGGGAAGAATTAGTGGGGAATGTAGAAGTGGAAGGCAACTTGGGCAGCAGCGACCATCAGATGATTAAGTTCAGGATCCTGAGGGAAGGAAGGAAGGAGAGCAGCAGAGTAAGGACCCTGGACTTCAGAAAAGCAGACTCTGACTCACTCAGGGAACTCATGGGTAGGATTCCCTGGAAAGCCAGTCTGAGGGGGAGAGGAGTCCAGGAGAACTTACTGGGAGGGCAGGAACAAACCATCCTGATGCACCAGGAGGACTAATAAGTAGTAGGCCTGTGTGAAGCGGCTAGTATTTACTTTGGATTCGGCTGATTTTCAAAAGTAAGTTTTGAATCTTAAATAATGTGGCTTTTAAAATAAAATTTCTATAGATTTATTCCCTTTAGTGAAACGATTCCATTTATATAAATATATCATTATTAAACAGTGAAGAAGCATGTTATTCATTACACAGCTCTAGTAAGAACAAATTACTTCTGGATTTTGCAACTTGGCTTTTAATTGTTTTTTGAAGTTCATAACTATTTTTTCTAGTGGGAGTGCAGAACTTGTCCTTCCTCTTAATGGGTCAACTACCATATCTTATTTTCTCTATAGGTGCTTTGGGAAAAAGGACACGATTTCAGGAAAAGTTTGTAGCCCAGCTTATTCTGGATGTCCAAAGGAAAGATGGTGTCTCCCCTCCTCACCTTGAACTTAGCCCTATACCTACTCCCCTAGAAAATTTAACAACGGTATGTATTTGAAAATAGTTATTCTTTTATAATTCAGGATTTCAAAACCCATGTCATGGACAGAAGGCAAAGTTTCTCTTTCTTTTTTGGGGGCATTGAGGCAGGGAATTGGGGGTGTAGTTAGTGTAGGCATATTTATTAACTAAGATTTCTTCAACAACTGTTTCTGGGGCATTAGTTGTGTTTTGTAAGGCATAGACTAAGGTTTTGTATCTTGTAAGGCACAGGCTAAGGTTAGGATGGGTATTGAAAATGTAGGGAATGTTTCTTTCATTTTTATATGTACTTCAGTTTTCCACCTTCCAATACAGTGCAACTTCCTAGGTGCATCTGCACTTGCTATTAGTGGTACAGTTCGCACCGGAGTTTATGGCTCCTGGGTGCTGCATTTACACATGCGCCCAGGACTCCAGCACATTGAGCTGGGTTGGAGCAGCCCTGGCTGGCAGGAGACATGGGAGGTCAGCCTGACAGCTTGGGGTTGCTCTGACCCACCTTAACATGCTGTGGGGGGGCTGGGTGGGGCACAAGGGTGCCTCAGTGTGAGGCTAGTTGGTAGGCAGTGTGCATACTGAGGCACTAGCTAGCCCCATCAACATCTACATGTGCATTGTGGTTCACTAAATGACACCACCATAGAATAGTACTTGTGCTTACATGTATGAACGTATGGCAGCATTTATTAGTTTACTGTGCACTAATAGGGCCTCATGTAGACACGCCCCCTAAATGCAAATGGGTTGACTTCTAAGGATCAAGGAAAATTAAATTGAATAGCATGCAGGTATCCAGGTTGGCTCTAAAAAGCCTATCTGGTGCAGAATGGCTAAGGAGCAATTTGCTTAAATCAACAGCTGCACATTTTAATTTTTAATGAACAGGAACCACTGGGCTTGCAAAAGACAAACCCAAGTCTAAGGAGGCAATTTAAGTTTGCCTGCAGCCAGACATGGGGACACGGTGATAAGCATCCAAGGTCTGACAGAGGAACGGGTCTTAAGGAAATCTGGTCTGTTGGGCAAATTACATATAAGACTTCTATCTTTAAGATCAGCCAGGCCATACCAATTTAAGGACTCTTCATGCTGTATTCTGGTTGACTAATAAATGCTGCCTTGTTTTAGAAAGGCTGCTCACATTGCTGCAGTTAGTTCTGTTTTCATTATTCCTTTGTGAAGGTAAGCACCCTCCAGAATGCCAGCTAACTCAACTCTAGGTGGGACCAGGGAGACAGACTGGGTTTCTGTAGTCCAAAGGCCAGGTTTCAGAGTTAAAGGAGCCAGAGCACATATTCTCCCAAACAAGCTATGCCTTGGCTTCAAGGGCTACATAACAATTGTACAATCGTAGAAAGACTGAGAAACTTGAATAAAACACTTAACAAATCTCTGATGATGTGTACCCTTATATCTATTTAATAAGTCTAACCAAATTAGAAGTATGGCTGTTGTAAGTGACTTATGCTAGTGGATGCATAATGTTTAATATACTAATATTCATAATGTGAGTCTGAAAATATGACACACATTTTAGGAGAGTAACAGCCAGTGGGAGTTCAGGTAAAGCTATTTGGCTGCAGAAGTATAGAATTTGGTTGTATATATAGGTTGCAGGTCACTTACATAGCAGGGCATAACACAGAGGTGGGCAAAATGTGGCCTGGGGGCCGGCTGTGGCCTGCCAGACCATTCTATCCAGCCCACGGGGCCCCTAAAAAATTTACAAAATTAATATTAATCTGCCCTGGGCTGCCTGTCATGCGGCCCTCGATGGTCTGCCAAAACTCAGTTAGCGGCCCTCTGTCCAAAATAATTGCCTCCCCCTGGCATAACATGTACCTCTGTATTTAGGAATTCACAATAAAAATATGTAATCTTGTTCTCTGGTTATTTATGTCTTTCTGTAAAATTCAGTTTTCTGCCTGGTCTTTGTCTGGCACCATTTTTTTTTTTAATTAAGCAAAATTGGTTCATTTTGTTTTTAATGTGGTTTGGTTAGGATGAAATACAAGCAGTCCTTGGACTTACAACACAATTGGTTCCTGAAAACCACATTTTAAGTTGAAATGTAACTCGGAACCGATTTTCCCATAAGAAACAATGTTATAAATGGAGGACTGCTTCCTGAACCAAGGCTCGATACCCTATTTTCACCAAAAATAACCCAGAATTTCAATTAATTCAATCAATTATAGGTGAGTAATATAGCCACATTAATGTATTTATATTGTAAAAAGCAATCATCGATTTGGAAGGTCTTCTTTGACATGACTTTGCTGAACTTTTTGAAGGGCTTTTGGTTAGACTTTTTGAAGGGTTTTTGGCTGGAGTCTTCTCAGGAGTCTTGGCTGCAGGTTTTTCTGAAGGCTTGTCTTCTGCTTTCTTAAACAAATTGTCCAAGGAAGTTTGGACAGGTGTTCTCCAGGGAGATGGGTGACAGCAAATTTGTTTTCTGATGTGGCATTGCCTTGGATCAAGCATTGTAAAGTCGAAATTGATGTCAACGTTGAAACGGTGTCAATTAATAAATGTTGTAAGTGCAGAACGTTCTAACTCAAAACGTTGCAGGTCGAGGACATCCTGTACAGTATGTCTGGTATTGAAAAGAAAAAGACCTTCACATGGGCAGACCTACAGCTGAAGTTGTTACAGTGAAACAACCACGAGTGAAAACTTGGTTAAAACTGAACCTTTTAAGTCAGTCCTATATGCACCAGGATCTTAGTACATGTATTATTACATGTGTTGTTATTAGTCTTTAACATTGCATTGTACTATTCTTTAATTTAGAAATGTTTTAAAGCAGGGTGGATACCAATCAATTACTTTTTATTTAATTGATTTTTTTAATCCTTTTTTTGATTTAATGGTATTTTATATTTTTTTATTTTTTGTTAAGATGCTTTAAAAAAAACCCTATATAAAGATAGTTTTAATTTAAGATGTGTTAAAGTTCAAAGATATTATTGTGGAATAGGGATTGCAACTTTTAATTATATACTATTTGAGACAATATATTTATGTAATCTTTTTAGAAAAGTTTTATAAACGATTCACAATAGGTCCGTTAGGAGCTCAGTCTTAATGGGGTTCAGTTTTTGAGTATAGCCTCTCTATTGATTTGAGATCTGATGAGGGAATGGTATGGTAGAAGGGGAAACCGGTCACAGCAGTATGCTTGTAAGGCCAAAGAAGAGAGAAGAAATCAAAGATGAGAAGAAATCTGGAAGAAAGTGAAGAAAGCCCTAAGCTAAGTGCTCATTTGATGCCCTCCTAGTACAGCATAGCGAAAACATCCCTCAAATATCCATGATTAATCTAGTGAATTGGAGATAGTTCACCTCCCAATGACTTCACAAGTATCTGCTTCAATTATCTTTGGTAAATAAAATAACCAAATCATACTTCAGTTTTCTGATATAGGTTCAAAATTAATCTGAAAAATATCAAAATAAATCACTGCTTTAAAGTGTATAGTGTGTACCTACTAAAAATGAAACCTACATCTATCTCTGAGTTGTAAATAATATGTATGAAGGTTATAGCAAACAACAAGAATGCACCTTTTGTAGTAAACAGTGATTAAATCAAGGCTTCCTGACTAATGATTTAAATCACGATTTAAATAGATTTGATGTAAATCACGATTTCATTCGATTTAATGTAAATCAAATCTGCTCTGTTTTAAAGAAAGCAGAGCTGTCACTTCAGAGGAAGTATAGGGCTGGAAGGGATCTTTTGAGTTAAGTCCTGTTTCCCACTATTGCAATTAGTAATTTTATCATTTTTCTTTATCACTTTCTATCTTATATCGATGGGGTTTTTTTTTGCCCCAGATACTGTTACTGGAAAGCTACCTTAATATTTGAATTATATTAAAACAAGTAGTAAAAAGATAACTACTGAGTTTGTCATCTACAAAATCCTAGAAAATGTACTAGTAACAGAACTCTGTGCAGAAGTACTTTTAAGATACTAAAGGGAAACCATTGTTCAAGGAAGCATTTGTATTCGAAGCATGTTATTCTTGGTGTCTAGTATATCTGGATTCTGAAGAGATGTGAGGTAAATGTGACTAGACAGAATCCTTGCCCTTATCAACAAAATATGAAGGGATTGATTTAGCACCTAAAAATCTATACTACAAAATTCTTCCTGCATTTGACTTGCAAATAATTAAATAGTCTTATGCATATATTAGGCTCTACAAAATACACTTAATGTTGTTATCATCATGCTTTGACCATTCGTGTAAAAATATATATCTTTTTCAACAGAATTATGATTTAAATGATGATACAGTCCTAAATGAGATAAAGTTAGCAGATACTAATCAGTACCAAATACCTGATTTATTGGCAGAAGAGCTTGCTGTTATCCTTGGAATTTGGTAAGTTAATTGGTGTTCTGATTTTTCTTCTCTCTCTTTCACATCTCTACTATAATAAAGTTATTAGAATGATATAAAGTATTTTATCAAGGCTTTAACATTTAATTTGGATGACCTTTTGATCCGAGAACTGCATGATGAAAGTGGAGAAGTACATACATGTTATCTTTCTTCAGATGCTGCTTGCGTTGCTGTATCATTCTCCGACCCTAGAAAAACCTTTTATCTTCTCTGTGCCTTGGCTTGCTTATCTTGAGCATATGAGAGTAGTTATCTACCTTATGATGATTCTTAACTATTGTAGATTCTGAAAGAGTTTTGGCAATAATAAAAATAACTATAGAAATTCAAGTTAGGAATAAATAATATATAAATTATTATGTAAAGACTATTACATTTATTTATTTTGTGGAGTGGACTTGAGTGTTTTATGTATGCGTGGGGTCCGCTACTTTTTTGGATGCATGGATAAGCAATGCTAATGATAAAAATATAGCATCTCATGAAGACTTTCAACTAAAAAAAAATTTAAATGTGATTTTTAGTAATGAATGGGATTAAGGGGAATACAGCAATTTTGTACAGAAGTGAAACTCCAGAGTACAGTCTAAAATTCAAAGCCAGTACTTTGAGGCAAATTTTACTTTCTGAATGGGTCATATGTGTAATGGAAATATTTAATTATATTTAAATAAAAATAAATAAAATAAATAAATAAAATATTTACTTTAATAATGAAATATGTTTAATGGAAAGATTAGTAGTGATAAAGGGTTGGTATTTGTAGCTTGAAAGTTAAGTTGCTTATAAACTTAAAGACATGATCACAAATATGAACGTCTTTCTCTCATGGATAATTTAAGCTACAAAAATTTGAGCTATTTGGAGGCCAGTATGTGGGGTTCAAAGCACTGGAGAATCTGCCTGATATGTGTTGTACTAATTCCCTTCACTACAATGTCTTGCATCGTTGACATTGTTGAACTGAAAATATATTTATGGTACAAGATACAGTCTGTCCTCATGTGTCAGCTAAATTACGGAATCTTTCACAGATGACCAAACTAGCCAAGAGGAAAGGCTGAATTGTATTAACAGGAGGAAATTGTTCTTCCTCTTCCTAGGTACATTGACATATTAACGCCCCCCACTTCCCCCTCCGATGTTAACTGCCACCTCTGTTGCCTGAATGCAACATGACCCTGAATGTAAGACAGCCTCCCAATAATTACATTGTACACATAGAAAATTGATAAATTTATTATAATTTTCCATGTATAGAATCTAATTATTGGACAGCTATCTTAAATTCACCTCCACCCCCCACACACACTACTGCTGGTGCAGGGGGGAGAGGTGGTGGGGGCAGTAAAGGAGGCAGGTGGTAGGGGACAGAATGGGGGAGGTCGTAGTGGGGGAACATGGTAGAACAGGTCGGGGGCAATAATAGTGTAGGCAGTGGGATGGTAGGGGGCCGATAGTGTGGAAGTGGTGGGGCAGGCAGAGAGGCAGGCAGCTTGCCTCCTGCTGCCTTCCCTATCCCCCTACTCACCCCACCCATTGTGCCTGCCTCCCTCTCCTCACCCTCAGGCTGCCCTGATTATACCTTCCCCTCCTACCCCCTCCATGCTGCTTCTGCCACCTGCGGCTTCAGGTCCCTTCCCCCATTTCCTCCTGTCTCCCCCTCCACCCTTCCCATACCTTTGCTCCCTGCTGGCAGACTCCATCCCTGCTGTAGCCTTGGGGCATGGAGCATGGCTCCAGCCTGGCCCCATGGTAGCAGTGTGGAGCTGGCACAGCTGTTCCAGCCTGGCCCCATAGGAGCATTGCTGACTTCCTGCCACTGGTTCTGTGGGGTCAGGCTGGAAGAGCAGTGCTGTCTCTGCCACTGCTACAGGGCTGGGCTGAAGCTGTGCCCCAGATCCATGCTTCATGCTCCCAACCACAGCAGGGATGGAGCCTGCTGGTGGGGAGCAAAATTGAGGAGGAGTGTGTCAGAAAGGGAGAAGTGTCACGGCGGAACAGACACTGGGGGCTGCAGGGGAGAAGTGGCAGAGTGTGCAGAGGCAGCAGGCAGGACAGGTGGCAGCTGTATCTCCAGCCCCAGCCCTTAGTTGGGGCTACAGCAGCTGACTGCCCTCCCCCTTATCCCCTTTCCCTGCTGCTGCCTCACGCTTCATTGTAAGGTAAGGGGCTTCCCCCCCATGTTAAGTGGGGTAAAAGCCCACTTTACTTTTTTACTTTTTTTTTTTTTAACTTTTAATCAAGTAAATATGGTAACCAATATGTTAAAGTAAACTGAGATGAGAACCTCAGCATGAAATGACCTCTGGTGGTATATTTTCATTTAGTCTTCTTCATGCACCGTTCTCCCTGGGCAGAGAGGATGAAAGCAGGCCATGTGACATATGTTAGTCATGACACTCGTACAGTATTGGAACCTATCTTGAACTGAATATTTCATTGCTAAGCTGAATAAACTTGATGTCTTTATCTTTATTAATAGCAGGAACTTAAGCTACTGCCTATGAAAGAGCGGTCCTTTAAGTTACATAAGCTTCCTTGTGTTTCATAGAATCTGTAAATACACTTATCCGGGTCTAGTACTTGAATCTAGATACTTTAGTTTTGACATCAGCATAGTTTAGTTAGTTAAGGGGTGATGCTTCTGAGGAAGGGCTGTGGGCATATCATCACATGAAAGCTTAATATTAATTGCCAAGCATTAACGCAGAGTTTAGTCTTGTTCTGTTCCTGAAAATCAAGTACAGCGACACTCAAAGCTCTAAAAAGCAGGCAATGAAGAGTTAAAGTATGCATTAACAAAACCTTAACTCTGCCTTACTATGTGATGTCCCAGTGTATGCACGTATGTATACAAACACATACGCGCAGCCTTGCAGTCTGTTTTAATCAGCAGAATGTACCATTCAAAAATAGGGCACATAACAGGTGTAGCACAGTCTGGCTTCCTGTGGTAAAGGCAAAACATGCTATGCTAAATATAAGCTCTCTACACCTGTTCTGCACTCAAGTACTAAGCCTGCTTCACTAAAGCCATCCCACATGTTGCTAAACCTTACAAGCTCTTCAGACCTGTTTTAAAAACCCTTTCACAGTCATGAATCCACGTCACATAATATATTCGTTAACCATTATTAGAGCCACAGACTGCTTATGTCATACCTCATTGCTCATAATTCCCCATGCACTATTGTTGACAACATACAGAACTTGACAGTGAAGTGAAGTACCATATTTACCCCAACCCAAGACAGCTTCAAATTTAAGATGACTGCATAATAATTAGGTTTCATATATGGAAGATTATACATTTGTTATAATTTTCCACGTATAGAATCTTATTATGGGGGGGCCATCTTAAATTTGTCTTTGCTCCCAACTGCAGCAAGGTAAGCAACAGCAGGGGGGCATGCAGAACAGAAACTAGCCATGATGGGGGTGGAGATTGGGAGGCAGCTTGCCCCTTGCCTCCCTACCTGCCCCCATACCACTTGCCTCACCCCCAGTGGGTGCCCCTAGTCACTTGTCCCCCTGGTGCCTTCCTTCCCTCAACAACTCCTATACCCTGTGACCCACCTGTACTCAAATCCAAGATGAGTATTCTTTTTCCCCATGTTGAATGGGGAAAAACACATAAAAATATAAGAACTGTCACAGGTTTGGACTGTAGGATTATCTTACCTAGTATCCTGTGTCACAGTGGCAGAGAGCAGATACTGAAAGTGAGATTGAACAAGATTTTTCCACTGTTACTCTCTGACTTGTAGCCTCTAACACTTAGGGTCTAAGGAGTTCCCCAACTCCCATGCTCAAGACCGTTTGTTGCACCTTTTATCCAAGAATTAGTCCAATCCCTTTTGAATCTGGCTAAGCTGTCAGTTTCTACAACACCTTGTGGCACTGAGTTCCACATCTTAAATTATATGCTCCATAGGTTGTGAAAAATAACTTCTGGTAGATATTTTATAACTAATGCTTTTAGTTTTAAACTTACTACCTACTAGTTTAATTTTGTGACCCCTAGTTTTTGAGAGCTAGTAAATAAGTTTCTATTTACTTTCTCTTCATCTTCACCATGTAATATTTTATAAACCCTATTAATTTCCCCTGTCAATCAACTCTTTCCTCAACTGTCTCCAGTGACTCCCAGACTTGCTTCCTGTGTGGTTATAACTAAGCTAGGAATACCTACTACTATGACTACTAAAAGGCAATGTAAGAATACTCTACCTACCATCATAGTGGTAGGTAGAGTTTGGGTTATTTTTTTGCATCATTGTACACTTATTTACATTGAATTGCACATGCCGTTTACCCAACTGTACCATTTCCATTTGCTCAACACAGATGCCATTTACTCATCTGTACCAAGTTCTTCTGTAGTTCCTTGCAGTCTGCCTTGGTCTTCACCACTTGGACAAATTTGTGGATCACAAAATTATTCAATCTTGTTAATCACCCCCTTTTCCAGATCACTTATGAATATGTTAAACAGCACTTGTCCCAGTAGAGATCTTTGGGGGAACCCTCTGCTTACTTTTTTCCATCCCAAAAACTGATCACTCTGTTTTCTATTTTTAAGCCAATTTCTAATCCATGAGTGGACCTTCCCTGTAATCCTATGACTATCTTCCTTTATTAAGAGCTTTGAGTGGGCACCTTGTCAAAAGCTTTTTGGAAGTCCAGATATACTGTCAACTGGATCACCTTGATCCACCCACTTATTGACACCCTGAAAGAACTTTAGTAGGTTGGTGAGCATGATTTCCCTTTGACAAAACCATGGTTATTCCTCCTTAGCAAATCATGTACATTCATGTGCTGAACAATTCTTATTTTTATTATTGTTTCTACCAGTTTTCCAAGAGCAGAAATTAGACTCACCAGGCTTTACTTATCTGGGTCTCCTCTAGAACCTTTTTAAATTTTGGACTTACATTGACAAGCCTCCAGTCCTCTGTTTTTGGTCATAGGTTGTATACTACAGTTAGGAGTTCCAGTCTGAACTTCTTCAGGACCCTAGGGTGAATATCATCAGGTTTTGGTTATTCACTACTAGTTTATCAATTTCCTCTATGACCTCATCTATTGAAACCTCAGTTTGGGTCAACTCCACTGATTTGCCCCTAGGAAGGAGTGAATTTGGTGAAGGAATTCTCCCTTACATCTTCCACAGTGAAGACAGATGCAAAAGATGTGTTCAGTTTCTCACCAATGGCCCTGCCATTCTTTAGTGCCCTTTTACATCATGATCATCCAAAGGCCTAACTGACAGGAAAGTCTTTAGCTTCTAATGTACTTAAAGAAATTTTAAATTTTACCTTTTATGTCTCTAGCAAGTTCCACCTCCAGTTTTTTTGTAGCTTGTCTTATTATGGTTTTACATTGGATTTTCCAGAGCTTGTTCTCTTTATGTTCCTCATTAGGATTTGTTTTCCATTTTTTGAAAGAAGCCTCTGCAACTCTGCCATTAAACCATCTTGGCTTCTTTTGGTCCGCTTGCTTTTTCTTTTTCTATTTTTTTTGGTATGCATTTGCTCTGTGCCTCCAGTATGGTGTTCATAAGTCAGTGCCATGATGCTTGCAAGTTCCTCACTTCCTTAGGGGGCCTGTTTTAACTTTTGTTTAACTACCTTTCTCATTTTGATAGTCTCCCTTTTTAAAGTTAAAGGCTACTGTGGTAGTTTTTCTCTCATTTCCCATCCTACCTGGATGTCAAACCCATTTGCTTTGTAGTCCCTACTGCAGAGGGACATAGTAATGTTTATTCTTTGCACCATATCCTATACATTGTTTAAGAGTAGGTCTAGACTGGCTTTTCCTTTTGTAAGTTCCAGGACTAACTGTGCCAGAAAGCAGTCTTTTATAATGTCAAGAAATTTGGCCTCTGCATCCTGGCCTGATGTTAGATTGACCTAGTCTACTTGTGGATCATTAAAACTGTCCATTATTACTTTGTTTTCTGCTTTCACAGCCTCACTTAACTCCCTTAGCATTTCTAGCTCACTGCTGCTGTCCTGGTCTGGGGGCTGAAAATATATCCCCAAGCTGTTGCAGCTAACCACCCACTATTCATTACACCTACACCCAACATGTTTAATGTAGCTCAAAGTACACCTTGACCCAATATGTTCCATGCAGATGGAGTGCTTGTAGATGATTCTACTTGATTATTGCCAGCTCTAGACAAAACAAGATTAAATTTACACTGGTATGTACCTTTACTCTTCATTTCTTGGTTTTCAGAGGATTGAGCATCACTGAACACGATGTACTCCAAAGGTAGAGGACAGGACAGAGCAACCTTAATTCTTTGTTAACAAAGTTTTTCAGTAAACATCCAATTTGTTTTTTCCTCTGTACCAGAAAGATACATGAAAATCTCACTGCAATCAGTGGAGCTGTGCATAGCTAAGTAATGCAGGACTAGGCTCATGGTTTGCAACAAGGTATACAGACAATGATGGTGTGAATTAAATATTGCTTTAGGTATTGGAAAGCTTTAACTACAAGGTCATAGGATTCTATCAAAGTTACAGGAGGAGACAGGATGTGTCTTACTGTAAAAATGTGTAGCTTTGAACTGGTTAAAATGCTTAAGTGATGATCTACTATTACAAGTGTTTTCTCCCCTAATAAAATTTTAAAACTTTTTATAACCTGTTAAAAATGTTAGAATATCTTATTGCAGCTGTCTGAACAAAAATCCAAGGAACATCTCATGCAGTATATTTAAGCCAGTCTGGAATAAATGTGTTTAAGCTTCAACTAATTTATTTTTTACCTCATTTAAACTGCTGAGGCAGAATGAGGAGGAAGAACTGTTTGGCAGCTGTCTATTTTTATCACATGTATTATGTTGCATACTTTCTCTCTGACAAGTTATTTTGTGTATTGTGTCCAACCAGTTGTCTGCACTGTCTCTAATCTTTACGTTTAATTCAAACTTATTTTAGATTTCTTGAATTAACCTTCTGGAAAAACTTCATCTGAGAGACTAGAGCGTTTGCTTAGTTATAAGGTGCCTATCTGTGGTGTTGTCTGCCTCAGTGGAAATACTGTCTAACAGCCTTAATGTTATCCGATCACCTCAGCATAGCAGTAAGAAGTCAGTGAGGCAGCAGAACAAATACAAGGTCCAAACAAGAGAACACTTCTCACAGAATGATATCAAGTCCCTGTCTAGCTTACTGTATTACACAGGAGGAGCTTCTGTTGGTTGAAGCAATGGATATTTGGCAGTGCCATGAGACACTTGGTTCTTATGACACAGTTGCTACCTCCCTTATAATTTGTAACTACATCTCTGTAGCATATGTGAATCAAGTGATTGGGACTTGTGACTGAGAATAGTCTGAATTCTCCTTCGAGAGAGGTAAAAGACAGAAGCTACTTTCATGGTCTTTTAAGAGGAAGCTCAGCACTTCACCTAATTAACTGAATCTCCAGAACACATCCTTAGGACAATTAGGCAGAGTATAACAAAGTGTTTCACCTGTTCTCCAGGGAAAGGTGGGCCTCAAAACATTGACTGATTTATACCATATGACAGTAAGGGATTTGACTACTTCTGTTTCTAGGTATTTTGGGCCCAAAAGGAGGTTATGAGGGAAAGATGATTTTTAAGTCAGTCTGTCAGAATACTAACTTTCTTCTACATATTTCAGATGGCTAAGAAAATTAGAGAGAATAGTCCTATAGATAACATCATATTAGACTTGAAGATCCTGGTTCTTCCTGCTGTGGAAATGTGTGTATGTCCCATTTTTGATTACTCCCCATTGAAGACTACTAGATTCAGGAGCCAGTCGGTTACAGTTAGGATATGTTCCAACTTAGTGACTTGGAACTTAAGAACACGAAATCAGTGACAAACTGGAAAATGTCTAGGGTAATACCTGAGCATCTATTTAAGTCAAAAGAGGCTATAAAAGAATTGTTACATGATCTGAAAGCAAAGACAAAACAGTAACAAAGATGGCTAAGAATGGACCTGTCCACTTATAGCACGTGACAAAGCAGGTGATTGTCTATGAAAAGTCATGCCTCTCTAAACCAGGTATTCTTCACTGTGCCCTATCTTCTTTCTGACTTCAAACTAACATGGATAACCACCTCTGTTATCATATCTATAGTAATATAAATGGTATTTTTAAAGGTTTTCCTATTTGTGCAAATAGCACCGTTTCAGTAGGATCCTTGCAAATCCAAGACAAACATTTTTCACTGGCAGCCACACTTTTTGTTGACATATTTTGCATACTGTAAATGTAACCCTTCTGCCAGATCCTGGACAAGGGCCAGGTTCAAATCATAGCAAAAAACTTTGCTTGTCAATAAAAAGTTGACAGATTATAAGCAAAAAAATTATCTTGAGCTAGCCACCCTATTTGACTGCACCAGTGATTTTACGCTGTGCTGCCCCATCCCAGGGGTCTCCTACTCACTCTTGCATTATGGGACCACCAACTGCCTGCCACACTGTGCTGCTTCTACCAGTCTCACTCCTCTGTCTCAGAACAAACCCCAAAGAAGGGCCACTGTCTGTCTATCTGCCACCCAGCAGTGTTAGAGGCAGACAGGAGTCAGCACTAGCAGCAGCACATGGCTAGTGGTGGGGAAGGAGCGACAAAGCCCCAGAAAAGAGCTTCCTTCAGGGTGCTGCATTCCCACGTGGACACCAGGTGGCGCTGCTGTGCTCTGCCTGTGCTTTAACACTGCCTCCAGCTTCTTTTCTGATCATGGAGCTTCAGCCAGCTCTCTGTTTTTATGGAGATGTTTTTGCTTCATGTTTTTACGGATGGCACTTTTTTTTTTTAAATGGGATTTACAGAGGAGTTTTTAACCTGGTTATTTACAGAGTGTCTGTAAATTTACAGGGAGTTGGCAACCCTGAAAAACACAAAGACAGTGACAACACTTGAAAAATATTTCAAACAATTAAGTGAACAGAGGTTGAGAACCGCAAGGGCATGGAACTCCATGATATTCAGAGAAGTAGTGCACTAGCAAGAATATGCTGTTCTTCCCTTTTAGCACTCTGGCTGGTATGTTGTAGTGGCAACAGAGGAGCATCTCATAAAAATCACATGAGCCCAATGTACTGACCTTAATTAATAAGTGTGTGATGGATTTGGAGTGCCAGTCCCATTTCAGCCATACAGAGCCAGACGCACAGATCTACTGCAGTGAGAACTTTGTTTTGGAGAGACACTTGGGAGAGGGGTCAGTCAGTTGGAGCAGCCTGTGGGCTGGAGGTGAGTGGTATGTGTGAGGGGAGGGCAAGCTGGGACAACCGAATCAAGTGTTGGTAAGCTCCAGTGGTGATGGGATTCAGCAGCACTGGGTGATGGAGGCAGTTGTAGGGGGTGTTAACCTCCCCCCAGGTGCTGGCAGTGCTGATACCTCACACAGCAGTACCTCCCATGGAGTGACTGGTGCTTGCATCCAGCACAGAAATCTTATCTGTTACACCTCTGTGGGGGAGTACTATGTATGGACATGGCAGATGCAATCTAGATCCATCGTTCTATAAATGTGTTTTATGTGGGGGAAATGACAGCAGAGAAGGAAAAGGAGATGAACAGCTTCTCCTTTCCTCTTACATAGTTTCTTTATAACAATGAAGGATTTATTTTTCTCCCTGTATTTTCATCACTTCCTCATCATTAGCAAGACAATGGAATTTAAAAAAAAGGTTAATTTAACTTCATCTGCTCATCCTAATAGACAGTAAAGTAATTCTGCTGAAGGAGAATCACATTGTCATAAAGGAGTACACTCACAAGACTGCGTTCATTAGATTTTGTATTTTTGATAAGGAAAATACTTTTTCTTCCAGGCTCTGGAGACTGAAAAAAGTTAGGTACAAACAATTTTGGAAGGATAGTTACTAGTTACACTGTAACTAGTTACGCTATAAAAAAAAGCCAAGAGAGAAAATCTTGCTTTTTACTTGGGCAGTGTTTAAAAGTAACAAAGATCATACTTAAATATTTTTTGGCAATCTGACCTGCCTTTAAATACAGCTCATGTAAGTCAAAATTTTTAAGAACAAACCAGTTTGGAAGTGGTGCCAGACATTAAAATGATCTCACCATGGTCAGTTTATAATAATAATGATTTTTAAAAGTTCTAAAATAAATTGCTATGGACTAGTAATTACAGCTGTGGTAAGAGATTCCATTTGGGAAATCAACTTCCTGTCTGCCATTCAGAACTAGTTACATAAAAGCATTAGTCATTTGAAAAATCTTTGCAAAACTTTGAAAATGCTTATAAAGTGATCAGCTTGTTGTTTCTGGCACTTTTTCATTCAGAAAATGAATGTTGCTGGTAAAGCTGCTGAGAAATAAGATGAATACTGATGCAAATACATCTGGGAAAAGTCTGACCTTGTGCCTCCTTTACTCCCCTCGTATGCCCTTATAAGTTAAAAAAATAGATGAGACTCTGTTACCTTCATGGAATGTACTTGCATATGCAAGCGGGTATTTACGCATCAAACTTGGGTACGTGGAGCTAACAGTCTCTGCACACCAATGTAAATCATAAAGGTGTGTGTGCCCATCCATGAATTCCAAAAGTACTTTGAAAATTTGGCCTTTTGCTCAGCAACTTTAATTCATGCTTTCTACAGACCATTTCCACAAATACCTTCTTTGCTTCCAGTACCTCTCACTCAGCAAAATTATATGATTTAAAATGCCAGTGCATACCCTTTTACTCCTGTTAATTCATACCGGCTGATCAGTGTTCATGACTCCAAAGTGACTATAATAGAAATTACAATCAGTTGGAAATGGATGTTCCATTTTGCCCCTTGTTCTGGCATTGGAAATATATATTTAAGGGGTTTAATATAGTTTTAAATTACTCATGCAGTATAACTTCCACTTCTGATTTGAGAAGATCCTTCTTTGCTAGATAGGATGTAAGGATATCAACATTAAGTTTTTGTTCATCGCACTACCTTTGGCAGTTCTTTTAACTCCTTGGTGTTTAAACTGTTATTGCTTATCTTTGTTGGACTATACTGCACAGATAAAGGAGTACTGAAGGTATCAGTCATAGCAACCCCATAATCATTTTGGTTGCTTTTTTCTGAATAGTCTGTAATCTAGAACATATATATGTATAACATTTTATGTACCCAATTGACCCAAATGGTTAACCAAAGTTCAAATCTCTGTAAATTGCCTCTGTTAAGAATGGACTTTGACAATCTGATCCTTTTTATTTAAGGGGACCTGCAAAAACTTCTTTCCCTCAATACAATAGGAAAGAAACAAAAGAGGCAGTGTTTTTTTAAAGCCAATACTTAACTCAAAAAATGCTGTTGTGGGGCTAAATCCTATTTTGCGTTTTAGGATAATAGGATCATATGAAATTAGTGCTGGAAGGGACCTTACAAGGATATGTAGTCCAGCCCCCTGCTCAAGGCAGGATCATCCTAGCCAAGTGTTTATCTAACCTGCTTTTGAAAGTTTCCAAGGATGGAGATTCCGCAGTTTCTCTAAGTATCCTGTTTCCGTGCTTGACCACTCTCATAGTTAGAAAGTTCCTTCTAATCTCCTACATTTCCTTTGCTTTGGCTTGAGGCCATTGCTCTTAGTCCTGTTCCCTGTGACCACAGAGAAAAGCCCATCTTCATCCTTTCTATAATCATCCTTTAGGTATTAGAAGGTTGTTATCAAATCCCCCCTCAGTCTTATCTTCTCCAGACTAAGTAAGCCTGAGTTCTTTCAGTCTTTCCTTACAAGTGTAGTTTCGTAGGCTCCTAATTGTTTTTGTTATTCTGCACTGGACTCTTTCCAAATTATCTATGTTCTTCTTGAAGTGTGGAGCCCAAAACTGAACACAGTACACCAGATGAGGCCTCATCAGTGCTGAATAGAGTAGAAGAACCACTCCCTTGATTTGCAAGTGATACTCCTGTTAATACAACCCAGGATGTGGTTGGCTTTAAAAATTTTTTTTTTTTTTTTTGCAACAAGAGCACTCTGTTGGCTCATATCCAGCTTATCGTTTATTATACCCTCAAGTCCTTCTCTGCAGTACTGTAAACAAGCCAGTCATTCCTCAGACCATTTTTTCAGTCTAACCAGGTCATTCTAGATCCTAGTCTTGCCCTCCAGAATGTCTGCATTTCCAATTTTACACCTAAATGGCACATTTACCACCGTGTAACTGTATTTTTTTTTTCTTGCATTTCGATTCAGTTTGTGGTTTATTCCTCTCTGTGGCAAAACAGAATCGCCTTAAATGCTTAGTTGCTGGAAGTTATGAGGAAGAGGAATAATAGCAAAGGCAACTCCAGCCTTTTGGCCTAAGCCCTTGTCTTGAAGTTGATCTATAGGGCAGGCACAAGGGTTAGATGTATGAGGCCTTAAGGAAAAGAACAAACAAGAAAGGTGTGTGGCTCAGTGAAATGGATTCTGTCCTGGACGGGAGGGAGCTTTTGCTCTCAGTAAGACAAAAACTTTCTTGGTTCTATTTATCCTTTTTATTACATGAATATTTTATATATAGTACAGAGGGCCAGCTTCAAAAAAGGGGTAGAGAGGGTTCTGGTATTATTAGCCCATGTTCTGATGACTAGAATGCTTTTCTAGAAAAATAAGAGATGCAGTTTCAAACACCCTAGGTGCAGAGGGGAGTGGTGCAGAACCTGGCTTTCCAGCTTTCTGGGCCAGCATGCTCAGTAGACTTATGTGGGCAAAGCTGAATCAGAAATTTTGTGTATGTGCCACATGCCATTCAAGGAGGTAAAGCAAGTAGGATTTAGCTTCAGGCTTTTCTTAGGGTCACAGTTCCAGTGTTTGCTCCAGTTTTTAGCTTCTCAGAGGTGGAAACCTTCATAAAATAGTAGCCGGTGGCCCCTTCTGTCTTGCATTTCTCCATATTTTGGGCATTGATGTGTGCCTGCATTTTGGTATAGAAGTAGCTATAGTTCCAGCTAACTGGTTATACAAAAGACGTTAGCAGATTTTGAAGTGAAGCGCTATGCTTCTACCTGACAGTATTAGTGCATTTTAACCAAACCTACAAATACTCAAGCAGTTATTTAAAATAAACACATTTCCTCTGCTACAGTATTTGGAAGTGTTTTGATTCCTAGTTGTGAGGTTGGTGTAATTTTATATACCATACTGTACAGTTTATGGCAGTCGTGTGTACACTTTTGGCCCCATGGAACAAATGACAGGTATGGGGCTAGTCTGCAGGCTGGCTCAGACCCTGCACCCCAGGATCAGGCCTTCACACCTAGAACCAGACCGCACTGTCCCCACTTGGTCCTGGGACTGAACACTGCTTCAGCCTGGTTCTGCGTAACCTGTTAGCCCATGTTTGGCTGGGGTGATATAGTTGGAGATAGTCTTGCCATAATCAGGGGTTTGGACTAGATGACCTCCTGAGGTCCCTTTCAGCCCTAAATTTCTATGATTCTTTGACCAAGGCCCTAGATCCCCGCACCACTTCTGCCTCATCCTGCATGTGGGGATCAGGCACAAAGGCCCCATACAACCTCTATCCAGCCCCATGTGCTAGGATCAGAGCCGCAGGACCCTGTGTCACTTCCACCAGGTTCCATGTGCTAGGACTGGGACATTGCAACCTTGCACTGCCTCTGTTCCTGAATGGGGGGATCATGCTCTGAGGCCACGTACCGCCTCTGCTTGGCTTGCAGCAAGTGTTGCACCGGATCTAGCATGCAGGGCCATGGGCTGGATTATAAGGCACCAGGGTCCAGATCTAGCTCACGGGCCAAGGGTTGAGCACTGTGGTTTATAGTGGGCATTTACCCAAATCAAAGATGACTCTGAATTTAAGACAATCTCACAATAATGAGATTCTTTATATGGAAAATATATACATTTCTTATAATTTACCATATATAGAATATAATAATTAGACAGTTGTCTCTAAATTATTCTCCCCAACTGCTGCAGTGAGGAAAGCAGGGTCAAGGGAGGGAGGTGGGGGGTGAGGGGGTAGGCAGTAGGAGGCAGGCTATGAGACAGGCTGTGGAGGGGGGGGTGTTCAAGCAGCTTAACCCCTGTACTTTGCTTCCTCATACCTCTGCCACCTATTCCTTCCCCCTGGAGCTCTTTGTTATATTAGAATTTACACCTCTAATAAGCTTGGGCTAGATAAGATTGATAAAGACATGTCAGGTTGTTTGCAGGGTGTGGGAATCAACTAAATATTTTAGTTCCTTTGAAATCAGCCTTCTTTTTCTGGCCATCTTGGTCTCCTTTGGGTATTGCTACTGTCTTTGTCTTCCCTTGACACTTACTAAGTCCTTTCCTTAGTTTTGTTTTGTTTTTGCTTTTGTTTTTTAAATATCCACAAACTGCATGTTTCTGAAGGTAGAAAAGAACAAATAAAGGTTGATAAAATAATTCTCTGCCCTCTAGGTTTCCCTTTGTGGAAGAAAAAAATCTTAATGATTAATAGCCAGCTCTAAAGGCTTAGGGTCTTGCAGGTAATGTTTTCTGAATACCGCCTTGGCTGGCCACCATATCAATAAATCCCCAAAACAGATTCCCTCCCTCGCCCCCAAACAACTGTAAACTATGACAGAAGCCCAGATCCTTGGTCAGACATACATAATGACATTTTTTCTAAGAGAAATGTATTACTTTTTTCCAGACTTGAGGTATGCTTTATGTATAATAAAGTTCCATAGATTTAATTTTAATTCTGTTTGTACTGAATTCTTATCTTACAGCATAGACTTCCAAAAGAACAATCCAATGCACAAACTAACTGAAGAGGAACTGTTAGCTTTTACATCAGTAAGTAACTCAATGTCCTTTTTACTGTATACATTTTCTCTTGTCTACTCTCCAAGTGAAGTACTAAGCTGTGACCCACCCATCATTTTAATAGTGAAAGTGTTTATGAATACAGTCTACTTGGTGTCAGTCAGTTGTTTCCCTAATTATAAAAACACTTAGGATCTCTTGCTCCCACTCTTTCATTCTCAAGAAAGTAAACCAATGCTGAAATTCAGCCTTTATTTTCCTTATCAGCACTGTAGATGATGTTGACACTAAAACTACTCATCTCAGTTGAACTTAAAACCACATAATGCAAAGATTTCTGAGTTTAGATGTAGGTTCCTATTAGAAGTTGAAATGTAGGTCTAGTGGATAAAGTCTGTTTATGACAAACTCTCTATGTTGATCTGCTGTTGGGAGTGCTTCCCTTCCTAGTGATTACCTGTTTGCTAAAAGATTTTTGTAAATGGAGAAGATAAGTGCAGTTAGAAACAACATTTTGATCCCTTTGAAACCTTACACACAGCATGTTAGGTTCTTTCCTTTGACAGTTCAGCTCAGCAGAAAAGCAAATGAAAATAAAATGAACACTGTTAGTGGGAAACAGTTTTCTTTTACATAAACTGTTTATTGCTTAAAATGATCTTTTTGGCATTTTTCACATAAGATTTCAAACTAGGACACATGAGGCACAATCAGAGCATGACTAGATCAGGGGCTGGCAATATGTGGCCACATCTTTCCCACCAGATGTTTTCATCTGGCCCATGGGTGCCCACCAATTAATTATACCCCACCCAGCCCATGTGCTTCTCTTCCACCCTCATGTGCAGGAGGGCCCTTGCTGCATTGCTTGCTTTGGGCAGCAGGTAGGGAAGCTGCAGCTGGGTGGGAGTATGGAGCATGGGGCTGGTGGGAGCTCGGGTGGGCAGGGTGTAGGTGTGGGGACCTCCCTTCACACTCCCCATGGTGCACAGCCCCCACCAGCATCAACAGCAGATGGCAGGCCCTCAGGGTGATCATGGTCTGCACAAGCACAGCTTCTTGGCAGTGCACAGCTCCCGCCAGTTCCAGAAGTTGCACATAGCAGCAAGGAGTGGAGCCAGGCTGGGCCACCTCTATCACGCAGGGCTTATATGCAGCTCCCAAAACTTATATACCACAGGGAATAAGCCCCCTGCAATGGAGCTGGCTGCTTTCCCCGCTCCCTGCTGCCACATACAGTTCCTAGGACTCCACTGGGAAGCAGGAAGTGGGGCTCTCCGCCACTTTCGGTGAAGTCCCAGAAGCTGCATGTGGCAGCAGGGAGCAGGAAAGGTAGCCAGTTTCATCATGCAGAGCTTGCCCCCAGTAGCGTGCAAGTCTCAGGAGCTGCATCTGAGCTCCACACAACAGAGACAGGCCAGTCTGACTCTGCTCCTTGCAGCCATGCGCAGCTTCTGGAACGGGCTGGAGTTGCAGTCTGCTAGGCACAGGTGCCTGCACAAACCGTGAACACTCCAAGGGCCCATTGCTGGTTGCTGCTTCTGCCAGCAGCAGGGGCTGTGCACCATGGAGGGGGGCGTTGTGGGGGGTCCCCCACATTCTTCCACCCTCCCTCAAACCCCACATATCCACACGCTGCCTATACCCTGCCCATATGCACCCCCTCACATACCCTGCACCCCCCCATAGCTATACTCCCTCACAAACCCCATACACATGTACACACACATCCCAACCATATCCCACACACTGCCCTACACACCCGTAACACACAATGTGTAAGAATAATACTTTATTTTTGAGTTATGCAATCACTTCTATATGTACTACACACATAACTTAGCACAAGAATGTTTTTTGAAAAGGAATTAAAATACATTATAGTAGAAAACTATGAAACTGTTTGACTTTTAGTATATGTGATTTGATTTTTTTTTCCCATTCCAAGATGGCACATCCCCCCTCCCCCCCTCCGCAAAAGGAGTACTTCCATGTGCAAGAGGAGGGACTTCTGGTGGCAAAAGTCAGGGCTTAGGGGGCAGAAATTCTGGTCCCACTATGGCGACCAGAGGGCAGGGCCCTCAACAGCTCACCAAAACTCATCAAGAGGGCCTCCAGCTGAAATAACGGCTCACCTCTGCTCTAGATGCTAAGCTTCCAAGTCTCTTCAGCCCCTGTGGAAAAAAAGGGCTGAAATTTGTAATAAGGCTCTGTTCCTGAAACTCCCTATCAGTTTCTGTATAGTGGTTGTCCAATGAAGCTTAATGCCCACTTTGCAGGAATAAGGAACTTTCTCTTTTTCCTTCTCCAAATAGTCTTGCCTACTGCTAAGATTCAACAGGGATGAGGGCATAACTGGTCTAACTTTCGCTTGACCTCTTTTTTGCCTTCCTCCCTAAATATTTTAGGAGTTTTTTCTGCCCCTTATACTGATTTAGCAGGAGCATGAAACTCACTTTATCCTTGTTTTGTTTCGCTGTGGCCAATCATAAACTACAGGAGAAACACTAGTTGTCTGTAGATTCAGGAAGACTATGCTACCTTATTATATTCATCTATATAAATTAACTAGCTTATTTCATTCTAAAGGCATTTGTTTTTTATAGTGACAGATTTTTTTTTCCTGTACAAATTGATTAAGCTTGCATGCTTATTATAGAAAACTTGGATTTGTCGTATTCTTAGAGAAATCTTGAAACAAAAAGGCCTGATTTGTAAGAGCTTTGAGCTATTGGATTGCAGCTATTGTTTCATTAGAATGAAAAACAATAAATACATAGTTTTGTTATGCAATATTGTCAGAGCTTTACAGTTAGAAAAGAAAAAATGAAGTGAAGAAACATCCTGATTTGTTTTGATAAATTGCCTATGCTGATTTTCATAAGAGTTTGATCTATTGTCACACAGTGAAATACTGAAAAAGTGGCAGCATCTTTTTTTAAAGGTTAATTCCAAACACACACAATGCTAGACCCCACAATTCTGATGAATATTCTGCAATCTACCATTTCAGTGAAAGGATTAAGAAAAAGTGAGAGAAAGCAGACTTCCAATAAAGTTATTCATTTTAAGATTGGCCATTTATGAATGATGCTATTGAAAGGCAGTATAATTACCCTGCACCTCTAATCTGTTTTTGGTTTCTTCTCCCCTGCATTACTAATTTAAGCAGGAACAAACAACAGCTTTTCACCCTTCCAAAACCATTGCTAATGCTTTTAATTCCCCCCTGCCTGCAACAAGGGAGTAGGATCACAGTGCTGGTTTTCTCTATTTCTTTAGTGTGGGGCAGGGGAGAAGGGGGAGGGACAATGGAATTGTAATGGTGTAGGAACCTGTGCATTTATGCTGGCTTAAATTTACTATGCAGTAAGTGGGAATAGACTGGTATCTATACGTGTAAGCATTAAAGTGCGTTAACACTGTGTGTGGGCTAACTTCGGACTAAATTCTGCGCAGTAAGGTGTCTACACGTGCGTTACTGTGCAGTAACTAATTGAGAGTAAATTTGATACCTGCATGATGGAGGTGTCAAATTTACACTTAAGTTGGTGTAAGTTGCCATGTTTCTGGCACAGTATGAGCATACACATGTTGATGTGCACCCTTACTGTGCAGTAATTTTGGTACTGCGCAGTAAATGGAGGAGTGTAGACGCTCCCCAGGAGTGGTAGCTGGTTGAAGGTTAAAGGTAGTTCTGTAACTAACTTTCTGTTACAGATATACATTTGATGTTAGTGGATTCATCTTGATGTAGTATTTGTCTTTGTTGCATTAATGTCAACATTTAGATGTTTTGCTCCAATGCTTTCTCTCTGAGGATCTTAAAGCATTCAAGCAAGTCTTACAGACTTGCCAGGATTTTTACATGTGGATGAACAGGGTGAGTAATTTGCTGAAGGTCATAGCAATTCAGGTGTGGCATTTAGGCTGCATTTTTCTGTTTGGCTGACTTAGATCCGTATAACAAAACAATATGCCTAAGGTCTCAGAAGCATTTTTGAAGAAATTGTATGAATCACTTCAAAATAACTATGTTGATTTTCATAGGCTGCTGCTTCTATATAGTAATGGAACACTTATATTATTCCTCTTAACAAGTCTAGTGATATACGGGTGTTAGAATTAAAGTTTTGTGAGAAAGGAAGATATAAAGAAAGGTGTGGAAGCTTGAAGTAAGGGAATAAGGAAAGTGAAGAAAGGAAGAGGGAAAAAGGCTTTGCAAAATAAAGGGAGAATGCAGAGTAAAAATATCTGAAATGTAAATTTAGGAGATGGAGAAATGCCAAGTTGGCTAAGTAAGCTGAAGAAAACTAATCAGAAGAGGAGAGAATTAATTAATTGTAGAGAAAAATGCTTAAAGGGCTTAAAATAATATAATTAGAACTTAGAATATATGCCAGAATGAAAGGAAACAAATGCACCAAGATACACTACTAAGAAACAGAAGTGTAAAAAATTTTGTTATAAAAAGTTAGACATTGCTAACATTTATGTATTACTCAGTGCGTTCTGTTGAGATTTTTGAGTCTTCCTTATCTGTTTTAAGGTCTCCCTTCCTTTGGCAAATTCCCTTGGCTTTTCATGTCTTCAGTCTTCCATTCTTTTTGCTCTCTGGTGTTTCCTGCATAATTTAATGATGGATTCAATGGAGCAGAAACCCCTCCACATTGTGTTTAAATAATAAATAATTTAGATAATCATATCTGACAGATGGGGGGGGTGGGAGAAACAGCATTTTACCAGAAGAAGATTTGCATCAGTTTGACCCGGCTTGCCCAGCATCTGTATAGCTTACGTACAGTGGTACCTCGGTACTCGACTGCCTTGAAACTTGTCGTTTGGTACTCGACGCATTTTGACACAAAGTTTGTCCCGGTACTCATTCGTTTGGTGTTCGACGCGCAAGCTAGAACTTGTCGGTGTCGCTTGCCTTGTGACTCGCTACCCTTTCCAGTGGAAACAAAGGGTTTGTCTGGTACTCGTTGTTTTTGGTACTCATCGTGCCTCCCGGAACCAATTAACGACGAGTACCGAGGTACCACTGTACTTCAGTGGGGCTTTTTGGTACTTTTATCTAATAGCCGATTCAATCTAATAGCTAATTGAATTTTCATAGCTGATTGAATCCGCTATTAGATAAAAGCACCAAGACACCCCACTGAACCATGTGAGCTATACAGATGCTGGAGAGTCAGATCATACTGATGTGATTCCTCTTTTGAGCATGTGCTGCGCTTGGCATGGGCACACTGAGTTGAAAATAAAGTGCTGTTTTGTTTTGTTTTTTTCTTCCACATCAGTAAGCAGCCTTAATGTTAAATCCAGTCTCCTTTAACTTGTGATCATCCATGTCAACACTTTTTGTTGTTACATGTGCAAGACACTGTACTTCTAAAGTGGCAAGGTTTTTGGTTGAACTTTACTTTTTAAGCTTTCTCTTAAGATTTTAAATATTTCAGCCTTTCTTAAGTGTTACATCAGGAAAGTATATGACAAGATGGTATGCGTGCTGTGTAGTCAAAGCAAACAGAGTTGCTGTCTTTTATGTGGCATTGCTAAAAAAATCATACTAATTCATGTTGGGTGGAGGAGTACAGGTCTGTGTTTGGAGGAATTCTTCATAAAGGGAAGAAAATAGAATAGGATTATTCTGCCATCTACTGGCCTACTATTTGAAAATCATGTTTTGTATATATATATTTTTTTACCTGTTGGGCTTCCTTATCAACATTTATAGTAAATATTTATTCCAGTGACCCCAGAGTACTTTTGTCTGAATATACACTTTTTTGGAATATGGTACCTCCTTTCTGAAGATGCTACAACTTTTATTGTCTTGAAAATCAAAGTTGAGGAAGATAGCCTGCTTAGCTTAATGCCATCAAGTGTATATACATGATGTACACCATTTTTCCATTTTTATTCTGTGCAACAAGAAAGGAAGATTACAGTACCCAACTAGAAGAAAATTTGTCCAATGGTGCAGACATCAGTATAAACCTAGAGTGGTGCTGTAAGTAGGCAAGAATATTTCTGAACAGTATTGTACCAGGTTTGTGTAACTACTATAGAATGGATAATAAACTTTAAAAATAATGTGTTTTCAACTACTAGATTAGGACCACTTAGTTAACTACCCCTGATGAGGGAATCCAAACCTTTCTTTCATCTTATCTTTTGACATAGATAATTCATGACTTGCATTTGTATCATTCTAAAACCATGCAAAATTCTTTGTGGCTTGTAGTCACAGAGTCCTAAATCTTGCCTGAAAGCTAATGGCACAAATGAGACCTTAGTCTACATGCATTACTTGATATCATTAAAAGCTCCCTCCTTAGTTATACATTAACTTGAAATTATATAAAGTCATTGAAAGATTTTGTGGAAGAATTCTAGATTGTAACTCTGACTGTTTCTGCAATCTAAATAAACAGAATTACAGTTACAAAATTACAATTGTTGAATGAGAGGAAGAGTTGGTGGATAAGGAGTTCCCAGGGTACCCATTAAGGAGAACTTAAATTTATGACATTGTGTATGCTTATTTTCACATCAAGTTATTTTTCTGTAAAAATGAATTCAAAGCACATTCTTGAGTAGATAAATAATTCAATAAATTGGGGCAAAAGATCCATATAAGAATGCTGCCCTCAGTAGTTCATGTAGCATGTATTAAAACTGATGTGCGTGTATGTGTGAGCAGGCATCTTCTCAGCCTACATGTGGATTCTTAAATCTGCAGGCTGGTTAGATGGTTGTCATACATTCACCTGAAATCTGCTGAAAATTATCTTCCCTGAAGCAAGGAAGGCTTTTTAAAATTACCTTAGGAAACCCCCAATATTATAAAGCATTTTAATAAGGCAGTGCTTCCTTGATCACTTTAAAGTGGAAGAAGTACCCATTAGTTATAATTCCCTTCTTGTGGCGGTAGTTAATTAGCAACTACTACTGGGACTGAGTCCATCAGTAGTCACTACATTTCATTGCAGTCTTTGACCCCTAGTTGGAAAAGTGTTGAGTTAAAACATGGTTAAAAACAAGTTAGTACAAGACAAGAGAGA
Organism: Caiman crocodilus; assembly: GCA_030014935.1. Taxonomy (NCBI): domain Eukaryota; kingdom Metazoa; phylum Chordata; order Crocodylia; family Alligatoridae; genus Caiman; species Caiman crocodilus. The sequence continues at coordinate 47,727,448 of JAGPOW010003648.1, forward strand.
CGGTTGGTAGAATATGGCCATATAAATGGCCAGATTTTGCTAGGTGCGGGCATCTCTTGGAAGGCACAGCATGGCTTTGAACTCCCATTTAAAAGTCCATATAAGTTGAAGATGCTCAGCCAAGGCAATCTCGGTTTGGCTTTTTAGGGTTTTCTGTACAAACCCAGCCATTTCACACCTTGAATAGTGTGCCCAGTTTTGGTTTTGGTCCCTACTCCTCAGAAACGATGTAGAAGAACTAGAGAAAGTAGAAAGAAGGACAACAAGGATGATTAGTGGTGTGGAGGGGCTTCCATAGTGAGGAACAACTAAAGAGGCTACATCTGTTCAGTTTGTAAAAGAGATGCTTGAGAGGGGACATGATAAGGGTTTATAAAATACTAAATGAAGACAAAGCAAATAAGTTATTATTTACTGTTTCGTAATATAAGAACTAGAAGTCATAACATTTAACTAGTAAGTAGTAATAATCAAGGAGTTTTTAACATCAACAGTAGCACTCTAGGAGTGCCATAAGAAGGAGGATGAAGAGGAAGATAGAGACAAATTATACAATAGAAGCTGTTTCTTTGTATGCACCCCTTTTATTGAACTTGTTCAGACCTTACTTTCATTTCCAGAAATGATGGGAACAAGAAAAGTGGTGGGAATGTATGGGGGAGGGGGTGTATGTGACATCCCCTGACTCTGGATGTGGTCAGGTATACCTCTGAGAAGCACTCCTGGGGTGATCTTACACCTTCAAGGGTGTTCCTTATCCTCAGGGCCCTTCTGCCACCTATTGCTTGTCTTCTGAGGAGAGACTGAGATGTTTTAAAAGTCACCTCCCTGACCAGTGGTGCTTCACCTTTACCCATCTCAGCCATATCTTGCCAGCTTGTTTCAGATTTTGCCAGCTAGAAGAATCACAGCTTTGTCCAATCATGTGCTCAGAAATGATAGATCCTCCTTTCCTTGGAAGAGGACTGCCTGTGTGGCCAAAGAATTTGAAATCAGTTATCATTGAAAGTAGTAAGTTATAAAAGATAACAAAAAGAGTTATTATAAAAACAGGATCAAACATAAGAAATCAGTAACCATATATTGAGAAAGACAGAGATAATAATAAACAAAATAAATAAATAAACCATGGCAGTAATTTGATCTTAACCTGCATCTTAAACCTAAGAAAGCAGCTCCTACTCAGCTCAACATGTTAGAAAATATGTCCTGCCTTTGACCTTCATATCAGGGCCTCCTGCACATTTTCCTGTCAGCCTGTTTCACTCAGCCCATTGGCTGAGGGCCTGTCTTTCCCTATGTCTGGGAAAACTGAAGACAAAACACTTGCTTTCAAGGCAAAGCATAAGTATAATTTCTCATCCGGCCATTTCCATACATCATCCATTGGATTCTTGGGGAGCCTGTACCATGCATGTAACTTCCTGCCCTTCAAGGGCATATTGGTTTACCAGACCAGAAGTCTCTCTTGGTCTGTTATAACCAGGAGAATATTTACATCTTTACAGACTTATCCAAAGGATACTGCCTCTTACTTAATTTTCCCACCGTGAGAAGTCTTTCCCAGAATAGTTTGAATAATCAGCTGTTGTTCTTGCTACAGGCTTTGCCTTTAAAATATAAATCTAGTATGTGCCCTAGCCTTGACCACGTCCACAAGGGTCTGTTTGACTGACCATCAAGCCTACCCATGTCAGATGCTAATTTCATTGATTATTTCCTTCAGCTATTTAGACTTTGAGCCTCTCCTAGGTGTGACACTCGTTGCGTAGGGAGTGATACCTGAAAATCATTATCATGTGATGTAGTCCCAGCTCTGTTATAACATATTACATTTATATCACGTATCACAATGCATATATGCATTAGGGACAATAAGGTTAAATACAGCTTGATGCTGCCTATACTTAGAGACTACACATGGCATATCATTAAAACAAACTAAAGAAAACATGCATGATGTGCCCCAAATGCCTTAAAATATTGTAGGTTTGTGAAAGGGTATAGGAAAAGGTTGACTACCTATGTCTGTTTTACTTTTACAATTTCTGCCATGTATGGAGAATGCAGATTTTGGTGCCTCTTTTATAATATATAAAATTAGTCAGGGAAGTCTTTGTTCCCCTTTTAGGCATTCCAACTTGTGAGAGATTTTTCTTGTCATTTGGTAACCTTTTATAATAGTTTTCTCGTTGCACAGACTACAAATGTTAACATGCACCCACCTCTTGCCAAGGAAAACATAAGAATGCATTAGAAAAATCAGATAACACAATGAAAAAAATAAGGTGAAATCAAGAAGGGAAAACCTGTCAAAAGCAAAGGAATACATTGTAGTCTAGAGATGGACCAGATGGTAATGCTAGACAATCATCCTGTCTCTTGGTTTTTCAGTGTGCTGAACCATTAGCTCTATAAAACACTATATTAACTGTGGAATTTGATCTTGAGAACTGTTGGCTTGATTTTTCACAAGAGGAAGGCAGGCACTGGAACCAACAGAAAATAAAGATGAAAAGCATCTTTGAAAATCAGGCCATGCATTTTATTGCACATCTTATTAAATATAGCTGGATTGTCATTTTTCTTCTTTTAAATTTTAAGGAATGAACTTTTTTGGTTGTCTGTTCTTAATCCTTTATGGTGCTATTAATTTACAACTAGAGACTGATCGAGTCAGGGCAGATAATACTGTCTAAAATAAAACCTTTTTAACATCTCTTAAAGGCAGTGCTTTTTACTGAGAAAAAGTTTATAGTTTCTTAATAACCAGCAAAATGATGGGATGCTCATTAAAATTGCTTTTTGTCTTCTACTGTAACTTTTGTGGCTCTGTAAAAAGTCTTTTTCACCTTTTCTCGTAATTAACATTGCATCATTTGCTGAATAGTCTCTGTTGGTTACAAGATTATAACACTGCAAAGACTTTCTTACAGCAGAGTCCTGCTAGAGCCAGCCTGTGCAAAAAGGTAAACAGAGCCATTCTTTTCTCCTTTCTCCTCTCTCAAAGCACATTATTGAAAGGGGTGAATCATTTTTGAGGAATGTCAAGATCCAGAAACTTACTGCTAATTTAATAGCTTCCCAGCCCAGCTAGCATTACTGGGAAATCTGTCTCAAGTGGAATAAGATCTGAAGCCGCTGCTTTCTGCTGAATAACAGTCATGTGCAATAGCTCAAATAGGCTCCTATGTTCCTTGTTCACAAAGATTCTAGCGTTAGTGCTTGTACTGTATCATGAGTAGGACCTTTACATAGAGTTCTCAATTATTTTTTCTGCTATTTTTACTATTTGTTGTTTGCGGTTACAAAAACTAGATGCTGCAATGCATGTGTCGCTAGGAGAAAGCTTGCATTCCATTTGGAAAATGGGATTAAGTAACTATTTTTAAAGTTCCTTCACTTTACAATGCATTACATTTCTACATATTTGACAAGCCCATCATCTTCAAACCTGTTCCCTTCTGTGGTCTGTATCTTCACCAGTCCACCACATTTTTAGCTCTGCAAGCAACATATAAGTGAAGACATCTAATATACTTGGCTGCTTCCAGATGTTAAAAAACAAAACGATTCTTTATTTTAAACTCTGTGTGCTCTCATGCAGAACTCAACACATACCCAGAGGAGGCTGCACATTAGTTGGACCCGGCTCATCTGATATCTGTATAGATCTAGTGCTTTAGTTTTGGCATTTTTGTTTAATAGCTGATTGAAGTAGGTTTAGATAAAAGTGCCAAAAAGCCCCGCTGAAGCACCCACTCTATACAGACACTGTGGAGCTGGGTCTAAGTAATGCTCTACTTCTTCTGGTTAAGCTCAGATTTATTTATTTTTTATTAACATCCTCAAGCAGCCCTTATGTACCATTTTTTCCAAGAGTTTGAATGAAGCGAGTCTTCAGGTATTCTTCCTGCCTAGGGTGGCTGCTTTTCATTGCAGTCTTCAAGGAGTTACCCAGAGAATAGAATACATTGTTTTCTTCAAAATGATACCAGGAAAAGAGCAGGAAAATCAGATCAAACAAAATTAATGTTTTGCTAGTCTTACCACCTGAAAAGCTAAGCAAGCTAAATTTGACTACAGTAAATAACATTTTCCCATGGAGAAATCTTTCATCTTTTTATCCCAGCAGCTCACTTTTTAATTGATGCGTCACTAACATCTGGTTCCTATGTCCCAGGATTCCTCCTCTCCTCTCTTCCCTCCCCCCTTCTAGTCTTTAGTTGTAACTATTAGGATTTGTTTAATGTAGAAAACTTTAGATTCATTATGGCTTTAAGATGACGTTACAACTCCTCTCTGGCAAGGAGCTGTTTGATCTGGTTTGTCATCTGGGAAAACCACACTGTATTCAATATAGTGTTTGAGATCACCTGGCTCTTTCTGCCAACAATTCTCTCCACAGTTGCACATCTTCATCCTCTGTAAATCTCAATATAGTATTTCATGTTAGTATTTTGATCATTGTTCCTCAGCCATCCATAAAATCAAGGTGAATGGAATTCTGGTTTGTATTCCAATTGATACTGGCTCAGGGTATTAAGACTGAGTTATCTCAGGCTCAGTGTATCATTTTAGTAGTGGACATTTTCTCTTAATAATTTTTCCATGCTGATCGTTCAGTATTAAATATAATAATGAACAAAATAGTACTTGCCAAAGAACTATATGAGTTAATTTACTTTATATTAGAAAACTGCACTAATTGAATATAATCATGTAATGGTATTTTTCATTCTGCCCAATCAATTATTCTACTGGGAAAATGTTTTCATACCTTATATTCATTTTTTACAGCTAAAGGCTTCAATTTATCTGACTCATCTTTCCGACTGAAAAATAAAATGAACTACGTGAGGGACCAAGATATGTTGTATCTTGAATATGAATAGTTTTACAGGCCCACTTTCTGCCCTGCAAAAGTCAGGTGTTGTTTTTTAATGTAAAATAGGATTTCTGAGTGCAGATAGGAGGAAATGAACATTTTGAGAATACTTACAAATGAATTGTACTTCTGGAGGCTTATCCATTGCTAGTTGAGAATCATGTGAAAGATCTGCCTGTTTTGCCCAAACTGACAGTACTTTAACCGCTGGACAGTGAGAGAAGGGGAAAGGCTTCTTTTTCTTTTTTTTCTTTAGTGAATTTAATGCTTATGGCTTCAGTTCAGCAGAGCAGTTCAAAAAACACACATAACTGTATGCATGTAAGAAATGCCATCCCTATTCAACAAAGCTGCTAGGCACATTTTTAAGTGCTGTGCTGAATTAGGGCCTATAAAAACACTGGGTTGAGCAAAGCATAATGTTGGAAGGCATGATCTTATAGGGCACCGGGACAGGAATTAACAGTAAAATTGAATGTCATTTTGTATTGTTATTTTCTTTCCTGTTTCTTATTGGAGAACAGTGTGTTAAATACCATATTTTTCTGCATAAAACATGCATTTCCCTCCCCCTAAAACCAGCTGGGCAAAATTGGAGCACACATTATATGTGAGCAAAAAGGCTCCCCACAGGTCCAGGAAATTTGAGGGGTGGAGGGGAAGAGTGGCAAGGCAGACCAGTGACAGTCATAGCAATTGCTGCAGCCACTGCTCCTTCCTCTCCCAACCCCCTGATGCCAACTTTCTGGACCCAATGTGGGGAACCCTTTCCCAACAATGTGCTGAACCAGGACAGCGTGCAGGGCTAGTCTGCAACCAGACTTGACATATTGAGTTCACCCCAGCACATGGCCCTGGACCCAGCTTGCAACCCTGGAGCTAGTATGCAACATTGGACCCAGCTTGCAGCCCTGGGTCAGTATGCCAGATTGGGCCTTACTGTGCAACCCCAAATCCCACATGCTAGATGGGACTTGTAGGGCCATGCCATGTGGCCTCAGCACTGGCATACTGTATCAGGCTGGCCGTCATGCACAGGCCCCAGTGAACAGCTCCAGCATGTAGCCCCCAGTTTCAGAGACCCCAGACCCTTGTATTTACTCATACTTCAAGGTATTTTTTTCCTTCTTGGAACCTTCCAAAGTAGTGTGTGTGTTTATATGCCCAGAAATATGATAGCGGGAGAAACCTTTGTAAATATTATCAACTATTTGAAGTGGAAAAGTCACTTGATTTAAGTAACATAAGTAAAAAGCAGCATCTAAATAAACATTTGTATATCTAGAATATACTTGTGAAACATATATGTAACAATGTTTTGAATGTATACCAAACCCCCCAACAGGGCCATCCCATTTTTCATGGATGAAGAAGGGTCACAATCGGTTCATGAATTGTAGATCATCCAGTGAGGGACTAGAAACCTTACCTTATCCTTTAAGAAATCAGTCCATATGCTGCACATAATAATGAACCTCTTAATAAATTTTCACTGATGATCTTTGGTCTCAAAATTCTCACTCTGTTAAATTGTAAATACTGTTAAAATGTTACAACAGGATAATCTGCAGGAAAAGGGCTAAATTTAATTACAGAATGATAGAAGAGCAGGGCTGGAAGGGACCACAGGAGGTCATCTAGAGACTGTCTTCCTGCTTATGGCAAGGTCATTCCTGTCTAAACCATTGCAGACAAGTGTTTGTCTAACCTGTTCTTAAAAATTTCCAAAGATATAGATTCCACAACCTTTCTAGGTAATGTTACCACTTCACAGTGAAAGTGCTTTCTAATATTCAACCTAAATTTCTTTTGCTCCATTTTAAGGAAGTTATTTCTTGTCTTCTCTGGGCACAAAGAATAATATATTGCCATCTTCTTGGTAACTACCCTTCAGGTACTTGAAGACTTACCAAATGCCCCCTTAGATTTCTCTTCTCCAATACAGTTCTGTCATCCTTTCCTTGTAAGTCATGTTTCCAAAACTTCTAATTTTTTTTTTGCTTCTAAATAATTTTTTCTTTTCTCTAGTGTGATCACTGTATCTTTGATTTAAGAAAATTAACCTCTTCTTTCTGTGTGTATAAATAGGTAGGGTTAGAATATGTGATAGTGTGAAGTGCTACCAAAGTTTTTTGATATGTATTTTGGTTGGCTACATTGGGCTTCAGTGATGAAATCACAGCATACAAGTGTGACTGGTTCAAGTTGTGCAGCAAACTCCAAGGTATGTCAGTAAAATCTTAAAGTGCTATCATATATTTATTTCTGCTACATTTCACAGAGAACTTTTTTAGAAATCATTTAACTAATATTATTACTGTATATCTTTTATCCATTTGTAAAATTAAGCTATTTGATTGCAGTTAGTCCAAGTGCAGAGGTGGGAGAGCCTTGTCTAGGCTAGCAGGGTAGGATAAAAAGTATGATGTTAGATCACGGTAGTCAATACATTCTGACATGTTTGAAAAGGCTTATTATATAAGTAGGGCAGCACATACTGTAACATGCTGAACTGATTGAGTTAAATCATAGACTTTTTAAAAGCAGTTGTTGTATACATTAGATTTTGTTTTAAACAATGTATTGGCTAACACATTCTAGCATTACTTTATCCTAGTTTAGATGAGACCTGAGGGAGAGAGGAAACTATTTTTGAAAAACTTTTAAAAGTAGGTTTTCAATTTGGTTTCAGGGTTTGAAATAGTGTAAAGTGAGATGTTGGCATTTCAGAATCCCAGAGATACAGGACTTCTATTACATTCTTGAAAAGTGGCGAGATAATTGACCTTATACCTGTCATTGGTCTGAGAATGAATACTGACTTTGCAGCCTTTTTGCATAGTATATCTTCATGGGAGAGTTTCAGTATTTAGAGTGAAAGAAAAACTCTAATCTGGCAGCTTATTTTTTACTATGTTTTTTTTTAAGCGCAGTTTTGGTTGTCTGAAACTGTTTGAAGGTTTAGACTGTTTGTAGCTATCCTGCGGGACACAGAATAGTAGTAGAAAGCATGCAAGTCAGGCAGTTAGTCTTGTAATTAAATCTTCCTGAAATCTGACAATTTATTTCATGGTTATCACTTTACTTACAGTGACTATGGTGGATGTGCACTTTCTCTTTGGAAATGGAAATGCCTCACCAGTAATAAATAATGTACATACTGTGTACATAAATGTAAGACACATTTAATAGAGCAAACAAATTTGGGCTAACAGAGCTTAGTAACCAATCAGTTAACTCATGGATGCATAAATCTAAATCATAGAATCATAATCCTTGCTAATATCAAGGTAAATTGAGATCTGTCTCATCCACTGTTTTCCCTGCATTCACAGAGTCAGTCATCTTGTCATAGAAGGCAACCAAGTTGGTTAAGTACAACTTGCCTGTGGTGAATCCATGTTGATTGTTCCTAACCACCACCACCTTCTCTAGCTGCTTAAAAAAGGATTCATTGAGTATCTGGTCCATGATTTTTCCAGGGACTGAGGTGAGGTTGACCAGTCATAGTTCCTCACATCCTCCTCTTTCTTAAAGATGGGCAATATAGTTGCCCTTTTCCAACTGTTTGGGACCTCTCCTGATCACCAGGATTTTTCCAAGGTAATGGCTAGCGGCTCTGCAGTCACATCAGCCAACTCCCTCAGCACCCTCAAGTGCCATGTATTCTGGCCTCATGGACTTGTGCATATCCAGCTTTTCTAAATAGTCCAGCCTACCCTTTTTGTTCACCACTGTTGGCTGTTGACCTCTTTCCCAAACTGTGCTGACCTAGCCTAGGAAGACTGAGGTGAAAAAAGCATTGCATATTTCAGCCTTTTCCACATCATCTGTCACCAGGTTGTCTCCCCTGTTCAGTAAGAGACCCACACTTTCCCTGATCTTTGTCGTGTTGCTTATATACTTGTAGAAATCCTTCATGTTACCCTTCACATCCCTTGCCAACTGCAACTCCAGTTGCACTTTTGGCTTCTTGATTTCATCCCTGCATGCCTGAGCAATACTCTTCTACTCCTCCCTAGTCGTTTGTCCAAGCTTCCCTTTTTTGTTAAGTTTCCTTTTTGTGTTTAAGCTCACTGAAGAATTCCCTGCTAAACCACGGTCCAGAACCATGGTCTTCTGCCATACTTGCTAGTCGTCCTGTGCATTGGGATGGTTCATTCCTGTGCCCTCAGTAAGGTTTTTTTAAAGCACATTCTTTAAAGCACATCCTAGGGTCCTTTCCCCTCAGACTGGCCTCCCAGGGGATCCTGCCCACCAGTTCCCTGAGTGAGTTGAAGTCTGCTTTTCTGAAATCCAGGGTCCTTACTTTGCTGCTCTTCTTCCTTCCTTCCTTTCCTCAGGATCCTGACTTAATCTTCTAATGGTTGCTGCTGCCCAAGTTGCTGTCCACTTCTACATTCCCCACCAGTTCTTCCCTGTTTGTGAGCAGGTGATCAAGAAGAGTATGGCCCTTAGTTGGCTTCTCCAAAACTTGTGCCAAGAAGTTGTCCCCAACACTCTCCAAAAACGTCCTGGATTGCCTACTGTATTGCGCTCCCAGCAGATGTCACGGTGATTGAAATCCCCCATGAGAACTGGGGTTTGTGATCTGAAAACTTCAGCTAGCTGTTTGAAGAAAGCCTCATCCACCTCATCCTCCTGGTCTGGTGGTCTGTACCAGACACCAACCACAACATTACCCTTGTTTCTCTCCCCTTTGACCCTAACCTAGAGACTTTTAAATCTTAAAGTTGATTCTAAAAGCTACATCTTTTTCTAAAATAGGAAAAGATATTAACTCTGCATATTTGGTATTCTAGATTATGTTAAGAGTTTAATACAGGCTAACTTGTTTTCACCTTTTAAATGATATAACAGTAGATCATGCTATAATCTTGACTTTAGCAAGGCTTTTGACACTGTCTCTCACAATATTCCCTTTAACAAGCTAAAGAAATACAGACTAGATGAAAGTACGATAAGGTGGATATATACTGGTTGGATCATCATACTCTACAAATAGTGCTCAAAGACTCAATGCCTCATTAGTAGGAGGAGGTATCAAGTGGGATTCCCTAGGGAACTCTTTCCTGGTTCTGGTATTGTTTAACATAATCATTAATGATTTGGATGATGGGATTGATAGCAAATTTGGGAATGACACCAAATTGGATGGAGTTGCAGATGTTTTGGAGGGCAGGGCAGAGTCCTGCACTTGAAATGGAATAATGACACACACAAATACAGACTGGGGAATGATTAGCCAGGTTGTAGTACTGCTGAGAAGGACCTTGGATTGCAGTAGGCCATGTGCAGAATATGAGCCAACAATGTGCTCTTGTTGCAAAAAATGCCAACATGCTGGGTTGTTTTAACAGGAGTGTCACTTGGACATCATGGGAAGTGATTGCTTTGCTCTTTTTGGGACTTGTGAGACCACAGCTAAAGCACTGTGTTTAGTTTTGGGGCCTGCACTTCAAGAAGGATGTAGACATTGTTTAGAGAGTGACACCACTCAGAGCATTCTTCAGAGAATGACAAAAATGATTAGGGGGCCTGAGAAGCAAGATTTGAGAGAAGGCTGAAAGAACTTGTGTAATTTAGTCAAGAGAAGAGAAGGCTGAGAGAAAATTTGCTAATAGTTTTCAAATACTGGAAGGACCTGTGTGGAGATGGGCTGTGGCTGTAGGGGACAAGACTTGGAGCAATGGCATCAAGCTGCTGCAGAAGAAATTTAGGTTGGAGATTAGGGGTAACTTCCTGATCATGAGTATGGGCAAGCATTGGAACAGGTTACCTAGAAGAGTTGTGGAATCTCGATCCCTGTAAATTTTCAAGCGGAGGCTGGACAGACAGACACTTGGTGGAATGGTTTAGTCTGGGGCGATCCTGCCTTGAGCAGGGGCCTGGACTAGATGACCTTATGAGAATGACCTTCCAGCCTTATGAGAATGACCTTCCAGCCTGGACTAGATGACCTTCCAGCCCAATGTTTCCTATGTTAAAATGATTTAACAAATATCATTTGAGTTTGAGAGTAGCATTCAGTAGAACCAGGAGGAAATTGTGCCCTGAAGTGACTCTTGACACTGTACAGACAGACAGTAACAGATAATCCCTTGCTATAGAGAAAGTAAACAAAGCATTTGGGGAAACATGTTGTACTCATCTGATGAGGAATTTAACTTGCCTGTGGTCACAGACAAATTTCTTTGGCAGAAATGAGAATTGATTCTAGGTTTCTAGAGTCCTTTCTAGTCCCTTATTCACAGGGTCATCTGTCCTTTTAGCCTTTTTTCACTCTTTTGTTTAAAATACAGGCTAATGTAAGCAAATTGTCATCACTTTGTCGGGGTATTAAAGACGAAAAATAACGTTATCATTTCCAATGAGTTCATTACTGTCTCTGGCCGAACAGCATGTTTTATGGGCATTTGAAGATAGTACAGCCTGTTACATGAAACTTGGAGCTCTTTAACTCAATTTTCCCTGAGCATATTAATAGATGTATAACAGTCACAGCCGTGGTACAGCTCTGCCCCTGGTAGGACATTCACTAAACTGCTGTGTTGAGCTCCAGTCCATTGAACCTCAGTGCTCTTTATCTTTCCTGAATCTAAACACATCTCAGGCACTGTCTCATTTTGGGACATCTAGACACACTTTTGGGATGTAGAGACTTCTCCTGCAGTTAATGTTTTTGTGTTCCTAATCATGGAGTGTTTCTCTCAGGTCAGCTTGCTTTCTTTCACCTTGAAATGTTTCACAATCAAGCAAAGCTCCTGTACTGTGCAAGTATATCCTCTCCCGCCCCAGCTTCTTATGCGTCTGAGTCATTTTCGATCCATCCAACTTTCACTGTTTTTAAAGACCAGGATCAGCACTTTGGGTTCTTTTTTTATCTGTGTTAGTTGACTAATATTTTTTTCAGAGAACAAAAAAAAAAAAGGCAGGAGAAAGTAGAAGAGAGGACTGGCAGAGGAAGGATGGGGGAGGCAGGGTGGTGGAGCAGGAAGCATTTCCATACCCAAAGGGTTTGGTCTGAGGTTTCTAAAATGTTAAGCCAAATCTTACCAAATTTGTCTGAGGTCCCTTGTCTCCAAACATTGCCTGCTGTTAACCTGATAGGTCAGCCAAATCACAGTGCCAGGTTTCTATCCCTAGAGACAATCTCCTCTTCCATCTTAGTAATATAAGCTATTTGGCTGTAAGCACTGCTCTGAAGTACCAAGCTTTCTGTGAGTTGGAGAGTTTTCAATATGTTGGGATATATCCCAATATGTATTTCTGGGAATTGATTTTTTTTAAGGCTGCTTCCATTATAATATTAATCTTCTTACCTACTTCTAGCCAAAAGTATTCCATCATTTTGGTTTTTTGTTTTGTATTTGGGAATTTATCACTTCGCAAATGGCAGCAAACCATTCTCCTAGGCTTCAGCTAACCCAGAATCTACAGTGCTTTCACTAAATATATGCCCATTAAGATCTAACAACCCATAACTTACCGCATCAAAGAGGGTTGTGACATTGTTTCTATTAGCAGATGGTGGTTTCAGCATTCACAAAGTCCTCCATGATTCATCAACTTCACAATAACAGTTTAATAACTTCAACTAGCAAGTCAAAATTGTATGTAGACCACTTTCTTAAATTATCACATTAATGCTTTTTCACCACCGTTTCTGGAAAGCAGCCTGCCCCCTATTTATATTGGGTTTAAAGTTCAATTGGAAGTGCACACCTCCCTGTTTCCGACACAGAGAGGATTCCATTTGCTTTGTCCTTTTCCCGGGGATACGTGAAACTGCTATCCTATTCTGTTCTGCCCCAGGATTACCAATCCAAATTACCAAATGAGATTTAAAAAGGGGTACAGCTCTCCTTATTTGTTTTCTGGTTTGAGGTTTAAACTAGTTATATCCTATTTCCAAGTACCATATTTTTCAGATTCAGAACGGATAGAATAGAAATTGTTTTAAATAAATTAAAATTGAAGTTCTTGCTTAATCTCATGCTGTTTAAAGACTGGGTTCTAAGAAACACCAAATATTGCAAAGCTCTTGATAAGAGCACTACAGTTGGGAACACAATCTCCCTCCCACCCCACCTGGACTGAGTGGGCAGCTGCTCCACTTATGTTTTCTTTCCATGGTCTTCTACAGTCTCATAAACCTCTGCTCCCAACATTATTTTTTCCCTATATTTTTTCCTTATTTTTCTCAGTGTCCACCCATCCTGTTTTCTTCCTCTGCCATGTTATATTTCCTCACACTCTGTTCTCTCTTTGGCTCTTGTAATATTCTTCTGACCTTCCCAGTTTTCTGTCTTGATTACTAACACCCACCTTTGCCCTGTGCTGTCCCCACTCTCATTTCAGCCTTTACTTCATAGTAGAGAATGCTGTCTCCTGTGTGGGCTTCCTGGCCTCTACTTGAATGAGAACAAAGAAAGGTGGTCCTTAGTTTTGGCACAGTTTTGTCATTCTATGAAAGCTAAACAGGTATAATAGCCATATTGCTGAGGCCATCCAGGAGGGTCAGTCTCACTGGGTGTTATAATTGATAGTGACTATTCTGGGCAAGGATCAAACTTTACAAGAGTGATGGCAGGAATCAGAAATTTATAAGAACCCTTGACTGAAATCTGCAAGTCTCAGGATAAAATGTTGAGAGCTGATAATGTGGTACTCACAGGTGATGTGGGACGTTGCTGCTTACCCCAGAATTCTTTCTCCAATTTTAAGTTCCTTCATAAGCCTCAGCATGTAGCCACTGACTGACAGCTGAGGTAGGTGGCTTGCATTCAGCACGCACCTTTCTGTGTGAATTCTTGCTAATTTTCATCCGATGAAGGTGATAAACATAATTTGATTCTGTTTTATAGGTAAAGGAAACTAAGACTCAGCATGGTTAAATTGCATGTCTAAGGTCATATGGCAAATCTGTGTCAGGCTGAGATTTTTGGTACCCCACCTTCCTCTTCTTGCAAGAGACATGTTTGAGTTCTGATACTCCTTTATTTTAGGGGTAAATCTGGCAGATGTATGTTTGCCTTGATATCACTTGTACAAAATAGGACTTCTTTATTGTACATGTTTTTGTAGTTGCAGGTAGCAGTATGTAAAGGATAGCTACCCTGATGTATTAAAAAGATGTTGTCAGGGCAACTGTGTTAAGAAGTTTTGTTTATGACTGTGCAACAAAATCTATTCTAGAGCCAGGTCCTCCCACAATATCTAAATGGAAATGTTTGAACATGCTTGTTTCCCACAAAGAGGAAGTGGAGGGGCACCACTTTGTTACTTGGGAGCAGCTCTGCATTTAGCTGTCTGAGCAGTAGTTGTTACTGCTGGTTATTTGTTTATCAGCACTCTGCCTGCCTTCCTGCTGCATAACCGGAGAGGGACAAGGGAGCATTTTGTCATACCTGTTTCTCTGCATACCCAGTGGAGGTGCTAAGGAAAGCAAGGGAGCAAGTTGTCTTGGGTCTGCCTGAGCCTGGGGCACGGAGGTGGGGTGGGAAAGGAATCCACTTGATACAAAACACCTGTCTCCTATTCAGCCAGCCAGGGCAGCCTGGAAAAGACAAAGGAATCAGTAATTGGTTCTCCTGGACTCTGTGTCTTGCACTAGACAGTGCTTTAACTTGCCGCAAGTGAGGTGCCATCTACTATCTGGGGATAATTGGAGTATGGCATGTTTTTCTCTCTACCCCTAAAATGCCACATGTGTGAGAAACTGTAAGGAGGGAGCCATACAGTCCAAGTACATCATTTCTAGAGAGCAAGATGATCCTCATTAGTGGTGAGGTTTCTATTTCTTCTGGGTCTTTCTGAATGGAGCAGGGTAGAGAATCTGCCCCAAAGCAGTGACTTTACTACTTTAACCTTTTATTAAATTGTATATCTTGCTGAGGAGCTTGGAAATAACCAGTCTGCACACATTATTCCTTACATTGCTGGCACTCCATCTACAACAGTTAGTGTCAGGCCATTCTGTCAAGTCTTAAAAGAATATCTTGTATTAGTTGCAGGAGGTTAATCATTTAGCAAAGCTTAACTTGTACTTGGTCTGTAAATTGTAAAAATGAGTGATTCCTTTTACACATTTGTGTTTTTCAAGAGCTCTCTCTAAAGAGCACATGATGTATTTGTACCCTTGGCACTAAGTCTGGAATTCCTGATGCTGAACAGTCAGGAGAAACGGACTGTTGTTTAATGTCTAGGGAAATCCTTATCATTGGCATCAAAGAGTTAACTTCTCATATGAATCCAAGTGCCTGATTTATTACAGTTGAGATTGAGCCTTAGGAAATAAATGCAGTACTGTGATGTGGTGTGGAAGTCTGTACTTAAGCTATTTCAGGAATAAGTCCAAACCCCAAACCTGAAAAAGACAATGCTACTACAGTCAAACCTGGCTGAAGTAGTTTCCAGCATAACATGGAATAAGTGATATGTTTGGCGAAGTAGAGTGTGACAGTTATGTGGCTGGACTCCATTCTAAGTGAAAATAAAAGCCATATCTTATGTGGTTTTGCCCTTCACTGGTCACTGAAAACAAATTCCTTTAAAGAAAACAGCATCCTCTTTCTTCATGCCATTTCCATTTCTTCTCCAATTTCTTCCTTCTCCTGAATAAGGATAATTGTAAATACTTCTTTGAAGAGCTTGCCGAAGACATGAAATGTATTCCCCAAACTGATTATCAGAAAATCCCAATAAAGGAATAACAGCACCAGAAAATCACTCAACATATGGCAAGGTGTATAATGTATGTACTCTGTGTTAGCTTGAGAGAGTGGTAATTGTTTGACAGCTGAGTAAGTACCTGTCCTCTTATATCTGTTAGAGGAGAGAAGATGTTTCAAATAAGAGTTCATGTACTGAGAATGGATTCTGCATTGGAAGAGATAATTAGGGCTGTCAGACAAGCATACTTGCTGCTCCTGTTGTATCTTTCGAAAGTGATAGTTTTGAGCATAATTGTAGAAAACAAGACTTTCCCCACAACATTTTGTTTTGCTGAGCCAGGTTAGAAGTTTTCAAATGTCAAAATGATTTGAAATTACATTTGTATTCCTCCCCAACCCACTAGGAGTTTTAAAATTTCTCTTCCCCCAGATGTATATTGGTGGACTAATATCTTATATCTGATTACTGAATTATGCTCTTGACTACCTGTATAGGTAATATGCCTGTACTTTCCTGTTATTCCTCTTACTAGAGACTAATTAGTCGGTGTGCTCTTTCGTATCACTGTTTTTTAAATCTGGAGAATGGTTCCCCTTTAAAGCTTTCTCTGTTTTGACCTTTGTTCCTCCTACACAATGCATACTACAAAGAACACTGGACTTTTATGTGTGTGCTTCCATTCCAAGAAAAGATGGGGGTAACACTTCTTGTGTGATCCCCCTGTTAAATAAGAAATAGCTGCCCTCTTGTTCGTTATGCTTCCAAATCGATAAAAGAAATCACATCTTTTCAGGGTTGTATTTTTCTTACTCCTGATTGGAGGTAGCGTTGTTCCTTCAGTATACAACAATGGAGTTGGAAGGGACCTCAAGAGTGAGATAGATAGTCTAACACTCTACCCAGATAGAAGATCCTGTATATGCACCTATCCAGTTTCTTCTTGAAAATTTCCAATGAAGGAGATTTAATAACTTCCCTAGGAGGTTGTTCCATAGCCTTATGGTTCTTACAGTTAAGACGTTTGTCTTGATTTTGATATAAATATGCTTTGTTATAGTTTAAGACCATTACCTTGTGTTCTGTCCCCTGGCAAAGGAGAGCAATGTATTTTCATCTTTATGGCAGTGATTCAAATATTTGAAAATGACTGTCAAATATAAACAAGACCTGTGTGTGTCCATGTCAGAGGGTTATGGGGTGAGACAGGACATCTTTAGTTTCATTTCATGGGTATAAAAAAGCTTGTGATGTATGTGTTTGTCACAAAGTTATGAAGAGAGACAGAAGATGTCACAAGAAAAACTCCAGTACTGGTTAGTTTAGGAGGAAGCCTGGGAAGCTTGCTGTTGGTTATTATTAAGAAGTTAGGAGTAAAGAGGGAAAAACAGTATGAAGGTGAGCAATAGGGCAGAAACAAATATGTACATCTGTATGTTTATTACAAACCATGTGATTATTTAACCAATTCCCACTACCCCATTAAAGAAATGATATTCAGAAGTAAGATGATCTGCTTAACTGGTTCTTCTCATTTGAACATATAGGACACATCCAGATGAGCGTATATGTGCAGTTTGTGGCACCTCAAACCACATGCAGCAAACGTGCAAATGCATGCAGCAAATACACATAGTGTGGTGCCAGAATTTGACACCAGGATGTTCCAGTATCAAAAAAAGACCAAACCTCCTGCAAAAAGTGGTGCAACACAGCATGTGCAGAAGCAGCATGTGTCATCAGAAACAGAACCTGGCTCCTTGCAGCCAGATCAGCACCACAGCTGCCCTGGGAACCCCAGGTAAGGCTGGTGGGGCAAGCACAGATGCTGGCCCCAGCCTTGCCTACCCCACCTGGGACAATTTAGCATGCCAGAGTGCGTGTGCAGGGGCATGCTCTGGGGTATAAAGCAGTGGCACATATGTGTGCTGCTGCTTTTGTGCTCCTGGAAACACACACCTCTGCATGTGGGAATTCACCCAAATAAAATAATTGGAACGGAACAGTAGCAGCTTCCAGCTCAATTCTTTCTCTGCCCAAAATGTGGGTGGAAGAGCTCAATTTTGCTAGTGCTTTGCTAAGCATCCTCCAGAACAAAACACCTCACTCCCATCTATGAAAAAAGGGACAGGTAAAGAAGCCTGTGGTGTTATGATCCTATCCATCTCTTTCCCTACTTTTTCAGAAGACTCACTGAAGGGGAAGCTGGTCAGCAGGAGAAGGGAGAAAGAAAAACATTAATATATGGGAAGGAGTCAAAATGTACAGATGGCCCTGAAAGTGAAAGGAGAATAACATCTTGGAACCAAGAACTATAATATTCTTTGCAGTGTGTAGTAGATTTGACTATTACCTGTAAATAGCAGATGCACTTATTTTTTTCCAAATTAACTCAAGATACTTTTCAGCATACCCTCCCTTCAATGCCTCCACTGAAAGGGAAATAATTGCAGCTTTTTTAAATGCAAGTTATTCTTACTAATCTTTAGCTGCTTTTCAAAGTACCACATATAGAGTGGTTACCTCAGCAGTTTGGTTCTCTTCCTTATTAAAGGTAGGGCAGGGTGGCACCTTAGAGACTAATGTATTCAGAAAGACATAAGCTTTCGTAGGCAATAGGATGTTGACTATGAAAGCCTATGCCTTTCTGAATAAAGTGGCATGCTGCCCTGCCTTCTGCCTAGCTTCTGAACTAGGTAACTCTTGTATATGTGGGAGTTTCTCATGCTTTTAGAAAATACTCAGTCTTTATAGCTGATTTCAGGACTCACTATGCTCATTATGAAGTCTTAGTTTGATTCCTGGCATATGTCAGTTAGTGGCTAAACTTATTTAATGTAAGAGGCAAGGATTTTTGTGGATAATATCTTTTATTGAACCAACTGTGTGTTTGTCTCTAGACTTCTTAAGGTTGGAAGGGACCTCACGAGGTCATCTAGTCCAACCCCTACTCAAAGCAGGACCATCCCCAAGTAGATCATCCCAGCCAAGGCTTTGTCTAGCTGAGTTTTGAAAACCTCCAAGGATAGAGTGTCTATCATCTCTCTGGGTAACCTGTTCCAGTGTTTTACTATCCTCCTAGTGACAAAATTGTTCTTAATATCTAACCTAAACTTCCCTTGCTGCAACTTGAGCCTGTTGTTCCTTGTTCTGTCATCTGCCACCACTGAGAACAGTCTAGCTGCATCCTCTTTCGAACCCCCTTCAAGTAGTTGAAGGCTGCTATTAAATCTTTCCTCAGTCTTCTCATCATCTGACTAAACAAGCCCAGTTTACTCTGTCTTTCCTTATAAGTCATGTTCCCCATTCCCCTCACCATTTTTGTTGCCCTTCACTGGACTGTCTCCAGTTTGTCCACATCCTTTCTGTATTGGGCTGTCCAAAAGTGAACACAGTACTCCAGATGTGGCTTCAGCAGTGCTGAATAGAGGGCAATAATCACTTCCCTTGACCTACTGGCAACATACCTACCAATGCAGCCCCGTATGCCGTTAGCCCTCTTGACAACGACGACACACTGCTGGCTTATATTCAGCTTATTGTCCACTGTAATCCTCAGGTCCTTTTCTGCAAAGCTGCTGCTTAGCCAGTCAGCCCCCAGCCTGTACTGGGGCATTGAGCTAGACAATTTTTGAATGTAGCACGTTCTTCTGCATTCAAAAGTTTATGTAAGTCTATCCGAACCTTACAACTGGTACAATAAAAGATATTACCCACAACAACTTCTCTCACATATTTTCTTGACTGTCACTGCTTTAACATCATTCCAATAGTATACACTGACTTAATCTATTCAACAATTTAACTGATTTTTCAATGAAGTATTGACTTGGCTGGTAGGGTGCAGGGTGGATATTATGTTGTCTCAGCATTTTTCAGTGAATAGAGCTTCCTGCTCCCCAAAAGAAAAAAGACATAAACTTTCAAAAATTAATCTCTGCCTGTGTTAAGAATTGATGAACTAAATGAGGTGACAGTGGAAGATTTGTTTTCTGAAATATGAAACTGGTTTGTAAGAAGACTGTGGTTTAGTACTGTGCACTAAAGCATGATGGCATATTTTTTAGGACTCTTAGAGTACATCTACATGTCATTCTATGGCAGTGTAGTGATCATGTGGGTATAGCGTGCTGGTGTAGCTCCCCCCAGTATAACGTGTCATTATGGTGACATAGTGGCAAAATCCAACACTGCAGCGCACAGTTTTGGAGTCCAAAAGAAAGTAGTAAAGCACGGTGCTGTACAGCGATATGTAAATGTGCCCTTAGTCTATAATCTCACAAAAATAGTTCAAAGGCTGGAACTGTTTCTGAGCCACCCACAGGAAAACAAAAAGAAAATAGCCCTGACTGATAAGCAGAGATTGTTCTTGCATTGTCCTCGCAAGGCAGTGGTCCAGAGCAGCAGTAGGGGCTGAAGAATAAATTCGCATTGACAAGTATGAAAGGACACTGCAAGGTTTGTGTTAGAGAGAGCTGCCATATAGTTGCAGCCTAGGGCTTTTGAGGCCATAATAGTAGTAGTAAGTGCACTTCCAGATGGATGAGAGAGGCCTTCTCTGTCTTATGCGTATCATAGAAGTAGGGTTGAAAGGCTAGATCTTCAAGTCCGACCCCCTGCCTGGGCAGGTGGGAAACGGCTCAAGTGACCCCAGCCAGGTAGGCATCGAGCCGCTTCTTAAAGACCCCCAGGATAGGAGCCAGCACCACTCCCCTTGGAAGTTGGTTCCAGATCCTAGCCGCCCCGACTGTAGAGTAGTTCCTGTGGATGTCTAATCTAAACCTACTCTCCAACAACTTGTGGCCGTTATTCCTTGTTATCCCAGGGGGCGCTAGGGGAAACAAGGTCTTCCCCAAACCCTTCTGGTCCCCCCTAGTGAGTTTAGTGGGGGGTCACCAGATCCCCGCTCAGCCTTCTCTTGTGAAGGCTGAACAGGTTCAGGTCCCGTAACCTCTTATTATAGGGTCTGCCCTGCTGTCCCTGGATCATGCGGGTGGCCCTCCTTTGGACTCTCTCAATGTTGTCTACATCCCTCTTGAAGTGGGGTGCCCAGAACTGGACACAGTACTCCAGCTGTGGCCTGACCAGTGTCATGTAGAGGGGGGGAGGATCACCTCCTTGGCCCTACTTGAGATGCACCTGTGGATGCACAATAGGGTCTGGTTAGCCCTGCTGACCGTGACCTCGCATTGTCAGCCCATGTTCATGCATTGTTGGCCCATGTATAACAGAATATTTTCTTGATCTTCTGAAGTGAAAAATATATTCCATTCTAATCTCTGCAGTTTTGCAGCTTGATTATTCCAGGTGTCATGTACAACTTGTATTGTCTTTAGCATCTGTTCATTTCCCCTGGAATTCAATTAACGTTGTAGTCACATAGCTTCCAGCGAATTTGGGCATAATCAGATCTATTCAGAAGTTTAAATTTGCATTTTTAGTAGCAGCTCAGCTGTTCCCATGCTTTAGAAGATCAGAGTTACTTTTTTAAACCAGAGGCAAATGTAAGGAACCGTAGAGTTAGCTGTTGAAGGCAGACATTTGTAATAGCCCTATATCTCTTCCGGGGGAGAAGTATAGTTACTAAAAGTATTAGTAGCTGGTGGAAGAATGGGAGGAGACCAAGCTTATAACAGAACCCTATAGCAGTTCACAGGAAAATTTGATCTATGTTACAAAACATATTTTTACTATTATTTCTATCTAAGAGAATATGACACAAGTGCAGACACTTCTATCTAGCTGTGAAGCAGCTTATGTAAAGTAAGCTTATTTGAATTGATTGAAATGTAAATTCATGTTTATATGATTTTGAAATTTGAAATGAGCAAGTTAAACAAAAGGTACTTACTATATTTATAATTATATAATGTTATAAGTGGTGCAGAGACTAGTAGACAAGCCTAGACAAATCAAATTTTAAAAATACCTTTCTAATTAAGCTAGTCCCTTGGTGCAAATCATTGGTAGTGTCTTGGCCTTGCTCTTGATTTTAACATCAAGAGAAGTATTTGTAATGGCTATAGTTAAGAGCTTTAAGCCCAGCTCTGCTTATGATCAGCTAACACCTGTTGTGATGAAAAGCTATTTTAGTTGTACAGTCCCAGGATTAGTTTTATAGACAGAAATAAACTCTTGTCGTGCACTTGAGTGAGCAGCTTTAGTCTCTGGAAAAACCATACAGAATGTGTGGTCTAAACCAACTGAAAAATATATGGGATATTAGATTAATAGTGGAAAATGGCACTACACATGTGTTGGTCTCTCAGCCAGCACAGGAAAATAAATCTTTCTTTTTCCCCTGTCATTCTGGTAGTTTAGGATTTTTGTTTGGGTCTCTCATTTACTTGAAGTGATAAACAGCTGTAGTTCACTTAGAAAAGAGGTAGTGAATTAAAATAGTGATCAGTTGAGCATTCAGAAATGCTATTTGAAGAGATGCTAAATTTATGAAGCAGTAGGCTGCTTGAGTTTTATAAAATACTGTCTTGACATATCGTCTGATAACATTAAAAAAAATCAATATATTATGACAAAAAGCAAAGCATGGCCACTGAAGGGAATAAGACCTTGTAACAGCTTTTTGCATTCTGCATCATTAAAGTTTTGAAAGAGTGACTTAAAATTGTGACTTAAGTCACATTTAGGACATGAAACTATATAACCACGTTTTGCCATCTTGAAGGAGAAATGCATATGAGCAACATGAAACACTGGTCACATACAGGCATTTGGCTTATTTTCTCCAAAGAGAAACCAAGAGTGTACAGATGTTCAGGATTTTTCTTTCAAAGCAAAAAATGGCTGGTCCAGGAGAAAAATAACCTGGGAACAACTAGAGTTTCTCCTGAGAGAGCAAATGTCTATATATATTCTTTTCTGAGAGAAGCCACATCACAATCCTCCAGCATCTCAGGGTGCTTTGCTCCCACTTGCTCCCAAGGAGACAGTGTTCTGTACCAGTCTAGCAGAAGGAGGAAAGAGCATTCCTCCTTCATAATCCCCACATTGTGCTTCAGGGAGAAACAGGCTGGTCCTTTCCAGTGTGGGTCAGCCAATCAGGACTGCTCTGTATAATCTTGCCATCTGTCTCTAGGTAGACTGAGACAGTCTGCAGAGCAGGTTTATAAGTGTTCATAGGGGACCTCCTGGCTGTGCAGCATCAACATTGCATGCTCTCTGCTCTTCAAGGGCTCAGATTCTGAGTGTCTGTTCAGGTGTCTCCAAGTAAGTTTTTCTATGAGGAAAACAAACCTGGTAGAATTCTCCCAGATTATTTGAACATGTGTATATGGCCGCTGGTTCAATCTTTTGGGTAAAAGAATAAATATGGTTTTCTGCTTACCCTTTGTGTGTGCATGGGGTTGGGGAGGTTATGGAATTTCAGCTAAGCTACTTGCATTCACTTGTGCTGAAAAATACTTTTTTTGAGCGATTATTGAAAGGATAGTAAATTCTGTTTAGAAACAGGAGTGCAAGCAGACAAGTGCTTTCCAGTTTTGGTAGCATCTGCTGAGGTAGTTTAAAAATGCTTCTGCAAATAGTTAAATTTATTTTAAACATATATTACAAATCAGGATTTTTTCAACAACATTGGAAAGAGAGTGTTATTATCTTTTGCTTGTGTTAACCTGGTACCATGGTTGACCGTCTTGGTGAGTTGTAACTCCACAGATTCATATCATTTTAAAAAAAGGTTTAAATGTAAATGAAAAATATTTACAGTCATTAGACAACTGAAATTTACAGTAAATATTCCATAGTAGAAAAAGGCATACAGGTTTCCCTTCGCTTTATATGGGTTCTGTATGTGCGAATTCTTTCTTATGCAATGCTCCTTTTATACCAAAAATTCGTTATATCCAAGGTAAATTCACTCTTATGAGATCGGTGTGCTGGAATCCCGCAGTCAACTGTTTTTGTGCGGTCCATTGTGGGAGTGACATACACCAAAATATAGTCTCCTGTGTGAATCTGTGCTCCTCACTTGTTGTCTGTGATGTGTGTTTCTGTATTTACCATCCCCGTTATAACAGTGCCCTGTGCTTGTGTGTACTGTCTGCTGTTGGTGAGTACCAAAATTATCTTTTAAAGGTGGTAGAAATGAGTCTGGGGGTCTGTACAGTCGGGGTCTTGGAACGTATCCCTATTTGTTACAATGTAAAGTGGGTTCGGTTTATGGCAATTCGAGTTATGTGCCATTTTCCAGGAATGCATGTACAACAAAAAGCAAGGGAAACCTGTATTATTTAAAAATAAAATTGTGAGAAAATAAACACAAAATTAAGTATTGGGTTTCCATCTCAAATCATAAGCATTTTAAAAATATGAGTGAAGTTTTAAAGCTTACAAAAGCAAGAAATTCATAGATCTGTCTCAAGCCTAGTATCTGACTTTCAAGTCAACATCCTGGAAGCAGCTTTGATGTTTTAGTTTGGTTCTGTTGAGCAGTTCTTGTAACCTATAAGATGTAGATATAGAGCTACAGTAAAGTAAGATAAGGAGCTTGAAGAAAGAGACGAGTGCAACCATAAAAGGGTGGAGGTAGTTTCCTTTAAGAGAATCATGTCTCACAAGAAAAAACAATTGGCCTGAGTACAGGCCCATATTCTTTCAGGGAATCGACTAAATAAAAACTTTCTGCATCCGATATACATGCTGGAAAGAAGGCCAAAATATAACCACTGAAAACTATGAGGATTCTATTGTGAATCAAGGGATTTTTCTGTAAATTAGGTGGATTATTGACTTTAGAGTTTGGAATCTTTTGCACAGCTCTAGAGTTTTATTTCTCTCACAAGATGGTTTCTTTCTGTCCCTAGATTACCTTTGAGTCTTAAAACCATCCTTTTAGAATCATAATTCTTCCTGTGCCTAGATGGATGCAGACATTAAATTCTCAAGATGTGAGAGATTTTACTCTGCCTGGATACACTTTCTCTCTCTCTCTCTCCCACAAGATAACTCTTCAGTGTTGAAAATCAGCTATGTCAAAAAGGATTAGAATTTTTAATACTGTAACTGGAGTCTCTGAGTGAAATTATAATAGAGAAAACTTTTTCAGACCCTTGTGAAAGACTTATAGACAGTAAGATATGACTAGTGAATATAGAAGTTTCTACTTTATTATTGCATTTTTCTGTGTACCAGGTAACAGTAGTTGTCTAAAGGCTAACTATCTTGAGCAGATGCCCTCTATTTTGTTTTTTTTATATTAATATATATCATCCAGGTAGTAACATGTGAAATTAAATATTAACTATTTTTCTTGGGTAAGTTTTGCAAAGACGAGGAATTATTAGAGGCTACTTGAGTTACCAGAGTGATTAATGGTTAAACAACTTAGAAGAGTTATTTTGGAATATTGTATGAGACACCAGTGGTAACAGATGATTGAAGTTGTTATGAAGAGAAAATGGTTGCAGGTAAAGATATGATTTGGTTTCAGCATCACATTTCTTTATTCACAAATTAGTTCCAAGCAAACAGGGATAGTTATATAAAATGGTAATGTGGAGTGTAAATCACAACTAGTTGTATAGAACCAATTAAACTCAAAAGCACAAATTCTTCGTTGGTGCACAAACAAGTTAGTTTTGAGCTTGGTCTGTTGTGTTTTGGTGTAGCTGTCCAAAATGAGTGGTCATTCTCCACTTACGGGTGTGTCTGAATTTTGGATTGAATTGCAAAATGTATTTGATTAGGTGATGATGTCCCCAACAGGCAATAAAACATTAATGAGAATTATTTCCATGTGAGCTTTAGATTGTTTAATTTTTTACTAAACTGATGTGCATATGTGTACATGTGTGTCTCATAGAAGGGCAGGCTGTGGCTTCATAGTTAAAGATGAATGGAGTTTTGTATGGAAAATAATTATTCAAAATATTGTGTGTGAAAATAAAACATGCTGCCATGGTACTTATTTTTAAATACTGAAGACATTGTTTGTAAATTTAAAATGAAATCTTTAATTAGTTTGTGAATTACAGTATTTTATTAAAATGTTAGTTACACCATAACTAGAAAGAAAAAGAGGGGAAATCTTGTATTCATAGTTTCATAGTAACTAGGGTCAGAAAGGGCCTAGAGCAGGCCATCTAGTCTGACCCCCCCGACAATGGCAGGAATGAGTGCCAGGGTCACAGGACCCCACCCAAGTACCTATCCAATCTACTCTTGAAGATGCCCAAGGTAGGAGCAAGAACCACTTCCCTAGGAAGCCAGTTCCACGTCCTAGCCACCCTAACTGTGA
>JAGPOW010003648.1:47753364-47772549 GCA_030014935.1 Caiman crocodilus
GGCCACCTTCCAGTCCTCCGGCACTTGTCCAGAGCTCCAAGAGAGCTCATATAACCGAGCCAAGGGCTCAGCGATCAGCCCCGCCAGCTCCCTCAGCACCCTCGGGTGTAGGTCATCCAGGCCTGCTGACTTAAAGACATCCAGCCCTGTATTGTTTAATTTAGTATTGCAGTATTTATTGTATAATTTAGTTTGGGATGACAAGCATTAAAATGACTTAGCAGGTTAGTGCCAGATTCTGCAGACCAGTGTACAGTTTTTGAGGGACATTCCTTAATGAAAGCTCTGAGACAGGAATTGGTTTAGTGCAATCCCTGTGCTGAGTTCCATAATATTAAGTGTAATTTCTATAGTGTTAAATTTAATTTATTGGCAGAATTGAACAAAAATAAAATCACCTGTGAGCCTATTGAGGATATGCCCTCTGACTTTTTTTTAAGGAAGTTATTAGTGAAAGTGCGGCTAGAAATGAGATGAGATTTCTT
Source organism: Caiman crocodilus (assembly GCA_030014935.1). Taxonomy (NCBI): domain Eukaryota; kingdom Metazoa; phylum Chordata; order Crocodylia; family Alligatoridae; genus Caiman; species Caiman crocodilus. The sequence continues at coordinate 47,753,850 of JAGPOW010003648.1, forward strand.
ATGACGTGCCAGATGTAACAAATTAATTCTTTAGAGGGAAAATAGTTGCTAAGCAGCATAATACATAGATTATTGTTTGTTATTAAATTGTTTTTTAACCCTGACTCCCCCTATTTTCTGCTCCCCTCATTGCCCTGACTGGTACTGTAGCTGGGATGTCCAGGCTCCCTGTCCCTTTTCTGGCTTTTGCTTCCTGCCCCTTGCCCCATGGGGTGGGTGGGCAGGCTGGTGGAGGCCACTGCAGCCCACAGTACCAGGGGAGCCCATAGCCAAGCAGGTGGGATAAGCCTGCCTGCTCATGTGGTGCATGGATTTGGGGGGCTATCTGCCAGTGCATGGGTGCAGAGATGGATGAGGGATGGGAGTGCCCACCCACATGCACAGTAGCAGGGGAGCTACCCGCACATATGTGGCTAGGAGGTAGAGGCATGATCCCTGTGGTCTGCAGCCCCTGGCTGCTAAGAAGGTGGAGAGGCCTGGTTTAAACTACTTTCTGCACTGACATAGTGAATTGTTGTAAACGTGAATGGCAAAAGGATCTTATCATAAACACAGTACACAGCAAATGCACCTTTTCTAGTCTATTTAATTTATGACGCAAAAGGGTTCATAAAAAAAGAAGACAAAACAACTTTGGTTATAAACAGCATAATTGTAGACTGCCTCTCTACTGTCAAATCAACAGAAGATTGGTAAATTGTAGAGTTGTGTGTTGTGATGATAACTGATTCTTCATTTCTTTCCAAAGGCAGTGGCAGGAGTATAAGAAGTGAGAGATTTTCATTTGTAGTGTGTGTTTTGACTGGTGATTCTGTGCTAAATGATGCTATTTTGATTTTTGTAGTCATTTTTATATTGCACATTTTAAATTGTTATGGGTACCTACAGCCAGAACAGGTATTAATTTGTGTTATATTTGAAACCCAGATAACAAATAATCCCTCTGTCTGACAAACCATAGGTTTTTTTTCTGTGTTCATGTATCAAATAGCTAAACAAAAAGTATTAATATAGAGTGACTTACGGTGTGGGTCAGAACAAGACAGAAACCTTCTGTCAGGTTTAATTATAACTACAAATCTAGTCCTCTCTCTGTTTCCCTGATGTCTGTTCTTGTTTCAGTATGTAAATAGAGTTTGCACTGGAAATTGCTTAATCACAGATATACTGTATACTTAGCATTAATCATTTTAAAGCAAATTTGTGCAATATGATATATTCACTGACTTTTTTTTAATAATCAAGAATTAAAACTACCTGATGGTATGTCATGCCATTCCAAAACTCGAGCTTCAGAAAACTAAGGTATAGTTAAGGTACATGCTAATGCAATTGTAATGTTAACCTTGTTAAGCTGACAGTAAGCCATGTGGAATGATCTGTATGCACTTATGCCTCATTCATAATTGGACAAGGTTCTTTGGGTAAATCCAGTATTAGACCAAATCAGATAGTTGGAAAAATTCTTCTTTGCAAGCTTTCAGGTATAAATACCCTTTGGGGATAAATTTATACACTTTGGGTACAATTAACCTTCCTAGTTGGATGCACAGTTATCTTGAGTAGTAGAGTTAATTAGGAAAGCACAGAGAGCTTTTTAGTGTAATAGGAGGGTCCACAGAATCTCCTCTGGGAGTCCTGAGCCGCTTCCCTTGCTTCTCTGTGTATGTGGTAAAAGAGTATAGGCAGGTGTATAGTTTGAGAGATACAGTATGCCTCATTTCAGCAATGAGCTGCATAGGTTGTTATCAGGAGCATATGGGGATTGATTGCCATCAGCGAGTAAAGTGGGATACGAGAAGAATGAAAGGTTTGTAAAATTAGCTGGTCTGGCAGTAAATGTTTGAGAATAAGGTTTTTCTCTTCTTTTTCAAAAGAGCTTACCTGCAAAAACAAGGGAACTTTGGGTTCAGTTCCGTTTCCTACCAGACTTCTGTGTGTGATAGTGGGCAAAATGCAGTGTCTTTCTATGTCTAAATTTCCCACATCTGCATTTTTACCTCAGTAGATGTTGTGAAGAAAAGCCCAGGTACTACACTGGTTGAAGCCTTATCAGTTGAAGCCAGAGCAGCCAAACCTGTCCTGATTAATTGGCTCCACATGTGGGTTTGAGAGAGACCAGAGATTAATCCCCCTCAACAATTCTCACTGGACAACTGACTCTCTCCTTTTTACCCCACTTTTTCCTGCACTGTTCTAGCACTTCCTCTTGCTGCTTTAACCTGCCATATCCTCCAGTGCCTACCTCTGCTGCACCTGTCCCTTGTGCATTCCCGTTGCAAATCCCTACTGCCATGGCCCTTCCCCACCAATTCCATGTTCCCCTTTGCCAAATCATGCTCCAGTAAATATTGGGGTAGCCATAAAGAAATGGGAAGATGGTGGGGCTGTGACACAAGTGCCTGCAAGAGACTTGTCTATGATGACATTCAAACTTGAAGTGTCTGAGAATAGCTCAGAGCTAGCATGTCCCTTGAACCATCAAATTACTGTGACAAATTATTGCAAACATCGTTACCTACTTTTGCCACACATGAACATTTTTCTCTTCCATATGTTTGTTGCATGTTCTATTTAAAACCAAATGCTTCCTCCATCATTTTGCATTGTGCATCCTTGAAGGGACAGTGGCTGCTGTGCACTAGCTGAGAGAAATGTGAAGCAATTGAAATTATTGGGGGGCAATTAGAGATGTTGTTTGAGCCTTGGGTTTGCACAAAAATCATATAATAGTAGTAATGGAAAGCTGGGAAGGACATCAAGAGCACATCTTGTCCATCTCTTGCATTGAGAGAGGATCAGGTATACCCAGAGAATACCTAACAGTTTTGTCTAGCTTATTCTTAAAATCCTCCATTAAGGAGGATTCAACAACCTCCTGTTTTAATACTTAGGCTGTTTTTTTTTAAGATCTCATCTAAATCTTTACTGCAAATTAATATGGTTTCTTGTTCTTTCCCTATAACTGTAGAGAGCAATTGATCACCATCCTCTTCAGAAACCTCTTAGAAGATTTGCAAAACTGTTATCATGTCACCTCATATTCTTCTCTTTTCTAGACTAAACAAACCCAGTTCCTTCAACCTTTCCTCATGGGTCATGTTTTGCAAACCTACTATCATTCTTGTTGCTTTCCTCTGGACTCTTTCCAGCTTGTCTACATTTTTCTTAAAGTGTAACTGGAGATACTCCATTGAGGCCTCACTAGTATTGAGCAGAGTGGAAAAATAATTTATAAGAACCTGTTGACTTTGTTAAATGGTATTTTAGGGAGCTGAATCTTGGGAATCCTGTGGTCTTGGAATGACCCCAAATTTGAACCAGCAGCTCCATGAAATGCAACAGATTTCAGGATTATCTAAGTAAACAGGTATATTTTAGAATACTTAAGTTATCTTTTGAACAGACAGCTCTTCTTAAGCTTAACAATAGCAGAGCTTGCATTTCATTGAAATCTTCTGAAATGAAAACTGCATCAGTGTCAGCCAATCACAAAATCAGAATGACAAGCAAAAAGTTCTGCTTTGTTCCCTCTTGCTGCTTGTGATAAAGCTGTAGCCTGATTCAGCATCTATACTTGCATCTGCAAGGGGAGCTGGTAACATATTATGCAAAGTGTCAGCATTATGTAAATAATACACAGTTCTCCTTATTCTTTACCAAACACAAGTATAGTACCATAAGTAAGATGCTAGTGCATGGATGAGACCAGCTTGTGGATAGCTGATGCTGGGCGTGTCTACACGAGACTACTGTGCAGTGGTTACTGCATATGTATTTAGTACTTGGATAAGCCAAGTACTAAATACATGTGCAGTAACCGGAGTTACTGCACAATAGTGGTAGTAAACACCTTTTAAGTGACACTGCTGTATAGTAGCTTACTACTATGCAGTAGTGTCTTAGCACAGTTTTTGCCATGCAGTGCTACTGCGCAGTAGTATCTAGTGTAGACACACCTACTGACCCCTAGCAAGACTGAGGTTATGGTGATTGTCAGAGAAAAGTGTTTCGAGGAGTTTGCATCCATTGTCTGGTACAGTACCTTTTGGCTATTAGCCCATATCCCAGATTATCAGTTTGTTCTTCACTGACACTAAAAAATTACAACAGCATCTGTGAGTAATGTTTTTTATCAGCTCTGGTTGTCTAGGCAATTTCAGTCTGTCACTGATAAGGCCTCAGTTATTCATCTCCCAGCTGGACTACAGCAACATTTTATACCTGGACACAAACACAGGATATTTTAGGATACTCCAATTCATTTAGAATATAACATTGCATCTCCTTAGCAACACAGGCTTTTATGAGCAAACTGAAACATGTTCTCTGCTCTCTAAAACTAGATTCTGATAGAATATTGAGTCCAGTTGAAGGTCTGTGTCTCCAAGGTGCATGCTGTCCTGCCCACAGCATATAGAAGATGGCCATATATCCTGAGGTCGGGATAATGGTTGACATAAAGTATTTTTATTTACTTCAGTGTACTTCTGAATCAGGCCTATAATAATATTGACCAAGGCAACTGATTGCATCTCGCTTTAAGTAGCCTAGAGCTCAAGGTTTATTATTTTTAATTTCTTTGTTGCTTTTACAAAGGAAATAGAGCAGATATTCCTTAAACATTAAGCTCTAGGTGAGTTTGTCTTTAAAAATACACTTTTTAAATTAAGCAGCATTGGAACTTGCTTCTAAATTTAAGCTAAACCCATCAGTGTTTTTCCAAGCAGAGGATTTGTGCTTGAGGCTTCAGGTCCTTAAAGGATGCTGGCATTTTAAGCCACGCAGTTTGGATCTTATGAAGATAAGCTTTAGTAACAACATGCAAGTTCATTTCTTTGAACTTAACAGAGACTATTTCCCTATGTAGAATTATCCATTTGCATAATTGCTCATGGTATAGGACCAAATTTTATTAAAAAATTGTTAATAATACTGTAAATAGTAGTGGTACCCAGCTTTCTGGCCTCACAGCCAATGAGTGCTGTAGGGGTCAGTCCATGGGCTAGATCTCATGCTGAATTGACTTATGGGGTTGGTCTTTACACAGACCAAACTCTATGCCAGATCCAGCTGTGCGCCACATCTAGCCATACACCAGCCTGACCCCATATGCTGGCATGATCTGACACAGATGGCCACATTATCCAGCCCATAGGCCTCCCCCTGGGTCTGGAAATTTGGCAGCAGAGGAGTAACAATTAACACTGCCACTGTTCCCCCACTGTCAAATTTCCAGACCCCAGATGACATAGCTCCATGAGCCAGATCTGGCCGGCAGGCCAGAGGTTAAGCACCTCTGCTTTAGATTAACATTAACCGTCTTTAATCTTATTTGCAATTAGTGCAGGCTGTGTTCTGTTAGTCTTTAAACTGGAAATGAAAACGTACTCAAAACGAAAGATTTATTTGCTTTCTGCATTAGCACTTCTGTGTTTGAGTTACAAAAAGTGTGAGAAAATATTATAATATAAACAAGCAAGTAAGAAAGACATTTAAAGGAAAGCTATATATCAGGTTTTATAAATTCTTTTTTTCATCAAACTTAAATTTTGAAGTGACAGCCTTCAGAAAGAATCCCTTGAAGACCAAATCAAGGTTTCCCTAATCTCCTAGTAATTTCCCCTCTCTGTTACTCAGGATCATATTCCAAGTTATTTTTTTTGTCTTGAAAATGTAGAAGGATCCTTCCCCAGATGATTGGAAACAAATTAACCAACTCTACAGTAGCTTTAAAAGAATGCCTCAGACACCAGAGGTAAAATAACAGGTGTGTTTGCTATCCAGCTGGAAGAAACAAGAATTATTTTCACTCGAGACCAGTCCTACAATATCTCACAGGTCTTGTTAACTTACTTGGTTGACTTTCTTACACAGTATGTGCCTTGTACAAGATGTCATGATATGACTTGATTTCTTTTTACATATAAAAGAAAAACCCTCTCAAGCACAAGTGGAACATGTTACAAAAGTTGTCAGTGTGCCTTTGTTTGGTGTTCCAGTATAAAATACCTGGACACATTAGGAAAGCAATTTTATGATTTGTCAGCAATGGGGTATGCTGCTTTGCTTTATAGTGTGTGGGCTTCTTTAAAAATGTTTGATGTGTTGTGATTTAATGTGGCAGAGGTGTAGAAACCCTTTCAAGTAAAAATGTTCTTTGGGTGAATAGCCTGAGAGGGAACAGGGAGTTCATAGTTCTCCCCTTTCCAGAAGGGGAGTGACAGAACAAAGGAGCAGAGTCCCAAGGTCTCCTGTTCTTTTAGGGCTCACGTGACTTGTTTTTTGTAAAAGACTAAAAGGGCAGAGCAAATTGACCAGGTATCACTATAGTAGGAGAGAAGACTGAAGCTGCATTTTTTTTGAAGGGAAGAATAAGGAGGAGCAGAGAGCCTGGAGATTCTGACCACTTCCAGAGGTGGGAAGTCTGTCACAGGCCACCTAGGCAGGCGCTGTGAGTGTATCAGCTATTAGACTGCTGGGTTTGGGATCAAGGAGGCTAGTTGGGAGTGAAGTAAAGGCAAATTTACTTTAGTTTAGCATACAACAGTTAATAGAAAGGTTAATGTGACAAACAGATAGTACAGTAATAGAGAGCTAATAGTGAACAATAACAATAGATAGAACGACAAAGAGTTCCCACCTGGGGTTGGCAACTTATCAGCAGTCCCTCTATGCCAGGTGCGCGCCAAGTTGTTCCAGCAAAGTAAGGCATCCCCGATCAACACTGTCCGAGGGGTCACCAGGAAAGTCCCTTGGTCAGGATCCAGTCCTCACTCACACTGGGAGTCTGGGGTCCAGGCTTGGTACAGCGATGGTCCTTCTGTCCCGTCCTTCTAACTAGTTACTTGACATGCACGTTCCTTTATGCCTTATCTTATGCTAATCTATTGGCTTTAGAGCCACTCACAATCTTGCCCTATAGCTGTTACCCTATGGTGTTAAAAGGTGTTAGAAATTATCATGAAAGGTTACTGCCCGAACTCAGGTTTACCCAATAAGCAAATTACATCACATTACTTTGAGGTTTGAAATTAGCATTACTCTGCCCAAGTTCAACCCCTTGGTTTCTTATTCTTTGGAATGTGTTAATTTATATTACGTGGTCAGATGTTGTTCTGACTGACCTTTAAAAAACCTGTTAGATCAGCTAATCTTGCAGTTTTGCTTATTTTTGGGGCCCAGTCAATCCCATGATCAGTGCAAACAGTTAGATTCAACACTTTGGTTAAATTGTGACAGACAGATTCCACTTGCGGGGTTGCAAACTTGCACTTTTGCATTAGCTAATCTTAACTGCTAGATAATTGCCTGGATGTCTCCAAGAGCATATATTTATTGCTCATGATAGTAATAACCCCTCTGGTTCTGGCCACCACAGGGGTCTGAAAAACAATGCTTTACTTTCAGCTCAGTGCATCCCTGTGCCAAGTGCAGCGCATGCCCAGAAGAGGAATTGCATCAGTTTGACCTGGCCCGCATCCATACAGCTCATGTGCTTCAGCGGGACTTTTTGGTGTTTCTATCTAATAGCTGATTTAATCAGCTACTAGGTAAAAGTACCAAAAAGCCATGCTGAAGCATGTGAGCTATACGGATGTTGGGATGCTAGGTCAAATTGACACAATTTTTCTTCCAGTGATGTGCTGGGGTTTCCCCCCGCCATCTGCCAGCAGCTCTGTTTCATAGATTCACAGAAGTTTAGGGCTGGAAGAGATCTTGTGAGATCATTAGATCCAACCCCCCTGCTCTGGGCAGAAAAGTCTGCTGGGGGCATATAACCCCAGCAAGGTGTGTGTCCGGTCTCTTTCTGAAGATCTCCAGGATAGATGCAAGCATTTCTTGTAGTTAAGCAGCAACAAGAAGCCAGAGCTCCCATTGGGCGAAAGAGAAGGTGTGAAGCTGAGCACCTCCTGCATGGTCAGGAGGATGACAGTCCCCAAGACAGGAGAACTCAGTATTTATATGGGACAGGATAGGAATTTTAGAGTTCATTTAACGGGGGAATTGAAAACTGCTACTCTGCGTGAAAAATTGCTTGCGTCACATTGTGTCCATTCCCTAAAACCACTGCTCTATCACTTCCATCACTATGCTTATACTAGCCCAGAAAGAAATCACTATCATTACTGATTAATGTAGATTCAGGGGTGGCCGACCTGTGGCATGGATGGTGTCTCTGTGTGGCACATGACAGATCGGGGTGGAGGGGGCAGGCAGCACAGTGGCAGATAGGACAGGGAGCAGGAAGCAAAGCAGCAGTTCAGGCAGGGAGCAGAAAACAAAGAAGCAGATTGGGCGAGGGAAAGGGATCTGAGTGGCATTCTGCAAGGTTATGGACTTAGTTTGCGGCATACCTGCTAAAAATATTAGCCTCCACTGGTATAGATGGCAGCATATACAGTGAGACAATTTAATTTTTTCAGTGCCAACAAAAGAGCTTATTATTTACTTTCTATGTTTTTTAAACAACGATAGTTACGCAAAATAAAAGTTTCTTGTGGGTTAGAGAGTTGAAACAATTAAATGAAAATGTTCCATTTTGTACAAAGTACGTTACATAACTTCTTTTCTTTTTCCTTGTTTTATTGGCATTGTTTTAAATGTCTAAAATGGGCAAAAGAATCTTTCTGAGAATCAGTTTGGTGAGCATACTTTTCTCTGAAATTATTTTATTCATTAGTTTTCTTAATTGCCTTAAGTAGAACAGCCCAGCACATTGTAAAGTACCTTATGCAAGATTTTATCAACCTTCATTTAATGTTTATTGTTTCCAGATGTACTGTTTTACAGTGTAGTCCTGTGTATTAATAATGTCTGGTTTTGGCCACTGGGGAAAGTATAAAATCTTAGGACTTCATAGATTGACTAGAACCATTATTTTCTGAAATATGCAGAATATTGGTAATTTTAGTACTGAATGGTAATTGGTTGGTAATTTTAGGACTGTATACTACTTAGTATTATTATTTGTTTTGAAGCTGTTTGTTAAGGCCTTTGAGTATAAACAGTCATCTTAAATCATTTCTCATTTTTTTTATACTGATTTAAATATAATGGTTTAACAACGAGAAAATATGTGCATTTGGGAGTGTTTGCATGAGACTGAGTTGAGTACTAATACAATTATAGATGAGTCTAACTGAAAGGAACACCTGTTTTCACATTTTTGTTAAGATGCTGTAAAAGCAGTGAAGTTTCCTGCTTTTGTACCATTTGTTCGTGTTAAGAAAGCTATTGGAGAAATTCCTGTTGTCTCAGTTGTAACTGTTTTATAGGTATGCCTGATATTTTGCCTACGTGTAACTTCAGAAATGATGATTTGAATTAAGGAAAGGGCTTTAACTTGCTGACTCATTAGCTACTAAGGAACCCTCATACTCCCTCTGCATGCACTACCTGGATTGATAGTTGGGGAGTTCAGGAAGGCAGATTTCAGAGAGTTGTTACTCCTTCCCTCTGGTTCTGGGTGCGACTATAAACTGCATCTGACTAGAGTGCTTGGTGTTAACATAGTGGGGCTTCTGGTGGCAAGGTAGCGCCGATAAAATACCATGATGTTGCAACCTCCTTAGTAAGGCAAATATAGGGTGCCTTGTGGGTACTGTTTGGTTGGAGAAAGGCTAAGGGACACTGCCCTGGCAGAAACATGTCCTCACTTATGTGTTAGGCAGTCAGCAGCAATTCTTATCTGTTTCTCTCTGGCAGAAGCTACAACCATCGAGGCACTGAACTTCTGGACTCAGTCTGGCCTCTGGATTCAATCTCACTGGTATAAAGGGGGATGATGGGTCTAGAGCTGCCTCCACTCCTCCATACTTTTGTCTAGGTATACATGGCAAAGGTCATGGTGTGATGGTTGCAGGACTCTGTACAAGTGGATTCATCAGGCACCTGACTAGACTAGACTTCTTACACATACACCATGATCCAGAGGATCCAACAGTTGCCTACTACTTCTTACCTCTGTTGTGTGACAGCGACCTTTGTTCCGCCACCATCCAACCACATGCCAACCAGCACAGTTGAGCAAGACTGGGAAAAGTAATATGCTAATGTACAAATACTATAACAATTTTTTTTCTTTTTCATGTCCTTGTGACAAGGTACTGAGCAGAATTCACAGATTCATTGGAATCTGATAGGCTGAACCATGAGCATTTCTGCTATGGCCTGAAACTTTTGACCTCTGGGCTATCTAAACTGTGCGTCTTAGTTCCTGTGCCACCCCAGCCCACCTTAGCAGCGGGAGAAACCAAGGAAACAATTCTGTCTGAATTACAACTTTTCCCCTCTGCTGCTTCTTGGGTATCTGAGCTCTTAGTTTGCTGCTTATCAAAAGTTTATTAAGGCATAAAGGCTATGGATATGGGCCTGCTTAATTTGCAGGTTTGCAGTTTCACAGAAATTGTGAAAAATGGTGGTGTTTGCAACTTTCAGGAAATATTTCATCAACCATGATTTCCCACACAATCAACCCAAACTCCCCCTACCCCCAGCATATTATTCTTTAATACGCTGTTTTAGAATGTCCTGACCCTTACCATGACATTTAGACAGTGCAGCAATCCTTGTAGCCACTCTCACATGCTTGAGACTTATTATTTGTGGCAGTGGTGAGGCATTTCCACCAAACTGCACTGAGGGGCAGAGCTGCTGGGAAATGCCTGTGAAATTGACCTTTCGTGCCATAAGCAAGCCACAAGAATGGCTTTCTTTTGTGATGAGTTAAGTAGTCCCTAACTGTGGACAAATGTAACTTTTAATTGCTTTAAAAGCAGAGGAGGGCTACCACAGCTGTTACAATGTAATTGCATGTTCCTTTAGCTAAAATGCTAAAACTTAAACACTTTCATTCAGGACTAAAATTGCAGTGCTTTTGCTGCATTTATATTGCTACAGGACCATGCAGACTTAACAGTTACAAGTGCAGAGATCTTAAATCACAATCTCTTGACACCAATACAGTTGTTATGTTTGTCTGTATCAGTGGTCAGCAGCCTGATACAGACAAGGTTGTGAGCCTGATTGACACTCTAGGTCATAGGTAAGCCAGAAGGCGAGTGCTAGGACCCAGCCACCAGTTCCGATTTTCTACACTATCAGCATGGGGAAAACACTTGTTGCCACTGCTTTTCCCCCCACTGGCACAGGGGAAGCACCAATGCCAGTACGAAGAACACTCCTTGTGCACGTGCAAGGAAAAGTAACAGCTGCAGATAGATGCTAGCTGACAGCGCAGGGAAGATACCTGCTATTGTTGCTTTTCTCTGTACTGGAGTGGGGTGCAAGGAAAAGGAGCAGCAGCAACAGGCGCTTTCCCTGTGCTGATGGCAGACGCTTGCCTCCTGCTACTTTACATCAGCATGGGGAAAGTAACTGCTGCCAAAGTCCTCTTCTGCCCAGTTACACCAATGTCCCATGTCCATGGGCTGGATCAAAAGGATTCATGGGCCCTACGTTACTGACCCCTCGTCTATTCCAAAAATTGTAATCTAGGCATAAGCCAAGTCATAAGTATTGCTGCTTCTACCACATTAATATTTGATCAACAGCAATAGATGGCTGCGTATTCAATTGCTGTCTACAAATTACTGTTAAAAATATGCAGTGAAGAGTATAATCTTCCAAATTTCAGTGTTTGAAAGTACTTGTCATTTTAATTATTTAATTGCTCACTTGTTTTGTTTTTTAGTCTTGTTGTGGAACCTTGAATTTAGGACTTTGAATTTGAGTTGTCTCAAATTCATATTTTATTCATATAGAGGTTTATATTGATATCCACCACCATATCATAGTAAATAAAGTTGCAGAGGATTTCAAGAGTTCATTTACACTATCCATCTTGCACTAAAACATCATATAGTACAAAATATACATCTTATAGCATAAATCAAACAATAGGCAAAATGGAAGTAAACAAGGGGAGCCAGGGGAAACCTTTCTTACAAAAAAGTCACTCCTGTTAAACTAAAATAAACATAATTCAAGTGCTTAGCTAAACAGACCCTGAAGTTTATTTAACATCTGGCTTGAACAAGCCACTGGAGGAACTGAGTTTCAGAAAAGTGCACCCTCCTTTGGGAATGCCTGATTGCCACCTGCAATGGAGTGTGCAGCCCTAAGAACCACCAGAGTAAGGCTGTAACTCCCATGGCAGAAAAAACTGAGCCCTCATAACTAGACTTCAGACCATTTAGAGCTTTACTGATCCAGACTAACCTCTCAGATTGCAACAAGGATGGGGCTGCTGAACTAATGGAGAGCATGAGGCCTAGTAGTAGCCTTCAGAGGCAGGACACTATCAAATCTTATGCTTTGGGGTTCTTTTCCAGTGTGGCTCCAGTAATTCATCTTAGAGGTTACAAAGACATGGTTTATAGATAGAGGGCCAGCAGATAAAGGTAAAATACCTTATGGCTAGACATAGATCCACAGTAGAAAGCGCACACAGTGCCATCAGTCACACTTTCAGTTGTAACCTCCACCTACCCTGGCTTCAGTTACCACTCTGTCTTACCTGCACTGTATACAGTCTAATTTGTTTCTCTTCATTTCTTTTCTTGCCATAAGCATTGGAAAGGCACAAAAGATATTCATGGCAGCTACCAGTTACTTCTAGGCACAGCTTTGTTCATACCATGACACCAGGAAAACACTTTTTGCTTGCATTAAAGCCACTGTATAATTAAATAAAAGAAAACCTCCTTTTGGTACTCATCCTCATTTATTTCACTCAGTATCTTTTATGATTTCCTTGTTGATTCACCTGCTGTAAGATATATTCCAAGTCCTATTTCTCAGCCCTTGCATGTTACTTGGAGACGAGAGGATCATATTAATAGCCTTTTAAAGAAAACATTGGACCAGTACTATTTGTAGTGTCTTGAATTCACAAGTAGAAGCCATGACAATAAGTTTGAATTATAGAATGGATTATACTTTGGGCTGATCCACTAAACCACAAATAAGTAAACAGCTAGGAGCTACCATCAAATGTGTTCCTTTTCCCCCCATGGCATTTAAAATCAACAAACTAATGATAAATAACTGTAAACCTTTTTTCCTTCCCAGTGTTTACTTTCTCAACCTAAGTTCTGGGCCATTCAGACTTCTGCCTTGCTTCTCCGGACAAAGCTTGAGAAGGGAAGTACTCGTCGAGTGGAACGGGCGATGAGGCAGACTCAGGTAGGACTTCTGCATGTACTGTTTCTAGTCCTCAGTTACGCTCCCTTATACATATGTAGATAGCTGCTCACTTTGAGAGAAAAAATGGTATTTTTTATTTGATTTTTTTAAGTTAAAGTGCTTCCTAAAATTAGTTCTTTAAAGAGTTTGTAACTAAAATCTGTCTTTTTCTTTATAGAACTATTCAAATATCATAGTGTAATACTTCCCAATGCAAATCTTTTTACCAATTTCATTTGAAGAAATACTAACTAAAATAAAATACATCTACAAGAATTGGAGTTTGTAAATACTGTAATTATGGTGCTGGAAAATGGGGTAAAAATCCATTTGTATGACTGGTCACAATTTTAACCTTCCCACTGTGACATGTGCCTCTTAATTACTGCCATTTCTGCCACAAGTCTGGGACACTAACAGATGGAACTCCTCTTCTATGTAACATTTCATGGGTTAAGGGGGTATATTTTGAAACACTGTTATTTCACATCAGTTTTATTAGTTAAAAGTTTTTTGAATCTCCAAGGAGTAAATTGTTTTTTAACTCCTGATCAGTTTTGAATTCCTACTAAGCAGAGCACTGAGCTGTTTGGAAGATCCAGTAGATACAAGTCAGGGAGGTGAGGTTTCTAAAACTCTGGAAAGAATATACCGTTTGAAGGCAATTGTGAATTTGAGTTGTCCGAAATATGTACTTTATTCATTTAGAGGTTTATATTGGTATCCACCACCATATCATAGCAAATAAGGCTGCAAAGGATTTCTAGAGTTCATTTACTCTATCCAAGTGGCGTTGAGACCTGTCACATTCTACGCTGATAAAGTCATAGCAACTAAAGTGAGTATGGCATTTATTTAAGCCATGATACACCTGACATACTGCCAAGATCCATTTCAACAGAATGTGTAAAAGATGGCATGATGAAGATGTTGTGAGGAACCTGATGTTTACAAATACAGGAAGCTTGGTTTATTATGCATTTGTGACCATTATGTGGTATGAGGGAATTTTTAATGTTATTTTATGGTGGGCAGGAAATTGGAAGATTGACTAACACCAAACCTGAAAATTTGACGCATTGACCACAGAATTAGCATTAAAGCTGTGATTTTAAAATGAACTTTAACATGAATATGATTTACATCAGGAGTGTCCAGCTTATGTGTGGGATGGATCTGGCTCAGAGGGCCTTTGGTGTGTTTTGCAGGGCTGGTAGAGACGCTAGGATTTAGGGGGTGAGCCAGGCAGGGACCAGGCTTACTGCCAAAGTCCAGGGAATCACGCTACTTGGTGAGACATGTCAGCAGCATGGGTGAGTGATAGCTGCACTAACTTCTGTGGTGAGCCTCGCCACTTGCCCACTGCCATGTCTACATTTTGTCCACTAGGATCCCAGCAGTCCAGATTTGGCCTGGGGAGCAGGGTGCTTTTGATGCCCCTAATTTTAGATGTCTCTATATCAAACATTGGGATAGAATTATGCATTCATCTAGATTCATACTGATGTGCCAACTTGCTTTAGATGACAGCCAAACACCAACAGCTACTTCCCCAAATAGAAAAAGAAAAGTTGTATGATGAGTGATTCTTTAAGGTTAACCTGATAACTTGAATAACCTTATATTTAATTTTAATTTCAAGAAATATGAAATGTTAAGATAGAGCTCATTTGATGATGCCCTTTTAATGTTTTAATTTTTAATTATCAGGAAATAAAATGTTAGGAAACTGTCAGATCAGTATTTCTTAATCAGATGTTCAAAGCTTTAAAAATCTTCAGGATCTTTGCAGCTTTCAAGCCAGTATTTCAGTCACTTTAATATAAACAGGAAGCAGCAGTCAAGAGCTAAAACAGTCTTCTTACTTTCCATTTGAATGTGTTCATTGTTGACCAGGGTGATGTATAATTTAGCGTCTGAGTTGGGATCTTCATTGCCAATCAGAATGTATTTCTGGGCTCTGTGGGAACCTCTGTTTATTATTTTTAATGGTGATGCACAAGACCATCAACTCTTTCTGTCATACTTCCATAAGTTGAGAGAAAGCTAGGGGGTAGCAGCCTGGGGAAGAGAATATTAAAGAGGTAAAAGGAGCGAGAGAGAATGCAGCGAGTAGCTGGAGAAGAAAGGTGGTAGCTTGTGACACATGGCTTTCCCCACAAATAGCCAGACTGCCATTTCCACAGCAGTTCTTGGACCTCCAGCCACTTTTTTATTGTATAAAAACAAATAAGGAATTGTTAATGATAGAAAGCGAATTGGAAGAAGTTGTTGAAGCACAAACTACTACTGAAAATGCATCCAAAGCTCTGGTAATGGGACTAGGGAAAAGCAGGAATTCAGGTAGTCCAGGAGAGTTGAAGAAGAAAAGGAAGGGGAGCAGGGAAATAAAATGACAAAGTTTTAAAACACTTGCAAGATTTGTAACTTCTTGCAGTCCCTGATGGATATGTAAAATGAGCATACCTCACCATCATGCTGGGGTTTTTTCCCTTATGATTTTTTTAAATGAAATCAAATGTATTTATACTCATTAATATACTCCAACATGTGCATGCAGGTGCTACGGAAAGATTGCTCAGACAGTTTAATCCTGATCCACAATTAACCAAAGGCATGTACCAGTAGAATACTGATGGTTACACTATGGTGGTTTGATATTAGCTTGTGTGTTTTAATCTGTATGGTTACACTGGATACATATACAGTTGTTGGAGCCTTAATCTTCTTGTCAGATTCCTTTTTTCATAATTGTATTTGTAACTTTATTAGCCACACCCCTTAGCCAGTATTGTCACTTGATTTTCTTACCTTGAAATACAGTCTCAGTTGCTTTCCTTGGCAGCCAAGAAGTTTGCCTGTTAGTGGGAGAGAAATGTGTATCTTGAAAAGGGTTTTTTTTATATGAGTTCAGGAGAGCTGGGAGCAGACTGGCAAAATTATGGACTAATCATTATGTCTAAGATTGAAAGGTCACATGAGATCTAGTTTTATATTCTTAGTCATACACAGATGTATGTGGTTGGGAATTCTGTGTCAACTGCACTGTAATTTTCACTTAAATAGTACTTTGGAGTGTCATTTTCTGCAGTAACTAATATTTTTCTGTATATATCTAAAAGAAAAGTACCATATTTACTTAATCCAAGACAGAGTTTTCTCCCCAGTTAGCATGGTGAAAAAAGCCTCTTGTTTTCTAATCGCATACAAGGAACTCTCACTAAATATATTGTCTATTGCCAAACTGCTGCCAAAAGCAGCATGTGGTCAACAATGGAAACCAACTATAAAACTGGTATAAATGCAACCAACACTGAGCATAGATATAAAACACATGGCCTACATTGGGCAAACATTTTTGGAAAAATTTTCATGTACTAGGTCAAATTAGCCAGATCAATTCCAAATCTTTTGAATCGTTCAAAAGCTCATGTGGCCCTACTACTGGCAGGTATCCTCCACCTTAGACTTTTCAGCCAGGGGCTTTGGATACTTTCAAATCATTTGGCAGGGATCCTACATGCAGGCCCAAACCTGGAGGCTTGGGGTTTGGATGCCCCCGAGATTGACATGCCTTCTGCTGTATGGCCACAAGAATAAGCTAGGGCAGAGACTCCTGTTTCCATGAAGTCGGCATGTAGCTGAGATCCTCCCACTGGAAGCTGGCCAGTGGGAAGCTAACTGTGAGGCTCTCATAGGGAATTCTATCCCCAAGCAGCCAGGAGTGCACCCTCCACTACACAGTGCCATTGTTAAATGTATTTCAGCTCGAGTACCAGACCAGTGCAGTGACTACACTTGATCTTAGCTCACAAGAGGCCAAGACCACGAGGATAGATTAATACAGCCCATCTGAATAAGACATATGCCAGTGCACGTTCAGTTTAATTTCCCTCACTGCCTACTGTTTTACAAGTCATGACGAGCCATGATATTGCATAGCCAGAATGCCTCTGTTGCCCACTCCATCAGCCTGGCACACATGATTAGTGTGGCTCCACCCTCCAAGAGATGAAACTGGACTGGGTTGCCCTGTGCCTCTTCTGCACTTAAATTTTTGGAGCATCCCAGGACTAGTGACAAGAACACCTGATTCCAGTCATGAGTGAGAGCTTATTAGCACATGGATCCTTTGTGGTGGGGGTATGTGGCGTATATACACATAGTGAGCAGTGCTAAGCTGTGGGGTCACTATGGAGGGCAGGACCACACTAATCAGATGTGCCAGGCTGCAAGAGGGTGCGACAGAGGGATTCTGGGAGAACTGCACACAGTGTTGCTGCTCACCATGACTTGAAATTATGTTAACTCTGGTGGGGCCTAACTCAGTGAACTATGTAGTAGATCATGAGTCTTTTGGCTTGGGATTAATGTTGTGTATATTTTATGCTAGATATAAGTAGGTGCCAAAGTGTTGCTCAGATGTGTGTTTATGAAACACCTGGGCTTGAGACTTGTAGCAGTCTCAAAAAAAGGTAACATGTATCAATTCTGGATTAACTAAATATATGAATACTATATGCAAATTGCTATAGCCATATTTAATTTCAAGGTTATTTTCCAATTTTCTCCTTATTTCCACATGCCAAGGGAGAACAACAGTCTGGCCACCCAGATTAATTCTCCCTGCTGTAGCAGTGGGAGTGGGGCAAATTCAAGGAAAACCTCCAATAATTAGATTCTAGACCTGGAAAGTTATAACAAATTTATAAAATTTCCATATATAGAATCTAATTATTGGCGGGTTGTCTTATAACTAGGGCCATCTTCTATTTGAGAAAATATGGTAATGATTTGTTGGTTTTCATAGTTTCATAGTTGGTAGGGTCGGCAGGGACCTGAGCAGATCATCAAGTCCGACCCCCAGTCAGGGCAGGAAAGAGCACTGGGGTCAAACGACCCCAGCAAGGTGTTCATCTAACCTCCTCTTAAAGACCCCCAGGGTAGGAGCCAGCACCACTTTCCTTGGAAGTTGGTTCCAGATCCTAGCTGCCCTGACAGTGAAGTAGCGCCTCCTGATGTCTAGTCTGAATCTACCCTCTGCCAGCTCGTGACCATTGTTTCTTGTGACTCCTGGTAGTGCTCGAGGGATCAGGGACTCCCCCAGTGCCTGCTGGTCTTCCCTGACTAGTTTGTAACAGGCGACTAGATCCCCCCCTCAGCTTTCTCTTGCGAAGGCTGAACAGGTTCAGGTCTCGTAGCCTCTCATAGGGCCTTCCCTGCTGCCCCCGATCATGTGGGTGACCCTCCTCTGGACCCTCTCAATGCTGTTCACATCCCTCCTGAAGTGCAGCGCCCAGAACTGGACGCAGTACTTCAACTACAGCCTGACCAGTGTCACATAGAGGGGGAGGATCACCTCTTGGACCTGCTTGAGATGCGTCTGTGGATGCATGACAAGGTGCGGTTGGCCTTTCTGCCTCTGCACTGATGAGAAAGGAGTTCCCCAGCCTGTAGGTATGCTGCTGGTTCTTCCTCCCCAGGTGCAGCACCTTGCACTTGTCAGTGTTGA
>JAGPOW010003648.1:47772649-47821129 GCA_030014935.1 Caiman crocodilus
AGAAAGGAGTTCCCCAGCCTGTAGGTATGCTGCTGGTTCTTCCTCCCCAGGTGCAGCACCTTGCACTTGTCAGTGTTGAAACCCATCCTGTTCTCATCCATCCACCCCTGTAACCTGTCTAGGTCCAATTGCAGCCTAATCCTCCCTTCTAGCGTGCCTACTTCTCCCCACATCTTAGTGTCATCTGTGAATTTGAACAGGGTGCTTTTTACTCCCTCGTCCAAGTCACTGATGAAGATGTTGAACAGGGCGGGCCCGAGGACCGAGCCCTGGGGGACCGCATCCCACATCCCTCCAGGTCGAAAATGAACCCACCACACTCTGTGTGGCCCTCAAGCCAGGTAGTGACCCATCTGACTGTGTAGGTGTCGACACCACAGTCCCCTAGTTTTTTAATAGGAATGGGGTGAGAGACGGTGTCAAAGGCCTTCCTGAAGTCCAGAAAGGCTACATCCACTGCTACCCGTGTCTAAGGATTTTTAATTGTTTCTAACTAGAAATTCGGTAGACGTTTTCTTTTCTGTAGCTAATGTAATTCTTTCTAAATGGAAAGCAATTTAGATTGTGGTTACTGAAAGAAAAAAGATGGTGTAAAACCTTTGATACAGATCTCACAGAGTCAGCATGTGTATTACTCTAAGACATAACCTACATTACAATGACTCTGCTCCATTATCTTTTGTGTTTGTCAAGGTCTTTCACTGTTTATCTGAAAAAATAATTTGTCGGTTATCTTGTTTATTTTTAAGAAAATTCCTAGCTAAAATTGAATTGGCACTTTCTTATCAGTTCTGCTTCATTATATATGTTGTACTTGGCAACTGCCTTGCTTTAGCCGAACTTACTATATGGAAGATGGGTTTAAAAAGGGAGAAACCCTACTAGACAGCCACATTAAGGAGTCCTGAAGCATCCAATGTTTTTTGCCTTGTTGCCCAAGCTGCATGTACTTCAGCACAGAGGCCTCCTCTTCACATGCAGGTAAAGGCACAATTGAATCTAATGCATGATCCACACGCAATTGTTCCTCCTTCCATGCCACGTGCGTGGCAGGAAGTGTGATTGTGAGATCCAATCACACTTAATTGCTGGTGTAGAGGGAGCCTGATCCTGGACTCCCCCTGCATTATCAAGAAGCATGCTCCCACAGCTGGGAGTCCTCTTTGCTGACCAGGCTCCCAGTACAGGAACTATGTGCTTCCAGGACCCAGAGTCCAATGCCTGATGGGGCTCTTGGTCCTGGCTGTGCCACACACCCAGCTGGAACTGAGAACCTTGTCAGATACAGGACTTGATCCCAGCTGCACGTGGGGTGCCCCTGGGACCAAGAGCTATGGACAGGTGAGGACTGTGGTGACAGAATGGTTAGTCATACCACCAAGGAAATAAACCTCATCCTCCAGCTTATGGTCCATTCACCAAAAATAAGGTAGCTAGGCTACCTTAAAGGAACTCCCTTGTCACCAGAGGCAGATTAAGGTGTGTTGGGGACTGGGCAAACACAGAATTGGAGATCCCCTCCCCCATGGTAGCTGGGCTATAGCGGGGTAAGAGGGGCCTTTGCCCTTCCTAGTGCTGGCAAGGAAAGCTGGGTGGACCCTGCCAGGCTGGGGGGCACATGCTCACCTCTTCTCGTTGCTCTCGGCCCCTGCTACAGCTGAACGTATACACGCATGCACAGACACAGTCATGCGCACTCTACTCTCACTCTTTCCACATGGACACAAAAACAAATGCATTCTCTGGGCCATGAACACACACACATGCGCACACACTTTCCCCTCACAGGACTTCTCCCCTCCTCCACTCTGGATCACATGAAGACAGCCCTTCTCCCCACCTCGCCATGAGCCGCCAACAGCTCAGTCTTGCTGTCTGCCCAGCCCCATTATACTTATCTGTAGGGAACTGCTGCCTGGTTGTCTCATGCAGTCTTGCAGAAGCAGAGGGCTGGGCTGGGCCAGGAGTGCTGTGCCATGTCTCTGTGGGCAGGAGGTGGTACAAGGAGGGGTGGCTGCGGGGGAGGGGGCTAAACTGAATTTGGGGAGGCTTTAATCCCCAAGGCCCTCCCAGTGCTGCTGCCTGCAAATGCACAGTGTGGCAAGGTGCCCTGACCACTCCCCCCTCATGCAGCACAGGTCTCCCAGCCTAGCTTGGCCTTCTCCCCCACAAAAGCGGCAACACGTGGCCTGCCTCCCTCCCCACCCCTGCCCCAAGTGTGGCATGGCTCTCTTGGCCCAACCCCATCCCAGCCCTGCTGTGAGACAAAAATGGACGCCGAGTTTAAAACTGAAGCTTTCACGTCCCTGTTGATGAGGATCCTGGGGCCCTGAACTGGTAGAGGGACCTGGGCTTGTGCCCGTCTGGCCCATGCATTAATCTGCCTATTTCTGTCACTGCATTCAAGCCACAGGTTTCCACTGTACTCAGGAACCATGGGCTTAACGTCCCTTCAATGGCAGTGGTGGCCAAATGTTGTTAGCCCTTCCCCCTGCCCACTGTGGCATGTGCCAAACACTGTGGCTGCCTATGCTATTTATTCAGAGGTGTTGGTTGTAGCTGTGGTAGTCTAAGGATGTTCATTCATGCTGTAGTTTGGCCACCCCTGCTGTAAGTCATTCTCACTTTCTCATTTTTGAGGTTGATTGATCTAAATTGAAAGTTGGAGGATGTGGCTAGGTTATTTCCTTGGTGGCATAAAAGGGCACAGCTATGGCATTATAGACATACCCTAAGATATGAGAAACCTGAGCCTGGTAGTGCAACACTTAACAAGATACTCCCCAGAAAATGGGACATTCAGAAAAGGTTATATGACGACTTCTCAGCCCGGTAACTTTCTCCAGCTAAGCCATATTCTGCCTTTTGGAAAGGTACATATATTGAGATAGAAAAGAATGTAACCAACCCTTCTATTACCATCATATCAACAAGTAATTGTAATGTTCAAGCTTCTGTTCTCAGTTGGCATTATGTTCATTGTAAGAGAGTCATTATTCACTCTATGTTGTACACTTTTTCAAAATATTTGAAAATATTGAGCCTCCAAGATTTTTCATGTTTCACTTGAAGCAGCAATTGTTCTGAAGGTACTTACCATCTTTAGAGCCCTTCCATTCAGTGTTGCTATACAGGTTTCCCTTGCCAATGGCAGGGGTTAGGTTCCAGAAAGTTCCCGTGGCTGCAAAACCAGTTGGTAAAACTAAAGACTTATGGGAAAAATGGGGTCAGGGATGTACTTGAATACTGTACAGTATAGTGTATAAAAATAATTTTTACTTATCTTGAATACACAGGGTGATCAACTGGGTGTAGGCATTCTCCTAGGTGTACTTAGGTTATAATGAGTACGCATCGGCGGGTGGGGACAGAGTGCGCCCAGGGCACGACGGCAGTGTCTTCCCCGGCATGTTCACCTCTTACCCAGGGGAGGGGAAAGGAAAGAGGAAGGGAGGGATGCACTAGCCGGCCCCAGTCAGCATACTGCGGTGTTCCCCTGCCCCTACCTGTCTGAATGGTGGGGTGAGGGGTGCTTTGTGCCTGCCTCTACTGGCACATGATTGGCCAGTCAGCAGTCCATGGATGGGGTCCTGGTCAGGCCATGTCATAGGTCAATTCAAGCCTGGCAGCAGTGGGAGCCACTCACCTGCACCTCTGGATGAGCTGCTGGGCTCAGATTGTCCCATGACTTGGCCCAGCCAAGGCTGCTGTTTCCTGCCACCCTGCTTCCCTCCCCTTCAACCCAGTGTGGGGATCTCCTTGCCCGCCACTGCTTGACCTATGTTGCTATGGTGATGTGCCTCCTGCACGTGAGGCTGCAGTGAGGGCAGTGGTGCAAGGTTGTGCCCCTCAAACCAGCAGCAGGCACAGGAGCCTCAGCACAAGGTGGGCAGCAGTGGGCAAGGAGATTCCTGCGCAGTTTCTCTGCTCCCTGCCACACCAGGTCACTGGGGAGGGAAGAAGGGCAGCAGGGGACAGTGGCACGTAAGCCTGCTTTTCCCTGCCACCACAGGTAGGGCAGTTCCCTGCCACCGCATGCACCTCTGGCAGGGCTGGGGGCCACCTTTGGCAGGGGAGGAGGGGCACGAGTGGGGCTAAGAGGTTGGCAGACTGATGCACGGCCACGGAAAACCAGGGTTACTCAAAGATGTATACCATGGTAGCCAAAATGGAATATACAGAATATTAACTGTGGTTGGCAAGGGAAACCTGTACATTGTGACAATTAAAGTGATGGTGTTGAGGGACATATCAGTTAGGCCCCCACCAGATGTGCACAGAAAGGGGGGTGATGGGATCTGATGCATGATCCACACAGTCACGCTTCCAGCCATGTCATATATGCCTGGGCCATGAACACAGCAAATAGCAAGCTCTCATGAAACAGCAAATAACAAGCTGTCATGACTAGGAGTCCCCTCAGCTGATTTGGGCTTGCAAGTTGGGGTGGGGGGTGTACACTATATGGTCCCATGGCTGAGAGTTCCATCAGATCCAGGCTCCCTGTCATGGGTACACCTGGCCACACGTTCAGTTAATGGTTTAACAGGAATGAGCCACAAAATTATGACATGGGAACCAGGTTTCCCATTTTTCACAGAAAAATGTGGATTTTTCCTTTAAAAGAGAAAAATGTGGGAAACCACGGGTTTCCCTTTGCAGACTAGTGGAGTTCTAGCCTGCAATGGGCTGCTTGAGGGGAGCTGGAGGAGGGCAATCAGTCAGGGGGCACCACATGCATGTGCGCGTGCACACATGCATATGGTAGCCAGCCAGTAGGGAGAGCAGCTCTCACAGCTCCCTACAGGTAAGTCTATTGGGTGGGCATAGATGACGCATGGGGGGCAGAGGGAAACATAGGCAGTGCATCAGGGGAGCATGGGTGGGGGGGCATGTGTCCCTCCCAGATTTGTGTGCACACAGGAGCATGGCCAGACTGTCATGGCAGGACCTACCTCTTTGGCCCAGCAGGTGGGATCCAGCTCAGGAGGGCTGTGTGGGGTAATGAGACTTGTTACTACCGCTGGGACCCCTGTGCCAGCTGCGCTAACCTCATCTCCTCCCACCACCAGCTGCACTGAGTCATGGCTCTACCACATCACCATGGCCTGGCCACTGCTGCTACACCCTTCAGGCTGTGGCTCTACCCCAAAACGGAGGTGGGGTGAGGGGCACCTAGAGGGAAGTAGCAGTGGCAGCTGAGCCATGGTGGCAGGGTAGAGCTAGGGCTCAGCATGTGAGTGGCTGGTGGTGGGAGGAGGTGAGGACAGCATGGCCCCTCCATTACTTCTCGCACTGCTGGCAGAGCAGCTGGTGCAGGGGTTAGGATGGTGGAAGCAACAAGTCACACCACCTTGCTCTGCCCTTCCTTGCTGGGTCCTTCCTGCTGGGCCATGGAGGCGACTCCTGCCCATGCCAGTCCATCCAGACTGCGGCCCTGTGCTCACTGTGGGCACACAAATCAGGGGCGCATGTGCTCCCACATACTTACCACCTACCCACACATACCCACCACCTGCCCCTACACACTGGGGGGGGGGGAAGTGGGTTTGGAGTGAGCCACATCAGCAGGACTGGGGAGTTGGGGGGCTGTTAGTTGGAAGTGAGGGACACTGGCAGGGCCAGGGGGTTGCAGGTCAGGAGTAAGGGAGACGGATAGGGACCAGGGTCTGTGGGTTGGGAGTAAGGGGCATTGGAAGGGCCATGGGGCTGTGAATCAGAAGTGAGGGTTACTGGCAGGGCTGGGAGCAGGCTGTGGCTTGGGAATGAGGGGCAACAGCATAATAATTTTATTAGCAAGCTTTTGGGTTGAAATACCCTTCATCAGGCTGAGGAAGCATCTATAGTTGCTGCGTGCTCTTCCTGGATAGAATGAATGAAACCCCTGCTCCCCAGCCCTGCTGCCCCGTGCCCCTCACCCAAAACCCCTGCTCCCCAGCCCTGATGCCCCTGTGCACCCCAGCCCTGATGCCCTGTGCCCCCTAGCCCTGTTGTCCCTGCTCCGCAGCCTTGGCTCCTAGCTGGCAGCAGCTACTCAGAGCCAGGGTCAGCTGCAGCCAGGAGGCTGCAAACAGCTGCGCTGGGCTCTGAAGCCCTAGCATCAGCTCCGTACTGGCACATCAACCACTCATCGGAATGGGTGGTAGGGGAGGGGCCTGAGGCATCGCAACCCTGGTTTCTTCCCCACTCCTGGCACAGAAGTGATGGCAGGGCTCTGGAGCCCGGCACAGCTGTTTGTAGCCAGCCCAGGCTCTGGGCAGCTGCAGCAAGCAGTGGGGAGGCTGCAAGTAGCTGTGGCGGGCCCCACAGCTCCAGCAACATCTCCATGCTGGCAGCGACTGAAAAGGTCTTGGGGCAGGCTGCGCTACCCTGCTGTCTGTGCTGAAGTGTGCGCGCAGTCACCACCAGGATGTAGCTGATGCCAGAGCTGTGGAGCCCAACACAGCTGTTTGCAGCCTGTCCGCTGCTTTCTGCAGCTGCCCAGAGCCTGGGCTGGCTACAAACAGCTGCACCGGGCTTTGCAGCTCAGTCACCACCTTTGTGCCAGGAGCAGGGGAGAGACCAATGCTGCACTGCCTCAGGACCCTCCCCCACTGCCTGGTCCAACGTGTGGGTGCACATGCCAGTATGGAGCTGATGCTGGGGCTCTGGAGCCTGGCACAGCTGTTTGGAGCTTGCCAGCTGCAGCCAGCCCTGGCTCTGGGTAGATGCTGCCAGCCACAGAGCCCAGGCTGCTCCCATCAGGCAGCTGGGATGCTGCAAGTTCTGCTGGGAGCAGCCCAGGCTCCAGCAGCTACCCAGAGCTGGGGCTGGGTGTGGCGTGCCGAGCAAAATGGCCTCGCATGCCACACTTCACACACCTGCTGGGGGGGTACCGACCCGTGTTCTAAGCAACGTCAACATGACTGGGAGGGGGCTAAAGACGCTGCCAGTCTACCCAGCAACCAGTGATGCATTTGAAATTGGTTGGCTGGCAGCCAACAGGTGCTGGCCTCCATTGGACCAGGTAAATGAGGTCATAAGGTCTATATAAGTTAAGGACTGCCCAGAAGGAGGGGCAATAGCCACGATGAAAACTCAAGAAAGAGAAGAACTTGCCCATCTGAAACTTGCTCTCTCTTGAAACTCATGATCAGTGAACTGCCTGCCTTCAGAGGGAAACTTTGCCTGCCTCTGGATGATATTCATGAGTAAGCTGCCTGAGATCTAACTAAATATATAGCTTGCAGTAAGTCAGATGCGTGATCAAAGGCTACCCAGCCACCCTGTTTGCTCTATGGGATTTCTGTGTTAGTGCTCTACCCTGTATCCTATTCCAAACCTGCTCCTTGTAACCAATAAAGTTCTCCTTTGTACCTACCATGAGCAACTTATGGGGAGAGGGGCTAGATTATGCCTTGGGGTCCCTTTGGTTCGGCTGGCTAAGCAAGACCACTATGCATCAGGCTAAGGGAAGCAACCCAAGTTCTTGAAGTAGGTCGAGTACCCTCAAAGACTACTAACTAAATAGTAGTAGTCACACAGAGGGCACAGAGCCAGGATCAGTCCAGACCTAAGGGTGGCTGTGTTACTCCCAGGCTAGCGAGTATGCTCCAGCAAGAGGGTTGGCCAGATAGGAGGCACTCGGAGCCTGGAAGGTGGTCAGGTGCAGTGAGGTGGGTGGCTTAGTGCAGGAGCACCCCCTACTGTTATCACGTGGCCAGTCCTGCAGACCCGGGGATGGGGAGCTCCCAGGGGTGGGCTGATCCTGGTGATTTGCAACTGGTAGTGGCATGCTGGCGCACTCCCTCGCCAGTGCTCTCAGAGGGGTATCAGCGCTCTCGCCTGCTCCACCTGCTTGGGAACGCTGCAGTCATGGGGTGCACATGCACCCCCTACACATTGCCACTGCCCTAGCCTGCATTTGTGCATGAAGGTATTCTGCCCCAAGTGCAGGACTTTTCACTTGTCTTTGCTAAATTTCATTTGGTTAATTTAAGACCGTTTTTCCAGTCCATCCAAGCCATTGTGGATCCTAGTCATGCCCCTAGTGAGTGTCTACAACTCTGTCCCACTTGGTGTTACTTCAGATGTCTGTTTAAGGTTGTCTCACTGCAGTGTAAACATGTCCTTTCTCCTTTAAAAAGGCGAGGAGAGGTGGGGGGAACATTCACTGACCTGACATCACCATCTCTTCAAAGTATTCCAGTGAGATGGTTTTTAGTTTTAATTTTTGTTTGTTTCCCTTCTTATGACACAAATGGGCTAGCCTAAAATTGGACTCATTTTGCATGCAGTTCTTTAATTGCCAGTAGATAGGATCAGTAGCCTTAGCTCTGTAAGATCTCTTTCAGGTCAGGAAATGAATAGTTTGCTTTTAAACCCATCCTTGTTGGACATAAAGTTTACAGCTTAACTGCTTCAAGATAATGCAGGGCAGGTTGCAGAGGGCACCTGACCTGCGAGTAAAAGTGGACATAACTTTCCCAGAGAAGAAAAGCTAAAGCTGAAGCACATTTTTCTTTTGAAAACACACAGGATTAAGTAGGTCGCACTTCCTTACTAGTTGGATAAGGGAAACTTAGGTATTTTTAATAGTTTTCAGTTCATAATTCATACAAAAAATATATTCTTAAAACAGTCTAGGAAGCCTTTTTTCCTAAGTGGGTTTATCCTATAATTTATCTTTGGTGTCTTTTAACATTGAAAAGAGTGCACTTGAATATTGTTTATTAGTATCAGGCTCATGTTTGTCCAGAACAGGAAACTTGTCATAACAGTAGCCAGCTAGGCTGCAAAGGATGTAACAGGCTATAAAAATACCTTATTTATTACAGCATGCTTCACTAGGGTGGTGACTATTGACGACAGTGCTACTGATCCAAACGATGATTGCATGGGAAGTACTGTACATATCCTGTTCTACTGTTTGGCTTTTGACTAGAAATAGAAAGGAAGAATTTTCATGGTCATGAGTGAATTATCTGCTACTAATGACCTTGTTCTGTTCTGATGTTAATTTTGATAAATAATGCTTTATGTAGCATTAATTGTTGAAATCATGTGTTCCTATCTATCATTGTCTCCACCCAACTCAAAGCCATTTAAAAAAGCTTTTAGTGAAGGAAAGCTAGCAATCTAAATGTATATTTTAAATAATTAGTTTCTTAATTTAAAAAGAAAAATGGTTTGCTAAGATTTGTGATGTGATATATGAAACAAGAAGTATTCAGTGCTTAGATCCCATTACTCCAGTCAACCTAGAAAAAATATAGTCTCTGGCATTTCCCCTCCTTCCTCCTCTAATAAAAATCACATTCTCCCATACCTTCCTAATCAGCAACCTCTAGACCCAAAGACTCCCACTCCAAACAACCAAAACATTCCTGTACCTCAGACACCATTCAACATTGCATTTGAATGCATGCAGACAAATCCTTGAAATCTTATAGCCAGCCCAGTCATGCCTCTACTACTTCTAGCTGTCAGTTTTATCTAATATACCTTTCAACCCTCTTCCTCTTTAAGTCATAACTTATTTGTAGACATGACACTGTATTAGGAGTTAGGACACCATGGTATTTTTTTCCTGCCTGTTACTATATGTATGCTTTGAACAGATCACCTTTTCTTTTTCTGGGTTTTCCTCATTTGTTAAACACTGGAAAATATACTGGTAAAACATTCAATGTCCATGAGCTGAGTATGTTTTATATTGTGTTAGAACTTCTGTAGAGATAACAGCAATGGACTGTTGGAGCTAGACTGTTCTCAGTGGTGGCAGATGACAGAGCAAGGAGCAATGGTCTCAAGGTACAGCACAGGAAGTTTAGGTTGGCTGTTAGGCAAACTTTCTCACTAGAAGGGTGGTGACACATTGGAACGGGTTGCCTAGAGGTGGTGAAATCCCCATTCTTGGAGGTTTTTAAGGCCCAGGTTCACAAAGGCCTGGCTGAAACGATCTAGTTGGTGATGGTTCTGCTTTGAGCAAGGGGTTGGACCAGATGACCTCCTGAGGTCCCTTCCAACCCTCATTTTCTATGATCTCTCAATAGCTGAGGCCTTAAACTTAACCTGTTCTGAAAGCGTCTTCTGCCCTTCCAGGTTAATTACATAATACATTTAAAGAAAACGCTCACTTCCAATGGAACTTGTTATTCTTTAAGGCAATGGTGCTCAGCCTCTCTGGCCCCTTGGGCTGGATGAATGGCGTGAGCCATTCATCCTGTGCTCAAAGTTGGTACGCTGGCCTGATCCCATGCAGGGTCAGTCTGCAGGTGCAATCTGGCTACAGCACAACTCCACACTGGTATAGTGTCATGTCATCAATGTCATATCTGTTGGTGTAATGTCATGGCATTATGTTGACTTAACAAAATGTTAATACCATTGTGGACAAATTGCAAGTGGTAATGGAACTATAAAAATGTAGAACAGTGAACAAATTATAGGACTACAAATATATCTCAAGGCAGGGTGAATCAAAATAATTTAAAAATCATACATTTTATTAAAATTAAATCTGTTAATCTGTTAAAATGTTAAATCGGTTTAAGATACATTTGAAAATGTCAGCCTTTATAAGGGCTAAATTTACTATGAAATTTAATTGAAATTATTTTAATATATTCAAGCAGTTGGGTTTGTTGCTTAATGTTGTCAGGTAGAAGTGTGTGATATGCTTATGACACAGAAATTGGAAACAGTACTAACAGACAGCTTGAGAAGGATTGCTAACTAACAGACAGCTTGAGAGGGATTGCATAACTCACAGACAGCTTAAAGCAAAGCTCAGCTACTAAGAGCTGAGCAGGGGGAATTTTCAGCACAATGTAATTGGACAGAGATGTCCAGTGCTAACAGTCATAGGCTAGGAGCTTGTCACTGGGTAAACTCAATATGTGCCGCCATAGGTTAAAATTTGCCGCAGTATGACATAGCGCGCTTACGCGAACCCAAGTATATGTAACCCACCGCAGAACAGGAAGGCAGAGAGACCCTCCGAGTGACAATCCAATCACTTCCTCGTCTCATAAAAAGGCCTTCGTGCGTTTGCAGTAGCTTGCCATAACGTGGTTTGTGTAACTCCGTGTTCCTGCAGCCGTTCATCATAACCTGCATTCGTGGTTCCTCATAATAAAACTTCATCCTGCTAAAATCAACTGCAGAGTAAGTACCATTCTTCGCAACCGATACGTGTGGTTAACGTGTGGCCAGCTCGTCCCGCCTTGCACTCAGTAACAGGAAAGTGCAACAAATGTTTAAAGAATGTCAGACGTAGTAGGAAAAGTCACTATTAAGTGCTTGAAAGAAAGAGAGGTAGTTAGCTTTGTTAGTCTGAAGTAGAGGCAGGCAAAATACAGCCTGCAGACTGGATCCAGCCCACCAGGCCATTCTATCCGGCACGCAGAGCTCCTCCAAAAAGCAATTATTACTGGCCTGCAACTGCCCTTCCTGAAAGCCAGCTGGAAGCATGTTTTTTCAGAAATCGTGCGCTATCAGACCGAGTGGGCTCTGTGCCTCCACCTCCTTGTGGCTTCTGGCACTTCAGCTGGGAGCCCCATCTGAAGTCACTGAGCGTGATGGTGCGCAACTGGACAGCTGGTGAGTGGGGATTGTAGTGCCATGGGAAACATGTGGTAGCATAGAGCCATCCCAACCTGATGGCACATGTGTGGGTGGGTATGGGGAATGTGTTTGGGTGGATGTGGGGTTTATGGGGATGTGTGTGGGTGTATGTGTGTGGACGGGTGGGTGGGATTTCCCCTCCTGCCACCCTCATGGTGCACAGCTGCTGCTGCTGGCAGCAGCAGCAGGTGGTGGCATGGCCTTGGGGCACTCATGGCCCACAGCTGGCAGAGCCCATCCCCGCCCCCAGTTGCGCATACACTCTTCCACTGCTCCTCCCTATGTCCCCCTGGCACTGTGCACCAGGACATCCTTACTATGCCATGCACCTCCCCCAGTGCTCCTTCTGACACCTGTCTACTGTACCATATACCCCCTCCCCATGCTCCCAGCACCTCCTCACTACACCATGCACCACCCCACAGCTATTTCCTGCAGTCCCTGCTATACCACACACCCTCCTTTCAACATTGCATGTTGTGCTTTATTTATTAATGCACCATGTAAACATTTAATGGGTCTATTTATTAATGCTTTATAAAAGGGGGGTGGGAGGCCTCCAATTTTGTTTGCCCAGGGCCCCAATAAATTTAAATCCACCATTGAGTACAAGAGATGAGGTAGAGAGGGAGGAGAAGGAAGTGTTGCAGTGCAAGGAGAGGCAGACAAGAAGTAAACCTTGTCACAAAAGCTAATCCAGGTAATGGGATAAGAACCTGTACTCCTAGTTTATACAATCCAGTTTGTGGATGATTTCTTGTTCCATAATTTTGCATTCAAGTTCACTTAAAAAAATGGTTTTCAAAGAACAACTACCTTGACGTCAGCAATGGAATCTCCGGGGAGGTTAAAGAGTTGTGACACAGGTTTGTGTCTTTCCAGAACTGATCCCAGATCAGCATTCATTTATTCTTACGTGTAGGGACCATGTGCTGTCTACCCAGTGTAGACAGCAGAGGAGCACTGTAAGCAAGTGATGGGATATATGACAATGGTAGAGGTGCAGGAGAATGAGCCTTGGATATTATAATTCATGTTGTTTGCTCCAGTGATCATGGGATGATTCATGCTTCATGCTCCAGTGATCAGTTATTGATGCTGGGATATAGCAGGCATCTGGGCCTGTTAAAAGGCCTGGTATCCCAGTGAGAATCAGGGTTAGGTGGCCTGTTGCTTGAGAGAGACTATTTGAGGTTGGAAGCTGCCAGTAAGCCAAGGCAGGTTTATCCATCATGGCTACCTAGAGACACTTGTCCTTTTCCAAGAGGAGTTGGAGGTCATATGTGTCCAATGTGTTCAAACTTGGGGCTGTAGGTAACAGCCATTGGGGCCCTGTTTTCCTTGTTTTATGGTTGGTACTGTAGCAAGGGGAATAGGTGTAAGTGCCTGGAGACAGTGGGCATATCTACACAAGATGCTTACTGCACATTGGCCTAATAACACTGTGCGGTAGTGTTATAGCCATATATATAACCATGCTAACAGCCAACAGCATGATGTTATTAGGCTAATGTGCAGTAATCATTGTATAACCATGTGCTGGTGCAACTGCACAATAACTTTAGATACCGCACATTTGGTTAGTATTTTATTTAAGGAAGTACTAAATTAAATGCACAGTATCTAAGGCTCATTAATGAATGTGTAGATGCGCCTAGTATTTATTAAAGGATGAGAACAGCTTTCATGGTAGCTGCCTATTGTGCAAGTGCAAAAGGAATGTTTTCTTCACTTCAGTTTTTTTTAATAAGTAGCTCATTCCGAATTGAAAAATGGATTGAGAATTGAAAAAATAGAAAAATTTGCTTTCCTATTCCAATCTATGAATAACATTTTTATGTAAGAGGTTGAGATCTATGAGTTCTAAAATTTTGAAGGACATAGTTGGCAGAAGCAATCAGTGCATTTCAGTATAGATAATATTTCCTTGGTTTAATAAAGAGATTAGTTTAAAATGCAAAACATGTTTTGATAGGTTTTTTTTCTTATTTACCCATCACTATTTAAAAATAACTATTTAAAATAAACAAAATAGTTCTGTGTCCAGTTACTGTATTTATTTAGCTTTTGGGAATAATATTTGTAGTGAAATTGCATAGTTACCATTAAGTGGCAATAAATAATCAGAACAAATTAATCTTGTCATTAAAGGAACAGAAACATGCCTTTTGCTCAATCATTTTCTTCTCCAAGGAGTGTGCCCTCAGCCTTCCCCATATATTTTATCAAATAAATTACTGGTGAAGCATGACCAAAAGGTACCTATTTTAGATGAAGACAAATTTCAAAGTTGTAATGAAGTTTAAGCACTACTCCTGACCACAACTGTTGCCTTTTTTTAAAATAAATGTCATAGGCTGTATTATAGGCTTAAATGTAATTGGCAGCTTCTCTTTATTTGCTAAACAGAAAGAGGGAAGGAGCTCAAGTGGATGAAAACAATTGATGGAGAATTTAAGTACAATAATAATGAAGCATGTTACTCTTTTAATGTTTGTATATATTTTTGAATAATTGCATATTGAAACTGATCCAGCGTTGTTTTGAATAGTTCTTCCAGTAGATGGTAGTTGGTAGTTTTTAATGCTACTTTAAGCATTGTAGGAAATAAAAGACTTGGGTCTGGTTTTACTGCACTTTAAATGGTTCTAAAATTAATCTAAAAGCAAAGATGGTTGGAAAAAATTGTATTATTTGGAAATAGGTAAGAATCAGTTCTATGTATTTCCCAGTTATTAATCCTCAATCTATCGTGATTTATATGCTCACTTGTTTACAGTACTGTATATAAAGTATAAATATGGTATTTATTCTTTTTTCTGTGTAGTCAATTTTGACTTTAACTCCCCCACCCCTCCTGGAAAAGTCTTAAATCAGTGTGCTAAGTATGATTTTAATAAAACCACCCTTATTGTTACCAGTGGTGTTTTTTGGCAGTAATTTTATATAATCCAGGCTAGGGAAAAAAAATCCCATCACATTTGTTTCAAGAACATTTACAAAAGCTGAAAGGAATTAAACTCAAATTTAAAAGTGGTAGAGAAAAATTAGGGTAGAGTCTTAGAACATTGTTTGGAAGCAATACCATGGACCACCATGTGGAAAATTTGAGCAGGCATTTCTTAAAATGTCAGTTAAAATTTTGTTTTAATTAGACCAGATTTTGCAATAAAAAATGAAGAATACCATGGCTTAAGACTTCCTTATTTTTATGCATAGACTCAGAGGGTATGGGCTCCAAATTACCGGGGTGTGATAAAGAGTAGGGATGGGGACTTGTAAGATATATATGTTAGTGAGCAATCTTTTTGGGGGTAAATGGAGAAACAATGACAAAAATAATGGTAATATGTGTGATAACCAATACATGATTACTGAAGGAAAGTATTTTTCATTTTTCTTTTTTACTGGCCTGAGGATTATACAAATGATGGTACAAATATAGAAAATGAATCTAAATATGAAAATACTACTGCTGGAAAGGAGTCTGTAAAAGAGACCCTGGAGGAATGAATGATACTGTTTTTTTCAATGGGACTTTCAATCAAAATAAAATGTCTAACCCGCCAAAAGACTAAACCTATAATTTATAAATTATAGGGGTGGTGTGTGGTGTATGAAGCATTACTTGGTGACTGTATGGAGATACTGCACCTTTTAAAGTCTGGAATATTCTGAGGCTGTATATTTTAAAGGTGTTTCAGTTGGAAGCAGCTGTGCTGAAGATTTAACACAAGAATGGAGTGAGCTGAATAGAATTATGAATAAGGATCCACTCTGTGTGCTAATTCAATTCATTTTGCTTGGCACGGTGTGTTTTTTTTTCTTTTCCCTAATAGTCTCATCTAATTATTATGAAATTAAAAGGCTATTTGGCTTCAGAAGTTCCCCAGTTTGTTTAAGACTGCTGGTCCAGTGAGTGCTCTTTGTTGATCCTTGGAGATCTGGGTGATTGCATTATAATCATTCCCCATCTTGTTTCTACTTTCTTTTACAAGTAACGTGGTCCTTTCATTGCATAGAACTTCAGCTGTTTGAATACAGGGAATTTCAGCATTGTGTTTTTGTGCTTGGTTTCACATATCAGGTCTAGTATGCAACAGAGTTTGTGTGCAAAAAAAAAGTCTACTAAGCCTGAAAAAAATATAAAAACCAGCACACGTAATTGAACTGTTTGCGGTTATTTTATGTATTTCTCTGTAATAACCTACCTTTTCCATTGCTGATTTGTACAAACCTACAAAATGGCCTGACGTTGAAGAATAGAACAATAGATTCTACCATAGGACTCGTCACTTCATCTGTATGTATGTGTATTTCACATAAAACACTTAAATGTTTATTAATATTGAAAAATCAAGCACTCTTTAAAGTTAGGAATTACAGGTCAATCAGTTTGACCTCAATCCCTGGGAAGATTTTGGAAAAAAGTATCAAAGAAACTATTCTTGACAGGCTAACCGAAGGCAACATTTTGAGGTGAGGGATAGCCAACACAGGTTTGTTGCAGGTGGGTCTTGCTTGAGCAATCTCATTTCCTTCTGTGACCAGGTGACATATGACTTGGACAAGAGGAAAGATGTTGATGTCATGTATTTGAACTTTAAAAAACCCTTTGAACTGGTGTCCCATGATGTCCTCATGGAAAAATTGGGCAAATGCAGCCTTGACTAATCCAGTCTCATGGCTGGAGAACTGGCTCCGAGGTCAGACCCAGAGAGTGTAGTTGATGAAACTGAATCAACATAGCACTCGGTGACTAGTGGTGTCCCCCAAGGCTCTGTTCTTGGACCTGTACTCTTTAATGTCTTCATAAACAATCTGGATACTGGTGTCAAAAGCGGACTGGCCAAGTTCACCGACAACACCAAACTTTGGGGAAGAGTCTCCATGCTTAAGGGTAGGCTGGTGATTCAGGCCGATCTTGATAGGCTTGCAAGATGAAAACCTGATGACATTCAATACAGAGAAATGCAAGGTGCTCCAACTCAGGAGTAAAAATCTGCATCACACTTATAGACTCAGCAGTGCTATACTTGCTAGCACCATGACCAAAAGAGACTTGGGGTCATGATTGACCACAAGATGAATATGAGCCACCAATACAATATTGCAGGTGGCAAAGTGAACAGAACTCTGGCTTGCATCAACCGAGGCATCTTGAGCAAGACTCAGGATGTCATCCTCCCACTGTACTTGGCCTTGGTGAGGCTGCAGCTGCAGTACTGCATTCAGTTCTGGGCTCCACAATTTGGAAAGGATGTGGAGAAACTTGAAAGAGTCCAGAGGAGAGCCATGCACACAATTAGGGGGCATGAGAACAGGCCTTATGAAGAGAGGCTGCCAGCTATGGGACTCTTCGGCCTGGAGAAGCACACACTTAGGGGTGACATGGTGGCAGCCTATAAGTACATAAGGGGTATGTGTGTATCAGGATCTGGGGGAACACCTGTTCACCAGAGCACCCCAGAGGATGACAAGGTCCAATGGTTACAAACTCCTGCAGGACCATTTTAGGTTGGACCTAAGGAAAAAGTTCATATCCAATGCCTGAAACAAACTCCCCCAAGATGTAGTGCAAGCACCTACTCTGGACACTTTCAAGAAACATGTGGACCTTTATCTTGCTGGGATCCTTTGACTCTAGCTGACTTCCTGCCCCTTGAGCAGGGGGCTGCACCTGATGATCTTACAAGGTTCCTTCCAGGCCTAATGTCTATGAAATCTATGAAGTTTGAGAATTAATCTTTCCTTTGCACTCTTAATTCCATTCTGTGGTGCTGGTATGTACTGATACTGTTTTAATTATATAATTGCATCCTATTTTTCTTTACACAGGATCCCTGCCTCATTTAGTGTAGAGAATGGAAGGGTCTTGCTTAATGAGAAACTATTCAATATCTTTTTCCCCTCATTGTTCAGTGTGTAGTCCTGTGCTTTATTTGTTGCACAGTATTCTATTTCAGGTCTGCAGACACAATTATTAATTTCCTTACAAGCTCTTGTATGGCCCTAATCACTTCAATACGTAAGTGCTTCACACACATTAATGACTTTGCCTCCATTTCCAATCAATAAAATAAAAACAAATACCATTAGGATGTTGTGAAAATAAAGACTTACTAAAATCAGAAACATCTGTAATTTTGTGTTCAATTTAAAACAACTGTGGACCTGATTCAAAGTATTTAGTATTAGGCCTGTGCAAAGCGGCAAGTATTCACTTTGGGTTTGGATTCAGTTGATTTGGAGGACAGTGACTCGATTTGGCCAAATCAGATCTGAAAGATTCAGCACCGCTTTGGAGATTTTGCCATAGACTAAACAAGCAGCTGACACAGCTGCCTCCAACTGGTCAGCCTTTTGGGGTTTAGGTAGAAGAGAAGGGGCACTGGGGAGGGAGGGATTGGGGCTGGGACCAGCTGTTCAGCCGGGGCGGAGTGTGGCGCGTTACTCGGTGAGAGGGTAGGGGACCATGGGATGTGGGTGCAGCAGCGCTGGGAGTGGGGGCTCTGTCCTGCTGCCGCTTGTCCAGCCGGGGTGAGGGGCGGGACGGGATGTGGGTACAGCTCGCTCTGGGCAGAAGTGGGCAAGTGACAGCAGGGCAGAGCCCCTGATCCCAGCACTGCCACCCGCATCCCGCCCCCCATGCTGCCTGGGCAAGTAGTGGCAGCACCTGCCCACCCACATTGGCTAGCAAGCGGTAGAAGGGCAGAGGCCCTGCTCCCAGCACTGATGTGGGCATAGCATCATTGGAAGAGGGTGTTTGCTGCCCTTTGACCCCTTTTGCCCAGAGCAAGCTGTGCCTGCATCACACCTCCCCACACTAGCTGGGCAAGCAGCAGCAGGGCAGAGCCCCTGCTTCCAGCATTGCCACACCCACATCAGTGCTGGGAGCAGGGACTCTGCCCTGCCGCTGCTTGCCAGTCAGTGGGGGGCAACAGGCACTACCGTCGCTTGCCAGCCAGCATGGGGGGGCTGGCGCTGCTGCTACTTGCCAGCTGAAGTGAGGGGGCATGGGATATGAGGGTGCATTAATGCTGGGAGTGAGGGCTCTGCCCTACTGCCACTTGTCCAGCTGGGGCAGGAGGCACCGGATGCAGGTGCGGCAGCGCTGAGAGCAGGGCCTATGCCCTGCTGCTGCTTGCTCCATTCCACCCAGAACGAGCTGCGTCTACATCCCTCCTTCTCCCCCACCCTAGCTGGGCAAGTGGCAGCAGGGCAGAGCCCCTGCTCCAATTGGGCCCACATCCCCCACCTCCCTTCCTGAGTCCTGTGCCCCCCACCCAGCTGGGCAACTTGTCCCAACACCAATCCCTCCCTTCTCCATGTCCCTTCCCTCCCCCAACCCCAACAGATTAACCAGCTGCAGGCAGCTATGTCAGCTGCCTGTTTATTCTATGGCCAAATTGCCAAATCTTTTCCAAGTCTTTTCCAAATCAATTCAGAGCTTTAAATTGGTCTCCCGATTCGATTCAGATTTGGAGATTCAGTCCCCAAATTGGGTTAAATATCCTCCAAATTGAATCAGCTACCAAAGCATCACATGGCCTTATTTAGTATATGCATTACACATTGGCATGTGCAAAGTACAGCGCCTGTTGACTTCACCTGCATCTCAGTACCCAGGACTTCTGCAAACCACACTTGGGGTCTAAAACCAGCCCAGAAAACAAGGAACACACAATTAGTAACCACTTGTGAAATGTTTGATTTAAGTAACTTTTAGTATTCTGTATGAAGTGTGTGGCACAGTCAAGAATGGAATCCCGTTCTCCATAATAGAATAGAATAGCAGAATAGAATACTGCTATTCTCTTGAATAGCAGTATTCAACTTCCTTAGCCGTAAGACCTTCCTTTCTTTTTATGCAGTCCCTGGCTTGATTCACTGTACACCTACCAACTGCACTTCCAGCTTTGTTTTTGCAAATATTGTTGCCTGAAATAATCTGGGATCTGGCTCTGTGCCACCCTTGGCCTGAGTTGAGCCTAGGCCCAACCACACCAGGTATTTCTAAGAGGTACACGGTTTCAGTTTCTGAAACAAATGAGGCCAGAGTGCTACAGACAGCAGACTTTTTCACTACATGGCCCTGATTCAACTGCAGAACAGATTCGCGGAGTGCACTGAATGAGGCAGGGCCTCTGTGGAAGAAAATTTACATAATTGTGTAATCAAACTGTACACATGCATATGCACAATGGGACTTAATTACAGTTGTCTTTGATTCTGGAATTTCTTAAATGTTGAAATCTTGATATTTTAATCTGAATATTCTTTTCATTGGGGGAGGGGTTGGAGGACAACTTCCTAGGTTTTTAAAAAACAAACTGGAGAGGTGGAAGGAGGTATCAGAAATGTCATCTGTGACATCATGATGACATCCCATTTGTTCTCAGGTCTGAATCTTTTAATTCTCCATATGAATTTCTGGTAAGGGAACAGCTTGATAGCAATGGATTGCTATGCTGAACATGAACCATCACTCCGTGTAGGTGGTTTGCCACTGGATTTCAGATATGCACAACAGAAGAATGGTGAAATTTAGGGGTCTTAATTTTCATCCAGGTTACAGACACTTCTGTCCATGTGGTTCAAGCTTGATTATCTCCCTGCCAGTTTCAAGTTTGCTGCAAATGTTGGAGAGCCTCATGCTTTTCAAAGAAATTTTAATGGAATTATTTAACACGGGGGAGAAAAAGTGTCAGATGACCTTTTGAGGTCCCTTTCAGCCCTGTTTTTCTATGATTTTATGCTAGTTTTGGATCAGTTGTGTCAAATTCATCTGGTTCTGTATGCGATCTGAGCAGTGCAGGATTGGTTCTTGGTCCAGATCAGGCCCGTGGGCCCTCCTGCCCATCTGCCTAGGCCAGTTCAGGGACAATGGGCTAAGTGGGTGCTACAGGTGGTGGAGCCCAGGGCCAGCTCCAGGAAAGACTGAGAGCAGCACTCATGCCGGGCTCTGCATGCAGGGCTAGTCTGAAGTAGCATGTAAATCAATGGGATACCACTAGGGGCTAGATTATGGGGCTTCATGGGCTGGATCCAGCCCACAGGCTGTATGTTTGACAGCCCTGGTCTTAGATGAAACAGGGCCCAACTTTCTGAGGTGCAAGCTACCTTCATCTTCTGTTGGTGCACCTTTTGATAATCAGGCATTAAATATTTAATGGATCCTGACCACTTTCACTTTGTGATGAAGCTGACATCTATATATGTGAATATTTCTGGGGATATTTATTCTAGAGCTGTAGCCTGGCATTTTGGTGCTTGGTATATGTGCAGAGAGCCACTCTGTATGCTACTGCTCTTGCTATGGTGCTGGTTTTAGCTGTCACTTGTTTCACTGATTGATTTGTCATTAACAGAAGTGGAGAGAGTTTGGAAGTGTGTGTGCGTGTGCACGCGTGCGCATGGAGAGAGAGTTTGAAAGTGTGTGGTAGGAATCCTCTGATGGCTCCAGTAGATGACTGAGTGTGTTTTTCTTCTTCTCACTCCATATCAAAGTAACAAAACCTGCCTTGCATTTTCTACTTGAATGAGAGTGAAAAGAAGCAGATAGAAAAAGAATATTGTTATTGTCAGATGTTTTTGGATGGTCTTCTGCCACCTGTAACCACAAGAAAGAACTGCTGTTATCAAAGCTTAGTTAACTTCAAGTCTGTGGCTTAGAGACCTGCAGTCTGCTTGGCTAGTTAAATGAAGGAGACATAACTGTTTTCTCTTCTTTGAGGGCCCTTCAAAAGAGAAGTGATAGTATTAGTAACATGAAACTTTCAGCTTCAGTGTATGTGGCAATTCAGAAATGTAACTGAAATACAAAAAAAATTTCATTTTTCTAAATTTTTACCTAGGATCAGGCAATAGGAAGGTCTCTATTTCACTACCCCCTTCACCTCCATTTTAAATATTTCTTGAATGGTGTCTTTTTAAATACAGTACGCAAATTCCTTTTTAAATGTGAAAAGCATTTTATTTTTTCCAAACAGGCATTTATTAGTGCAAGCACGTTAAGGATTTTATGCAATACATTTGAGATTAGGTTAATTTTATTTATTTGCTGACAAATCATTTGTTTTAATGTACCTTTTATAAACATAACACTAACTAATTTGCAGTTAATAAAGTGCAGATACATAAGGTATATATATTAGTTAGGCTTAACTGATGTAGAAATAGAAAGAAGTGCAAGATGTTTTCATTAG
The DNA here is from genome assembly GCA_030014935.1 of Caiman crocodilus. Classification (NCBI taxonomy): domain Eukaryota; kingdom Metazoa; phylum Chordata; order Crocodylia; family Alligatoridae; genus Caiman; species Caiman crocodilus. The sequence continues at coordinate 47,794,465 of JAGPOW010003648.1, forward strand.
AATTTCCTTCTGGATAGCGTGTACCAGTTTGAATAGAGTTGCAGATGAAAAAGATCATAAGGAGACATATGTGTTTTTATTCAAGTTTCTTTCACGTATAAACAGACGTACCATTTTTAAAAGTTTTTAAAATAAAGGGATTGATCTGGCTATCCATTTGTGTTCCCCTTTGCAGAAGATGAGCTCAGTCTCTCAAAGAATGCCGCTGTTATGCTTTAGAAAGCTGTCTAGTACAAGTGTTTGACATAATTTATTCACCATATCTTTTTATTGTAATGCCTGACATGGAAAAAAGTACAGTACAAAGTAATACATGGTATCTGGCATAAGAGATTAGTTCTATAGATTACCAGCTAGTTTCTTCTCTTTATCCAAAAATATAGATATAGTCTTCATTGCAGTGTTTTTGTGCTCAGGACTTCAGTTAAAAGAGGTAATAGGAAACGTTTCAGAGGCACTGAACTTGAAAAAGTTTTTCGATCCCTGCATATAATCAGAGCAGGAGAAATATGACAGAGTCTGGGCATAATTAACACTAGTCATTGTAGAGGTAAATAAACTAGGTAAACTCAAGAGCAGAACCTAAGGCTAGCCTGGAAAAGCCTATACTAGTATTCCAGCCATATCATCACATCTTAAAGTGAAATATGACAGAAACCAGTCCAAGTGCTTAAAAATACAGTCCGAGGTCTTTAGAAGTAAGGCCAATCCAATCCTCAACTTGTCCAAGAGGATCTAGGATAAAGGTGGGCAAAATATGGCCTGTGGGTCAGATTCAAGCCACCAAGGAATTCTATCCAGCCCATGGTGGGTCTCCCATCCCCATCTGGCCAAGGCATGAGGGGCAGCCCAGGCCATGGCATGTGTATCTGCTCCTGCTGCCCTTTGGTGTATGGTGAAGTGGGGGCAGCACAGCAGCCATGCTCTACTTCCTGGCACCCCCAGCACCCAGTGTTGGAGGTGCTGGATTGAGCAGGCAGGTGGGGGACTCCATTGGGACTGGCCCAGGACCCCTGCAGAAAGGGCTTGCTTGGCTGGGCAGATGGGAGGTGTCACAGATGGGCAAGGCCTGGGTTCATATTGTGGGGTGGTGACAGTCCAGGGCCAATGCAGAGCCATGATCCACTCCCCACATGCCCCTGCCTGTGAAATATGCCCATCACAGGGATGTGTGGGGAGAGGACTGCAGCTGTGTCCTGAGCCTAGGCCCTGGCCCTGTGCTGTCACTGCCCTGTGATCCCAGCCCTATCCAGCCATCCCGCTCTCAAACACCAGTCCCTGCTTGCCAGCAGCCCCAGCTCATCCACCCAGCTGAATGCACCTGGCCCATGGGGGTCCTAGGTGGTCTTCATGGAGATTCTGCCTGCCCACTTGCTCTATCCAATTCTCCTGGTGGCAGGTTCAGTGATGGGTGCACCCAGGCCAGATAGAATCAATTGCCCCCTCCCAATCCCCCCAAAATGCTGTGCCAATCCTCTCCTCTGCAGCTGACCTTCCCCGCCAGCCACACTGGGCTGAATCAGTGCACACCACCACTGCCCCCTTCCTGCAACAGCTCACCAAAATTCCTAAAGTGCCCCTCCAGCCAAAATAATTGGCCACCCCTGATCTAGGAGGTGGGGTTTGCAAAGTGAGAAAAAAAAGGGGGAAGGTCCTCAACGCTATGAAACAGATGAAGGAGGCCTGAGTGTTATTCTTGAAGAAAAGAATGAGTGGGTAGTATATTGACTTTTTTTGGCATGGAGATTTTTTAGGCTTCTTTCAAAGAGGAGATACTCATGCCTCTGCTAACCTGGAGGTCCAAAACATCCTACATCTACTGCTCCTCATCTTGGCATCTCTACACAGCATAAGAAACAGTCATTTGACTTTCCATGACTCATTCATATTTTGCATTAGTCATCTCTGTAATAAATTTCCCTAAAGTGTGATGGCATACATTCCCTTTAATAATTAGATAAATATGCTTTCTTCCCATTTGATGTTGAAATAAATCATTGCTTAACAGATTTGTTGTGTATTAGATAATTTAGTTATTCACTTCCTGTAAAATGTCATTGCTTAATAGGGTTAAATATTCCATGGATGACCTGAAGAAAGGGATAGCTAAGGCTTGCCTTTCTGTCATTTAATAAGCAAACAACTAAACTCTTATTTATTTTTAAAAAATTTAAAGTAGTGCTTACATGTTTAATAAAAGTTACTACTTTTGTATCTGTCAGTCCAATGAATAACCATATATCTTGTCTCATGAGGTTGGTTAATCAGCATCATTTGATTCATAAAGTAATCTAATTTAGACATTTTTGTTACTACTGTATTTGAGTCTTATGGGATCAGCCAGAAGAATATCTTTCTTTTTACAAAATATTGTTGTGCTGTAATATGCATCCTTATTCAAATGTATTTCTGTTGTGTTTTAGAGAAGCAAAACCAGTTAACTAAGTATTTTGACCATCATGGTTCCTTAGAAGTCTGTTTATATCTTCCTGACAGTCTTCAGTCTTGATTCTAGGTCTTCTTGGGCTGACAAAGGGTTGATAAGTGTGTATGTACATAATCTGGACAGTAAATATAACTTGTTACCTTTTAAACAAATGATTTTTGTAAAAGTTCAAAATTGAAAGTTGTTTAATTCACAATCCACTAAAATACCAAATCAAGCACTATAAAATCCTAGACCACCTGATTTACTGTATAGCAAAGAAAATATGTGGTATTTTATAAACACTGCATACTGCGCCATGTTCTGTGCAATGAGCATCTTGAAATACACTTTCCTGAGTTAATGTTTCAGTAATATTCATTCACTGTAGTTTTATTATGGAACCAAATTGAGACCATTACTGTAACACTAATTTCAACGTGCACACTCCAAATTAACTTAGGAAAAATGTGCTATTTTTATTAAAGTTTTCAGACTTTACTGTTGAGAGAAATATTTGGAGAGTGTGATGACCATAACCATTTTCAGGATTAGATAAGTAGGCTCAGCTGTGTTCCAGAGGAAACTGCACTTGTGACCACACCACTTCTTAAGAGCCATGCATAAAAGTTTTGAGCAGAAAGGTAGCAACATCTCTCAGGGATTACAAGTTAATCCTACTAAGACTCAACCTTGTATTTAGCTCGTGACTTGGTTCCTTGCTCTAGGGTTTCTGCTCTGTCTTTTCTTCTGTTCCCTGACTCTATTGTCAAATCTTTGGTTCTTGATTTTCTGTTAGCTATTTGGTCTTCATGTGTGAACCAGATCCCTGTTGGTGGCCTTGCTCCAGTCATTCTTCTAGGCTATTTATGCCACAGTAGTGACAGGGAGGGAGACTACAGAAATAATAATGAAAGCTGTTTTTGAGTTAGAATCCTTGAGAATTTGATAGGGGGCTGGAGTGGCATGGGCACTAAGGTGTACACAGTTTACAGCCCAGACCTCATGGTGCAGTGTTAGATTCCAATGAAATCTGCAAACTCTGCTAAATGCTTTGTCACAAGGATACAAAAAAGGAAAGAATTGGATAGATTTAGTTTAGAAACATATTTTAACATGCCTCCCCAAAACCTTTTTGTCCAGAAATTGGAAATTAATTGTACTTATTATTTTTCAAAGTACAAGCGCATTGAAACTGATACATTAAAGTGAACTTTTTGTTTCTTGAGCTTCCATGAAAGTGTTTTTAAATATTACAAGTTTCACAAGAAGTCTGTGGAAAGTTATAAGTGACAAGTTATGACAACTTAATTTTGATATAACAAGAAGCTGTGGAAAGTGGCTGGGAGCAGGGAAGAGGTTCTGATAATATTTAGTTTGTTTATTTGTACATATTTTGTGATATAAGCAATACAGAACCATGGAGTTATACACATAGCTGATGTGACTTTTACAGAGGTTTCCCATTGCTTTTCCTGGTATTCAATCTTGTGTTTTGATAGTAACCTCTTTGGAGCTGTTATGGTATTTTCATGTTTGTACAGTACCTGCCATAATGGAGCCTAGTCCTGACTGGGATATCTGGGCATGCTTGTGTTACAGATGAGGATAGTGTGAAGGACTATGGGAGTTTCCATTATAAAGTCAACTTTTTAGTATTTGCCCCTAACTTTCTTTGCCCTAATACCACCACCCCTTCTCCCCCCAAAAAAATCACATAAAACATTTAATGTGAAATGGGAATGGAGAAAAGGTTTTGTGGGTTTTCTGATTTTTTTTTGAAGGCATAAGTTGGTGACTGTCTACAACAGCGATGCTCAACCAGGGTGCTGTGGCACTCTGGGGTGCCTTGAGATCCTTTCAAGGGTGCCATGCAACGTTAGCACTGTTAAGCGTGCAAACTCAATTCACGAGATAAACCTAGAGATTTCAGACTGGAACCCACAATGTCACTTGACCTGTTGTGAGATTTCTGAGGTCTTTGCAGTGGAGCTCCAGTATTATTCTTCTGTGCTCAGAAAATGAGTGAAAACTAAGAGCTGGCATTTCCAAAGAGTGCCGTGAGTTCAATAAGGATGCCTGGAGGCTACGAAGTGGTACCTTAACTCTAACAACACTGGGAGCCACTGGTTTAGAAACTTAAGTTGTTTCATTTGTCTCAGCAATGTTTAGTGCATGGAACTTTTTAAATAAGAGTGACTGGTTTAATTTTGAAGTTATTCTTGAGCCCTTTATGAAAATGAACAGAGTTCATAACTTCTTGCTACTACAGATTTGCCACAATTTATTAACTGTAGAAATACATAGGTCATTTTCTGAACTTCTTATGTACAATAAAATGTAATATATAATCCATTAATTTTGAAGCTGGGATAAAGCTTTAGTATATACATGAAGGAGAAAGGATAACATTCTTCCACTCCTTTCCCAGAAAAAATAAAAATAAACTGGAAAAGTCTTTTGCCCCTAACTCTCAATCCACAACCCCCACTTCCCCCCCAGTCCTGCTGGTACCCTTCTCTCTTGACCCACAGCCCCTCACATCCCCAGCCCTGCCATAACCCCAGCTGCCAGACTGTGGGACCCAGTGAGTGCATCCTGCTTGCTCCACAGATGCCGCAGCTGCCCATAGCTCCATCCACTCCCTGGCTGGGCCCCAGAGCTGCACGTTCCCATCCCAGCCCCAGGCACCACCTCAGCTAGGCAGCACCCCCAGCCCCAGCTGCTAACCCTTCTCCATTCTCTCCCTCACTGTGGCCACCTCAGTCTGCCCCCCACATGTTGCCTATGCCTTCTTCCCATCCCATACATTTCCGTTTAGGTAGCTGGGGGACCTGCTTTCCACTGTTGCTTGGATGTATTGCTGGCCCTGTGCTTGTGTGCACATGCACATTTTAACCTCTGCATCCCCCTCCCCCCTAGCCTGCAAGGGGAAATCCGCAATTTCCTGCATTTTTTCTCCTTTAAAGGAGAAAATCTGCATTTTCCCATTGCAAATGGAAAACCCAAATCTCTACTTATAAAGAAATGAGAAGACTATTATGAGAGCAGATCCAAATAATACAGTGGCATGCTGCCTGCCAAGGAGCAGGGGTAATGAGATGGAGATCTGAGATTAGCAAGGATCTCAACTGCATCGGAGAAGAATCCCCTGACTAATCTCTGTGTACTGCACATGGCACTACTGAATTCCCACTGGAATGGATAGAGGATGACTGCTGTGCTAGGGAAGATGCTGAAAGAAGTGGAAGCTTTGGTGATTTTTGTTGGAATTCTCTCCCCTAGAGAAGGAGGCTTTAGATGGGACAAGATAAAGGTGATCAACAGTTGGCTCAAGGAGTTGTGCTTTTGAACTTTTGACCCCAGAAATGAGATTCTTCTCAATGAGTTCTTTTCACTGGAGTATTGGCTATCTGGGATCTTGTGCAACTGATGAAAGAGCTTTAAACTGGGAAACAGAGAGAGACGATTGAGAGAGGCTTGTCTAGTCTTCTGGTTTTAAATATCAGGAAGAAGAAAATCAGGCAAACCAGGATACAGCAGAGGATATGAGGAGTATCTGAGAGTAGGAGGATTGAAGGAGAAAAAAAAAAGTATACTATAAATAAATAATACTAAGGAGATCAGTAGTCCAGTGAATGAAACAGTGAAAGGACTCATTTTAGGCAGGAAATGAAATCTGGTCAGTGAAAAACAACTGAATTGTTTGTATATTGATGGAAAGAGCAGGGGAAGCTAAATGGTGAAACTAGAATGACTGATGCAGATATGCAAGTCATCTTCATTCTAACAGGTATTAGAAAGCAAAGAGAAACATGAGGGAACAGGAATTGTGCCTACACCTGAGTTATTGAGAGTATGCATTCTTCAGGAAAGACAGAAATAAAGGAAAATGTAGGAAAGTATCTGTTATATGTGATGATATTATAACCTATAAAGAAAAAAAGAAGGAATATCATGGATAATTCGGGATCCGGTTGGATCAGTGTCTTTGGAGAGAATGGTAAAAAGAGGTTCTTTTGGGACTAACAGGGTTAGATTTGGACATGGAGACCTCTGGACAAGCTTAGAGAAATAAATGCTACTGGAAATTATCTTGTTATGAGACACCTTTACTTTCCACATACAGGCCGGAGAACTAATTATTCTAATTGTAGTAGGGCTCAGATCTTCCTAGATGTGACAGCTGACAACTTTCTTTACTAAATACTCACTGAATCAAGAAGAGGTGATGCTACTTTAGGCTTGGTTTTGCCAAGTAACAAGGGCATTGTAGAAGAGCAAATAATTTTGCACTGACTTTGAATTGATGTAGTTTAAATGCAAAAGGGCACACAAATACAATTGGACAATGTTTAAGACAGTTGTAATAGAAATGGACTGAAGTTTAATAGTAAAAAGTGACAAAAATTGTCTTTATACAAATAGACTAAAAGCTAGGATATTTTTTATACATGCTAGGGTTTATCATTTGGAAACAGCAGGCAGAGGAGAGCAATCTTGTTTACTAGTTGGTCATATGCTGGCTGAAATCCACCATTGTGATGTGACGGTGAAAAAGATAAACGCAGTCCCAGGCCATAGGAAGCTCCCTGGACTGTTCTTGTATTTTCCATTAGATAATCATTGGATTTAGCACAAACAAGGCAAAAAAATTTAAACAAAATGGGGAGTGGTGGGGGAAGATGGAGAGTATGCTGGGGATACAGTAATCCTAAGAACAAAGACTGAAACGCAGGTTTCTCCCCTCCTACTACATACCCTAACTGCTGGGTTACAGAATTGGCTTCCCTCTTGTTTGCTTTACTTTTGGCCCCTGCCTTGTGCCGCCTTTGGTTGCACAGTGTCCCAGCTTGACATCAGGAGCTCTCACACACGCTCCTCGATTCCATGCTGATTCAAACACTCTCATGGGAGATAGAAAGCATCCCTTCAGGCTGATGGAGGTGGCTCACTTGAGTTAGTGTCCTCAGCATGAAGCTGCTATATAAAGGTGAGCACCACCATCACGTCCTCCTATTCCTCCAGTGCTATTTTTGATTGCAAGTGATTTTATATGATGCAGTTTGTGTTGTTTGCGTGTTAGCTGTGTTCTGAGCATGCCTACTAGATCGGGCCCCCTCATAGCCTGGAAGCTCAGATTTGGTGCCACTTTGCCTTTTATCTAGATCATAACCAGGATCGGACACAGGCATGGGTGAACTGGGTGGCCACCCAGGGCCTGCACAGAGGCTGAGTTTAGCACCTGTGGAATTTTGTGGCCTGCAATTAATTTAGGTACCATATAGGTTTAAGTAATGCAGAAACAGAGTTTTCTGAATTGATTGGGTGGGTAAATTCCACCAAAACCCATTTCAGTTGTCTAAGGTGCCTTTTTGGATATTGCTGTAATGCAGGTTGTCCTGGGGGACTTAAGCATCTCAGGACAATTACTCTTAAACTCAAGATATAGCTTTTATGATGATTACAATGCATGAGTTGTTTTCTGGTTCAGCACACAAACCTGGCTCCAATCTGAGTATTAGTTTTGGTCTGTGATTGTCAAGGAGGTGAAAGTTATACCTCTGCCATTCTGAGGTCAAGACTTTTATTTGTTTTCTTCAGGAGGATGCTTGGATCACACTGGAGTGTGATGATATAGTTTACCTTATGGAGAGGGGACAAGGGTTCCAGAAAACTGCTGCTGCTCTCTTTCTAACCTTTATCTGGCAAAAAAGGTCTTTGCCTTGTATTCAAGCTTCATTCTATCTAGATAGTAATAGTCAATATCAGGTGATACTGTTAGAAAATTGAGGCCTGGAATAATTTGTAATTGCAGGCAGATAATAATTGAGAAAAATCACCCCATTTTTGTTTCCTTTTTTCCAGTTTTCATTTTTAAAGTGCATTTCTTTTTTTAATAAATTGTTTCCTTTTTAAAATAAATAAAGACTGTTGCATCTTATTTTCACATAAGAAATGAAGAAAGTGACTGAAAATGTTATTGGAGAATGTTTTGCTAAGAATGTTTTATTGAAATCCAGACTTTCTAAAGCACCATATTAATTTCATTTTTGAAAAAATTAAAGCCAAGTTTTTTAATAAGATTGAAATGGAACATGTTGACTTTTCATTTCAGAATGTCTTTTATATTATGCTGGATTTTAGATTCTAAAGAAGCCAAAATCATAATAAAATGCTTTGATCTGAAATTATTTTCTTAAACATTTCATTACACAGGATTTTTTTTGCATTGAGATTTTTGGAGGCTCCCTAAATCTTAAAATCATGGAACATTCTGCAAAGCAAACTCTAGATTTGTCTTGTAAAAACTCATGTAAAAAACTGGACAGTCTTGCTGTTAAATTCTCGCTAAACAAAGGTGTATAGAAACATAGTTTCAATTAAAAAAGATCTCAATTTACTTTCCCCACTTATTTGTGGAAATATATCTATATTCCACATTTGTGGACAAGAACTGAGGGAGGAAGGACAAGGGGACAAGGGATCTCTTTAAGTTCAGTCTCCGTACCAAACTGTGGATGCATAGAAGAAGCAAGTGGGCCCCTTCTGAGCATCTTCTTGCAGTGTCTTGAGTACCACATGCACTCCGTATGGAAAGAGTAATTGGCTTTAAGGGCATACCCACATGGCACAATGAAGTGCTGTGCAAGAAATTAAAAAAAAACCCAGCTAGCTAGCTCAGGTACCAGGAGCCATAAGACTGCACTAGCACAGCATTGTGTCTAATGTGCTATAAGTTAGGTATCTCTGCATGGCATTTCATTGCACTGTGTAAACCTCAATACTGTATATCCATTCACACTTTAGATATCTGGAGTTTTTCTTACAGTTTCTGAGCACTTTTTCTGGCTGTAATTCATTCCCACTTTTTATGTTTCCGTTATCTGCACTGAATTTTGACGCATTTATTTGGATAGTGTGCAAAACTAAATTATGGAGACTGGTAATATGACTTTTCCCTTTGGGAGAAAGGAATATCATTAATTTCTCCCATTAAATCACATTTTCCATGAAGAAAGTTCTGAATGGAATGGTCTTCCCAGTTAGATCACTTTTTTTCTGTATTAGTGCTCTGGTTATGAAAACATGTTTTGAAATACTGTTGGTCCTGTGTTTTTTGTTTTGTTTTTTAAATAATATTTAGGACAAGTCAGTGTTATCTCTTTGTCCCCCGTTCCCCCCACCCCCCTTCCCCTCAAGAAAAACTAAGTAAACCATTGAAACATATCAGCCAAAATCATCTTAACTTCGGGCAGAGATTGTTACAAGGCACTTGTGCTTTGTACCCTGTACATCTACAGAATGATAAGGTTTATTATTTGGGGTCTCTTTAAATTATTTTATTGTTTTGGTTGTTTAAATTATTTTATTGTTTTAGGAGTTTGCTGCATCTTCCTGAACTATGCATTGAAAATTTTGGATGATCTTGGAAGCTTGATTTTACATACAATCTAATAGATGATAAACATTTGATTGTTAAATTGGCTTGTTTAGAAGATTTCCATCCTCCTAATAAAAATGACCATTTTTATAACCATATCACATCCTTAATATGTACCAAGTATCTTGTATTTTGTATCAAGACTATCCATGGTCCTATGCACTTTATTTTAATTGTATAAATCTTAGTAAATGTGCTTTGTGTATGCAGGCACTTGCTGACCAGTTTGAAAACAAGAATACATTGGTGTCTGAGCGGATGAAGATATTTTACTGTTGTCAGGTGCCTCCACGTTGGGCAATACAGGTACCAAATAGTCATATGATATTTGCTTTATATATTCTATTCCTATTATTTTTAATATTGCATACTCTTGAAAACTGCCACAGACTATGGTCAAAAATTTTCCCTAAAGCATGCATTTTATTTTTTAAATGTTGTTTCCTTTTTAATTTTCCTTTGTTGATGCTGTGGATACTATCTAAACTAATCATAATTTCCCACAGTATTCTTCAAATTATTCCATGCCATCTTTTGACAAACAATTCCAGTAAACACTAGCAAATGTGTTTTTCATTTCCAGTTGTCAGAGTGGCATTTTTCTGTCTAAGCCAATTATCCAGGCCAGTGTTACACATACCAAAATAAGGATTTAGAATAGAAGGTGGTTGCATCTTGACTAAGAGGCATTACCTTTAAGTGTTACCAAAGTTGAAAAAATAAATTAAAAGTAATTAATCCCATATACAAGAAAATGTAAACATTTTTTCTAAGCTGCTATTATTAACTTAGCATATGCTTGCTTTGTAAAAGTGTTAATGGCACACATATAAATATAATCATTACTGCCAAGTCCTTATTATTTATTACCACATCTGTTCATGTACGGCTACATTTCAAGCCATCTTACAAAGAGGGGCCGAAAGGTCAACCTTGGCACTTTTACAGCGTGGTACTGAATTCATTCAGGCTCCACATGACCTTGGAGGTACACTTATGTGCACCTCAGTGGAGGATCAGCATATTATTTAGTACAGTCCCACTTATTTTCACAAGCAAAATTGTATACTTCCTGCCTGTGGTAAGTAAATTCTGTATTGCTTTAAAGCTGAAAAATATTGGTTTCAAAAACCCTTTCAAAGTCTTGAAAATGTAACTAAATCATATAGCTTAATGTAGAATGGCTTACTTTTTTATAAATAATGTGTTACATTGAAATACCTCTGCTTTTTAAGTTCTCTTAACTTTTTAGATCATTATGACTACTCAAAATGGACTATTTTACCCTTTCTATAGGTAGTTTCCTGTGTTTCCAAGTTAACATAACCATCTCCATAGTTAAGTTTTCAAGCATGGACAGGTTTACCTGGAGAAATTTATTTAAAATATTATGAATCAATTTTCAGTAAGAAGGTGGTTTATCAGCGATAAGCAAACATCAATAAATTTAATATTTTGTATAGATACGTACCCAACAGTTGCGAGTTTTATTCAAAGCTTGAAGTCTCAGAAGAACAATTTCTTCTACTTTTTGTGCATTCTTCATATTCAGGCCAGGCATCTCCCTTACATTTTTTCTGGAAATTAAATTGAATCTGGATCTAACATTTTTATCTTTATCTTGACTTTTCTAGCGTCAGCTTGCAAGCTTACTCTTTCAGCTAGGGTGCACAAGTTCAGCTCTACAGATCTTTGAAAAACTGGAAATGTGGGAAGATGTAGTAATATGCTATGAAAGAGCAGGGCAGCATGGGAAGGTAAGAACCTCCTTCTTTTTTAGCTTCTTTGTTTTTGCTATTTACATTACAGTAGCACCTTGAAGTCCCATTGCTCACCAGAGAAACCCAGGGTACCCCTAAGCACCCTCAAGACATGATGATAATTTGAGAAGACTATGCAGTGTTAGAGTAGGGGAGCAGAAGAAGAACAAATGTATATAGTTTTTAACATATTAAACTTTTTGTATTTTGTAATTATGGTATATGCTTCTAGATTGTGCACCTGCACTTACCTATTTTAAACATTGACCAATTTTTTATAGATGTTATGGCAGAAGTGAGCCTTGAGATAACATTTTGAAGTAAGAGAAGGCAATAACATGAAAGGTCAGTTAGGAGATAGTTTTCCATGCACAAGGACAAGTGAAATAAAAACTTATGGGACTCACAAACAAGTACCAGTTAAATCTGACATCACCGGAGGAACAGAAAGGACATGGTTTGGAGGAAACAATAAGAGTAAATTAGGATTGCCTTTGGGGATGATGGTTAAAAACTTGAATTTGAAATAATGGAAGTCTACTGACTGATTCAAAAGCAAAATGGTGATCTGCTCTTCTGGGATATAGACCAAAAAAAAATTAAATTAACAGCTGTGTTAACAGAATTGTTAATGGTGACTGCTACCAGTAGGGTGCACCCAAAGACATTTAACTGTTGTCATCTAACCCATCTGTAGGTGACACAGCAGTTTGAAAGTGCTGGTCGTCTGGACAAGCCACTCCCACTATCGCTTGCACTCCTGGAACTGTAGTGATGTGAGAGAATTTGGGAGAGGCCGTACCTTTAAGTGTGTTCTCTTTATGGCAGTGTGGTCCATGTGGGGAGACTTGCAGCTTGAGTTTTCATTGTAAACCCTGTTTTCAGTATGACATAACTTTCTGAAATTTTCACTTTTCAAGTGACAGACCTTCTATGAAGGTATAAATACAGAGACCATACTTACACTGAATTAAGGTTGCAAGGGCAGTTTATAGACTTCTTACATAGAACTATAACTGCAATTAATATAAATAATGTGGAATTCCTTATTCAGGCTTACATCCTTTTTCCAGTTACACTAGACCAGTATCACATCCTGGTATTTATAGACTGACAGATCTGTGTTTGATTGCAAAATTTTGTTTCATTATACATGCCGTGGGGATAATATGCTAATATAAGAACCCTTTCAGTACAGTAGAGAAATAGAGGTCAATAATTTCCATTTCCTGGAAACACATTCTGTCCTAGCTAAATACACAAATTGCCCTTAGGGAGTTATGAAAATGTTATTCAGATAGTATACGACAGGATATCTGATGTAGGAAACTTGTTAAAAATGCTTTCAGAACTGATTGTGCAGCACTTTGCAGACAAAATGCTGTGTAAGTGCTAAATAACAATAATGCTGAAAATAAAGTAAGATCCTGATCTAAACAGCAAAAGTTAAAAACATTTGTGGGTAAGCCAAGGGATGAGAATAGTTGTGCTCTTTATCAAGAGGATGATTTATCTAAACGTCTTTGAAAAAAAAAAAGCACAGTAACTTCTTTTGTGGAAATACATTAGAATCTGCTAAGGCAGTATATTGTTCAGTGAATGGAGCAACCTCATTAAGAAGCTTTCTGTACTTGTGCCTAAAAAGCAAACTTTCTTAAGCAAGTGTTTGTGTCTTTCCCCTGAAGACAGTTTTTGACGAGCAATTGAAAATCTGCAGAACTTGACCAAAATAACCAGATATTTCAAAATATCAAGGAGTATCCTATGTAAAATATAATTAAGCATTTTTTAATTCTTGATTGAAAAGTTACAAGCATCAGCTTTGCAACCATAGAAGTGGAAATGTATAGTTTATTAATGCAACACATATTAGACTACTGCTACTACATTCAGTATATTTGGGACAGTTTGTACTTCCCTAAATGAAAACTGAAGGAATGTAAATAGTAGGACAAAATTTACTAAGAGCAACATGTCATTACACTTTACAGAACTTTTTTTTTTGCTGTTTATTTTACCATTTATTAAATCTGACTCTGTACTTGTTTACTGCATAATATGAACATAATTAGTGGAAACTGGTATCATAAAATGAGTCATCTAGAGATTATCACAGTGCCAAGCAATAAGCAAAGCACAGCACTATTCAAAAAGAGGAATTTAAAATCTGACCACGTGGTATGCTGATAGTTACTGTGACCTTGTCATTCCAGTTTTTTCACTTGCTGCATTCCAGTGGACCTACTTAAATAACAAGCACCATTCTCCTGGGACCAGCATTGAAAAGGCCAAGTGCAGAGATCTGATCCAAGACCGTTAATATTACTGGAAGCTAAAGAGGGGCATTTTTATGACTGGAGATGTAAATTTTGGGTGGGCACAGCCAGAGGTGATAAGACGGCCCCCCTGGACTTCAGACTTCCAATCTGGCATTCTTTTTTTAGAAATATCCCCTGGTTGCCAGTAATGACCCCTCAGCTCCAATACTATCCTCAGGTCCCTCTCCCCTTCCTTCCTTTTAGGAAGCAAATCACATGGCAGCTGACCAATAAGCCTACATCTTTTAGCTCTTCTTCTTTGCCTTGCTGCCTCTCTGCCTGCTGGTGCATGTTGAAGGGGCAGGCAAGGTAGGATGAGGTAAATGAAGGGCTCAGTAGAGTTAGAGTCCTATCTTAGCTCTTCTTCCATTAGCTGCAGCCATTGAACCTGCTATAGTTCAGCAGGCATGGGCAAGGTTCTTGCCCTGGTTCTTAAGACACTTTCAGGGACAAGACACCCTTTCCTCTGTCCTCTTGGAGGGATTTGTTCCTTAAATTAAGGGTTGGCATCTATGGCCTACCTCCTTAACCAGCCTCTCTGTTCTTTGATTCAGTTGTGGCTTTCCAGCTGGAGCTGTGTCCATTTGAAAAGCCAGAAGAGGCTCATAAGAGCAGCATTTACTTGAAGGAATGGAAATGCTTCTTAAGTAAAGTTGGAGGTACTGAGGACATGGTTGTTGAGGGACATTCTTAAATGGATGACCCACACCCTCCTCACCAACATCTGTCTGTGCTATAGGAAGAAATATTAAGGTCAGAAGATTCTGTAGGAGTGTGGATGAGGAGGAATAAGTAAAGAGATGAGGATATAGATGGTTCCTGGTTTGTACCAGAGGCTTTTTTACCTGCCAGAACCCTAGAACATTGCAACTGTTAACCTATAACCTCATCGGGATCGTGGATGGTTCTTGGCTTTTTCAGACCCTGGCGCTCTGTCCTGGTACCACTTGTAGCTCTACCTTTACCCCTTTCTCTATTATCTCCATGTAGTAGAAAAACCAGACGTGCAGCCTATCTTAACAGCAGCACAGGTATCAAACAACTCATTAACAGTCTTCCTCTACAACACAGGAGAAGCCTGGGAATGGGGAAAAAAAATGCACAAAAAATCTAAAAAATGTTGTTTTGTTTAGGGAACTATAAATGTAGGAAGAAATCTGAATTGCTTTCAATTTAGATTGAATATCAGGAAAAACTTCTTAAAGGCAACATCAAAGGCAACTTCTTAAAGGCGACAGGACAAGCAGGGCAGAGCCACCGCTGGTGTAAGAGCCTGACTGCATGGATTCCCTGGAGCAGCTGCTGCAGGTGGCACTTGGGGTTGAGCCGGTCAAGAGCCTCCAACACAGAGGCCCTCTGCAACGCCTGCCCAGGCTGCAGCCTTACCCACCCATGGCTCCCCTCTAGGGGTCGGACGAGGCCGGAGGGTACAGCCCAGGAATAAGGGGAGGATCAGCAGAATGCAGACAACATCCCTGCCTCTATTCCGTTGCCTCTGCCCCCGGTGCCTGCCGCAGTGCTGGGACCTATGGTTTCCGGAGCAGCAACTTAAAAATCATTAAAAAAAAAAAAAATAATAATAATAATAATAATAATGTCATTGCATGCCTCCTGGTGTGCTAAGGAAATGTCTCCAATGTCAGTAATTGGGATGCGTGCCAGGGGTAACCTATCCTTGGTCTGAGGTGTAACCTCGTATGACATAGAGTAAGTCTTCCCGAGAACATGGAGTGTCCAGGAAGTTTGGCATCCCAGGAGACAGTCTGAGTGAGGCAGCGGGCCCCGAAAACTTCCTGATGTAACAGGAAGTTCCTACTGCCCACTGTCGTATCCAAATTGTCTCCTGCAATGTCATACTTCCTGGACACTGTGTTCTCAGGAAGATTTGCTCTATGTCACACACTGGCCAGAAGTCTAAAAAAATCTGTCCTGTCGCCAAAATATTCTGGTTTCCAAAAATCAAGATAAATGTTTTATTTGGAGGCATATATTGTATGCTAGAAAGTACAGTGCTTTTGAAGATGCTTTCAAAATCGTACCTATTGCCAGTAGAGCTCTCAGTAGCCTTGTGAGACAGGTTGGTATTCCATTTAGAGTTGAGAAAATTGAGAGAGAACAGAAATGGCTTGCCCAAGGTTATGCATCAAATCCAGAAGCAAAGCAGGACTGAGAATTTTAGGAATCTGATCTCCATGCTTAACCAACTCTGTGACACTGCCTGTAAGAAATAGGTGACAATATAGTATAGGAGACACTTAAAACTATTTAGAACAAAATGGAAAGTTATACTGCAGTGAACAGTCCTGTGGCAACAGAGAGTTATGTTGTTGGACAGCAAGGCCTGTGAGAACTGTGTTACTTCTTATTTCTGAAACTGCAGTGTGGTAACTGAAAGTGATGGGAACTCATAAATGAATGGGGGCAAAATGACAACAAAAGGGTGGCAACAGATGTGAATACGTATAGTACAGGACTTTTTTAGGGATGATACTAAATTTGGTATGCTGGAATCCAGGTTATAAGGATTAAAAAAAGAAAGATCCGATTTATTCACTTCTACCTACCAGAATATTCTTTCTGGATTGCTGTTTTGTGAAGCACTGATTATTTGGGATTTTATTTTCATTGCAATATTCGTGTATAGCAGGATAAGCACGGGCTATTACATCTTTGTGTTTTAACATGTCCTGTGAACTGAGTTCTTGTTTTTACTTGAATTCAGCCTAGATACGCCTGTGCAACTTATTTAAGTGTAATTAAATCTATTTAAGTCAGCGGTATTTACAACACTCTAATTTTATTCTTTATTTAACTTTGTTGGTTAAAGTTTTTGCAAGTTAAATGCAACCCATGCCAGCATGCTAGGCTGGGTGATGTGCTGTATTTCAGATCCTCAGGATGCCAGAAGCCCTGGGACCTCCCTTCAGGCAGATCTGACTGAGGTGTCCTGTGGAGAGGTGTGTTCCTCACCCTCACCGCCCAGGAATTTACTGCAAACCCAATGAATACGTTGGTTTCTTTATTATGTACAACTATATACAGAAAATAAATAAGCAAAAGAAGAAAAAATATATATTATCTATAGTTAATAATAGAACCAACAATCTGAATAAAATTGACAAATGTAACATTAGGTGAGTAATTCTACCACACTGGGTGGCCCCATTTGCATCAGACAACCTCAAAAATTACATTCACTTCATTATAACCCTTTAAACAGTTTCTGCCTCATAATCCAGGTTGATTTCCTTCTGGTCACAATCCCCTTCCCATAACAATAAATGGCAACACAGCTTTAACTGTGATCCACCACTAGATAGCAGAAGTGAGGCTTCTGCGGGACTCCTTGGCCTTTCTCGGTAATTCAGCAAAACAAGTCTCCGATCAGCCACTGAGGGTAATTGGCTTCTTTTCTTCAGTTTCCTTCTGAAAAATACATCTCCTGCAAACACGAGGGATTAAGTGTAACCTCACATACCCATGCAGGTTTAAGATTTTCACAGCTTTACCTATTTTCTGTGAACCAACTTCTCATTTCAGAAATCCAGACTTGTGATTTTGGGATAATAATTATCTGCTATTAGTCTTTTGCGCACTGGAAGAACAAAAAAAGAATTGCAAATGTTTAATACTTATGGGAGGTGATCATTCAGGTCAAGGGTGGCCAGCCTGAAGTATGCATGCTACAAGTGGCATGCATAGCCTGTGTGTGGCACACAGCAGACTAGGGAGGGGACAAGCAGGCAGCGCAATGGCCAAAAGGGCAGAGCAGCAGTCAGTGTCGAGAGAACAGGGTAAGGAGCAGAAATCAGAGCAGCAGGCTGGGTAGGGAACATAGGGCAGGGAACAGAAAGTAAAATGGTATATCAGGCAAAGGAAGGGGGTTAGAGTGACATTCAGGGAGATGCAGGGCTAATGTGTGGCATGCCTGCCAGAAAGGTTGGCCCCCAATGAGTTAGCTAATCAGATGAAGTAAATGCCAAAGGATTGTATATTTAATTAGTCTGTTTTATCTCTGTGTTGAGATATTTACGTTGGCATTGAATGCTTGCAAACCGAGGCCAGAACATGATTTTTTTATGCACTTAAATATGCATGCAATTAGTAAAGTGCTGGCCTGTTGCTCTAGTGCATAATAGTACTAGGCACTACCACACAGAGACTGGGGGTTTAGGAGCGTACAATGCACTTTTCACCTCATAGCTGCAGCTCACAGCAGAATTTCAATCTTGTAAAAAGCCAGCCTGTAATTCCAGATGGTGCCTGCTGTGATTACGACATATCTTAAAGAATTCAGTTTTCTCTGTTAATTAGTCCTTGAGATAAATTATCAATATGTATTCATTTAATCAGACATAGAAATTAGAGATTTGGCTTTAAAAATAAACAAATCCTCATCTATTCTTTCCTTTTGGTAGCACAATAGTTTTATTAAGCTATGTGTTTATAGTGCTTTTCTCAATCTAAGTGTGAGTGTCTGAAGTAACACAGTTTCTATAGCTTTGCTTCACTGCTTAAAAACTCTTACTATTAAAAAGGTTTTTTTACTTTTTATTCAACTTAAAATTTTCTTCCTCTTCCTTTGGTTCCATCTCTGCCGGCTTTATATTCCTATACAAACCAAAACTCTTCCTTTCCCTTCTTGGTGTTTACACCCTTCAAATTTTTCTAGACGTTATATTTTTGTTAAAACTTCACTCAACAAAGTTGACAGTGAGATGTAGTGTTACTATATCTGATATGGAAAGAACTTCACAACAAAGTGACATTTTTGAAAGGGTTCATTCTTTTAAAGATGATTCCTAAATAGAATCCTTGTACTTTATTGATGGTCCAAGATAAACCTAAGTTTAAGACTGGGGAAGAACAGAAGAAGGCTGCATACACAGCAGCCATTTTGTCCAGTACCCTAGAGGTTATCTGGGAGTGTGAAAGGAAATAGTTTTCATTAGAACAAAAAAAGGAATACTCCTATTTATGTGAGGATCAAGAATGCAGCCAGTTCTGGCAAATGGACTAGCTACTGAGGAGGAGTGCGACTAATAAATGCTGCTAACCTTGGTTGTGTAGCAAAATGTGTTTTGTATATTCATGATTACTTATTGTTCTTAACATATCATTAAAATAGGAAATTTACATAGAATTGAACTAGGTAATCTATGCAATGCTGTTATATTTTGAGGGGGGAATGGAATTAAATTTGGGCAACTGATTTAATCACATACCAAGGTATTTATTTATTTAGGGAGATCATAAAAAACTATAACTTTTATTTGTATGTTTTGTAAACAGTAGTAACCTATAACTAGTTGAAGAACATACTGGACACACTGCTTTCAGAGAAGGAAAAATTGGGATGAGGAAATGGCAAAACTGAGCAGGGAATTCTGAGAGTTTTCAAACAGTTTGCAAAAAGGAGATCCAAACTCGATTTGCAAGATGACTCTTTGCTCTTTAGGTAAAAGATGTGGGTGAGCTATGAACAACGAATGTGATAGCTCCTCACTTTGACTTGTAAATACAAAGACTGCTGGACTACCATAACATATTAACAACAACACTTTCAGTTTTTCCCCTTTTTCAAAATCAAAGTGAGAAAGAGTCTCCTTTCACAAAGTCTTTTGGTTGCCTGGAAAAGTAAGTTTACATCTTCACCTTATCTACTTTGATATGTCAGTTTGGAGATCAAATTTGGTCTCTGAAATACCTTAATTTACTGAAGTAGAATTGCATAAACAATATATTAACCTTATCCTTTAACCTATATAAACTGTGCATGGAGATTCATGTGCCCACCCAAGTATGAATAGAAATGTAATAACCCTGCTTAAATGTTGGTCCTTGGGCTTTAGATGAAAAGGAACCTATGGAACAAATTTCAGATTTATCTTTGATAGGCTTTGTTCAAGGCACTATTTTTTCAAATTTTATACTTTTATTTTATAAAAAACTGATAAAGGCATAAAATATGGAAGTGTTAAGTAATCTGATTAGTTTGACTGTGATATTTCCTATCACTTCCTCTGTTTTCTAATAGGCAGAAGAAGTCTTGAGGCAGGAGTTAGAGAAGGAGGAAACACCAGGATTATATTGCTTGCTTGGTGATATTCTTAGAGATCACCAGTACTATGACAAAGCATGGGAGTTATCCAAGCATCGCAGTGCCCGGGCCCAGCGCTCGAAGGGCCTCCTTCATCTTCACAACAAGGAGTTCAGAGAATGTGTGGAGTGTTTTGAACGTTCAGTGCAGATCAACCCCATGCAGGTTAGGAAATAAACAACTTTTTAATAATTTGCAGGCTTATTTTTTAATTGTGTTGTGCCTTTAAAATCTGTTTCTTGGAATGTTAAGCAGGTTAGCTCTGTTCACAACTAAAGTAATAGCTTGTACTTTTTTTTTAAGGTGTTAATATGGTAAGTATTGCTGCTCTTCAAAGTGAGAGATTAAGAGTGCTGTCTAGGACAGTGAGTCGCAACCAAGTTGCCATGAGATCCTTTTTAGGATGCTGAAGGGTACCGTACAATGTTAATATTGGTTGGTGTGCAAATATGAATCACAGGATAAACCCAGAAATTGCGAGTAAGAATTCATAGTGTGAAAACATTCTTACCTGGTGAGGTCTTTCTGAGTTCTTTGCAACAGAATAGTTTTGTTATTTTTCTGTAGTCAAAAAAAACCCGTGAAAACTAGGAACTGGCATTTTCCAAGGAGAATTTTTTTCTCAAGTCTAAAAAAGTTGTAAAGATCCAGTCTAGAAGCAGTAAAATAGGGGACATAGGTATATATGCTTTTATGTCTAGGCCTTTTGTGTGCGCCTACGACTTTTCATTCCCTTTATCTACAAAAGCCTAAGACAGCTGAAAATGGATAACTACTCCCAAAAAGTCATGATCATGGCATGTCTAAATAACATAAATCAGCACTATGCAGGAAGACTTGAGCTTGCTGTATTAGCATAACTGTATTAGCACAAAACTGCACCTGGGCTAACAAGCCATGCTGCTCAGCACAGTTGATTAGCCCCAGCATGCTGCTGTTTACAGAGCTATCTTAGTTCCATCCTAGCCTGGCTATCTCTGCCTGGTTCTGCCTGAGATCTTATAAATGCACCTGTAGTCTCAGATTAAAAAATTGTGACTGGACATCAAAGAAATGTAAATGGGACAAGGAGAAACAAAGTAAAAGTAACACTATTTGGGTAGGTCCCTACTTATAGTTTATAGGACCTTAGCATTGGCATCGCTGCTTTTTCCTTCCACATTTTATCATACATACACACGCATCCATAAAGTTTGTTGAGTATCCCAATAATGAAACAAACTGTATTGCCACTGCAAGAAAACACTGGAAAGGAGAGTGTTAGAAATTAAAGGAAAACAAGGAAGAGGGGTTTGTCTTTTTACTAACAAGGAATTTATTAGATTGCAAAGCAGGGTACAAGATCCTGGTCAATTTTGCTCAAAAATGCACTAAAAAAATGTTTTGTAGTAACCAGTTTGTTCATTTTCCTCATAGACTAGGGGTGGGAAAGTGTTACCAACAGGGAGCAAACCAGGAAAGCCAAGGCTGCAACAGAACTCCAACAAGCTACAATTATCACGGACAATTAAAAAGTCCTTTTTTTAGATATGTGGGAAGCTGGAGGAAAAGCAAGGGTAACATCGGATCCCTGCTAAACCAGATGGGACTACTGACAACCAATGCCCAGGAAAAAAAGCCAACCTATCAAATGGGTATTTTGTGTCGGTCTTTCATCAGTCCCAAGGGATGACCACTATGGGACAGGGGGACCTGGGTGAGGGAGATTTCCTGCCCTCCATCAATTCTGACCTCGTGAAGGAACACTTTGAGAGGCTGGACACCTTCAAGTCAGCTGGCCCTGATAATCTACACCCCAAGGTACTCACGGAGCTGGCAAGCATCATAGCCCAGCCCCTGGCACGGATCTTCAAAAACTCCTGGTGCTCTGGTGTAGTGCCTGAAGACTGGAAGAAGGCCAATGTGGTGCCTATTTTCAAGAAAGAGAGGAAAGTGGATCCAGCAAACAACAGGCCCATCAGCCTAACTTCTATCCTAGGAAAGGTCTTAGAAAAGATTATTAAAGAGGCCATTCTCAACAGACTGGCCGACTGCAACATCTTGAGGGATACCCAGCATGGGTTTGTTGCGGGTGGTCTTGCTTGACCAATCTTATCTCCTTTCATGACTAGGTGACCTATCACCTGGACAAGGGAGAGGAGATTGACATCATGTATCTTGACTTCAAAAAAGCCTTCAATCTGGTATCCCATGATCACCTCTTGGCAAAACTGGCCAACTGTGGCCTCGGGTCCACCATGATCTTCTGGCTGGGAAATTGGCTCCGTAGTTGGACCCAGAGGGTGGTGGTTGATGGAAGTCAATCGTCATGGTGCCCTGTGACCAGTGGGGTCCCCCAAGGCTCTGTCCTTGGACCTGTATTGTTCAACATCTTCATTAATGATGTGGACATTGGAGTCGGAATTGGACTGGCCAATTTCACCGATGATACCAAACTCTGGGGTAAAGCATTCACACCTGAGGACAGGAGGGCGATCCAGGCTGACCTTGACAGGCTCAAGAAATGGGCGGATGAGAACCTGATGGCGTTTAACACCGAAAAATGCAAGGTTCTCCACCTTGGGAGGAAAAATCTGCAGCATCCTTATAGGCTCAGCAGTGCTACACTGGTTAGTACTAACTAACATGAAGTTCTTCAGGATGTGATTTTCTGGCACTGTTGTATACCAAAATCTTTAAAAGTAGATTGTAGACTATTGAGTATAATCCAAAAATACGAGATTGATGTGGGGTGGTGATGCTTTTGGTAAAGATTTATGTGTGGTGTTTGATATTTACCTACATTTTTAATAGTGTAGGTAGAGTAGAACAAGTCCAATCAAGAAGAATGCCAGGCAAGAAAAAGCCTGTTCCTCCACTGGAACTTGTTTTTCTTTTCTTTTCTTTTCTTTTCTTTTAACAGAAGGCACTCTGAGAGATGAAGATAATTCTCCAGAAACCATTTCTGTAACTGTGACTGACTGGAATTATTTGAAAAAGTTTTATAAATTCATATGATATTGAGGTGTTTTCACTAGGAAAGGAAAGAAACACAATAGAGCTGCAATATAAGACTTTGGAAGATTAGAAATTTGGAATACATTGAATATTGATTCATCTTTTATAATATAAGAAATCAAAAAGTGATTTTGAAAGTGTTGGGAGTACATTAAAAGAAAGCATTACAAAGACTTGATTGTAAACTTCAAAAAATAAATAAATAAATACAACCTGAGTATTTTTACCTGCAACCTAGCTTCTACTAAGTAAATCAAGTGCTTAACTGTTATACCAAATCTGGCTTCTGACTGAGACAGGTCATCTTCATATTCTAGAGGGGTGACCAAAACAAAAAAAGAATGGAATTTATATCGGTATGGCAGAAAACAGAAATATAAACACCCGCAAGCAAATTACAGATCTAATGAGTACAATACCTCTTATACTTTTTCTAATCAAGTAAGTGTTAAATTCTTAACTTTCCAACCTGAGGATTCCAGAGGCTGACCATACTTGAAATTTAAACCTGCTATCTTATTTTAAAAGGTTTATAATGCTAAAATATTCTGACATAGCATCCAAAGAAAAAAATAGTTACAGAAAATAGATCCTTTACTGAAATCAAGCTTTTCAACAGGGGCAAAAATCAGGTTTTCAAAGGTTTAACATGATACGGTTTCCTGAATATAGCTATTCTTTAACTTTAGTTCACCTCTTCCCCACCCTGCCCCCACACCTTTCTCTGCACACACATACAAAATCAAACCAAAGTATGTACCTGTTTCTCTGTAAGAGATGTTTATTCCTGTTTTCAAATTCTTCTTCCTTCAAATCCTTCTCTTTTGACTAAGGAAGAAAAATGAAAACACTTAAATACAAGTTGCAGATGCCCTTCTTTAAGCCTTATTTTCCTGGATGACAGTTCAAGAGAAACGTGTTTTTCAACAGGTTTTCTTTTAAGTGAGACTAAAGTAAATTGATTAATTTTGATTGTAAAGTAACTTTCAATTAAATATTCAGATATACTTCATAGAGAGTATTGTAAGCATTCTGGATGCCTCAGAAATGGATTCTACGTGTTTTGATATTACAGGGTGTAGAACACAGTACCTGCTCATTTCAGCAACGCCAAAGGCTTGTTTTTATGCTTACAGTTTTGAAGATTTTTAATTTAAGGCAGGGATGTCAAACTCACCTTTTTCCCTGGGCCAGATCTGGGGCACAAGGAAGCTGCTATAGTAGCAACAGCTTTGGCTTCAAACCAGAGCATGCAGCCATGGTGACAGCTCGAGCTCTGAGCTGGAGCATGCAGCAATGAAAGTAACTCCAGATCTGGGCTTGAGCACATGACTCCAGCCCTTGTCACATACTGGAGCCAACACTACTGCATGCCCCCTGCCGTGGCAGCAGCTCCAGATCTGGCTGAAGCATAGGACGGGCAGCAGTGGCCAGCAGCCAAAGAGGGAGGAGTGCGACAGTGGCGACAAAGGCTTTGTCAGCCCTTGCACACCCTCCTGCCACTAATTAGCTTTCTGCAACAATCCACTTCTCAGGGCCATGCCAATAGTCCAGCAGAGTGGCTTCATTGGCGAGATTAGGCCCAAAGACAATATGTTGGACACCTCTGATCTAAACATATCCCATTGTCACAGAGAGTTGCGCTGAAGCAAGTTCTGTACTCAGCTGTAAGAACCAAAACCAGGCATTCAGCTTGTCATGTCAAATGAATTTCCTTTGTGAAACATCTGGTAATGCTAACCTTATACTTTACAACATTTTGCAGTAACTCATTTTAATGTCTGTATTAAGTGTTTAACCATTTACTCCACTGGAGAGGTGATTTTAGTGAAATTGGCTTTCTACACTGTTCCTTACAGGTTCTAAGGTACATAGCTACCATTTCATTTGGCTACAGGAATCTCTGTCTCCCCAGTGCCATGAAGTTGTCTGTTGTCTATCTGCCTTTGAAGAGATCTAGAACTATTACTATACTTGTGGCTGTGGCTGTGGCCATTCATTCATATTATAGTAATGTCTAAAGGCCTCAATCAAAATCAAAGTCCTGATCTGTCTAGCATTGACTGAACATATAGTCAGTGATATTAAGGTAAACTTTCCAGCAAAAGAGGTCTCATTTAGGTGACCTGACCAGAGGAAGGGCACGCTGTACACAAACTACAGTTTGTCCAATGAGCCCTTGCTTCTTACATATTTCCTGGACCATTTTGGCTACAACACTCCAAGCAGGGAGTCAAACCAGAACCAAAGATTCAGTTCGAACCAGTTCTTTGACACTTGATACCTCCTCCCAACTAGACACTGAGCCATTGAGGACTACTTGTACTTTTACAGTACTTTCATCTAGTCTGTATTTCCTTATTGTGTTAAAGAGAATGTCATGAGAGACAGTATCAAAAGCCTTGCTATAGTCAAGGTACATAACATCCACTGCTCTGTCCCCATCCACAGAGCTTGTCACCTTAGTCATGGTGAATCCATGCTGGCTGTTCCTGATCACCTTGTTTTCTTCGAGGTGCTTCACAGTGGAGTCCTTGAGTACCTGCTCAGTGATCTTTCCAGGTATCAAGGACAGGCTGACTAGTCTATAGTTCTGTGGTTTTATAAGGGACTTGTGTTTTCTCTGTTCTTCCTTTTACTTTTGACATAGTTGTAGAATCCCTTTTAATTGCCTTTTATGTCCCTTACTAGCTGCATCTCAAATACTAGTTGTAGCACATTTTCTGTATATTATAAGGGAACAGAATAGGAATGAAAAGAGACCAGCCCACAAATGTAAGGGAAGGGGAAAAGAAGAGAAGGAGCTGCTTGTGCTCTGTTTTCTTCTGACAGCCTACCAAATAAAAACTAATTAGTAAGTAAATAGTTGTAGAAGGTGGCATTCATGTGACTTCTCACTGATCCTCCCAGGAAGGACTGCTGTATCCCTTCCCTCCTTTTGCAAAACCAACTATTTAGCTGCTCAACAAGTGACCATTAGTGAAATAATGGGCATGTTTAACCTCCATGGAGAATAGATAAGACTTCCTTTTGCATGTATTATGAGTCAAGACAACACTTTGTTTAACAAATGCATGGACAAAAATGGAAATGCTTCATGCAGAAGGTGAAATCAATGGAATTATTCCAAAATCAAAGTTCACATATGCCAGAAAGTGAAAGGTCAGTTAATCAGTTGGACTCTCTTCTTAAAGCTCATGACCTATGCAGAGAGAAAAAGAGATCTGAACAAAATAAAGCCCCTGAAAAGATAGGGCCACATCGTGAGTCATTTGCAGATGAGCCATATCTCAATAAGAAGGAAGACGCATTCAAATACTGGGAACACCAGAAAAATGCTATGCGTGAACTGTATCAACTGGCAGAAATTGTAATAGCAGTTCCTGGAACACAAATGAGTGTTGAAAGACCCTTTTCAGTCTCAGATTTATGGTGTATGCACAGAGGTCCAATATGACCAGGGACGTGGACAGCCTCAAGAGGGTGCAGAGGAGGGCTACTAAAATGATATGTGGGCAGCATGATAGGCCTTATGAGGAGCGTCTGAGGGACCTGAACCTGTTCAGCGTCAGTAAACGGAGGCTGAGGGGGGACCTGGTGGCGGCATATAAGCTGCTGAGG
>JAGPOW010003648.1:47821229-47894729 GCA_030014935.1 Caiman crocodilus
TGTGACCCCAGCACTTGTTTCCTGCCATTGGCAGGGGGTCAGACTAGATGGCCTGCTCTAGGCCCCTTCTGACCCTAGTTACTATGAAACTATGACAGAGCAGATATTAGAAGATGTTATTTTAGTTTGATCAGACAAATTGTTCATGAAAAGTAATTGTTTTGACAACACAAACCCTACCAAAGTTGCGTAAAGTTGAAGTCAAATGCAGTCAAGTTTAAAAAAAAAACTTGTAAAACTTTTAATATTACAAAGTAAAAAATATTTGTGTATCCGCCATGCCTCAGACATCTTACCTCGGGCTTCCTTGCTCCGAGGGTTTGCAGATATCCGGCTTGCCGTTGCAGGTAGCCTTTGGGGAGGTCTTTCCCCATGCTCTGGTCCACCCCTTTCTCTCCTGCCATGACTTTGATCTTCCAGAGGGTGGGGCTTCATGTAGTGCAATTACCCTCTTCAGCTACCTGCGGTGTAGGTCTTCTGCACGGCTCCTCCTTCCCTTCACCTTGCCCTCACCCTGCCCAGCAGATCTTGGGTATTTCCGTTGGTGCTCCCTCAGGCATGCCACTAATGAGCTCACCCCTTGCTCAGTCCCCTTATTGCCACGCCTCAGCCCCTTTGGACCCAGTGTAACTCAAATGAAACAAAACTCTCACAAACTACATCCCACTGCCTAATGCAATGCTGGGGCCCCGCCCCTGTAAAACTCCCTGACGGGGTCTGTAGCCCCACCGTCCCTCCGCTTCTCGACTGGGTCGCTGCCTGTGACTTGGTATACGAGTCCTCTCTTCTCAGGCCAGCTACCCACCACTCTTTGTCCTGTGTCTCCCAGTGCAACCCTCTCTCTGGGTTCTCCCTGGCGTGGAACCCTCTCTCTGGGTCTGTACTGTCTTGCCGTCCTCTCTCCAGGTCCTCCCTGGACTGCAACCTTCCTTCCGGATCTTCTCCAGACCGCAGTCCTCTCTCTGGGTCTTCCCTGGTCCGCAGCCCTCTCTCCAGGTCTTCCTCAGGCTTCTGATCCCTCCGTGCTGCCACGGTTCTCACCCCACTCTTCACCAGCTAACCCGCTGCAGCCAAGCAGTCCTCCAGTGTCTGTTCATCCCCAGGCTCTCTTACTCCTCCTTGGTGCACGCCGGCATTCAGTTCTGGCGTTCCACGCCTCCAGCTGCCTCCACCGGCCCGGCCTCCTCCAGCGGCCACGTGCACGCCCCGCTCCTTGCCGCAGTCAGCTCTTTTATCCTCGTTTGCTGGTGATCACCCACTGTCCTTAGGTGATTTGAGGCATTGTCCCAGCCATGTGCAGGCTTCTCCGGCCATCCCTGCCCCTCCTCGCCTCCTGCGGTGAGTAATTTATTTTTTTCCTTTTCTTTTTTCTCTGCTCTGCCCTCCGTCTCTGTCTCTGGGGTTCCTTCTGTGAGCACAGGATTTTCCTCAGCCTTTCTCCACCTGTGACAATTTGTTTAATAGACTATTTCTTATTCTGAAATGAGTAAATTACCTCTATGCTATATGTGAAAGAAATTAGAACCAGTGTGAACTAGTAACCAAACCACAATTTTTTTTTTTTTGATAGCCTGAACCAGAGCTGAACTTGAACCAACTTACTTCATCTGAATCAAACCCAAATAAATACTGGTTCGGTTCCCTAATGCCAGCTTTATTACCAAACATATAGTTAAAGGTAGTCCCTGTTCTGAAGAGTTTACGTGGATGAGATGGATGAAGGAAATAATATCCCCATGAATGACTGGTGCCTCCCAAGACTGGGGGAGCATCTTGGTTGAGAGTGGTGAGCAGGAAGCACCTGCAGATGCCGCCAGCCGTGTCAGTGGTGAGGGGGGGTGGATGGCAAGCAGTGACTGCCCACAGAAGCCAGTGGTGGCTTTGGCAGCTGCCAATGTCAGGGTGGCATGTGTCTGTCCCCCCCATGTGTCACCTATGGTTATCCCTATTATACAGATGGCTAAGTGAGGCATAGATATATTAAGTGACTAGCCTGTAGTCACATAACAAGTCTATGGTAGAGCAGGAAATGATCTCCAAATCTCCAGAGTGTCTTAATTGTATTACCTTCATACTCAGTTTGAAGAACTTTTACTCAAGCTCATCATTTCTAAATATTAAGATAACTGGGTTTTTTTGTATTCTTTTTTGTTTGTTAGAAATATTTTTCTGTTTCTTTGCTTTTGACACTCTCTGGAATTAATGCAGCTTGGGACCTTGCCCTCACAGTTTTGACTAGTTTTATTATATACACCTAAACCTTCCCCTTTTCATAAAGAGATACATTTTTAGTCATCTTCATGTCTGGACTGGTGTTATGTTCAATTGCAGCTCCAGCAAGACTCGTCCTACAAAGGATTTCAGTGGTCTGTATTTATTTCCTTCCTGCCTTTATGATCTGTTACAGTATTCTTCATACCTGTCCCCCAGGCCTGTAAGAAGATGTGATATAGTCCCCCCCACCTTCAGATCTCTTCCCTTTCCACAGCCAGTACTTGGAATTTCGTACAAACTAATCTTCCTCCAGTCTTCCTGTAGAGTAAATGTTAGGGCCTTTCCCCTACACTTTTAAAGTTTACATTTCAAAATACTTCAATGCTTAATACATTTGATTCTAGTACAGGGGTGGCTGACCTGCAGCAAACATGCCATAAGAATGTAAGAACTGCCATTTACTAGGTCAGACCATAGGTCTGTCGTGCAGCATCCTATATCACACAGTGGCAGAGAGCAGATGCTGAAAGAGAGAGTGCAAAGCATGTTACCAGGGGGGTTTTCCACTGTTCTTCCACTGACAGCCTCCAACATTTAAAATGTAGGAAGTTCTGATTCTATCCCTAACTCTCATGCTCAATAGCTGCTGATGCACTGTTTCTTCAGGCATTTGTCCTGTCCCTTTTTTGCATCTGTTTGAACTGTCAGCTTCTACAACATTTTGTGGCAATGAGTTCCACACTTCAGTTACATGCTTTGTGAAAAACTGCCTTTTGTTAGTTTCTTATCTACCTACTGGTTTTATTTTGTGATCCCGAGTTCTTCCATCTGTGGGTAGCACACAAGGTCAGAGAGGAGACAGGCAACACAACAGCAGAAAGTAGAGCAGCAGATTGGGCAGGGGAAGGGGATTAGAATGGTGCTCAGGAAGAGTTCAGGGCAATTTTTGGCAACACATGCCAGAAAGGTTGGCCACCTGCTGTTCTAGTGAGTCAGAGTCCTGTTCTTAATCATGCATGGATATCAGATCACTATATATCTTGGAATCTAAAATGGAAGAAAAATCTATCCTCATCTTTCTGCTCTCTCTCTCCCTCAGGTAATACAAATATGGTCAAATTCAAACACAATTTCTCAGATAAAAGTCCATCTGAAGTCAGGTGGAGTTTTAGTTAAAGAGTTGGCCTTTTAAGCATAAAGGTAAAGTTTTCTGCTGAGAGATGCTTTTTATTTTCTGTTTTATCCAAAAGAAGCTTAAAATGAAAGCCAATCCAAGAAAAATAAAAATGAACAGTCTTCATTATAGGACAGAAAATTCTTTCTTCTTGCTACTAGGAATGTCTAGTTAAAAGGCAAAGCAAGACCAGTTGGGAGAATGAATACTACTCCATTTTCTTTTAAAGATCTGCCTAAAATGAATCTGTACAAAAGGCTTAGCACAAGGAAAAGTCGTGATAATGAATAGTCCACACAGCTGTGAATGATTTGGGTAAATATGTTATGTATTGCATATAATCTAGTCTTCCTTTACAGCATTGATCAAAAAAGTTTCTGATTTTTTTTTTCTGAATTGCATCTAGTGGTTTTCTAAAATATGAGTGTTGTTTTTGTTTGTTTATTTAGGTAGAGAAATTGATCATTCTTCCTTATAGGTTTTTTTGAGTCTGTTTCCTGTGGACTAAGGTATCTGACTTACATTTTCACTGTTAGGACTTGCGTAGACTGGGCTGGTGTCATCCCAACAATAGTTGGCAGCTATATAATCAGCCAGTAAGACCATTTAACATGTGTGCAGTTCCCCTCATACTGTTGACTCATTACAACATAACAATAAAATGGAAAGGAAAAGCAGTCAGTTAATTATCTCTGTCAGGGCCTCACTGGAGTGACCTAATTACTGACCACACTATGTCTGGTTGTCTATAATCAGAAGAATGCTTGCAACAATGGCTGATTTAGCTGTAATTGCATGCAAATAGCTTCAAATATAAACTGTGCATGAGACTGTGTTGAATTTTAGCAATGGGGAAAGTTTGAATAGTTTGTTACTGACATAATTTGAGACCAGAAAAAGCACAAGTGATGAATTTCTTAAAGGACTCATTGTATAGTTTAACTCATTAAGTGATTGATTTACTTGTAAATTATCTGAGTTCTTTATTCAGATATGAAGCCTATAACATTTAGAGAGGACACTAAGATTCAGATTTTGTTTTACCTGTAAAACTCAGGCTAGAAATAGATGTTACCAAATGAAGCAGATTTCCTGTACCATGATGTGTTGCAGCACAGCTCATCCACTTCACTGGATTGAAACATGCATCACCCTTTGTCCCACCCTTGATGGTGATCTTCCTGCTTTCCCTTTGATTGTGGGGAATGGGTCTGGCTGAGCAGGAAAAGTGGGGCTTTCCCACTTATGGAGAGACACCCAAGATTCCCTTTTGTCACTCCACTGATTTTCCTTTCATGTGGCAGGACAAATGGTAGCAACATCTTTTTGCTCACAGTTTGCCCCAAATATTTAATGGTGGCACAAATGAAATGTCAGTCTGTTTCCACACTCAGTTCCATATTTCAGTTATACAAGTTGGGATAAGAGAATCCATAATTGTCTTGCAGTTTGATATCTTATAGATGGAAGGAACAATGTCCAAAGCCAGGGTTATAATGAGCTGCTAAATTAAGAGGAAAAAATATTTTTATTCCCACTACTTTAGATAATCTTCTCTAAGCTTTGTTGTTTGAGAAAGCAATTCAACATACTATCAAAAGGAATATAGTTCTTAGCTTGAACACAAATTATTTATTAACCAAACATAAGGAGTTCTCAAGCTCTCAATAACTTGCCCATCTTCAGACCAGTTTTCTGACATCCATGTATTTATTTATTCTAACTGTATGCAGATTAAAAAGCTTGTCCAATAAGTTATCTAACAATTACAGCATCTTTTAGAAATATATACTGTGGTTAGGTTTAATGGTTCATGATTCTGATATCATATAATAAACACTTCTCCATAATGATTCATTACAAGTTTTCATCTTCTTGAAAGAGAATATTTCAGTTAATGTTTTGGGCTATCACCTTCTACCAGATCACAGGCTATTTTAATGGGAGCATGGCAGGAACAAAAACCTCCTTTTTCTGGATTAATCAAACTAAATTGTTTGACTTTCAACTTTGTATGATAGCCTGTTTGGATTTGAAGCAGGTAGCTCATCGCTTAGCATTGGGAAAACTATTATACTGTGGAAATAAATTTGCCATAAAGTGCAACTAGATTTCAAGCGTCAAATAATGCAATGAAAGTGTTATACTCAGAATTCTCTTTTGCATATCAGTCATCCTTGTAGTGACTGGCAGTGGGACAGAGGTAACTTAAATAACTAAACAGAGTTGAACTAGAAGCTCCCATCATAGAGTAGGCCTCTGTACCATTTGTAGTTTAAAGCTATCAGTGTGGAGTATTTAAGAGGAACATAATTTCTGGGCAGACTGACTGCAGGAAATGAAGGATTAAAAAACATATTCAGATAATGCTTTTCTCAAGGGTCTCCTTGACTCTAATCATAACTACAAACTTTTTAAACTAATTTATTTAGACAGGATTACAGGCTATTGTGTCTACATGCACAAAATAGTATGTATTTAAGTAGTATGATATCTCTAGAGCCCAAGTTTTAATTTTATATCATAGAACCTGAAAAATTAAAATTGTGGTGTATATGTGTATTTAAGGAGTAGGAATTTCTCAATTTTCATAGGTTATTGATATCAAAACACTGTTTTTCATATTTAAAGATATTTATAATACATATTATGTGGAAAGCATTTTCCCAGTGATTTAAAGAGAATTACAACCTTTTAGTTTCTTATTACAAAGTTGCCTTCAAATTCCAGATTTCAGATTTAGACAAAGCCTAAATTATCTTCATGTGCTTGCATCTGCTCTAAGTTTTGAAAAGAAAAAAAGTTTAGTTAATTCTCATCTCTGTTTTCCATATCAGTGACCAAACATGAGCTTCAAGTCAGCAACCTTATGCAGTGGCAGACTGATTGGGGGTGGGTAGGGACGGGGAGGCAGCCATGGCCCCCAGGTGCCAGCCGGGATAGGGGGGCTTCCCGGGCCCTTCAGAGTTCTTATCACACAATGTGACCAGGGCCGGCCCGTCCCATCTGTGAAACCTGCGGGCACACGGGACCCTGCACAGCTGGCAGTGGTGGCCACATTTATTCTGTAACCTGCCCACCTGCCCTGTGGATTGGATGTTTAGTTACCTGTTCCAGCCAACCCCTCCCCCCGTACGCAGTGTGCCAGGAGTTTCACTTCCTTCACTTCATTTCCTTTAGTTACCAGATGAAACAGGTAACCAAACGGGTCGGAGGGGGAAACTTTAAGTATTGCTACGAGAAGGATGGGGAGCGGGGGACACAAATGCAAGCATTGGCCCCTTATGCCAAAAAAGAACTTTAACCTAGTTCTGCAAGCCTCGACAGAATTCTTTTTTGAATATCTGACAAAGTTCCTTATGCTACCTTTTAGTTGGTCACCCGCTTTGGAGAAATTAATTACATTAGCCAGTAGAGTAAACAGATTTGATGCCCTACGTAATAACATTCTTATCATTCCTTCCACACAGAATTGTTCTAAACTCCATCTTTTAAACTTGATTCTTAATAACATGTTCAGTGTTTATCTAATGCTAAAATGTCATTTTCCACCTTTTCTAATCACAGATACCTGCAGACAGTATACGTACCCTTTCTAAATGTCCAAAGGACACCTAAACATTATTTCAGTAAAGCAGAAGACTGAAAAAATATAATTTATTAGTTGTTGTCAAGGGATCTATCATGGAGCACTTATTCAGGACCTCTTACCTTATCTGGCCTCTCTGAATACCCCAGAAGCCAAACTAGAGTGTCTTCTAGAGTAAGTAGAAGCTGAAACTCCTTCTGACCTTGAGATCTTGGCCTTTCAGTTCCTGACCCTCTGTGGTTTTTCTGTGGCCCATCTTCAGAAGGGAAATGGGAAACATGGTGCGTAGGTTTCATAGAAATTAGCTGATAGCAAAAAAATGAGTGAGACTCAGAAATCTTAAGTTGTCTTCCCCCAGTCATGACCCCTTCACCACTGTCCCCTCCAACTGTCTGAATCTTATTATCTGTTCTTCACTGCTGGTTCTTTGCCCCAGTCTCCACTCTCCATGCCTTTACATCCCATGCTGGGCTCTCCATTTACATCTTTCCTCCACTATTTTCAGTTCCAGGCTTTTTTTCAGCTGCTAATCCGAGCCTTGTACTCTTCTGTTTCCTTATCCCCATTACCTTTGCCCAGCCAGTTCCAGGTCCCCTTGCAAGAAACTTTTCTGGTCTGTCCCTTACCTTGTCTCCAGTCAAGCCCAAACCCACGTGCCTCATCCCCACTGCCCTCTCATCTCACTTGGTTCAAAAGTACATCTTTTAGTCCTAATGTGTCCCCAGCATAGCACCTTCTTTAAGTGTCCTCGAGTTCCAGCTTTTTTTTCTCCCCAACAGCCTCTGTGTCCCTTCACCTCGTCTCATCTGTGCTAAACTTCTCAAAGTGTCTCCCCAACTAAGATTTAGCTCTTGTTCTCTTTATATTTAAGTCAAGCACCTTTCACCCCCATGTTATCTGAGTCTAGCAGCTATTGCACTAAAAGTAAAAAACAAACAAGCTCCTTATTTTCACTTGCTTTATCAAGATCCACCACAGCGTCCAGCAGCCCAGAGCTACAATTGGAGTGTGTCCTAGTCAATCCTAGCCTGCAGCATACTCAGTGAACGCAAAAACTTTGGGTAGTTGAACTGTTAACTCTACAGAAGTTTTTACTGTTTTCACAATTGAAGTACCCCTTGGAAAATGCCAGCTCCCAGTTTTCATGTGTTTTTTGACTACAGAAAAATAATAGAGCCGTTTTTCTGTTACAAAAAACTTGGAAAGACCACAGCGGGTCAGAATGACTTTGATACTATGGGCTCATTTTTGAAATCTCTGGGTTTATCTTGTGAATCATATTTGCCCATCTAACAGTTCTAATATTGTGCAGCACCTTGTGGCACCCTTAAAAAAGATCTCAAGGTACCCTGTGGTGCTGCAGCACCTTGATTGAGAATTACTGCTCTACAGTTTCTGCTGAGAATATGTGAAATGTGTTTTTCTTTGTCACAATCTTAGTAACTTGTATATATTTGAATGAGTTTTCATGGGAATAGCAAAGGCTCATCCTTGACGTAAAGGTCACCCTCTGACAAACTTCAAATCTCTGCTCCAAGTAAAACATTGCCTGCATGATGCTTACCAAAGAAAAGATTACCAGAATTTTTGATATGGCCGAAACAACTTTGTTTTCCCTAGTCTTGTTCTGGAAATGGCTGGAGCACTTCACCTGAAAAAAATCCCCTAAAAACCAAGAAGTCTTGTATAGAAACCCAGCATCAAGAATTGCACCCCAGAACAGTTAAAGTTTGTTAGATATAAACAAATCTATGCACTCAACCTTAATGGCAGGCAGTTTCTGTCTATCATATAATTTTCTTCTGCAGTGATTTTTATTACTTCAGGTAGAAAATACAAATAATTGCAGGCCTTTGACCTAGAGCAACTGCACATCAGCTTGAGAAATCTGTTTTGCTTACTGGTGCACTTCACTTGGGCAATGACATTTCCTAGATTGGAGTCAAGCAAACTGAGGCTTCTTTGTGTTTGGAGTAAGGGTATTTAATGGGCTGTAATGGTTCAGACCTGATGTTTCAGTTGTAAAGCATGCCAAGTGATGAATAGTAAAGAGGTCAGAGGCTGTTATGCATGCAAGAAAGGCAGTCTGTGAAGATTTAAATTGAGGAGTCAGTGTGTGTGAGGGGGAAGGGGAATGAAAGTAGCAGGTAAATTGTGGAGAGGTACCTACAGAATCAGATGTCAGGCAGGTTATACTGTATCTTAAATCCAATGTTTATATTTAGTCCACGATTAGTCCAGGTGATTTATTAAGTGAAGTTCATAGGCTTGTCTTTGAAAAGTGTTTTATAAATTCCCTTTCAGGATTCAAACTGACAGATTGGAGAGAGTGATTTTACTTGTGAGAAATGTGCCCCAGCAGATAATTGGGTATTCTTGGGTTTGATAGATTTCCAATGTGCATTAGTTCTGGTGCGCAGTTGTTGTTTGGTCTCTCCTATGTATTTTCCATCAGGGCATTTGGTGCATTGGGTGAGATATATTATATTTCTGGAGGTGCCACTGTAGGATCCAGGAATGCTGATGGCTCTGTTGTGGGGTGTAGTAATTGTGGGAGTGGTAGAGATGTGTTGGCAGGTTTTGCGTTTCTTGTCCTGGCACGGTCTGGATCCATCTGGTGTGTTTTGGACCTGAGGAAGTTTGCTTCTGGTGTTTGCAAGATTCAATGTGTGTTTAAAGGAAAAACTCATCCTAGCCATTAATCCCCCCGAACCCCAGCCTCTCTCACCCATTGACTGCTCAATTTACATCTTCACTGACTGTCTTTCTTGCATGCAGATCAGCTTCTGGCTTCTTTACTATTCATTCCATCCAGGACTATTCATCATGAATTAAGAGCAACATAATCTGACACAATTTTTTCTCTCTTTTAAAACAGTGATTCTTTCCATTAATCTTATCTTGGCAGTTTGACTGAGGAAGTTTTGGCTTGGTTTGTTTTTTGCACTAGATAGCAGAATCTGGAAAAATTCCCTAGCATTTCCTAAAAATATTATGAAGTGTTAAAATCAGGTTTGCTTCCCCCCCCATCTTCTGCTTTAATTGAATCTACAAGAGACCCAGAAAATGTTCTGTCACTGTATTTAGAACTTGATGCCTGTCTGAATTATATGACTTGCTCAGAAGCATCATACTCTGTCACTTGCAGCTGTTGGCAAAGATAGTATTTTGACAAACTTGTGGAGAAGCTTTTAAATATATACTTTAATAGGTCTCAAAAGAACTTGTCATGTTTTATGTTTCTCTGTAACACAAGTTGCACAGGTATTATTAGAGTTGTTTGTAGGTTATTGCTGACTAAAGTTTGGTGGCAAGATTTCTCCATTGTTTAAAATAACAATTCTAAAGAATACATTATTTGAGCAACTCGCTATATTTTATTATTGTTGTTACTATTTAAAAAAAATGAATGAGTGAAAAAATAATATTGTAACCAAAACGTAAGAGCTATAATTTCAAAATATTATTTTAAATAATTTATGAATTTTTGTTAGAGTATTTTTACAGATGCAGAACAAATTGTCTATCAGTGAAAATTCTGTTTATAACCATGTCCCAAATTGCATATAATTTTCTCACAAGATATGACAAAATATGTACCCCTTTGCATATCATTCACTTCCATTTTCTAAACCAATGTACTTTGTTGTTCACTGCAGTGGTGAATAAAGTGATTCCCATAGATTCCATATGGTATATAAGATATTACCATTATAATACAAGATTATATATATGCGGTATAAGATAGAATGCAATGCTTTATGATAAAACCAACAAATGCTATGTATATCTGAGCATGCAAGAACCTAAGGTTGTTTTGATTATAAGAACAAGTACGCTGAATTCCCTTTATTTTGTATTTTCTTTTTAGTTGGGTGTATGGTTTTCTTTGGGCTGTGCCTACTTAGCTTTGGAAGGCTATGAAGGTGCTGCCAGAGCATTTCAGCGTTGTGTGACATTGGAACCTGACGTATGTATTATTTATCAAAGAATGTGTTCACTGTCTACTCATGTAATAGTTTATCTGAAAGCAAGAAGGATGTCGATGACCAAGAAATATTTTGATCTATTCCTTTAGCCTGTGTGTAAAGCAGATGTTTAAAAAATGTCTTCAGTTGCATCTGCTGCTTTTAACCAGTTTTTCTGTGAAATTGGTACAGTACTCTCTATTAGAATCATTCATTAAAGAAATGGTAAAGAATTGGCCTTTGTCATGGTACTTAAACATGAAGCTATAGTTAGTTCATGAGTGCCAGAGGTATTTATTATTCATTTTACACAAGCATCAAACCAGCGTGTGTCCAGCAGTGCAACGTGAGCAAGCTTAAAAAGGGCAGGATGACAGCTGGATACCCCTTTTAAAGTACATGTGTATCTGATGAAGGTGAAGATGCTTACAACCTTACAGGAATTGTGATGGCAACCATCAGTCCTGGATGGTGTATGCATGAAGGCCACCCAGACCTTTGATGCGTATGTCTGGACAGGAATTTTTGGAGGAGTGGAGACTTTCCATCCTCCATTTAGGCCACTGAGACAGAATCCAGACTGAGTCCAGATGTTTGGTGCCTCCATGGCTGTAGTTACATGTGTCTGGAAATCAAACCCAGGTCTCCTGTGTGGTAGACAGGGCTTCTACCACTGAACCACAGGGGACTCCACCTCACAGGAGTATTGTTTGAAAAAACAAAAAAACAACAAGAAAAATAAGCAATAATCCAGCCTGGTTGTGCATAGTTTTTTACACATGAATATGAATTGTTAGAATACAGTGAATGACTTCCAACATTTATGGAAGGTATGGGCATTTATACACCTACTGTTTTTCCTATGACACGCTGGAGATCCGATTAATCGAGTCTGCTCCACACATGAGCTGAGGTGAATTGCACTGTACTGTGTGCAGTTGTATAAGCAGCGAAATGCGCGCTAGCAGGCAGAAAATGGCAGCGGGGTACTTTTGAACTAAAGCACCTCTGAGGTGTTTTAGTTCAAAAGTGCACCGTTGCCATTTTGTCAGCACTGACGTGCATTTTGCCATTTATACAACTACAAGCGCCACAGTGTCAGGTGCTTTTCAAAGCACCTGGCATTGCAGCACTTGCACGTGTAAAAATGCCTGATGTTCTTTGTTTGCTGATGTAGCTTAGTCCTGTCCACATTCACATGAGCAGAGACTTCCCAGTGGCTTAAACATGTATTTAATATGTGGGTAAATAACGCAGAATTGGGCTTTTAGTTACAGCAGATAAAATCTCGTGGGTAGAAATCTACCACAAGCTCTCTGCACCACTTTTAAGTCTTGTAAAAGGTTCCACAACACATCTTACATGGGACTTAACTGCTCTGTAGGTCTGATGCTACCACATACTGCAGGGGTAATTTTCACTAAAGTATTCTGGATCTGTTCTTCCACTGAGTTTATACCAGTTATCCATCCTCTGACCTTGGTGGTCTTACCCCAAATTTGCATGTACGTAAATGTAGCTCAGCATGTCAATCCAGAACAGAAATTATTTTAATGCTTCTATTATACAAATACCTGTTCATGAAGCATATTTTACATTATTGATATTATTACCATCTCAGTACTTACTATCTTGTGAATGTGCATTTATTAATGCATGTACATGTGTGTGATGAGCAAAATTGATAGTGTCAACTGCTTTTATAATAGCTTCATTCAAATGATTTTTCCCAAATTAGTGGATTTTTTTAACCATCTCCCATGTTGTGATTGCAGAATGCTGAGGCCTGGAACAATTTATCAACTGCGTATATCAGATTAAAACAGAAGTAAGTACTTCAAAGGGATTAGAGAAAACTGCTTCCAAAATAAATACTTCTGATTTCCTTTCCTCCAGCACTGAACATATTATTCTCGTGATGTGGTTTACTCATTAATGCTAGTTCTTTTTCTTTCAGTCCAGTCTCCCTCATGGTCTCCTACAATGATACCAATTAGAAGTCAATCACATTTCATTTACAGAAAATATATTTTAATATTTTTTGTAAAGAAAGCAGTAATTTGAACCAAAAGTTGTTAAATCTTTTAATTTATCACTCATGATATTCTAAGTAAAGACCAATGAAAATTACTCATATAAAGATTGCAAACTAATTGGAATGAAGCCAAAAAAGACCTGTCCATTTTAAAAACAGACTACATATTCAACCTTATATTGATTCATGCTGTATTCATCTCAGGAGATTTGAGGGAAAAACAAGCAGTTTATTATTCACATCATGAAAGCAGATGTAGATCCACTTACATAATAGTCTATTTGTTCTTTTCCTTCCAAATTAACCATTAATATAAGAAGACCTAACTAAAGACATCTTATTAATTAATTTTGTTTCTTGAGTCATTATTGAATTAATCCTTTTGATAGATATACCTTGTCAATAACATAGTTTTTGCAAGTGCTAAGTATTTAAGAACAGTATTACTAAGATAATACTCTATACTTGGACTTTGTCTCTGTTTATCTTATACCAAAAAGAAGGAAACTTGAGAATAAAAGGTATCAAAATGAATGTATTGAAACTGGCTATGTTCCATTTTAAAATCTGATACAAATCTAATACAAGTAAAATTGTATTTCTGTAAAAGTTTAGGAAACAAACTAAAGAGGAGACAAAGAAACAGTGAGTTCACACTAAATGGTAAACACACAAAATAAATTATAAAGAAACACATTGTAGATGGGGAGACAGAAAGAAGAGACTGAAGGACAGAAGGACTACTCAGGCTGAAAAGAGGAATAGAAATAAGCATAGAGACCCAGCTTGCTTAACTAACTGTCCTTTGCAGCAGTTCCTTGCATCTCCATGGAAATGTCTTGAAGGAGCTTCATAAGCAATTACAAAAATCAGAGAGATTCAATTAGACAATATCTCATTTATTCACTTCCCCCATTGCATTCAGAAAAATAAAACCCATTCTTTGTCAGGGTGATAATAATACAGTCACTCAGATTTCACTGTTTTCAGTGTTTTCTCCTCCCATCAGACTGATTAACTCTCACTTCCCAACTTCTAAAAGTATGCTGGGGCACTTTATACCAGACACACCCTCTTTATATCCCACCATTTAGAACTGTTATTAACCAAAATGATACTTTCTCTGTCCATTCACAGCATAGGGTATAAGCAGTATTCAGGAATCAGTTTTACTTTCTTTTTTTACTTCATTATTATGACTCCTGTTTTGTGATATCAGAGAAACATAAGAAAAATTGTGAAATCTTTGATGCTTGTAAAAAAAAAAAAAAAAAGTGTTGGATAAGACTTTTATTCTTCAAGCAGTTGTCCAGTTGCTGTGGGTCCCATACATGTGAGCCTGGAATCTTTTAATCAGTGTATATTTTGGAAACAGCCCAACATCCTCACATTCTCCTTACCTGCTGTGAGGACACAATGGGCTGAATTAGCTCCAACTCCCAGTCATTTCTTCCTTATTGCAAGAGCAACAAGACACAGCTACAAAGTGTCCATGGGTTTCTTCCATGGGTTTTAAACTGTTAGGAAGTGATTTTACAGCTGAGGCTTATGTGTGCAAGAAATAGTTTGCTTTAGGTCTGGCAGAGTAGCTCTTCCAACTAATTATCCATATGAATACTGATTCTGCACTGAGTGCATTTGTATAGCTTCAGAAGTGAGACTGTTGTACTATGACATTAAGTTTTACCTTATTCTAGTAGTGTTACATTGGTGTATATTTTTGTACATTTTTAATATAATTTTAAAGAGCCAGTGAACAAAAAGAAAATTAAAAATTGAATTGGGAGAAGAAAATGTCAGGAATCTTAGAGTTTCGTCTTGAAGTTGTTCAAGAATAGTCTCAAACAGTCTCTAAAGGCTGCAAAGGAAACAGATCATACATATCAAATGTCTTGAAGGAGATCTGAGTAGTTCTTTTCACACCTGGCCTTTGCATCTACTGCAGCTGTTGCAGCTTCTTGTGAAAAATCCACACAGGTTTGTCTGCCCTTAACATAATGTTTAGAGGAAGGAACCACATAAAAGATGTTCTTGTAAGCAGTATATAGATACACCATTAAGATAAATATTGATAAATATTATCAACCTCTACTGGCTAAATATAACTTTCTACAGTAGA
Organism: Caiman crocodilus; assembly: GCA_030014935.1. Lineage (NCBI taxonomy): Eukaryota > Metazoa > Chordata > Crocodylia > Alligatoridae > Caiman > Caiman crocodilus. The sequence goes on from JAGPOW010003648.1 coordinate 47,836,329, forward strand.
ATATTATGCAACAAAGAAATTCCCTCAGAATGTTAGGAATGAAGTAAATGCTAGTGCCTGAAAAGGGCAGTTGCTGGCAAAGCTGTATAGTCAGCATCTTCAGATGCTTCCAGCACTTGTTAGAACAGTAGCTACAGCAGGAACTATGTATAGGTCATAGTGGTTGCACTTGTTGGAAACTCCAAAAAAAATCTTAGACAACCATGGAGGGCCACAAATTGTAGCCAGAAGACAGATTTTGAATTTAAGTGACCCTTTGCTTTTTTGGCCTGTATGCCACTCCAGAAGGGAAGTATTCAAAGCTTCCATCTTTCTGTAGGCAAAAGACTCCAGTGTCCTGACATCAGTATCTTGAACAAGCTTCCAGCTCTTAGAAGAAAAGCCTTGCTTTTAGAAGCAGAGTGCCCTGCCCACACCTTGTTCATAGGCACAAACCACTAATCATTAGGTTAGGGACCAGCTATTATGTTTCTTTTGGCAAGCTTTTCTTTTTTCAGAAGCAGTTATAACCAACTAGAGGAAGTTGGAAGTTATTCAGCAAGAATATTCAATCTAAACTAATTTGTCTAATCCCAAACTTTCCTTAGTCTTTCCCATTTGAGGGATCCCTCATGACAGCATTGAAGGTGGACAGACACCTCCTCTTTCTTTTAGTTATTTTTTATCAGTGGGATAAATTTCATAGATTTCATACACATTAGGGCTGGAAGGGACCCCAGAGGATCATTGAGTCCAGCCCCCTGCCCAGGGGCGGGAAGTCAGCAGGGATCCTGGGATCCCAGCAAGGTGAACATCCAAAAGTATCTTGAAGGCCTTCAAAGTGGGTGCTTGAACCACCTCCAGCGGCAGTCTATTCCAAACCTTACGGGCTCAGACAGTAGAGAAGTTCTTCCTTATGTCCAGCCTGAATCTGTCGCGGTGGAGTTTGTGACCGTTCAATCTTGTCATCCCACTCTGGTGAACAGACGTTCCCCCAGATCGTGGTGAACACCCCTCATAAACTTATAGGTGGCCACCAGATTGCCCCTGAGCCTGCGCTTTTCCAGGTTGAAGTCCCATAGTGCTCAGGCTGTCATCATAAGGTCTGTTTTCCTGACCTCTGATCATGCGTGTGGTTCTTCTGGACTCTCTCAAGCTTCTCCACATCCTTTTTGAATTGTGGAGCCCAAAACTGGATGCAGTACTCTAGCTGTGGCCTCACCAAGGCTGAGTTCAACAGGAGAATGACATCCCGGGATTTGCTTGAGAAGCATCTATGGATGCAAGCCAACGTTTTGCTTGCCTTACTGGCTGCAGCATTACATTGAAGGCTCGTGTTCATCTTGTGGTCAATCATGACCCCCAAGTCCCTTTCATCTGTAGTGCTAACCAGTGTAGCACTGCCAAGCCTATAAACATGCTGCAGCTTTTTCCTGCAAGGTGGAGAACCTTGCATTTTTCGGTGTTAAGTACCATCAGGTTGTCATCTGCCCATTTCATGAGCATGTCAAGAATCTGCCTGGATTTCCCTCCTGTTCTCAGGTGTGGGTGCTTTACCCCACAGTTTGGTGTTGTCGGCGAACTTGGCCAGCCCGCTTCTGACACCAATGTCTACATCATTGATGAAGATGTTAAAAAGTAAAGGCCGTAGGACAGAGCCTTGAGGGATCCCACTGGTCACAATGCACCACAACGATTGACTTCCATCAACCACCACTCTCCGGGTCCTGCCACAGAGCCAGTTCCCCAACCAGCAGATCCTGATGCAGTCAAAGCTGCAGTTAGCCACTTTTGTCAAGAGGTGGCCATGGGATACCAGATTGAAGGCTTTTTTAAAGACACAATATATGACATCAATCTCATCCCCCTTGTCCAGGTATTAGGTCATCTGGTTATAAAAGGAAATGAGATAGGTCAAGCAAGACCTACCCACAACAAACCCGTACTGGGTGTCCTTCAGGATATTGCTGTCAGCTAGCCTGTATAGGATGGCCTCTTTGATAATCTTTTCCAAAACCTGCCCCATGTTAGAGGTCAGGCTGATGGGGCTATAGTTTGCCGGATCCACTTTCCTCCTTTTTTTGAAGATAGGCACCACATGGGCCTTCTTCCAATTGTTGGGCACTTCACCAGAGGACCAGGAGTTCTCAAAGCTCCTTGCCATGGGCTGAGCTACGATGCTTGCTCTTTGAGTACCTTTAGGTGTAAACTGAGGGGCCAGCTGACTTGAAGGTGTCCAGCCTGTCAAGGTGTTCCTTCATGAGGTCAGCTTTGATGGATGATAAGTAATCTCCCTCGCCCAGGCCTCCCTATCCTATGGAAATGGTGAAAAACTGATGCAAAGTACCCATTTAGCAAGTTTGCTTTTTCCTGGACATCGGTTGTCAGTTGTCCCATCTGGTTTAGCAGGCATCCAATGTTGCCCGTGCTTTTCCTCCGGCTCCCCACATATCTAAAAAAGGACTTTCTATTGTCCTTAATATTTGTAGCTAGTTGGAGTTCTCTCACAGCCTTAGCTTTCCTGGTTTGCTCTCTGTGGGTCCGGACCAGAGCAGAGTATTCCTCCTTGTGGTGGTTCTAGTCTTCCATCCTTTGTAGGTCTTCCTTTTAAGATGCAGGAGGTCCACTAGTTCCCTGGAGAGCCAAGGGGGCTGCTGCACCCTTTTGCTGCTTTTCCTCCGAGATGGGATAGACTTTGCTTGCACATCCAAGATTGCTCCCTTGAGGAGCAACCACTCATCCTGAACTCCCCTCCCCTTTAGGGCCTCACTGATAAGCCTCCTGAGCTTGTCAAAGTCAGCTTTCCTGAAGTCGAGGACTTCCGTATTACTGACTGACTTGCCAGCTTGATGGTGAAGGTGATCAGCTTGTGGTCGCTGTCACCCAGATTCCCTTCAATCATTAGGTTGCTGATTAGGTCATCCCCAGTTGCCAGTACCAGGTCCAGCAGTGCTTTACCTCTTGTCAGTGCATAGACTTTCTGCATCAGATGGAGGTCATCCATGCATGAGAGAGAGCTTTGCGACCGCTCAGATTTGGCTGAGCACTCCTCCCACAAGATGTCTGGGTAGTTAAAGTCTCCCATGACAGCTATGGACCAGGAGCACGCAGCCTCAGCCAATTCCCTGGCAGACTCCTGGTCAAGGTCTTGACCCTGGGTAGGGGGTCTGTAGTTGACTCCCACCATAGTATTCCATGTGCTGTGATCCCCATGGATTTTAACCCAGAGGGTCTCAAGTCCACCATGGGTGCCAACATCAGGTTGCAGGGATGTGTAGCTTTCCTTGACATAGAGAGCTATGCCCTCGTCCCTTTTGTCCACTCGATCCCTGCTGTACAGGGTATAGCCGTCTATACCTGTGGTCCAGTCATGGGTGGAGTCCCACCAGGTCTCCATTATCCCTATGGTATCACAGTTATTTGCATTTAGCAAGAGGACAAATTCCCTGTTTTTCCCCCAAGCTCCTGGCATTTGTATATAGGCACACAGGTGTCCGCTTGAGGGCTCTTGCCTTGCTTACAGTTCATTCCAAGGCTGGTGCAGGGCCGGGCTCCCTTAAGTGCCTTGGCCTGCTGGCTTTGCAAGGGTTGTCCAGTGGGCCAACAGTGGCAGTAGTGCCCCCATTCCCCAACAGGCTTAGTTTAAAGCCCGGTAGAGCAGGTCAGCCAGTCTGGCTGTGAAGAGCCTCCTCCCCAGGGGAGAGAGGTGGAGGCCATCTCTTCCCAGCAGCTCACTGCCTCTCTCACCAAAGAGCGAGCTGTGGTCATGGAAGCCAAAGCCTTCCTGATGACACCAGCGCCACTGTCTTTGGTTCACTACCTGGATCTTCCTCTCCCTCTTTAGCCTGTAGTGCGAGACTGGGAGAATCAATGAGAACACCACCTGCGCCCCCAACCCCTTAAGCCCCACTCCCAAATTCCTGTAGTGCTTCATGACCCAGCTGGGAGTGCTCTGAGCCATGTCATTAGCGCTCACATGGATGATAGGGTAGTGGTTGGTGGGCTGGAAAAGTTCAGGGATTTTCACTACAATGTCTCAGATCTGGGCTCCTGGGAAGCAACAGACTTCCCAGGCTAAGTGGTTGAGGCAGCAGATTGCCCCCTCAGGAGGGAGTCTCCCACGACAAAGAGTTTACATTTTGTCTTGGGGAGTGGGGGCAGTAGCTACAGTAGAGCCTGTGTTACCTGCAGGAGCAGTGTGAATTGCCATATAGACGTCAGTTCATACCTTTTGCAAAGCTCCAGCGGTGCGGGGGGCCTTGGTGTGGTGGGCCTTGGGTCCCTTGACCACCTTAGTACAACCCCTGGACTGGACAGCATGGGAGGTCCTCGAGTCCTCCCCAGTCCTGGAAGGCGACCGTGGTCGACCCTCCATCTCCCAGGAGAGAAGGGCCTGGCAGTAGGAGTCGACCTCCTGCTCACAGTCCCTGATGGCATGTAGTCTCTGCGCTGCAGCCTAGAGCTCCTCCAGCTGGCGCGCCAGAGACCCCAGTAGGGAGCAGACCTCATAAAGGGAGGAGGCCATGCTTCCAGGCCCCAGAGCCTGAAAAAGTGACAGGCAGCCCCCACAGCCGAAAGCTGGAGGCTCTGTCTGGGTGGAGGCCTCAGACCCTGAAGGGAACCTCAGGGTATGGTGTGTGCCCACCTGTGTCATGCCACTGGTGGGCTGGCTACAACTGGGACTGTCTACCCTACAGGGCTCACACATGGCCTCTGGCCCTCCCACTTGCCCTCCTGCTCAAACTCCCATGCTAACTCATGCGCTGGGCCCAGGAACGTGCTTGTTTGCACAGCCTGTTCACGAGACTCCGGTTGTGCGGCTCCCTGTGGGGCTGGGCCAAGTAGGAGTGAGGGGGGGGGAATGTGACCCTCCTCATCCCACTCCCAGCTGACTAGGTCCCTCCCTCCATCGGACCCTGCTTACCTGCAGGCATGCTGGGCCTCATTTGGAGTCCTGGGGTCTCTGCTGGGGTCCCTAGGCTCATGGGGGTGCAGTGGGTTTACACCCAAGCGCCTCACTCCAGAGCCAGGACACAAATGAGTCTTCTGCCATTGCCGGGTCCTTTTTAAATTGTGCATATGCGCTGAAGGGCCGGCCAGTGCCTCGCTGTTCTTGGGGGGCTAAGAGGGGTCCCTCCCCTCCACCGAGGGAAAGAACAGGTGGGTAACCGCCCCCTAACCTGGCTCGCACACCAGCAGCTGGATTGCGCAGCTCCCTGGGGAAGTGGGCCAAGTAGGAGCCAGGGCAGGGCATGACCCTCCTGGGCCCACTCAACCCACTTCCAGCTGACTGGGTCCCTCCCTCCATGGGCCCCTGCATACATGCAGGCAGGCCGGGCCTCATCGGGCGTCCTAGGGTCTCTGCTGGGGTCCCTAGGCTTGCTGGGGCGCAGCAGGCTTACACTCGCACATCTTGCACCAGAGCTGGGACTCGAATGAACCGGTTTGAGGATTAAACCGGTTTGAGGATGAAATTAAGGATGGTACCTCCAGGGCTAGGGACAGAAGGTACATGTAAACCAATTTAATTGATCAGGAACCAGGTTAAACCTGTAGGAGAATAGTGCGCTTAAACCACTTTCAACATGGCAGAAAGTAGTTTAAAATAAACCTAGGTGGATGTAGTATCAGATTTAATTGATTTAGGTCAAACCGGTTTATGGAACTTCTGTCCCAGATCCCCTCCCAATTCAACTTAACTAACAGTCCTCCAGCATCTTAGGATACTGTGCAGCCCTGGGCTGTGCTCTGCTCCAGAGGGATTCTCCCAGCCCCTCTTCAGCCGGGGGGGGTCATTCAGCTCCCAGCTGAGGCAGGGGGAGTAAAGCCCCCACTGTGGGCTTCCTCCCCTGTTCTGGGCACAGCTCAGATGGAGCTCTGCAGCTGGGGTGGGGCAGCACTTCCTCCTCAGTCGTCCTGCCAGTTGGGGTGGAGGCATGGCCAGGTGATCATTGTGGCTCAGGTAGGGGAAGTGGGACACCCACTGCAGGCTTCCCCACAGCTGGGAGCCAGGGTGATCACCTGGGGGTGTGTGTAAAGGACCATCTTCCCCCCTTGAACCCCAGCTGGGCAGTTCCTGGCTGGAGGGAAGGGGAAGCCTACAGTGGAGTCTGTTTTCCTGGCCCCCACTCCCTCCTCAGCCAGCCCATCTGTCTGTACTTTGCCCAGAGGTCTGGGGCTGGGGCTTCTCTTCTTACTACTTTCTGATTCCAAAAGAGAAGCACCCCCTTCTAGGTTTTGGATGTTTCAGCAAATTAATTCATTATGACGAGGTTTGGATAATAACACTCTAGTTCAGGGCTAACCAACTTCCAAGCCGGTGGGGGCTGCATCCCACGGGCCACACCCTCCAGGGGCTGCACCACTGTAAGCCATGAGCCCATGGGCTGCATCTCTTCCACCTACTATGCATGCAGGTGGGCCCTCCTTCCTACCAGGCAGGTGAGCAGCCACCTCAGCTCCCTCACTGCACCATGCTGCAGGCTACCCTGGCACCATGGGCTGGGCTGCACTGCCCTGCCCCGCCCCGCCCCGCCCCGCCCCGCCCCCTGGGGTAGAAACAGGATGTGAAAGTTGAAGGTGAAAGGATCCTCAAGGCCCTGACTGCAGCAGCAGTTGGAGTAATAGGAGGAGCAGAAGCTGGGCGGGAGCTGGGGACTGCACATTAACCTCTTATGGGTGACCAGTTGGACAGTCCTGCTGCAATGCATAAATTCTTTCCTAGGTCCTATGAATACCAGTTATCGATGACTTGAAGGACACTTACGTCTATATGGCAATTCACACTGCTCACAGAAGTGTTTGCACTTTGTCAGGAGTCCTTGCTATCAGTTCTGAGTTCTGTCATTCAATGTGTCAGGATCCCAAATGGCACTTAAATGATGTCTTTCAGAGGCAGCAGTTTATGTCGGGAGACTAGACCTTCATTTCTGTTCTCAGTAGCCAGATGATAATAGGATCTCATTCTTGACATTCAAAAAGGTCATCCAAATCCTTGTCAGCCTGCATCTTAGGATCAGTGTAGAAAGCTCCACTTATCAACAAACAATCGGCAGAATTTATAAAGTCAAGGTTTGACTCAATTCTGCCTACATCTTAAATCCTCAGGGGAGAATTTGCACAATAACTTGCATCTTTTCAGGTCTCTGCTTCTAGCCAAGACTCAACATTGACCTGTTTTCTAAACATGGCTTTGAATTAGGCAGCCTTTTGGACTATGCAAAATGCTTTAAAATATATAAAATTTTATACGCAGAATGTTTTGCTTTCTGTTCTTAATCAGAATCAGAGCATTTCGAACCCTCCAAGAAGCTCTCAAGTGTAACTATGAACACTGGCAGATTTGGGAGAACTACCTTCTCACTTGTACAGACATTGGAGAGTTTTCAGAAGCAGTCAAGGCTTATCAACGGCTCATGGATTTACAAGAAAAATACAAAGATGTGCAGGTGGGATAGAGTTCTTTTTGTGTCGCTTACATGTTTCCTATATGTTCATTTTTTCCATGAAAATGAAATAAATTTTCCAAAACTATCTCAGTACCAGTAGCAAACTTGACACTCAAAGCTGTCTGAGCAAATTATGAGACTTTGACTGTAAAAAGAAATAATTTAAAGCAAACAAGACCAATCCTGATCCCAGTGTCTGTCTGCAAGCTTTGGAGAAGAATAAGTTGAAACTGCTGGTCAGGCTGCTCCTAAAAGTAAACATTTCCCCCCTTTTCACACGCTTACATCCCTGTTGGCACTAATGTAAATGATTTTAGATCTTATAACTATAGTCAGGAAAACATTTTCCCTAGGTGTTTAAGAATGTACATCTTGCATAACCTGGCCTTTGCACTTGAACTAAATTTCATGTTGAGCCACACATAATCACAGTATTAAACCTACATAATCCAGAACTGTGAAAAAATAAAACAGGAACCATATGCACTTTTCAGAGTAGTGAATGAAAGCTTGTTAGTTTCTGTGTGTTAAATGCATACTGTGAGCCTGGGAAAGTTTTATTTGATGATCATATAATTAAAAGGTCACTGTACTCTGATAGTTAAAAAGCGTATTTAATTTTTTCATCTGCAATTTACTTTTTTTTAAGAGTACATGAGTCATCTGTCATAGTAATAAAGCTATTAATATGAGTAATAAAACAACCACACACAGTCAGTGTGGTGTTTGATACAAATAAAATCAATCAAATTTGAGATGCCTAACCTGAAAAGTTCTTCTATCAATTTGAATGCATTTCAAAACTGATCAATATGCAAAAGGTATATTGTATTCTTTCAAAACTTACACATTTTTAAAACCAAGTATTTTTTCTTTAAAAATCTTAAGTTTGAGGTTCTTAAAAGCTCATATGTTCACTATAATGCCTGTATCCTCTTACATGTGTCTGTTTGGAGATTTTATTTCATTTTTTCAAATTGGGAGTTAGAAAATTTGGAGGCTCCTTAAATGCATCAACATCCTACGTTCAAAAGAAAATGGTAGTTTTCCATGTGTTGAGAATTAGTTTGTTGGCAGCTATGCTGCTGGCATTCTGCAGAGACCATGTTTATTCTTGAGGACATATTGTAGACTTTGTTTAGGAAGTGCCCTTCTCAATTGTTGATGTAAACAATAGTCTAGTTACACAACATAATCCATACTGATTTTAATATCGCTGAAGTCAGGCTGATCGTCCACAAGGGCTAGAATTTCCTGCATTCACATAACAGGTGAACAAATGTGCCCATTCTGATGTGTCATTTTACAAGTTCATAGGTGTGGTGCATGGTTATTTAAGAGTAGTGCTGGTCAGGTTCTAGGCAGCCAAGGGTCACCCAGACACCCCTTCATTGTACTGTATGCCTGCATCCCACGCCTTGGCACACTGCATTCTGCCCTCTGCTGTACCACAGCCTGTGCCTCCATGCCCCTGCTCCACAGTGTGCCCATATAGGCACAACCACCACCACCACCACTGCACCACACAGCCCCAAACTCCACCGTTAACTCCCTGTGCCATGCTTGGCAGCATCTGTCCCCAGATGTGGGTGCAGAAAGTAGAATCCAGATGAGCTGGGGAAAGAACCTAGAGACTGGCTGCTATTTCAACTGGAGTTATGAGGGAGCAAAGCTCAGATGGGAGCTCACGGGCTGCAACTCAGCCACCTGCGAGCTGCCAGTTGCACAACTGCACAATCCTGTTTTAGTGTTCTTTATCCATTTTAGTGTGTCCTCTCTCTCTCTCTCTATTTTTATATATATATACACACACACACACACACACACACACATTTACCATATAAATTTTAGGAGTATTTGGGAGTCTATAGTTATTAAGTTTGCTTTTTGTGTTCCAGTACAGGTGTCATTATATACTCCAAGATATTAAATAGTTTCCAAGTCCTTTCATCTTTTTATGTTACAGCAAATCTACAGATAGAAGGATTCTCATGAAAATCCTTCACAAACAAGCCCAAACTCTTCATTAGAATTTCAGAAGAATTAATATTAATAATTTTATAGAATGGAAGAGAATATTTTGTTAGCTAAAAAATTAATTGAGAAAACTAAAAAGCTTGGAAAATTTTTACAGAGTGCTCACCCACAGAGTAGTGTGCGCTGCATTCTTGCTGCTTGCTTGTTGTAGGGTCCTCTGGTACAGAACTGATTGTGCTGACTTATTGCTTATTCAATTTAGAAAAACTGTACTTCAGTAACTTTAGGCCAGATTGTTACTTTTATTGCAGTATAGTTGTCAGTCATATTTTTATGTAAACACAGTTTCAATTCTGTAAAATGAGACTATAACTGAATGTAGTATGTTTTCTCTTTGTACATTAGCTCATGGCCTCTTTGCTTCAGACCTGTACACACAAAATGCAGTTGTGAGAAATTACACTTCCTAGGTGTTCTCCATAATTATTTTATAGTCCTCCCAACAGCAGAAATTCTGATGTAGGATATTTTAAGTTTTAGTACACCCACACACACACACTGCTGCCAGGTATAATTCAAGAGGCAAAATATTAACAAGCTTGTCAGTTTATGAAATGAAAATTATCTGGGGGAGTGGAAGGGAACATTTGTGGATTAATCATCAATCCTTCTAGATCATGGTGTATGCATGAGAGGTCACCCGGACTTTCAATACCCATGACTGCCTGGACCTTCCATCTCCCCTTTAGGCCATTGAGACAGAATCTAAAGACCCAATCAAGTCCAGACATTTGGTGCCTCCATGGCTGTAGTTGTATAAGCATCTGGGAACAGAACCCTGGTCTGTGCCGTAGACGGGGAGTCTATCACTGAACCATGGGGGACTCTGGATTAACCCAAGTGCCATGGTAACATTTAAAATTTGCATGGAGTAACATTTAAGCTGACAATTTGGAGTTTTTGCAGTACCATTATTAAAAGGATGTATTCTTTTAAAATTAACAAAACTTCCATTCATGTGTTTAAAAGAAGAAGTAGCTCGCCCTCTTTATGCCTGCACATCCTCTAAGCTTTGTGATATAGTTATATTTCAATTGATATAGCTAGATTTTAGCATGTTAATTGGAAAATAATTATTGGAGCAAATCCGTGAGACAGATTGTGGATTCTTATCACAGCTACCCAGATACTAACTTGTCTATGAGTAAAAGGTCATCAGTTCCTATGCTTGTTAATCTTGGCATCTATATATTACAGTAAACAGGAAGAACATAAAGGACAGAGAGAATCTGTCAGCTTTTTAGAAGCACTGCATTAAGGTGTCTATGATAATAAAGGTAGAATAAATGTTCATTGTAAATCAAGCAGTGTTAAAAAGATCTCTGATTTTTTGAATAATCACATTCCAATTTGTATTTTTGGTATTCTTAACTTTTTTCCAGTAGTGACCCTTAAAACCATTGCAGTTCTTCCCTATATAAAGTATTTCATCAAGAGTATTATTTCTTTGTGTTTTCCTTTACTTAATGTGAACCTTAAATTAACCTTACCTTGTTGAATTATCTGTTGCAAGGGGCTAGTTATTAAGACTCCCACACTAATGATGTAGCCTGTAAATTAGTTACAGTTCACAGTAAAAGATCTGGGGGGTAGATTCTCAGTGGATGTAATTGTCAGTTTAACCTCTGTATGTATGGGGGCAAATGTTGGCAGAGGGTTTTGTAAAACCGCTAATCACATGACTTCAAAATGCAAATTGCTAGAGCCAAGCAGTCAGTGTTTATTTGTAAAGTTAATGTGTTGAGGATAATAGGCAGCAAATGCTCTGTTGGGGGAAGGGGCTAGAAATTTGCTACATTGCTTTCAGAAGCAAGCCTAGGTACGGTCTCTATGAATATGAATAGAAGTAGGGTTTAATGCGAATGCAGAATACCACAATGGAAACAATGTAACAGAAAAGTTTTCTCTTGCTCTTATGCTTTACATATTATCCTTATCTCTTTGGCTCATACTTCTATAATCTTTCATAATGGGAAGCAGTAGCAAAAGCTCTTTGTGTTCAAATTTATAAGGGCACTTTCCAAAGGGAATTTGAGATTGGGGAGGTGGGAATTAATACTTGTTGGAGGCACCTGGTACTATAATAGTCACTCAGCTGATTTTCAGCTTTAATGGGAAAGTATTTGGAGTGAATATATTTATAGGAAACAGCCTTAGCAAATGATAACTTCTTATCTGAAGGTCCTTTCCTCACTTGGGCTTTGTCATTTCTGATTATCACCAGTGGACTTTTTAAATATGTTTTGAGTAGTTTATTTTTTATGGGAAAGGAACTGTTGTTGAGAGCACATGAATCTCATTTCATAATTACAAAATGTGTTAAAATGTGTACAGTTGTTTTTCTTTTTTCATTATGCATGTTGTGCTTGTTCAATAAGATGGGTCACAGAAAAAGGGATATAGGTAAGGTGGTATTAAGCACACAAATGCTTAGTATAATCCATAGATTGTTTTAAAAGACAGGAAAATAAAAGCTGTTGTTTTCACAGGTTCCTGTATAATCTAACATCTGTTGAATGTAGTTATGTTTTAGGGCATATGGCATTTAACTTCCCCCAGAGGAGATTTAAATTAAACTTTAACAATTTACAGTTGTGGTCTAATGATGGAAAAGCCAATGAATTGGTTGCCAACCTTCTTTTGGTATTTAGATACAATGAACCGGCAATTCTAACTAATATATTTTTAACAATACAGCATAATCAAGGAGTGTCAGTATTTCATTGATGTTTAATGGATTCTATAGTCCCAGTTTTCATGCCAGTTTTATTTTGACTAAGTCTTTAGTGATGAAGAAGGGAAACCTGGGGATAGATGATACTGGAAACATAAGCAAAGCTTGAGTTCTCTTGATATTTGGTTATTTTTTGACATCTTTAAAAAATCCTGGTTGCCTGAGGCAAGTAATTATTTTTTCCCAATGGACAAATAAAACATTTTTAGTTTTTTTCCATTACTGTCATAGTTATCATGCCTAGATTTTTGTGGACCAATAAACTACCTGGGTTGGAATATTATCAATGACAGTTTTACAAGGCTGGAAACAAGGAGTGACAATTTGGACATTTCTCAGTTGGACCATACTCTTTTGGGTATACGTATGTAGATACGTACACATGTGCATGTGCGTGCGCGTGTGTGTGTGGTCCTGGGAGCAGATTGGAGCTCAGCACTTCTGATAATCAGGTATTTTATTTAGTTACCTACATAAGGATTTAAGATTCTCATTTGGGACATCCATTTGTTAAAATATCTGTCAATAGAAATTGTTTACATTGCATGTTTGATTCACCACTTGAAAAAATTATTTGAAAGCTAAATCACTTCAGGTACATCTGATGAATTTATCCTCATTCAAAGACAGATTACCAGCTAATGTGAACTCACTTATTTCCATTCCTGCCCTATGGTACGAGCTTGGACTTCAAAAAAACCTTTGTGGTTTAGAAAAAAAGTTTTGGTCATAAACTGAGCAAACTTGACCGATCACTAAGGCATAAAAGAAGAAACACTGTTTTAGTTGAAAACATCTGTTTTTGATAGAACCTGCATTTTATAGTAATTGATTATACTTGTTTTCTAATATTAACACCCATTTTAAATTTACTGCATTATTAGCAAGGAATTTTAAATCCATGCTGAGAATCATTTGATCGTTATCAATTCCGACTCAATAATGTAATTATATTGCAACACTGAAAAAAGGTATTTGTACTAGAAACATGTCATTTCATCATTGTATTTATGTGCTGGCTTAAAGTAAATTTGTTATTAGAGTATGTTTACAGCAATCAATATGATACAGCAATTACTATGACTAGTTCAGAATGTAAAATAACCTACACTGATTTAAGTCTCTTGTAGACATTTCTATTTTAAGGGATCCAAACTTTTTTATTTTAGTACGATAATAGTATATGTCCATATATGTTTCTGGGTTTGTCATGAGTGATTTTTATACAGAATTTATAGCGTGTTCTCTGTTATATGGATTTATTTTCATACACAGCATCTTATTGTTAGGTATTGCATATGATGATTTTTCCTGTAAAAATGTTAAAGACCATTATTAAGGTTGAAAATTCAAGCATTCACAAGTCCAGAAATACCAAAAATTAATGAAGTTTGCATTAATGAAGTTTACAGGTTTACCTTAACTCTGCCCCTTTTCTTTAGGTGCATTATGATATAGTCTATTAATTAAGTGTCCAGAACTGCCTTACAAAGAAAGTCCAGTACAGATCTGAGTTTGGAACATGCTCAGTGCAGAAGGAATCTGGGAATTTTACTTGTGAAGCGCTAACAAGTTTCCACTGATCTCATGCAAACTGCAGGAGTTTTTAAAAACCTTATACTATAGCTACATGATGATGGATTTTCACAGGGGGGTGGCGAGGGAAGCACATTTCTGACACAAAGGCCACTGTTAAGTCCCTGCTTCAAAGCACTGGAATGCCAGAGCTTTCCAAAAGAATTCAGTAAATACTTTGCATTGAAAATTTCAGTCCAGGCTGTTAAAATTTGGTAACGTTCTAAACCACTGAAAAGAGGGTCTTCTAATAGGAAATCTCGGCCAACATTAGTAATGGACAGTTTTGCTGGCTCACTTTATAATAGTGAGAAATTCTCTGTCATACACTGCTATTGTTTTCTGGATCACTTGTACCAGGCTATCTAGGCAAGCACAAACTTTCTTCTATAGCTCACTAAAGTTGGAATGAGTGACCTTGTGCTCACCTCCTCCTCCCATAGAGTCCCTTTGCAGGTGGTCTGTGTAAGGTTTAAATGAGTAACCTTCCCTCATAACACACTTAGTACCTCATATCATTGCATGCTTGTAAGGCTAGATAATGCGACTGTCTTTTGTGTTCTCAAGATGTATAGAATTATTAGATAATATACCTCAGAGTCCAGATGCTACAGAGACTGTGTACATGTTGCTTTTAACCTGAATATGGAAATAAAATATTTCTTTGACTATTTTTGAAGGTATTGCACATCTTGGTCAGGGCTGCGGTAGATGGAATGGCTGATCGCAGTGGAGAAGGGGCAGCAGGATTGAAGGGAAGGTTGCAGGAGCTATTTGGCAGAGTGACTTCAAGAGTGACAAATGATGGGGAAGTCTGGAGACTATATGCCAGACTGTATGGGAATGGACGGAACAACAATCCTGAAGATACTGAAAAGGTAAACATGGACCCCCCGGCCACTGAAATGTGCATTTCTGAGGGGGCCATTATCCTCTAGTGGTCTAATAACTGTACAGAGACACAGCATGCATTTTGCTATTTTGTCTTTCATGTTTTGATTTAGTTGCTCTTTGTTCATGGGGGGCTTTGTTTCCTTTCTCTTAAATCCTCTCCATCTATATTTTTGTTGGGTGGAGAAATGATGATTTCTTTAAAATGTACCATTTGCTTTCAGTTTTTTATATATACTTACTTCTGTACATCTAAATCTGAACCTTTCTTTAAAAAAAAAATCTGACAGCATCTGGTGGTTTCTCCAAATTCGTATGTTCTTTTCAACCATAATGGCTAGATTTTGATTATTTTTTTTAACTGGAGGCCTCAGTTCTGGAGAGAGAATGATAGCATTCAAAAAATGGTAGACTCTTTGAGCTGCCATATGTCACTCAAAATCTAGTCCTATAGTCTGGAAGACTGGTCTGTGCTTGGAGTTGCACAGGAATAGGTGTTCCTGAATAGCATCCAGAATTAGAGTGTTCTGTATTTTGCTTAACCTGGATTTAAATTCTGCTTTTAGTTCTAGATAGAGGTGCACCATATATTGGTCCATATTGGATCGGCTCCAATAAAAGGAAAATTGTCATTATTGGCCACCGGCTTTTTTGGCTGGTGTAGCCAATTAATGTCACCGATAAATGTTGCATGCATGTATGCAGCCACAGCACGCATACGGCCAGGCATACAGCCAGGCAGCTTGGAGGGCAGTGTCTGGCTGATAAGTCTGTGGAGAGGGGGAAGGGGCATGAGGTGGGGGCAGATCAAGGCCCCCCACAGTGAGGGAGGGAGGGAGGGAGGGAGGGAGTGGGGCTGGGGCCAAGGACTGGGACAGGCACTGCTGAGCCGGGGTGGGGCAGGGTGTGTGACGGAACCACAAGCAGCTCATCTGGGAAGGGGTGGCAGCTCCCTCCCACTATGCACACCCCTGGGAGAGGAGTGGGGGACATGTGCCCCCCCCAATTTGTGCTCAGGGCAAGGAAGGGGTACCTGCTGAAGGATCAGGGCCAGGGGCTGCACCTCTTCCCGGCATGGGGGCGGTCCTGGAGCTGCGCTCGGTGCAGGGCAGGCAGTGGCAGTGGTCGAAGTGGGGGGCTGTGGGGTGGGCTATGGTCACCCCAAAATTCACCACAGCCCCCCTCCCAGTGCCACTGTCACTTGCCCCCCATCCCCATTCTGGGAAGAGGCCAGCATAGCACCCAAGCCTTCAGCGGGCATCCTGCCTCACCCCACACACAAATCCAGAAGCCACATGCCCCCATGTGTCCCCACGGTTACACACAGTGGTAGAGAGCTGCCCCCCTTCTCTCCCCCTGCCAACATATATCTGTCCTAATATTTTCTTCTATTTTAGCCTCCAACCTTCCTTCCCTGCCTACACATAGCCTCCCTGTTAAATCACAGTTAAGATGACCATATTTCTAAAGTAACCCCTACACCATTGGCACTACTACTTTATTGTTGATATTTAGGGATGCTTTGCATTTGGAATGAATTTCCAAATTCAAGTAGTCATGCACATTCCCAAAATACATTCGAGTTATTGGATCTTACTTGAACCTGAAAATATAAAAGGTCAGCATTCAGTATCTGCTTCTGAATTGCATATTTTGCCCGGGGCAGCAGTGTTAGTCAGTAAGACTGCTCAATATTTGGTGACAAATGTATGATGCAGGTTTTTGGGCCTGTGAGTCACATGTCCCTGGTGGTGTACTTCTGATCATTTGCCCCTTCCTCACTCTGTTTTCTTCACACACCCCTCTGTGAATGACATGCTCTAATCCCCACTATCCCTTTTTTCTTTCAACTGAACAATAGAAATGATTTGGCCTGTTAAAAATTCAGGAGTAAGGACACTGCAATATCCTGAAATCTATCTCCAAACACTAACTCGGGCACAAAATATAACTAAAGCTCTGTCTATACTATAAATGTCAGATAGCTTGGTTGCATCAAAATTTTCCTCTAACCCAGCTAAAAACATGGTTTCAGTTTATGCAGTAGAAAGGACTTAAGCTGTTTTGTAACTAGAACAGTTATGAAACATGGTTAAAATCTAGTCTGTCCTACAAATCAGCCCTTGTCAATTTAGTGTATACTAGTGTTGTAACACAGTTCTCTGAAGTGGTTGAATCAACATGTAGTTGGGGCATGAAAAAGAGCTGGGGCAGTGAACAGCCTTGGGCTGGCAGGTCAGATTGGGGGTATCAGCCCTGGGCTCCAGGGTGCAGCACAGGGGCTGGCAAGAGCTGGGGGCCTGGCCCTCAGCTGGCTGGGCTAACTGGGTGCAATTTGCACCCAGCAGTAACCATCTACACATGTATTTAAGTACACTTAATAACTGCACTGTAAGATAGTAATGTCTCTGATAGTATTATCTTATGTCACAGTTAATTAGTTTACTGTGCCCTAATACATGTGTGGACTGTTATGCTTTACCACAGAGCTAGTCTGCTCCACAGTAGAGTGCACGTATAGATGCACCCACTGCATAGCTTCTTTATTTTATTACACAATATTTGAAAAGTGAGATAGTGAGACTATTGCGAGAGAGGTCACTCTACCACCAAATTTATCCCAGGCCACCAGTACGCTTAAATGAAGGTTGCATTTTTTTAAAACTGTCATGTGACAAAGAAATAAATTGTGAGGGAATACAAAGCATTTGCAGTTTTAATAGCATTAGAGACAAGATGGAAAAAGACCTCTCTTAGTAGATTATCCCTTTCCTGTACCTACCAAAGCTAAGCTGTTCCCTTTAGTATGTCTTCTAGTATTTTGTTGAAACTAGGTTTAAAAGATTCAAACAGTGAAGCTTTTAACTTCCTATGGCAGAATATTCCACAGTATTGAATATCTGAATGTCAACATTTTTTCTGGGAGTCAGCCTGTTTTTCTTAACTAATTGTAACCCTGTATTCTGGCAGTGGCTTATGCTCCAAACAGTTAGTAAGGTTGCATGTTATATTATAACTCAGTGTTGCCAAGTGAAATATGCAGGTATTTGGTCATAGTTTTGCAAGGGGTAGAAGGATGTTGGTAGACAAGTGGGAAGAAAAAGTAGTTATGCCTCTTTTTAACAGAATGACCAACTGGGACATGTTTTTAAGTAAGTGGGAATAAAGGAGAAAATTATATTTATCTCTGTTCTTCCTTTTAATGATATTTATCTTCTGTTCTCTCCCAGTTGCAACCTGTACCCCTCCATTTTAGCTTTTCAGCTTTACCATGAATTCTCTCCTGGACTGTTTCTAACACACTTTCCAAATTCACATGTCCATCCCTAACTTCCGTAAGGTAGAACCAGGCTCTTAAAGTGCAATGCCTGAGCAATCCTCCAAGCTCAGGCATTGCATCTTCTGTCCTGTGCTGCTGCTGCTGAGCCTGGGCAGGTGAACCTGGAACAGGCTTGGAGTCAGGGCTGTGCAGTGTGAATCTGCCAGTACCACGGGGCTGGGGCCAGCAGTGGTGGCAACCAGAAGGAGCTAGTGCTGCCTAGAAAGGCAGTCCAGCTGCAGAGCCATCCCAGCTGACTGCATGCCTAGGGGGTGGCAGGACACACAATGGGCAGGAGTTGTGGGCCGGCAGGGGCGGGACTGTGCCCAGGTTCTGGCTAATCCACTCTGGCGGGGTGTGAGTCCGGAGCAAGCATGGAGTGGGGCAGGAGCTGCGTTCTGTTGGTGGTGGTGGGGAGGTACCACAGAGTACGTGTGCTTTGGGCTGTTGTGGGGTGGAGTCAGGTGCTGACTGGCTCACTGGGGGCACACAGGGGTATCCCATGCAAACCCCACCACACCCACAAATCTTCCCCTGAACACCCCACAACCACACTGTCACCCACATGGAATCACACACCACACCCACCCACACCCTGCTCCCCACAAACCCCACACTCCTCCCCACACATGACCCTGTGCACCTCTGGGGAGAGTTTTGCTCAATGCTATGCACACAAACCCCACCACACACATGCACCCACACTCTCCCACAAACCCCATACCCACCCACCCTCCCCCACACCCCATACGCACACACCCCCCAGTCCACCACAAACCTCATATCCACCCCCCCTACAATATGCAAGAGTAAGACTTCATTTTGAAGTATTATACAATCATATCTATATATACTATGCAAAAATACACAAATCTGGATAAAAATATTTTTTTAAATAAAATTGAAAGATGTCATTGTCAACGTTTGATTTTTAGTATATAATTTATTTTTTCTGGTTCCAAGATGGCAGGCCCTCTTCCCAAAAGGAGTACTTCTGGGGGGCAAAGGGAGGAACTCCCAGGGGCAGAGGTCAAGGGTTATGGGCTGGGACTTCCAGTCCCAGATGGTGATCAGGACCCTGAACAGTTGACTGCTGGCCCCCATCTGCACTACAGCTACCAGTGACTGATAAATTCCAGCTTGATTGTGGTCCCCAAATGTGGAACAATACTGCAGCCTTTGGAATTTACCAAGTTGTGCTGTTATGGGTGTGGCTTTTTCTTACTGGCCTTTGATAACTAACCTATGTTGTATTACCCCTTACATCCATGTACTACATTAAATATTTATCCTTGACTATTTACACTCTTTATGTTGGTAGGCTGTTACAATGGTCCCCTTAGTTGTAATTTTAATAGGGGGGAGGGGTTCCCCCCACATAATATGTTTAATTTTTGCTTTGAAAGTTTTTTCATGCTCTCCAGCCTTTGTTGGAAGCAGTAGGAAGTAGGAAGCAGTAATTAATTTCTGCAGTTTATGTTTTCTCCCTTCCACTGAGATGTGTTTTGAATTATATTTCACCATATGTCTTAACTTCTGCGTTTCTTAAGTGAATCTCATTTGGGATTGTTTTTCTGCCCATGTATCTAATCCAACTACATCCCTTCATATTATTTCTCTGTCCTAACTTGTGTTCTTAATTCCAATCTGTTGTCATATATAAATATCATTAATGTGCTGATTATTCACTCTAAATAGTTAGAGAAGATATGAAGACCAGATCCCTATGGTATACCACTGGATTATCTATCCTATCTCAGTATGTTTGTTCCTATATGTCAGCAAGACTGACCTTTGCAAACTCACACTGTTCAATGCTATTGCTATGTAGAGCCCAAGATATTTATCTCATCATTTTCTTTCCTTTTATTTGTTCCATTATTTTATTAAGCACAACAATGGCATTGAAGAGGCGGTAATTGGCAAAACCACTTTTCCTTCTTTCACACATTTTTGTGCTTTACTGTTAAAATGTTTCTGTATGTCTGCTGTCCAATTTTGGAAGAAAATACCGAAGCAAAACCAAGTAGCTTAGTCTGTGAAATGTGCTATAGTCTAATATTTTGTGGGGAAAGAGGGAGAAGCCTTGAAGTACTCAATTATTCATTCCTTGGGCACAGGGTTGGTTTTCAAAATGTTAAGTGTTTTCCTTCTTTCATATGCATTCAGTTATTATGACCTGGCAAACATGGGTCATGTCCATCAGTCTAGACAGGTTTTTAAAAATAAAAATTGTCTTTGGACACATGTTACTTTATATGCCTGCCACACTTGAGATGCAGTATCAGGGAAGAACATCTGTGCTACAGCTGGTGCTCACAGTTGCAGAAAAGGAAACCCTTCCAACTCAGAGAATATCCATCTTGTCGAAGTTCAGCTTTTTGGAAGAAATATTAATTTTAGAAATGTGTATGGCTAATTTAGGGGTTTTTTTTATAATTTCACATGAAGTTATTTTTTTGTCCTTTTGTAGTCACTGCAGTTCCTTACTAAAGCACATAAATGTGAAATGCAGTCAACTGATTGGGAGAAAGATATCACTTCCTTTAAGGAGTTGGTGAAAGGAGCTA
This sequence comes from Caiman crocodilus, assembly GCA_030014935.1. Lineage (NCBI taxonomy): Eukaryota > Metazoa > Chordata > Crocodylia > Alligatoridae > Caiman > Caiman crocodilus. The sequence continues at coordinate 47,856,882 of JAGPOW010003648.1, forward strand.
TAGAAGTTGCCCATGGTATGTTATGTCTTAAACATAGCTATTTATATTACTTATAGAGATTGTACAGAAAATTTAATGAGCTCAAAATCAAATATATTTTGCCTTAACTATTGTACTTCTCCCCATATTGAAACTATTGTGGCCATTTTATTCGAGATATATATGTGTTATTGGTTGTAAAACATTCTGTGTTGGGTCTGGGAGTAGTGAGCCAGGGTTCCCGTCTTTGAGGTAGGAGAGGACTTTTAAAGCCTATAAGCCAGCAAATGCTCTTAACAGTACAGAGTACAGATCTTGGGAAGTTTGTGAGAAAATAACTTGTCCCATCACTGAAGAGAAAAAGATTGCATTGGGATTTAGGAGATCTTCTAGACCCCCAGAAACTAAACTCAGCTGACTTGGGATGCACTTTGAGATGTTGTGCTCAGTTTCATATAAGCACATGCTTTTGGTGTGCTGTTAGGCTCCTTGGGATTGGCTTCCCATTCCTGGGGTTCAAAGAACCTTGGTCTTATTTTTCTTGATTAGGGAGTGGAGGAGGAATAAGCAAAAATACTCTTTCAAGCATATGCACTCTCAGTGCCAGGTGAGCTGTTCTCCAAGTAGTTTGTTCAAGTCCTCATGGTTTGATACCTCCTCTCCTTGCTCCACAGCCAGAAGACAGGAATAGTGGTGACATTTTAGGGCTAGTCTGCTGGCACCAGTGTAAAGACACTAATATAGTTAACATCACTGTGACTTGGGCTCAGAGTGAAACCAAGAACAAAAAATCAAACCCAGATGCAAAGAAAAGAACCAATCCGCCATGTGTTGATAGAATAGATTGGATAATTCTAAATCTAAGGGAACAAAACATAGCTGAAAGATTTGGCATTCCTAGTTATAAAAATGCTACAGGTCAAACATCTTTTGATGAGGATAAAAGACATTGCAAAGAAGCCAAATGGCTTCTCCATATCAAAATTCAGTTCTAAGGATTTTGGAAAGATGCATCTGGTACACTGATTCTTTCTAAGTAAGAAAAACCAAGTATTGTCAGTGCTAAAGATGTCAGAAGAAGAGATTTCAGGACAAGCTAATACTTCAAGAAGCATTAGCTCATGAAGGCAGTCAAGGTTCTTAGGGTAAATCCAATATCTTTTATTAGGCCAACTAAAATAGTTGAAAAAATTCTTTTTTGCAAGCTTTTGGGTACAAACAACCTTGGTCAGGGTGAGGAAGCATCTGCAGTTGGTCTATGCTCTAAGAAGAATTTTTCCAATTACTCAAAATGTAGGATAATTTTTTTAGCAGACAAGGTTCTTTGCGTATATCTGCTATGTTTTATTAGAAGAATTTTTCCAACTATTTGAGTTGGTCTAATAAAAGATTATCAGATTTACCCAAAGAACCTTGTCTGCCTATGTCCTTAGACCAACACAGCTACAACCTATACCCCTTAGTTCACAAAGGACTTAGCAGTATGTTTAGGAATTTTGAAGGGACTGGAGAATGGGGCTACTTCATCTCTTGATGAAAATAAACAATCTCATTAAAATCAGCTACTGTAGTAGAAAGTAGCAAACACATTTATTTTTTAAAGAGCCCTTGATGTGATCATAAAAATTAAAGACTAGTAAGTCTTACTTAAACATGAGGCTAATTGGTTGGTTTGATCATTCAAAATAAAATTTAAAAGCACAAAGATGATCTTGGTATGAAAGGAATGCATCAGCTCTACTTGTGCAAAGCCAAATCATGACACACTAATCTCTTAGGATTCTTTAAAAGCATCAGTAATATTAACACACATGTCTGCACATGTTTGCACAGTGAACTGTCTGTAGTTTAGTGTCTTCCCATAGGGAAGCCTGAGGGCAGTGTTCCCCAGGCCTGGCAGAGTCTGCCACAGTTCAGCATTTACTGGGCTGCTGTATATTCAGGTCCCACTGCACAGTGCATGCACTTTAAGCTGCCCTTGGTCTTAGTACGTTGCAGCATTATCTTTTAATTTGGCCTCTCTGACGTGATTCCTGGGCATGTATTCTGTGACTGTAATACCTTCACAAAAATGGGACCTCACAGTTCAGCTATTCTGGGCCTGGCCCAGAGGGCAGCAATGCTACCCCTCCTTCTACCAAGCTTTTCAGTAGCTTAAACATACTTTCCCAGAGCTTCAGCTTGTGGGTGGTTTACAGTCACTTCCTTAGGGGCATAATAGCAAAAGAAACAGGCACACAGACTAGTGGTTTCAAAAAGCAAGCACTTTTTATTTTATCTGGCACAAGAAATATACAGATATAGGAAAATATTGACCATGCTTTTCTCGCATTCTTTTGTTTCCTCGCATTCCTCCATTTCCTCTAAAGGAGGGTGTCAAAGATACAGGCTGTGTCTACATGACAAAACGCTGACTGCGCAGATGTTACTGCACAGTCATTTCGTACTTGCATAACCAAGTATGAAATGACTGTGCAGTAACTGGCATTACTGCATTGTTGCGTTCTGGCACTGTTGCCTAGTAATGCTTATTGCACAGTAGCTCGTTACTACTGCGCAGTAGAATCGCATCACAGTTAGTGCGTGGTGATGCTACAGTGCAGTAGTAATGAGCTGCTGCATAATAAGCAATTCTTGTAGATGCAGCCACAGCCTACAGGCTAGATCTAGCCCTTAGGGCTTGTTGAGGGACTGGGAATTCAGGGGCAGGACAAGCAGTGGGAAGGCAAGCAATGGCTGCATTAATCCCCATGGCTCCCTGAGCTGACAGAGCAGCTACCACTGCTTCTCACCTTGCTGCCAGAAGGGGGTCCAGATCCAGCCCATGCGGAGTCCTGTGATCCAAATTTCCTTGCATCTATGAGTCCTACTAAGTTTGCCTTTGGGTGCAGGCAGGGATAAAAGTTTAAACATTTCCAAGCTCCCCAGCTAAAGCAATTCTTTTTTTGAAGCATTTGCATATGCATTTGCAGCATTTTGCAAATTCCAGTCTCCTTTGGCTTCATCAACATACAGCTCTGCTCTTTGCTTCTCCTTCCCCATACAGAAGGACCTAGCTTAGCATGTACTGATGTACTGAGGCTTTCACTAGGAAGGCATTTCGTAACTGCTGCCAGAATACATAAGTTGGACATTGATCAATTCTCTAAATTGTTCCATTATTGAAATTGTTTTATAAAACAGAACTTGAAGGAATGTGGTATGTACATACTGTGTTTTTGAAGTGCATAGGACTTGAAGAGAAGTGAAATCTGTTAATAACAGTGGTAAACATGTTTTGTGAGGGATCTGGGAGGTGTGTTAAAGAAGGATACCTTGATCTGTATTTCTTTGTGTAAAGGTATATGTGGTTGGATCTTAATTACATTTATCTATTTTTAATATTTTTTCTCTGTGTGAAACACTGTGTTCAAAATATGTATAAAGGTATTCAGGGCATGGATGAATTACTGGTTTTTCAGTTTAAGATGATCACCAGGATGTAACGTCTTTGTTTTGACTTCTAGTGGCAATACAGTGCAGTGAACACAAATCTAATCCCCAAGAAGCTTTGCAGGTACTTTCTTCAGCACGGCTGAATCTGCGTGGTTTGTCATCCAAAGCAAAGGTGAGACTGGGTTAGAAATGGGTTAAAGGGAAGTTTTTATTACTGCTCCTTGGGGCTGCTTCCTAATTGAAAGCTATTTATAAATCAGATAATGCTCATCCATCACAATAAGTTATAGAGTACTGTTCATCTCTTCATCATTAATTGTCCCTGTTAGAAGCCAGACCTTTATCCCTAACCTCCAAACTTTGCATGAACTATTAGCGATTAATTTTGCCTTTCCAGTCTTTTGCTTTGTTTAAAAAATATCCTCCTATTTAAAAAGTAGTGTTGCATGCATCTGTTCAACCTTAACTCCAGAAGCACCTCTTGTTTTTCCATAGATCTATTTAGTTTATGTAGCAAGTATTTGTGGCTTTTTCCCGGTTTAATTTTGTTTTAATAAGCCAAACCTATTTAAAAGTATATTTAAAAGCTATTTAAAAGTATTAAGACTGGTCCCAGGATTTAGACCTCATAAAGAAAGAAAGTAAACCAAAATAAAGAGAAAATAATTAAAGAAAGATCAAATTCTTAAAGCTTCCTGGTCAGGATGTGTTATGAACAAATCAGCACAGTTCCTGAGAATGTATATTGTGGCCATTTGGTTGGTTAGCATTCTTAAACAGGGTTAAGAAAGTAGCAGGTGGAATAATGAGTCAGTATAATTTAACTAGCTACATTCAATTGAAATGGCCAGGCTTAGATAGGTCAGATTCCTAGATAAGCTTCGTGGACTGACAGAAGAGTCACCTTTTTACGTATTAAATGAACAAATTTCTGTTTTTTGAAAAGGAGCTTGTTTGTTCACTGGCACAGTACTTTGATCCAGGTGTCCATAGCATTTTTTTTCTTACACGTGTGTCCATTTTATTACAGAGAATAAGTAGTATTATTTTAATGGGGAGGGTGTGTGTATGTTCCAGAACAATGCTTGTACTCTGGCTTAGCTTTCACCCATTCAGAATTTTAGGCAGCAAGTCTATCTTTGGGTCATTAAAATGAATGATTTACACTCTCCCTTTTAATCATAAGCAGAAAATGTATAATTAGACTTGCTTTTGATCACAAACAGAACATGCATGGCCAGACTGTCAGGCTAATTCATGTTCAGCCCTCAGTTCCATCTATTTCAGTGAGACTAAGCTGCAAATGAAGTTTCTACTCAACTCAAGGGTTTTAAAGGGTTGTGTACCAGGCAGCGACTCGATAAATCTTGAAATCTAATGGGACTTCTGCCATTAATGTTATATGGTTTTAGGAGCAACATTTAACCTCTGTCTGCCTTGGGTTACCCTGTCTATAAAGTAGGAATCATAGTGGTTCACATGATTTGTTGACAGCAAAGCTTTAAAGTCAGAAACCACAGTATGGGTGCACAGCATTTTTATGACATTTTAGCATCTTGTTTCTGTCTCATGAGTTAATTATAGACAGATGCATGCATCTACCCACTCATGTCTTGACATCAAATGCTTCAACATATTTATTTTGGCTATGTGGAACAGATGAGACCATATAAAATGGTGCTAAGAAAAGTGACAGTCATTTAAAACACTTGCAGATTTCTACTTCCCTAACTGATTGGTTTGCACAAGAATGCTTTGTGCACAGTAAGGAGGGCCTGATCCTGTTCTCATTGAGCTTAATGGCAAAACAGTTTATATTTTTGTGAGAGCAGGAGCAGGCCCTAACAGAAGCCCAGTTTTCTTTGACAGACTCAGACTTACAGACAGGACAACACGAGGTGTGTTATGAAGGGCACATATTTTGACTTGGAGAAAAGAATGATTGTCATTTGTAGGTACTCTGCCTAACCACTGATGTGTCAGTTTCCGGAGAGAAGTGATCACAGGTAACAGAAACCCACATGGGATCAGAGATGATGGTCTGGGAATTGTGGCAATGGCAGTGAGGGAATTTTAATTCAGTATCTTGTTTAGATCATGATGACCTCAAATATAATTAAAATTGGTTTTGTTTTTATTATGCAGCAACTTTTTGCAGATGTAGAAAGCGGCACAGTTTCCAGTGAGTTAGCTGATGAAGTGACAACTATGGACAACTTAATTGTTGAACTGCAAGAACTGAGCAACCAACTGAGAAATCAGTGCTGAGATGAGAATTAGGCATTGTAGAAAAAACACGATGATGATGTACTTCATTTGCTACAATTTCTGCTAATGGAAATGCAACATCTCTAATGTATAACATGACTTCCTAATAAATATTTTTACATATGACTCTATTGTTCTTCTGGTCAGCTTTACTAAGCTGCTAAATTACTTCTAAGGCCAGGCCTACCCTTAAAGCTGTATATCTTGGTCCCTAGGAATATTTTTTTGCATAAAACATTATATTTGTAAGGCATTTATTCAGAACTAGTTCTGCCTATGTGCTGTTGGCTCCACACCATTCCTGTATAACCATTCTAATATTATAAAAGCCTTAGTCTGCCTGTCCATAACGCTTTTTTCACATTCTGATTGGTTGTCTGAAACAGCCAATCAGAGTGCAAACGTTTGAACAGTAGGTGGTGACCGAGCTGCCATGACAGGGGTGACAGAGCAAGGATGGGGTGAGGTCCCAGGCCGAAGCAGCGAGGGGGAGGGGAGGAGTGGCCCAGCTCAAAGTGGCAGGGGGGAGAGGAGAAACAGCCCCTGCCCAGGGGGAAGGAGGGGAACAGCAGGGGTCCCATGATGGCAGGGACACAGGGGAATCCCCCCTGCTCTGCTCCCTGCAAGTGGCAGCGATGGAGCAGAAGGGGAGGCTGGGCCAGCAGCGCTGCCCCTCCCCCTGCCACTCCCTGCAGGTCACAAAAACAGAGTGGCCAGAGGGGGCAGGGCCAGTGCCACTGTCCCCACCCTCTTCCATTCCCTGCAAGGTGCAAAAATGGAGGGGTGGGTGAGGCCAGCACTGCTGGCCATGCCTCCCCATCCCTGCTGACAGTAGCAATGGAGCAGACAGAGGGGCCCTACCCCCTTCCTAGCCCTGCTACCTGCAGGCAGCAACCATGGAGCGAGGGGAGAAAAGGGCCTGGACATAATGTGGGGGGGCAGGGAATGGGGTCAGAGGAGATGCAGGGGTGAGGTTGGATGCAGGGCTCTGTCCCCCATGCCTCCCAAGATACTGGGGACTGAGGGGCAGGAGAGGGGCCCCCAGCCCCTCAGTCCCTGCTGTCATGGCAGTGCTGTCCCCACCACAGAGGTTGAGGTGGGCCTCATGGGGCCGGAGACGGATCCAGCAGACTTGGGGGGGACACATGGAGCCAGATGAGATAGGGGAGGCCCACAGGGCTAGAGGCAGAGCGGCAGCAGCACAGGGCATTGGGTGGCACCTCCTCCCACATGATTCTTGACAGGCAATTGGCTAGTTCCTGTATAATTTTGCAGAGAGGAGGGCATAAAAATCTAAACAACACAATGCAGAATGTAATGCAAAATAACTTTGAACTATTTTTAGCTGGATAAATCATATTTAATGGTGAGATATGCTCAAGTAGTAAGGTGATTATTTGAAGATGACTGTTGATATTAATTAATTTTTTGTTCTAATTAGTCGCACAGTATATAACTTCAGCCTGGATCCTGCAGTGGGCTCCATCTGGAGTTAGTATAATTTTTTTTTATATTGTAACAACATTGAATGGTTTCTCTTAGTCTAGGATTATTCTGCCCTGTCTGTTTTTGGTGAGTTTATTGCATCTCTTCTAGGAATAGGGTTTTCCTGGATTTTATTCAAAATAGTTCTTCATCCATCGTGTAATTGTACTACCCTGTTATTTTATTGTACTGAGAACAAAAATGCAGTCTCAAAATATGTATTTTTTCTCTCTTGTTCCATATCTATTGTAGAATACTTTGTACCAGATACATGACAGCAACGTAACTGCTGTAAGGAAGATCAGAATGTAAAAGAAATATGAAGTGATTGAAGTTAAATAAATCTGGGGCTGTGGAAGTAACCTTTGCTTCCAGTTTGTGAGAGAGATCAGTTTGGTCTCTTTGACATTCATTGTCCTGATTTCATCATTTAATGAGGGGGGGCTGTGAGATCTCCCACCAAGAGTAGGGTTTTTTTAAAGAACCTATACCTTTTGGTACAATTTGGCTTGTTCCCAATTAAAAAAAAAACTGCTCTTCAGAATTATTTTTATGAGCCTCAGGACGAGTCATAAGTCTTATGAAAGGAGGGTTTAGGAGTGTTGAGAGGCTGTGAAATCTGTTGAAAGCACAGAAATCTCCCACATTCTCCTTCTAAACTTCATGGCAGATATTAAGGAAGACCTGCCCCCACTACCACCTTAGATGCAATTAGCCTTAAATGTAGCTGCCTTGATTTAAAGAACAAAAATGTCTCCAATGAGGATGTACAGTAGGCCTGTGTAAATAGGAAACTATTCGATTTGGGTTCAGATTCAGCCAATTTGGATGCCAGTGATTCGATTTGGAGCTCTGAATCGGTTTCCCGCTTCGATTTGGCCAAATCAGTTCCAAAGCTTCGGAGCCAATTCGGAGATTCAGCCATAGGGTATAACGGGGAATCAATTAAATATCTAGAACTTTGGGGTTTCTTGTCCAATTTGGATGAAACTTGCAGGAATAGTAGCCCCTTCCAATTTTGCCTGCCAGTTTTCAGGAAGATAGGTACAGGGAGTTCAGAGAAACTGTACCCCAAAGTCTTGAGAGCAAAACTCATGTCACATGTATGTGTTAAGCCACAGCAGGGTCAAAACTGCAGGGAAGGTAGCCCCTGCTGAGGCAACAAAGCCTGCCAAGTTTCAAGGAGATAGGGGCAGGGGTTTGGAGGAAACCACCTCATGCTGCAGACAAGCAAAACTCGTAACATGTGTGACCGTGTGTTAAGGCACAGCAGGGTGAAAGCTACAGGCTTGCTAGCCCTGCCTGAAGCCATGAAGCCTGCCAGCTGACGAGGAGATTGGTGCAGGGCTTCTGAGTTCTGGGGCCCTACACCCTTACCTGCTGACAGGCAAAACTTGTGACATGGGTACTTGTGCAACTGATTGTGTCTGTCTTGGAGCAGAAGCAGTTTGGTTTTGTATTGATCATTTCCTCTCCTTAGCCTGTGGTTTTGTAGGTGTTAATCCTTGCTTGTTAACTTGTTACATTGGCTAGCTACTGTGCATTGAGCTGATCCCTGAGTGAATCATGATAGATTGGTAACACAGTAGCCTAGCAGCCAGCCCTGCAGTAGTTTCCCCCCTCCCACCCCATACCCCAAGACAGACACAGTTGCACAAGCACCCATGTCACAAGTGTTGCCTGTCAGCAGCTAGGTGTGCAGGGCCCCAGAACCCACCTGCACATATCCCCTCGACAGCTGGCAGGCTTTGTGGCCTCGGGAGGGGATAGCAGCCCTGCAGCTTCCACCCTGCTGTGCCTTAACACAGTGTCACCCATGTCGCAAGTTTTGCTTGTCCGCAGCTTGAGGTGCTGTTTTCGCCAAGCCCCTGCTCCTATCTCCTTGAAACTTGGAGGCTTCGTGGCCTCAGTAAGAGCTACCAACCCTGCAGTTTTGACCCTGCTGTGGCTTAACACATACATGTGACATGAGTTTTGCTCTCAAGACTTTGGGGTGCAGTTACTCTGAGCCCCCAGCACCTATCTTCCTGAAACTTAGCAGGCATGATGCCCTCAGAAGGGGCTACCATTTCTAAAAGTTTCATCCAAATCGGACAAACAACAACAAAGTTATAGATATTTCATTGATTCCCTATTATACCCTATGGCCGAATCTCCAAATCTTTTCCGAATCAATTCGGAAAGCCTAAAGCTTCCCGCAGTTTGATTCAGATTCATAGATTCAGCCTCCAAATCATCTGAATCATCTCCAAATCTGAATCATGATCCAAAGCTTTGCACAGCCCTTATGTACAGCATGAGCTCACTTTACGTAAAGCTGCATTATTTTGCATTTACAGCAACTCACCTGGCACTAGCTGGACAGTTAAAATTTATAACAGTATATATTTAGTCTCCTCTAAGTAGGGCTGAACTTCCTGGCTCTCTTGATTATTTTGTTTCTTCACTTGAGGTGGCCACATGGAAGGTCTGCTTCTCTCTCCTAATATATAGTTTATAATATCCCATCTTCCATCCTTCCTATCCCAGTCTCCTTAACAGCAGTGTAGGGGTAAAGACAGGCGCTTGGGGCACAGGCAGCAACTTGGCTGCCACTGTGATCACAATTGCGATTGCACAGCTGCCAATAGCAGCCATTTTTTTCCACTGTCCCCCATTCCCAAGTCAGCGTCCAGGGTGGTTGCCCCGTTCACCCCTCCTCCAGCTTTGCGGAAGTCCTCCACTGTATGGGGCACAAACAGCTTTATCTTTGACCCTGACTCAGTCCACACCTCTAATACGGGGTGTACCATGGAAAGTGTTGTAGGAAATCATGGAGACAGAAGCCCCCAACACTTCAAGCGATCTGTCTTCTGCATTCCTTATTCCAGCAGCATTTGATTCAGAATCCCCACAGAGTCTGATGCCAATTATAGACAGATCACCATGCCACTTCAGTAGCTCTGACCTTTCCCTGCCATGGCAAGGAAAACTACCTAGTGCAGCAAGAGGTCTCTTACTTCCCAAGTAAACAGTCCAAACTTTCCACTTCTCTCTCTTGGTTATCTCAAGGACAGTCATCCTTCCCCTAACTGGGGGAATTTTTCACTCAAGCCTGGTCCTAGTCAATCCAAGTCAGTTGCAGCCTCCCAGGCTCTGACAAAGTCTCCTATGTCCTTCTGTTACAAATTAGTCAACTCCTGCCTTCCCATCTTGCCACCACACTTCTAGATATCTAGGGGTCAACCCCTCCTCCCACACGCTACTCCTTTGCAGCACAGGGAACAGCTGAATGTGTGGTACATAGCACCATAGACATGCCTCCAGCACCACATATTGTATGGCTGCACTCATCTGGACACGGCCATAAAGTTCAAAGTTACATTATTAAGATTCTTGATGTATATCTACCTAGTGGTAACCTTGATCACAGGACAGGTGCTTTAATACATTTGTAAAACTGGATATGCAAAGTGAATGCACCCAATATGGGTTGTGGTAGTATGGGATGGGATCAGTTTGGCATAGCTGCATTACTCATAAGGAGGAAAGGATGCTTTATGGGGGGCATAAAGCCACAAGTGACTTAGGCAGATCATCCCAAATAAATAAATGCCAGTCACTGCTTTAAACCACATTGCATCATTCTGTATTTTCCTTTCTACTTAATTTACTGGTACACTTCTTTTTTTCATCCTTCCACGAGAGCAAGCAGCCTGGGTACCAGTCACAGGACCAAAATATGAATGAAAGAAAAATTTGAATAATTATTGAGACTTAAGAGCAGTGTGTGCTTTATCTGAAAATATTAACAGCACATTTAGAAGACAAACTGTGTTACAACAATGACTTAAATAATTTTTTTAATGCAATATATAAGGCAGAAAAAACAAGTGACTGTCTTGCCCTGCTTCCCAGGGGCACATTAAATGAATCGTTTGTTTATTTCCTCCTCCTGGCTTCCACACTCAGTAAGCCCAGTTTCTACAGTAGATGTGACATTAAATAAAAAATACTGGTAGGTGACTGAAGTCAAGAAGATGTATGGCATTTATAGGCCAATATAAATGAAAATTAATGTTTTTCCTAAATTAATGTATCCAAATATTAATCAATCTATGTCCTTTCAGAGCCTTGTATGATAAAGTGCAAATGAAACAGGATAGAAACAGCAGGTAACGGCACACAATTTGTGTTCTCTAAACATAAGACACTGGAACATTGGTAGGAAAATCTTACTCTAAACAGGAAGAAATGACTACCCAGGGTTTGGAATTGCTGACAGTAAGATTACTCAGACTAACTGCTTTGTGTTCCAAAGGCAATTTTTAAAAGTGCATTTGGTGCATTTTTTTGCTTTTAAAAATGTATAATGAGGCTTCCAATGCCTGAGGAAGGGCATTTGGGTCCAAAAGCTTAAAACGAACATTTTACCAACTGTTTTAGTTGGTCTAATAAAAGATATCACATCTACCCAAAGAACCTTATCTGCCTATGTCCTTAGACCAACACAGCTACAACCAACAACACTACATAATAAGGCTTGTGTCAGAAGAATGTGTGGTATTTTATTTTGTATGGGAAAGAGCATAGTAAATTTTTTTGATGGGGGTGAGGTGTAAGTCTTATGAAAGCGGTAGTGTACCACAGTAGCTGAAACGCATGCCATGCTGCCTGTGCAATTTAGTGTGCTCATCACCATAGACTCTTACGTGCTGAGTACTGGATTTAACTACTTTTTCAGAAATGACTAGTTATTTTTGATATTCAACTTAAGACACTTAAAACAGTTTGACTTTCAAAGTGAGAGTGATCGAGATTTCTGAAACTACAGTTCCCTTCCAGACATCTCAAGTTGCCACAGACTTTTAGGAAACCAAAATGAGTATTCACATCTGAAAGTGTTGTCCAGAACGCCTACAATATGAACCTGAATTTGGACAATCTAAATCAGTCAGTCTGTAGCAAGCAACAGTTCAGAAATTAGGTACATGACTGACTAGGTCACCGAGTCCTTGCCCCTGCGACTAGGCTGTAATAAGACATGAAGTCCAGATGCTAAGTCTAAATATTTGCTATAGCTGTAAGAGAAGAACTTCCCAAAGAAGAGCTGGAAGGTCCTAAGCACAAAGCAAGTGCTTTTCTGTGCTTTGAACATCTGGTTGTTTTATTTGGATGATTGGTGTTTCACATGATTTTTCTATTGATTTATTTTGGGGAGGTGTTAACATCCTGAAAAGTTAGAGTATTTGGCATAGTCTTCTGAGAATTTTTTTAAAATACAAGTTGCTCTCACTAGTAAATAAGGGGAATCAAACTTTATACTGACAACTATGAGTCCAAAGCTGTTTCATCCCATGTATCAAGCAATTATTATCATTTAAACACCAAACCAATTGACTTCATTCAGAATCTGATGGACCTCTGAAGAGGAAGGGACGTTAGAAACCATTATGGTTATGCTATAATGTTCTGTGGATGACCTATGTATGTATTAGTGCATGTGTAGTAACAACTTTAAGAAATGCTTTAATTTGTGTTTTCTTTAATACATTAGAAAATAACTCTCGCCAAAACCAAGTGTGGTTATTGATATATACCTATCTTCTAGTTAGAGCTGTCAACACTTACCTACACCTACTAATTACAGTTCTTTTCTCTTTTTTTACCTCAAAAGTTGTCGATAAATTAAGTGAAAGAGAGCAAGTTTTATGTGTTTTACATGGTAAGAACCTGAAAACACAAATGAAGTAAACCCACAGATTTCATAATGAAAGTGACTGTAACCGCGAAAGCCACACTACTGTAACACATTTTTTTGCAACTCTCACAAGTACTTATAAATAGATAAGTTTCAATCAACAAGTAGCTTATTCAAGCATGGGCTCAAATATAGTAGTGGCATTCATTAGACAAACATCTCTACTAATCCCTGAGCTGCACTAATAAAAGAGAGTAATCCTTCATAGGCTGAAAGTAGTGCTAAAGTACTTTTAGCTATTAACATCTTTCAAAAATCAAGGGCAGATCATAATTGTGGCTGTATTTGGTTTTTCAACAAGTTATTTTAAAATGATAATAATCCCAACATTGTGTTGTCTAAGAGTTCTTTCACCCTTGGGAACTCTGTGTTATATCCTATTTATTAATTGTTTTTCCTCCTATTTTTTTTAACTCCCTAGTTATTTAAGCTGATTAAAAGAGATGTGTGTAAAAATATGATTTATTTCTCCTTTGTAATTCATTTCTTTCACTTTGATTCTGAGAAAGCTAAATTTGTAACATCACAAACCAGACTGATGTTACAAACAACAGATTCAGACTTAATTGCTGGAGGAGTCAGATGAACCTGGGTATGGAGCTCTTATTCAGTCAAATGGGGACATGCTAGTGTAAATCATGGTGGTATTGCAGATTTAAACTACTGTTGATTTAGATCAATGTTTAGCCTACATATCAGTAATAACAACAGGGTGGATTGAGTTCAGAAAATGTATATAATTATATTGCTTTGTACATAAAATTAAACTTTATTCTTCAAGTTTGCCTGAGTGTGAGTCCCTTTGCAGTTCTAAATTTATCTGACCTGAATGTAACTAATTGCTTTTCTTTGCACACCCTAAGAATCTTTAACTCAACAATGACATCAAGTATTCTTTCCTCTCCATTATTTCTATTTATTTTAAATCCCAGTGATGTGTAAGTCAAGTACACCATCCTTTGGCCAAAACCCAACATAATGATCTATGCAAAGGAATACCAGCCAAGAGCCATGAAATGGATAACCAGTATTAGCTGTGTTGCAGTTTTTAAATAAAACTGCGTGTTAGCTTGTTAGGGAGATCACTACCAAAGGAAACACATATCAGTACACTAAGTGCTGTTTCAAAGTTAACCCTTGGAATGCTGCCATTTTCCAAAGCGCCCATACCCAAATTAATCCCATGTTCTTTCCACTTCAAATGTGACTACTCAAAGGGCCTTTTGCTTTCTTGGTTTTCTTCCTCTTGTCCTTCACATGTACATAGATACTCCTCCTACACATTGAGATAATCACTTTCTCAACTTTGCCGTGTGTCATGTTCTCTTTTTACCATCTCCATCACTAAATCTGCCTCAACAGCAGCCCTTCCCACTCATTTTTACCAGGCCTTTCCATGGTCCATTGATTAGCCTACTTGAGGAGTGTTCACCCCTGGCCCTCAGCACCACATAATCTGATCTGCAGGACTCTCCATAGGTCTTTAAGAAGCCCCACAGGCCATGATCCTGCATGCTAGATTCAGCATGCAGGGCAGCTTGGGGCCTGATATGGCATGTGGAGCCAGGCAGAGGTAGTGTAGGATGCCAGAGCCTGACCCCAACACATGGGTCCAATCTGATCTGTGGATTGGCCCTGTGCCACTTATCTGCCCCAGGGTGCCAAAAGCTTGAGCAGCCCTGGCTTACTTTGTTTGTTGATGTTGCCCTCCATATTATTCTAAAAGTTAATTGTGCCCACTCACAAGCCTGCCAGAGATGTTCCCTGTAGGAAGGATGCCAAAAGGCTTAGAAAAACTTGGGACAAGCCAAGTACTGTGTAAGTGGACCAGGGACACTAAGTAGATTTAGAAGAGAAAGCCTGCAACGATGTAAGGCCCTGATTTCCTCCATAGGGTAGAAGAAAAGTCCTGTACTTTACAACACTTCACCCAAGCCATTCAGAGGTGACAAGCATGTCTAGTAGAAAAAGGAATGTTTTGTAAGAGCCTACCAACAAGTTGAGATCCTGGAGCCCCGGGAATGTGAAGGTCATTGTGGAGTCCCTGAACCAAACAGAGAAACTCAGAGCTTTTGAGTGAAAAAATGGAGGAATTTTGCTTTGGTCCTCTGCTCAAGGCATCAAATTACCTAGTTAAACTACTCACTTCCATCCTGGGGGTAACTAAAGGTACAGCTGCTTCCAAACAGCTGAGGTAAGCCACACCTTGGCAGAAGAGGGAAGATTAGCAAAACTGAACTGTAATGGTTGCATTCCAACATACTGTATGACTTTCAGCAGCCATCTGGTCTGAGTAATCCTGTATGATTGGGCAGACTCCAACCATACCTAGAATGTTTTCATTTGTTGTATTTATAGCAGGCACCATTGCACTGCTCAGGTTCTGCTATTGTCAATGCTATCACCACCTATTTTTAGAGCCATGTAATTTGACTGTAAATATTAGTGCTGGCCTAAAACTTAGTGTAGTGAACTTGGTCTCAACTGATCACACATTTGAATCTGCCAGAAGATAGGTAAACCAGGAGTGGTTAGTAAGCTCTGCAAATTGTTCCAACTGGACGAGATTTGTACTTGTATGCTGCAACTACATAATGAATTTACTTAAGCAATGACGGCCAACATACTAGCTTTTTCCAAGCCCCATGCCTTGATCACCCGTTTGGGGCATGGAGCTGGGACTTGCCCCTGACCAGGAAAGTTGCCAGTTCCCACCCTGCATGCAGGGCAGAGGCTGGGGGACCCTGTTGCCTGCTCAGCTCTGTGAGCACAGAGCTCGGTGGGGAACGGGCTGGGAAGATAAGGTCACGGAGCTGGCGCTTGGAGATAAACTTCTAGTGTTGATCCGACAACCACGGAGCTCGTGCTGGGAGATGAGGATCTCCCAGCTCCCCAGTCACAATCTCAGAGTGGGGGGCTTGGAGCTCCCTGGTGCTGGGGCAGGAGGACATAGTCCTCATCCGGTCTCTGGTTGCAGAACCTGTTCTGGCAGCAGGCAGCTCCCGGGGGCAGGGAGCAATCTCCCACCCCTTGGTGGATGGCTGACTGGGAGCAGATTTGTTCCTGGTCAAGTGTCTACATGAATGCTGCTGCATCATTACTAATCAAAAGTAAATTTGCTACTTGCATTTGCAGGTAGCAAATTTATTTGCAATTAGCAAGGTTTACTGCATAGTAAGCATGTACATGTGTAGACGCACATGCTTACTTCACAGTAAACTATGCTACTGTGGAGTTAAGCATCTCATGTAGACATGCCCAGTGAATAGCAGTAAATCAGACTGGAGGTGACAGATGCATGGATTACTGTGGACCTATCTTCTCCCAGGCATGAGCTTTTAGCAAGCCTGAGATAAAGGTAGGTATTTCGAGATACAGCTACTCTGATCATCCAAGTTTAGCATGGAGTCCAGCTTGGCCGATTTATGCTTGACAAAACAAAAAGGAAATAATTTTGTATTCAGAATAGTGTATTTTGTTTTGGAAAGATGATGGTATCAGTCTACAAATTAGGTTACTCCACCTAGTTTTTCCAATGCCTTTATGCAAATGCTATTAGCATCTGCCTTGGGACACCAATTCTCCACAACCACAGTACTTGTCATCTGATTGTTTAGGTGAGCCTCTAAAGATGTCATAGGCATGCATAGCTGGGACATCATTACTGGAAAAAACAAAAGCACTTTGCACCTTTTCTGCTGAACAAGAGGAAAAAGTCCACAAAGGTGAAAGGACACAAAAGTGAATAGAAGTATGAGATAGAGAAGCTAGAGGAGAAAATAACCCAAAGACTCGGGACAGAAATTACAAGCTGGTGTAAATGATCAGAAACCAGTTCAAATTTGTAACACAACAGGGGCACATATCTAGATAAGCCCATATGTGCCTCTTGCCGCATCTCAAAGCAGTTTGAGATGCGGCAAGAGGCACAATGGGAACAAAAAAATGTTCTCTACACTACATATTTGCAGCACGGGCTCAAAATTTGATACCTGGATATCCAAGAATCAAAAAAAAAAAAAACCCATCAGAAAAAAGTGGGGTAGGGCATGGTCCTGGACCATGCCCTGAGGCAACCAAAGGCTTGGGTCCTCCAAAGAGGTGCTCTGGTAGCTGGCAGGTGGCAGCAGGTCATAGCCAGGCAGTAGTCCCCACTGCCAGACTGCTGCAGTGGGTAGAGGGTATAGGGAACCCTAGGGCTCCTGCAGCAGTCCAACTGGCACAAGGGGCAGTGTCCTGTCTATCTAATCTTCCAGTTAACATGGGCCTCAAGGCCCACCCATCTAACTAATAGCCCCCACTGTGTGGAACCAAAGGGTGAAAGATGCAACTAATTTTTTTTTTGAGAGGGCTGGGGGCACAACTAAGGACAAAGCAAGATAGGAGAGACAAGGGAGTTAAAGGGTCAAAATGTAAAATAAAAAGGGCTCCAGAGGAGGACATTGAGCAGAGGTGGGGGGGAGGTTGATTTTTGGTCCTGACAGCAGAGAGGTATTTCCATTAGTCTTGCTACTCTTTTGTCTCCCTTAACCAATGCCACTACAATCACTTCCCTCTTACATCTCGCCTTCTGCCATCTTGTTCCCAGAGTGCTTGTTAAAGTACTGCAGACTCCTCCAGCGCAGTTACAGTGGAAGCATGCTCCTAGGACCTGTCCCAGCTCCCACTCCCCTCTCCTCCCACCTCTCCTTTAAGGAAAGCTAGCCCAACACAGAGTAGGTACAGAAGAGAAGACAGCATAAACACTGTCTTTTCGACTAGGGAGGGTGGCATGAGAGACAGAGAGGAAATGATGATCTTCCCTTCTGGCTCTGGCCTGGTTCCTCTCCCTGTTACTTTACCCCCAGCCCTGCAAGGTGTTTCAGAAATTCACAGGCCAAGGAAGGGAGATGGCTTTGCCAAGATATCTGATCCTTTCCTTTCTCATTCCGTAAATGAAAGAGGATGGGAAAAGCTTCATGCTACTAATATTAGTCAGATATCTGAGTCCTGTGTCCTGAAGATGGGATACATTTGGCCTTAGCTATTTGATCTTGCCAAGGCTATGCTGAAATGTAACATAGCTATGTTTTTATTTAAGTGGATAGGGGAAGCAACTAGAGGCCCCAGACCAGTATCAAGGCCCCATTCTGCTAGGCCATGTACACAGACATCATAAAATAGACCCTGCCTCAGAGACATATTTACAGTAATGCCCACTATATCCTGAGCAATTTCCACACACTTGAGGAGAGCTTCTGGTTCAAAAAAACCATATCCAAGGATAGTCGTCAAGCCAGAAACAAAGAGAGGAGCAGGAATTTCAATGTGAAATAACAACAACATACATACGAGCTCACCTGATTCACTGCAAGTGGGTGCAGCAGACCTAAGCTAAGAGCTACCTAACTATGAGTGAGCAAGTGAGCTCAGGGTGGGTGTTTCGTACCTAGGGAGCCATATGAAACAGGACCCAGGTGTCTATATGGGAGGCTGACAAACAGGGAAAAGGCTTGTAGCAGTGGCTGACCTACAGTCAGGTTGAAGCTCAACACCACAGCAATAATTAGACAGGGTCAAAATTGCACAGAGCCTTGAAAATACTTGCAGTCTAAACCCAGACAGTGGGTGGGGAGAAACAGGAAGGGTGTGAGGACCAGAGAACCGTAAGATCAAATTGGCTGCCAAAGCAGCAGTCGCTAAAGACTCCCTCAGAACAAGCATTTGCATTTTTTTTTGTCTGTATAATTATCTTAACAGTTACCTATGTATAGCTGTGTTTTTTGTGCTGTGCTGTAACATTTAATATACAACAGGCATTGTATCTGAGACAATGTAAGTCTGTTGTAGTGGTACAGGATGTGAATAACTGTCACTTTGTATATTCCTGTTTTTGATATCCTGTTATAATTGCATGTGTGGAGTTCGTTGGGGCTTCTGCTGTTCAGTCTGCCTGTGACCGCATGTCAGTTAGACTCTGCCCATAAAGTGTTTAGTAAGTTCAATTCTGCCCAACATGCTCCAACACCAGTAAGGCCTTAGTACTGCAGGAGTCTTCTGTCCAAGAGATCTATCACCAGGAATTTAACAACTGCCAGGCTCTCTTTATGCATGAATGGCAAATGAAGCTGCCGTAATTTGTGTTGTCATGATGCTCCGGAGCCCTCTTGTAGTTTGGAGCCTACTATTAGGGTGGTCACTGATGCATCCCCTGAATACAGGACATCCCCTTGGTGAGGGGCAGGACCTCTAGCCCCCTTGGCCAATCAGAAGTGAGGGGCAGGGCCATCACTGCCTCCTGAGCCGATCAGCAGGGAGGGCTAGGGTCAATCAGTGGCAAGGGGTGGGGCTACCACAAAAGGGTCACCTCTTCCTCCCCTGGCTGACTGGCTGGAACCCTGCTCCTCCTGGCTGTGTGTTGCCCTACCTCTAGGCACAGCCAATAGAATCACAAAGACAAATGATTGACATGCATTTCCACCAATGAACTGAAAAACAGGACTTTTTGCAGTCTGTTTCTCATTCAGAAACAGACAGGGGACAAAGGATTTAAAAACAAAACAAGATGGTCTGGTATAAAACAGGACCAATGGCCACTCTATCTCCTATACAAGGCGAGTCCCCATCGCTGAAAGCAGTTCCTTCTCCCTGCACTGATTGGAAGGTAGTTGTAATGTTGAACCATTAAGGTAAGCAACAGATGCTTTCTTGGATTCTGTTTGACATCTGGCATAAATACCGATCAAGCCATTTGCAAGGTGCTGTGCAACAAGCACCAACCCTCCCTTCAGCTGCCTTGCGAGCTAAGCACTCTCAACAGCATTTGCATGTTTCCAGTTTAACTGACCTTCATGCACAACTTATTTTTGTGCACAGGGTATTTTTAAGATGAGTCCATGGGAACTCCTAAAAATTTCACTCATATGACTGGAAGAAACACTTGAGACTGTTTGCTACCAATTGAGGATTCTGGGAAAGTCCCCAAGTGTCATTTTCAATTTTAAAGAGAGCTTTCTAAATGTAGAAAGCCCGAGCCTATGTGTTGAAACCCTAGGGCCCAAAGACTAAGAGAGGGAGTCATGTCAGGGCTCATTGAAGCCCACTCTTTCTTTTGGGGGAAAATTATATAGGTACATGCCCAGGTGCACAAACAATGGCAGATACACATTCATAAAATTAGTCATAATTACTGATATGGTTATGAGTTGTACAATGTTCCTGTGCAAGAAGATCATGGTGTCTATTGGGCCCACCTTTATTCCTGCGTGGGGGATACTCACAGTGCCAGTCCATGCACAGAAGTGAAAACAACCACACATGTAGATGGGAAGGAGGAGACAGAGCCTTGGTTTCAATGTGCTGGTACGTGGGCTGGGTTGTTGGGAGCTGTAAGCTGGGCCAGCAATAAAGGATACTCGATTTGCTTCCTCCATGGAACAATGGGGTGCAGCGGGGGAGGGAAATTAATGTAGTCTTTCTTAGATAGGATTGCAGGGGGCAGCCCCATCTCATAGAGAGAAAGGCCAACGAGTGGTGAAAGGAGACCACAGGACAAGGGACAATGAGATCACATCCCTTGGAGGCTCTGGCTACAGCGTATTTTGTAACTTTGTGCTCTCTGTATTTAAGTGACACATTCTTTTTCTTTCATGAAATGTTTCTTGGGCTCCTCAGTACTGAGTCACACAATATATTTAAAGATAACCATTTAATGGTGTTAAATTCCTATTCTGCTGTGTTTATCATGAATCATGACCTTATATAACATATGCCGAGTGGGAAGGGTGGAGTCAGCTTGGCACAAATAGTCCCATGCCAGATGCAGAATGTACAATTAAGACATTTAATTTACACAGGCACAAGGAAAAACCCATAGGATCAAGGTCTCAGATCAGGCAAATGCAGGATTCAAGTATCTCTTTTTACTGTCTTGATTCATGTTTCCCAGAATGCCTGACTCTTAAAGAAGCTTTTCCATTTTCAAGGGACTCATGTCTAGGCACGGGTGGTCAAATTCCAGGCATATCCTTTGTGCATGTCATTAACACTTTAATAGAGTGTTGATCAATTTATATTATAGAGCAAGAGAAATCAGTGGATGAAAGGAACCTGGTAGATGCTCTATCTGGATTGCTGTAAAGCTTTAGAGACAGTAGCTCACAAACCTTCTCTTGAAACATGTATTTAAATATAAGTAATATCATGTGGTGTAATTATTAGATGGAGGATGGATCCATCCAAAGGAAATAATGGTGGCTATCTAACTGAGGGAGGCCTGCCAACTGAGTATTAAAGAGGCAAGGTGCTGGGTCTGAAGGTAATTAATAATGATCTACAAGACTGAATAAACAACATGTGAAATAAAGATGTCAATTAAATTAAGAGAATAGGACCTTAATTAAGGACTCAGAAATAATACAGAGCGGTTTGAGGGAGGGTATGCATGTGCACTAACCTGGGACATGGGAGACCCAGGTTCAAGTACCTTCTCTAAACATCTCCTTTAAATGCTTTGGCTGTTAGTTAGAAATGATCTAACCAGCTGTACTCAAGACAGAAGTTAGGAAGCCTGACTGCAGCTGTAGGTTAGGTAAAGGACAGCTGAGATGAGTGAAGGTTAAGAGGAAAAAGCCTTTATTTCACCAAAAGCTGTTCACACCCCTTTCTATTCCATATAAGAAGGATGTTTCCATTATGTCAGGAAACATGTTGGGGCCTTGGCCTGATAGCATGGTTGCTTAGCTCCACCTGCCACCCTATGGCTAGCCACCCAGGCTGGTCAAACTAATGTGAAGCTTCCAGCAGGACCTAACCTTCTGCCCATTCCCTGTCTCTGGGACATGGACCTGACCTTCCACTTCCCCCCATATAAAGCTCTGACCCAAAACAGGAAGTGTCCAGGCAATAGGGTTCAACAGCTAGACCGCTCTCTGTTCCCTCCAGTTTGTGCTCCAGCTCTGCTCCTGCTTGATCTCCTGGCTTCTCAACCTGGCTTGCCCTCTGACTTCGCTGTCTGGCTGATGTCCTAGCTTTCTCACTCAGCTTGTTCCTGGACCCTGGTCCTGGACTGACCTCCTGGCTTCCTGATCAGGCTTCTGCTTGCACCTCCTAACCACATTTCACACCTTGACCCCTGACCTGGCTACCTGCAACCTAGAGTAACACATTATCCCCTGAGCAATATTATTCTTTTTCTACCTGCCATCATCTTTGGGGAGTAATGACATAGAAGAAAGGTTTGCAATGGTTTTAATGTCAAGAAAAGAGATAAGGATCAGAAAGAGAAGAAAGCATGGGGGAGGAAAGTGAGGAAACAGAAAAAAACATAAGAAAAGGGGAAAGAAAACAGTTTGATTAATATGGAAGAAAGGAGGAGGTAAAGGGGTCAAATGAAAGAAGTTAAATATTTAAACCTTTCAACTGTATAGAGAGGCCCCCCATCACTACCCCAGTTATCAGCAAGCATATATATTGACAAGAGGCTAAATTAAACATTTTTGTATTTAGGCTACTGCAATTAATTTGTATTTTTTTCCTGACAGAAGAGAGAAAATTAAAAGGTGGGCAGTGAGTAAGCACAGTCCCAGAAGGTATGGGAGAGTAAAAGGATCCTTTAATCTACTACTTACCTGGTCAGAGGATGAGCGTTATATTAGTAATCATATTTTTCCTGTCAAAAAAACATATCCCCATCCTCCCTGCTTGCAAGTTTTGAGGCTCTTAAACAATGCCTTGTGAAGCTGGTGGCTGTTAAGACTCTAACATAGGGGAATGAGAAATATAAAAGTGAATGCTGGGCTTTTAAAAATCTTAAGCCATTTCCTTACAAATCTAGCCTTGAGAAAATAATAAATTAAAATAAACCCACATTTACAGATCACTGGGGAGGACAGGATAAAGCCTCGGGCTCCATTTGTGCAGCATAATAATAAAGGGGGATGTCTTCACTCTCTATCATACTAAGGGTAAACTGAATGCTTAAGTTTTGGGTATAGTCTCCACTCCAAAATAATCATTCCATGGCTCTTTTCCCCCAAATCCTTAGGCTGAACTTGGTATGATTATGTCAGCAAAGGATTTCTAACATGGGTGTGGGTTGCAACAAAACAAAAAAAAAATCTTGTAAATCTGCCCTTACATTCTCAGAACTTAATAGCCAAAGTCTCTCAGTTTTGTGTTTGAAATTAGTCTTTAAAATAGCCAGAATCAAGATGCTATGCTTGCTGTATACAAATTCCTGACCCCTGCTCCTGCCCAAAAATGGAATAGATACAGCTGCGGTAAGCAAAATAATATATTAAATGCAACCAACATTTTAACAATTAATTAGCAGTTCTCAGATGGACAGCTTTGAGATTTTCTATTTCCTGATTTTTCAATGTATGTGTATATATGTGCAATATGCTTGTAAAATGGGTCGTGTCCACCACTTGTCCACACAAGATAATAGTTTGCCATTGCAACCAGGTAACAGAATTGCTCTACTTACCTTAAATAGGAAAAATTATACATCAGTTTAGAAAATCCCAATCCAGCCCTGCTATAAAAACCTCTATTGGAAATTGTTAAATGAGCACTACTTACCTATACAATTTCCACTTTCACATGCATTCAGAATTATGTACACAGCTGTCTAACTAAACACAAATATACTCTCAGTTTTTAAGATAATATTGCCCTTTTGGTATGATCCAGTAAAATGACTTAATATACTTAGTGTGAAGAAACAATCAGAAAGGCTGTGTCCACATGAGTGTGGATGTTTGTTTCCCCAGTGGCAAGTAGTAGTGACACCTTATGCCACTGCTGCTTACTCCTAGGGAACACCCATGCCACGCACCCTCTTGCACGTAGCAGGTTACCCTGGGTAAGATAGAAGAAGTTGGGCCACCAATTGTGTGGGCCCCAGCAGCCTTACCTGGGGGCCTTGGGGAGCTGCAGCCACAGGGCTCATGCAGCTGGGAGCCTGGCTGGCAGCTGGAGTATGACTCCATCCAGCCAGGCTCCAGTTTTGGGTGATGCAAGCTGCCGCCATGTGCACCACTGGTTTTTTTTGGCACGTTTTTTTTTTTTACACCAGGATCCCCAAGGGTCAACCCTCCCACCCTGTGATGCAAGGTAGCAGTACAGGGAACTCTTGCATGTGGTGTGTGGTGCTGCAGATGGGTCTGTGGTGTCACATGCCACACTTCCATACTCACCTGAATGTGGCCAAAGAGGGGAAAGTATAGGGTAGGGAAGAAAGAGAAGAAAACATAAGAAAGGACAAAAGAAGAACAGTTTGAATAATATGGAAGACAGGACAAGGTAAAGGAGTAATGTGAAAGGCATTAAATAAATATTTTTAAAACCTTCAATTTTCCAGAAAGACTACCACAGTTATCAGCAAATATATTGGCAGAGGATTTAATGAAACTATTTGATACTTGATATTACTGTGCGGACAGTAAAAGTAGAGTCAGCAAGGGACATACTCACAACACAGCCAGGGATATAGTCATATCTATAATAAAGTCAATAAAATAAAACTTCTACAGTGTATCCTTTGATGTTTTGCCTCCCTGAGCAACAAAAGGAAATGTACATTTTTAATGGAGCTTTTATAGTACTTGTACTCTTGGACATACTGACATGCAGTTTTTCATCTTTTTATCTGTAGTGGTTTTAGGACATGTGTTGAATACATGAGATCTGCATTTTTTATATCAAGCCCCATAGAGGCCTCTCCAGTTTTCTTTTGCCTGCTTACTGATTGTGAGTAACTCAGCAAGGCCTGAATCATTTGATGGATGGCTAAGGACTCCTTTTCCTATAAATTCATCACCATAATAGAGGTAACCTGTAGCACTTGCATTAGCTGTTTTTACTTTTAATTACCTGGAAGACTGAAGCTTTTCCATGGAAGACCCTAAGTATTGGAACAATCTTCCTTCCCTTGCAGGAGACCTGGCCCCGCATGTTAAACATGCTGAGAAAATCCTGATTTGTGTCCAAGATGAGCCTGCATTTTTGCCTAGCCAGGATGAACTGTGGCAATTAAAAAAGCTGCCAAGGATGTCAACTAATAACAGCCATACCTTGCATTTTTATGGTAGATTTCAAAGTGCTTTACAAAAGAGAGAATGTTATGCACAGAGGCTTAAAGACCTAATGTCTATGAAATCTATTAAATCAAACTCCCTTTCCCCACTTCCATTCTGGAAATAGCTCAAGGCAGCACAAACAGAAGTTACAGAAGACACTGGTTTGAAATGTCTTCATCTTACCCATTATGCAGTGAAGGGTCAGATTTTCACCTGATTGGCCATTTTTGAAGCTGTCTGCAGCTGTGCACCTATGTCCGGTCATGACTATAAACTGCCTTCTGTTGTCAGATCAGGTGAAAGTTGTCACTTCTGTTTGTGCCCTCTAATTCTCCTTTTACCTCTGTTTCTTTTTGTGCATTTACTTATTAACAGCTAAATACATGCTGTACTTTAAGCTTAAATGTTTTCTGCCTTGAGGAATGCTTTGGCAAACACTTTTCTAAGTGATTGCCTTAAATTAAGAATTAGGAATGCTATGCAGTAACACCATATGATACCTTTTATCATATGCTTGCAAACCCCAGCTGGACCCAGAACCACCTACATCCATTAATGAGAGAACAAACCTACAGGTTGAGTTAGAGAGTAGAAGTTTAGATACTTGCATGGACTAGCACATGTCCCCAGTGAGCCAGTCAGTCTGTACATGATTCCATCTCTAGCCTAATGGAATACCAGTTTTTAGGGACACAGCACAAGAAAAGTCTCTTTTCCTAGGCATCTGTCTCGGAGGGGTATAGGACTTGAGGCATAGGTTTAATGAGTGTCTGTTTCTTTGCCTGTTAAATGTAGATGAGACTATTAATGCAAAATTGAAAACAACCAAACATATTTTTTCCATATTTTCTCCTGTAGTCTAAATCTAGTGGGAAAGATCAAGTCTTGAACCTCTGCTCTGAGAGGTGCTATCCATTCAGAGTTGATAGAAATGAACAATTTAGAATACTATGTATATCTTTTATTTAAAATTCTTATTTTATAGCTGCTAAAATAATTACTGAGCATGTCTGGTTACAGCCACACTGGGTCGAGGGCCTTCTAGGCAAAATGTCCTGCCCTGCCCTCCACACGTGTACGGAATTAGACCAAAATTCCTTTGTCTTTCTTATTGCTTCTTCCCCTCCACCAATTATTTGGGCCAAAATAAAATTATGTAGGATAAAGAATGTGAGTTTCATTGTCCTTCACTCTGCCTGACAAAACCGCTCTTTTTACGTATCAGATATAGCTCTATTATTTTTCTCGCAGGGAGAAAATCTACACATTGTTGGCAGCTTTTATCTCATTCAGAGATGACAGCAAAGGTGCCTAAACATCCAAGAACAGTCTGGGTGGCATGCTGTTATCCTGAACTAAAGCTTAAGCCCTGTATTTTTTTTCTTTTAAACAGAAAATCTATCATTTATTTTACTGGTATTCCTGGCAGGAGGAGGGAACAGACAGTTCTAGAAACTGCTTTAAAAAACACCTCATAGTTATATTGAGACCACAGTCTAAAGCTACCAATATAGGGCTCATTTAGAATCAGAATCATAGAAAAAGAGGGCTGGAAGGAACCTCAGGTCATCTAGTCCAACCCACTGCTCAAAGCAGGACCAGCCCGACTATATCATCCCAGCATTTGTGCAAGGTACTTAGTGCACTCTATTGCCACTAGAGTCAACAAACGTTAAAGGCATTCCTAGGAAGCTCTTAGGTCCTTATAGAATAAGGTCCAACTGAAAGTCATAGAAAATGACTAATTTGACTGCTTGTATTGAAACCTGTTGCAGAAAGCTAATGCACAGAAGAAAAAGAATGCAACTTTGTAACAAGTAGTCTGAAAAAAAGTGGAGTTTCAATATGCTCTGGGGAAAGATACTACTGAACTTAACTGGAAGTGGGGGGGTTGTGTTACCTTTTTTTTTTCTTTACCCATGCAACCAACTTTTTTCTGAATTGGTCAAGTTCATTCTGCAGAATGAGCATAATTTACATGCTAGGTCTAAAAGCTGAGACATTTTTCAGTTGCAAGGGGAAAAAGACTTTTTTTTTTTTACAGGAGGAAACGTGTATCTTTTCCAGCCTCACATAACTCAGGAAACAGCTGGATATATTTTACTCAAACTTCTCAGAAAAAATTACTTTTCAAATGCGAATAAGCATGAAAAATTTCCACTCTAAAGAATAGAGTTTTCAGGCAGCTGAGGGCAGGGGCAAAAAAAGGAAGTTACCACCCTAATTAATAGCATTCATAACATGCAAAGCCTGCAAGCTGAATGGAATACTTGGAGAAAAATGGTTATCATAATGACAATATAAAACACGAGCCCAAATACAACAGATGCCTTTTTAGTAGGCAGAATGTAGAAAAAAAAGATTTTTCCAGGTTCATGGCTGTGACAGAGTAAATCCTCCTGGGTACACAGAGCATTTTTAAATATGCAAGTGACTTAGAGGTGCTTTAGTTCAAAAGTACACCACCACCGTTTTCTGTGCTCTGACACGCATTTTACCACTTAAACAACTGCACATGGCACAGCATGGTGGGCATCAGCTCATGTGCAGAACAGACTCAATTAACCAAGTCTGCTATGAAGCAATGGATCTCCGGCATGTTACAGGTACGTATATAAATGCCCACAAAATATGCTGGAAGTGTGGCATCGGGAATTTCATGGTGTGGTAGACTGCATCCTGCAATGCCACACTGTGTTCCCAAGAGTACATACTCTATGTCACACAAGATTATGGCTCAGACCCTTGCAAGAGCAGTAGCAAGACTATTAGTTCTGTACCGTAAGGAGTTCTGTATATAAGTTCCTGTAAATAAGTCTTTTTTCCCTACATGGACGGATCTAGGATTCTGTAAAGAGTGAGGGTGCAGATGGCGAGGTGCATTATCACACATAAAGCAACGCACATTTTTCTACAATCAAAAACTAGAACCTTTATCAATATGCTAGGGGCCTAGGGCTGTATTATTCAGTTTAAGATAGAAGCAAAAAACAAATATAACTTCATTGGAATAAATTAAAAAATCTGCAATGCTGTGAAATAAGAGCTTCACTGTCAGAGAGCAGAATTGAAAACAAAGCTTAGCTTGACTGGTGGAATATCAAGACAGTTCAGAAGAAGAGAGAGTCATTAATATTTGTGAAATGAAGAGTTTAGAAGAGATCAGGTAGATTATAATAAGCCATTAAGTCAATTGACTCCCTCAGCACTGCCTAACTAGAAATGCTGCTGCCACTGTCAGGCAGTTGGTTTTAAACATGGGTGGAACAGGAATCAAACAGATACACCTCTGTTTCCACATCACACAAGCTTCATCAAAATATTACCAACATTTGCTGGCTGCTTTGGATGTAAGCTACTGTGGTCAGCCAATAGCTACACTGTGAGAGGGTTAACACAAGACTCTGCACCTTCTACTTGCTGAGCAAGTATCTTGGCACCTGCATGGCATGCACAGTGTCTCCAAGAGTGCTTCTTCCCTGGTATAGAAAACTTCTTCCATGCTTAAAACATGCAGCCCAATTTTGGGAGGCTGATTTTTGGGGAGAAAGGTGCATGTTTTATATTAGAAAATACTGTATTTGTTTTCTGCCTAATGCTTCAGGTGTGACCACATGTATGCTTGCATAAAACCATGTTAAAGTTAGAGAAGTTTGCTACATAGTAGGGTTGTGTGAAGCTTCGGTCATTGATTCAGTTCAGTAGAGATTTGGCCCGATTTGGTGGCCGAGTCTCTGATTCTGAATCAAATCAGGAGACCCTTTAATTCAGACATAGACACAGCTTAAATGTTTTTTCTACATACCTCAAGGTACCAGGTGGCTTGTGAATGCTGCAATGCTGCAGTGCATGGAGCATCCCATGGGAGAGTAGGCGGGGAGAGGGGGAGCAGAGGCGGGGGGGAGGTCCCCTCCATGCTCTGCAGCAGATTCAGATTCAGCTGAATCCAGTTGGGACTGTGATCCAAATCAATGAAGTGAATCACTGTCCCCGATTCAGGCTGAATCCAGATCTGAATTGAATACAGCTCATTTCGCACACCCCTACTACATAGCATCATTCTCTCCTTGTTCACACATAACAATTAGAACATTCCTGCTGTTCTAAAACATTCCCCCTTTGAAACAGTTTTAAATGTGTGTCCATACCCTAACATAACACACAACAACTGAATATAACAACAGAAAGTATAAGGGAAAGGAGTACAAGGGAAATGATAAGAATATGCATTTAACTCATTAGGACCCAATTCTGTAGCCAAAGAAGTCAATTGCAAAATTTCAAAAATAACCCATTGACTTTAGTGAAGCCCTTGGTGTGCTTACAGCTCCCATTATTGCACATTTGTTTACTAAAAAAAGCCATTCTTGAAGTCAGTCAGCAAAAAGCCTTAGTTCTGCTCAGACAGAACTACAGAATCTGCAGCTTGGCTTTACGTTCTGTTGAATGTTGCCAGTCATAGCCACACTTATGTTCTCTTAGTTAATTAAAAACATAGGGAAACTGATTAAACTGGGGGCTTTGCAGTGCTACCGATTAGTTCTACTGCAGAGGACCTCACAGATTTTAATCCCATAGTTATTGGTTGCAAGTAGCTAGTGACTGATAATGGACAAGTACCATAATTCGCCCACAGGTGCCTCATTTAGCTATGTCATATGGTACTATATACTAAGAGTCCTTGAAAAAAAAATCTTTGTAACTACTCTCGGTTTTAATGAAAACCAGAATTCTTTCAGGAATGGAACAATAAAAATGTAAGGAGTTTGTTTTTCTAGCTGAACTTCCAATGACGAATATTAAAGGCATACAGTTCACTTGGTACAATGCTTTTATTAGCTTATACATTCAAATTTAGTGTTATATAAGTAGATCTTGAAAAAATGTAGGGAAGCATTTCAGTCAAAACAAATATTTTGTCCTACATTTTTAGTGAGTTTGAGAATCTGATCTTCCTGCTCTTGCATTTTAAATCTCTGTGGCTTGAACTTGATTTTCTAAGTTTCCATAGGACTGTCCAAATCGGTTAGCAGCACAGCCATATTTTCAATGTCTATTACAGTCTATCTAGTTTTTATCAGCTCCAGGAAAAATCTTGACTTATAGCTGAGTAACTTTCTTTTCAATCTGATATTTTTATTTTAAGCTTTTCCCATTTCAGCTACTGCATAGTTAACTTTCTGTATTGTTTAGTCTACAGATGCAAACTTAGCATTATAAAATATAGAACAAATCATCTGAACAAATAAATGCCAGAACCACAACAACCAAATGAAATAAAACAGATTAAAACATCTTTGGCGAGAAGTTATAAGGTGAAACGATAGCTGGTTATGTATGTAGTTAGGTGATCATAATGGCTCTTTTGGCTTTAATTTATGAATAACGGAAACAAAGTAAAGAATTATTTGATCAAACAAACTGCCATTCAGGATGCTCTTGGAAATACGATTTCCTGAAGTATCTGGAGGATTTATTTTCATCTCTAATTTGGAATGTTAACTATCCAATTCTTTGGCATATAAAGTCCACTCTGATAAAATACTGACGGATAATTTGTATATATATGTTATTCTCATTATTAGGGTATCGCCCATTAAAAACCCATTTCACCAAGTTTAATTTCTTAGCATTAAGTGATGTTTAATGGTTGGATGATCTTTATTCTAAGCTTTTTGATCTTCTAAATTCAAGACAACAGTAGCTTGGTCCTCATAATATACTGCACTTGTGCATAATCCCTGCCTTTGTTTTTCATACATTAAGGGCGCCATGTGCACAGTTAATTTTAGCTGCTATTTCACTGTAGCAGCACACAAAAACAGCGTAGTGCATTGCTATGGCAAAGTAGTTGCCAGTTGTGTGTAGACTCACATGATCGCTACGTCACCATAGTGCGTCATATGGCAACATAGCGCATCGGTACAGTGATATAGGGTGATGTGTAGATGCACCCTAAGTGCCCTGCATTATCTCCCGCTCTAAGGATGTAGACACATGACATGATTATTTTGGAACAATTTTACTCCAAAGTAAAATTATACTGGTGTGCTGAGTGGTACAGGCACAGCCAAGCACCCTATGCACTCCTGCAGTTGGGAGCACTGATCAACTTATGGGCACTTTCAGGCACAGGGAGCACCACTTGTTGGTGTAGGGGAGCCAAAGTTCATAATTCCAGGGTCCCCGTGAACCAGCAGTCTGCAATTGTAACCTGATCTGTGATCCCACAATTACACCTCCCGCCATGCACATGTGGCATGTCAGGAGGCTCAATTGTTGGGACTGAAAGAGTGAGTACAAGAGAGGAACAGGAGAATGACACAAGTTCTTAAAAGCTGGACACAGCATATCCCTTCTTTCAGCAATTCTTCCATTTTTTCATTTTCACAATGCAAGAGTATTGGAGCTCTTGGTTATTTTAAGAAGCAGCATGTTTCCAACTGATACAAGATTATTGTCATAATAATACTAGGCACAATTAAGCTGCAGAATTGATTGCCATGAGAGATCACTGAGGTCACACTCTTACTAAGATTTAAAAAAAGAAGGAGGAATGTTCAGAGTTACATTAGTGAAGATTTAGCATCCAGCCATAACAATAATTTGTAAAGGATATACACCCCTTCTACTTCAGAGCATTAGCTAACTTTTAACAGTAGGAATTAGGAAAAGATTATTCTATGAGCCTCTTGGCAGCAGTGGCTGACTCCTTTCAAAAGTAACATCTTTTGAATACAGAGCAGTCGCTGAAATATAAAAAGTTACAGCAGATTTTGAAAAGCTACTCTCAGATTTTGGGTTGCCACTAGAAATTCACTTTGAAGGGGAAGGAAATTATGGGCATAAGTGGTGGTTGGTCAGAAGGCATTTTTTTGTCTCTTCAGGAAAAAGGGACTATGGATAATATTCACTATACATGTAACATCAAATCAAGAAGGATAGGATGGGGGCTTGTTTACTAAAGCAATTAATTCAGTTGCTAGGCAATTTAAAATGCTCAGCTTGGGCGTGTCTACACACGATTTAGTGTCCATGGGCATGTACACATGACCAGCAGCTATGTCGCTGTAGCGATGCACTCCCCTAGTATACTTTGCCACTACAGCAAAGTAGTAGCTAAAAATAACCGTGTGCTGCATAGACAGTGTAGTACAGGCTGTTACTGAGCTGGGATTTAGTACTTCCTTTTGTAAAGGAATCACAGCACAGTAACAACAGTGCCATAGCAACACATACATTGCTAAATTGTAGACAACACCTACATTGTAGACACACCCTACAATGTATAGACGCACCCTATACATTGCTAAACTGACCTGCCCCATGCTCCTTAAGGTTGTTTGTTCTTTAATTTTGGAATGCATTGATGCAAGGACAACTGTATTTGGAGAGTCTTCAAATACATCAATTCCTTAGTGGAATAAATCCAAAAAAAATGTGAGCTAAGGAAACAGGTATTGCATGAACACAGTCTGTCAGCTTGTAAGAAAAAATAGGGGAAATAAATTAAATGTTTTATTTGCAGCCTCAACATTTACATGCTGCAGTGATTTAGTGTTAATTTCTGAGAACACTGAGGGGGATGTTTTATATTCAGCAGTAATGAAATTAAGTCAGATGCCCAAAAATAGAGTTTAGAGATTTAATTTTAGGCTTTTGCTGCATGAAGTTTTGACCAAAATCCTGAATAAAAACAAGCTGTAACTGCAGAAATATTCTGTTCATACATGGTTGGAGGTATTATGTAATAACAGGTATGGAGCTTATGATTTATGAATTACACACAAACTAGTATAAGTGATCAGAAACTGATTCAAATTGGTAATACATTAGACGTTCAATGCACATAACCTGTTTTCAAAATGGCTGAAACCAGTTTAAGATAAACCTGGATGGATGTAGTGTCAGACATAGCTGATTTAGGTTACACCAGTTTATTGAACTTTTATCCCATATCCCCTCCAGATTCAAGTCAATTCACAGTTCCCCAGCATCCCAGGATGCTTTGCACCTCCTTCAGAAACCCCTCTGTCACAGGCTGGGCAGGTTAGCCTTGGCCCACACTGTCTGCTCCAACTGAGCAGGGAGGTGTGCTGTAGCACCCCTCTTGCTTCTGACCTGAGCCTCTGCAGGCATGTGGCTGCATTTCCAGAATCAAAAGTGAATGTCTGTTCACTTGCTTATCAATTCAATCTATACAGCTTAGACTAACCTGCGATGACTGAATTGATTGAGCTTCAGGCTTTTTGACTGTCTGTGCTTGGCCATGATCATTTTTGCAAAGTATGAACTTTTTTGCAAATGACTTTCCTCAGTACTCCCAAACAAAGGATGAAGAAAATAGCAACAAAACTTGAACTAGAAACAGATCATGGTATTTAAGTAGATCCTCCCATTTTAAAGAAAGGGAAGAAATCGAGAAAAATTAAAAATAGGATGAAAGTTAGAGGTTGGAATGAGTTCATAAAAGCACAAGCTAAAAAAAATCTGTGAGTAGAAGGGTGTTGATTGGGGTATGGCTTCTCAAGAATGTCCCAGTTAGGCGAGAAGTCTGAGAATTCATAGACTTTTAGGTCAGAAAGGAGCACTATTATAGTCTCCTTTGACATAGGCCATAGAATTTAATCCAGTAATTTCTGCTTTGAGACCAATAAATTTTAGTTAGAAAGATGTCAGGGTTAAATTAAAGAGCTCAAGTTGCGGAGAATTTATCACATTCCCTGGTAAGCTGATTTACTGCTTAATTATCCTTTCTGGAGAAATTTGCAGTACTTCCAGTATGAATTTATCTCACTACAGATGAAAGAGCCCTTTAGTTTTTAAACATGTATGAAATGATGTCTGTACAAAACTGGGTGTGGGTGCTCCACAATATATATGATGGGGGAGAGTTATGCAACTTACAACAGAATGCCATTGAACTGGACTAATGGCATCAGAATTTGTGAATGTATTTCCTTCCCAAATTTAGACTATTCTGTGAAGCACTGAAAGGCAAAGTCTGGGTTTCAAGCACTGGAGGTGAAAGGTCAGACAATTTTAGTATAAATTCTTAGTTTCCTTTGAGACTTATGCCACTCCTCATGCGAATATCCTGTGAGAGGGTGTGATCTAACATAACAAGAATAGCCAGGATTGGTATGTAAGCAGCACAGCTACATCTGAAGAAGATGAAACACTGGTTCTATTGTTTATCACTCTGTCACACTAGAATCAAAAGCTTATTGTCTGACATATATGAACTGAACATTGCCTGACACCCAAAAAGGGCAAGCCCCCTCTTCTGTTGAGGCCCCTGAGGATAGCTAATTTGAACCTGGCCTTTTTATATCTTGAAATAAATGTTGAAAGCACGCTCAATATCTGTTTTGTTCCTGTATTGGAGTACAGAATCCAAGTGTTCTCTGTTGGCAGAGATAAGAGCACTCAGGCATGCCATTTATTTTGATGGAGATTATCCATCTAGAAAGAGGCAGAGAAAACTTTTATCTTCTTTTATGGAGGTATGATACCAACTACTAGATTTAAAGTTGCTGGGCACATACAAAATTAATTAATTTACTCTGATTTTGTTTAAAGTTTACAATCAAATGGTCTCTTCCTATACCATTTCATTGTGATACCTATACCATTTCATTGTTCTATACAGTGTTATAGAAATGCATGCTACTTACAGACCAATATATAACAGAGCCTGACCTCCAGGGATGCAGTCTCAATCACTGCCATTATACACCTGCAAAATGTTGGTAACTCTCATAATGTTTATATTAACTAATCAACACTGTGTTTGCTAAATCTGAGTGGTTCTTGTTTTCCATAGTATAGTTAACATCATGTTAACATCTAAATTATACTGAGTACTAGGAGAATAAGTACATGTTTTCTAAAGACAAAACATTAAATCTGAATGCTGCTGTACACATCGTGTAATCAAATGTTTCAACCTGCCATCAACCTCCCAAGAAGTCTACATTTTCTTGTGCCCTTAATCTAGGCATTGTAATAAAAATAAATAGTCTTTACAATGCAACCATTATACTTGTTTGACCTTTTATATAATTGTGTATCACTTCATATTTGTACCAGGTTGTGTATGTCAGAAATTCCATGAAAGTAATTTAAGAAAATATGCAAACCATATACTGTAGATAAGAACATGTATAGCAACAGGGGTGAATAGTGGAGATGGAGAAAGGAACATTATATAGTAGTACATACAGGGATTAACAACTAATTTAACTTGGGGAGAGATCTAATAAAGGACTTGGGCACCTAAAGCAGGAGGTCTAAAATTGACAATCAAAACTCCAACTTAGTTGCTACCTAACATGGGAAGCACCTACACGCAGGAAGCACTTCATTGTTTGATTTTAAATATCCCAGGTGTCTAGAATTCTGCTTCTATGCATAACCAGAACTGTCTCAGTCCGAGTACCATGGGGCGCCTATACACATGCAGAGAGGCTTCCCCAATTCTTTGTCATTACAGCACATTGAAACAGACTTGATTAACTGCTCAATTAAACACTTCAGCAGACTCCAGCGTCACATGTATCAGCATCCTCATGCTGAAAAATGGTGGCAGGGTGCTTTAACTTTTTTTTACAAGCTTTAATTAAAGTGCCCCAGCTGCCATTTTTCAGTGTGGGGATGCTGATACAAGTGATGCTGCAGGCACTTTAATTAGAGCAGCTCCGCCTCCACTCCTAGAGAACTTGTATAAATGCCCATGGTGCTTTTCTCCTGCTGAAGCCTGGTTGGGACCCATATGGAAAAATGCCCTGCGACCAGAGAGAGTGCGACTCTGTAGCGTTAATGATTAGGCACTCATATGGAAGTGGCCTGTCCTGAGTTCAGGGCTCCAGTCCCTCCTCTGAGGACAGTTTCTGCATTCTATCCTATGACTGCTCCATGTCAAATACAGAAATGTTGAATTTTATCATCATTGGTAATCACTCAAAGTTGAGGATGATTGTCTTCCATGATTGCCTTATCTGTGGGTCCAGAGATGGCTGACAAGACCAATCCTGGATTGATAGGTTCTATTGTAATTTAGGCATGTGTTCCTATATGGGGTGGGTATCTCTGGATTCTTGGTTCAGTCCATGGCACACTGTTTCTGCCACTCCCACATTTCCCTCTCCTGTTGTCATTGTGAGGTTTCAACATACTGAGATCCTTGCAGCAGACTCTTCCTCTATTTGGGGTGGTTCTGGGCAATAGTCTCCCAAGGTTGATATGGATGTTACATTTTTTCCAAGCTGGCCTTAAGTACATTCTTGATGCACTTTCTCTGTCCTCGTTTTGAGCATAGGCCTTAACTGAGCTGAGAGAATAAAACTTGCTTCAGGAATCTGAAGTCAGACAGCTAGGTGACATGGCTGGCCCAGCAAAGTTGATATTGGATGATCATAACCCCTGTGCTCATGGTGTTTGCTTGTGAGAAGATGCTAACAGTGTCTCTCTCTACCTACTGTATTCAAGGGTCTTCCACAGGCAGCACTGATGGTACTTCTCCAGTGACTTGAGGTGATTCCTGTACACTGTCCATGTTGCAATTCCATACAGTAAGGTATGGATCATAACTGCTTGCTAAACCATGAGCTTGGTTTCAAATCTGATGTTGTGATCTTTGAACATCCATTTCCTCAGGTGTCTGAAGGCTGTGCTTGCACATTTAAAGTGATGTTGGATTTCTTCATCAATGTCAACCTTCTGTGAGAGATGGTTTCTGAGGTATGGGAAATACTCAGCATCCTCCAGAGTCTCACTGAAAATCTGAATTACTGGAGCTGGGGATTGCTTATTAAGAATTTGTTGATGGAGGACCTTAGTCTTCTGAATGTTAAGCATCAGTCCCTTTTTCTTGTAAGCTTCAGTAAAGACATTGACGCTTGCCTGAAGATATGCTTCTGAGTGAACACACACAACAGCAGGGGTGGGTAAATACAGACTGTGGACTGGATTCAGCTTGCCAAGTGATTGCCTTGCCTGCGGTGGGTCCCTCAGCCTAGCCCAGGAGTAGGAGGCAGCTCAGCCCATGGCACATGTGGCTGGTCCTGCCATCATTCAGTGAAAAGGTGCTACCTGGCACAGAGTGCAGCCCACCCTATGCCCTGTGAAGCTCTCAGGCATGCTGGGAGTTGTAGCCCAGGGGGCCGGGTGGCAGGGCAGGGGTGGCACGGTGGCTAGACTCGGCTTCCCAGCAGCCCTCATGACTGCAGTTCCTTACAGCTGCCACTGCCAGTGTCTCTGCTGCCAACGCTGGACCCAACCCTACTACCTGTGCACCCCAGCCCATTTGCCCCACACACACTTCTGGGGGTGCCAGGCAAAGCAGATGAGAGACCAAGTCCAGATTAGCATTTTCCCTCCCCTCCCACAGGTTCTCAACAGCTCACCAAAATTCCTTAAGTGGCCCTCCAGTCCAAATAATTGCCTACCCCTGCACTACAGCATCAGCAGCAGGCTGGAGCTTAATGATTGGGGTTGGGGTAGTCTTGGTTTTGGCTCATAGCCATCTGAAATTAAACTGTTTTCCATCCATTTAGTAGTTTAGCTTCACTCCAGTTGCAAGTTTCTTGGTAGTCAGATATAGCATTGTGGTAAGGAATATTTGGAAGCGTGTTGGAGCAATGATGCAGCCTAGCTTAACTCTAGTCTTAACCTGAAAGGGGTCTGTGATAGATCCATTACTGAGAACCACCACTTGCATACCACAGGGTCAAAATAGAAAGCGCTAGTATCTTCAACAGGGTGAGTTCATAGTATCACAGTATCTAGGGTCAGAAGGGGCCTAGAGCAGGCCATCTAGTCTGACCCCCCCGCCAATGGCAGGAATGAGTGCCAGGGTCACAGGACCCCAGCCAAGTA